>JARCFY010000006.1:35207500-35807500 GCA_029233225.1 Lepidodactylus listeri
TGCCAGTTTTAAGATAAATTAAAAACAAAACTATAAGTACTGCTCAAATTGAAGAAACAATAGATCATGTGAGACATACAGGTCTTAGTTCCATTTTAAAGCTAAAACCACATTGATCAATATAATAGTACATTTTGGAAAACATTACAGAAGAATGTGTAGCTACATGGATCAGTGATCCAAGTAAGATTTGTTATTCTTCTAAAAAACAGTTGTGGACAAGATGGTGTACCAATCAGAACAGAAGACACTGAGTTGAATTTGTGGCAAGGTGGATGCCTAGGATAAGAAAAATTGTGCTGCCCAATGGAAAGGGAGCATAGGATCACACAGTCTAGGAATCAAGGGAACTAAATTAACTTAGAAATATGTTAAGCTGTAAGTGATGTTAAATTGCAAAACATGTTTCAACCAAAGAATAAAAAGGGAGGGGGAGATGAAACTTTGTGATAAACAGTTTGCTGAGCATATGGAATAATAGTACAGACCAGAACTGATCAGCCAAATCATCCCTAGGTTCTTTTACACATGATCCAGAATTTAACCCATATGGGTTCCATCAAATAGCAGACTGTGGTTTGAATCCAGTGGATACGCTTCACTAGCAAAGCTGCTTTCCTCCAAGGGAAGGAGCCCTCTCCTAATGCAAGACATGCATCTTGTATTTACAAAAGGCTCCTTTCATCAACAGAAAGTACCTTGACTACTTTAATGTATCCATGGAATCCAACAAGCTTTCTGCTGTAAAAAGAAGGAAGGATTCATCCCCTATGACCACCAAATTGCTGTACCGGAACCTGTAGGGACAAAATGCATGTCCAGTGGGGCTGTAATAAAGAGGGGAAGACTGAATGGAAAAGCTGGATGGATCCAACTATTGTGTTTATATAAATGATAATATGTTTTCCAGAAAGAATTTGGTATCTTTTAAACAGTATTAAAGTATTGTCTACTCAGACTGGCAGTGGCAACTCAGGGTCTCCTGGTGGCAGTGTCATCTGTTGTTATTAAGAGAGGTAGGAAAATGGACTGTATCTCTGGTTCAAAAGATCTGAAGATCTAAGAGGGAAGTCCTAAGAGGGAAAGGGATTGTGGATCTGAACTGAATATGATGCCAAAATGAGAGCGCGGGTGAGGGAAGGGCTATCCAAGTCACATAAACTGCAGGCTAAGAATATATGTAGTTTGTAGGATAAAACTGCTTGTGCCATGATCTTGGGTCTAAGACTGAGGAAAGATGTTACCTGCACCATTCCATGATACCTTTTTAATGTAACATTAGATCATAAGAAAGATCCCAACAATAAGAATGGAAATACTAACTGAATGGCCAAACTACTCAATAACAAGGGGAGACAAAAAGTAAATATATTTGTTAAAATAGTGATTTATTAGGTACTGGAATAGTAAGAATCAGTATGTAATTGACTTTCTTATTTATTTTTGATTTGTAAAATATGATTTCTTATTTATTTTGATTTGTAAAACTGGAATAGTAAGAATCAGTATGTGATTGACTTTCTTATTTATTTTTGATTTGTAAAATATGGCCTTTATTAGAAAAATTAATTACAATAATTTTAATAGAACAAAGTTTGAGTCCAGTGGCACCTTTGAGACCAACAAAGTTTTATTCAAGGTATGCACTTCGTGTGCACGCATACTTCCTCAGACACAATAAAGTGGAAATAGACATAATAGCCATACATTTGGAGGGAGGGCAGTAAATTAGCATACAGAATAATGAAGATGTTTTTAACAGATTAAAAGCATAACAAGTTTAGTTATATGGCTACCATCTGTTTTAATAAGTATTATGTACATTGTTTCAAATGTAAGTTTATGTTGGCGTAGGAATCAGATTTGGATGTACTGATTTTCTGCCTTTCTGCCTGTTCATTTAACACCTGACATCTGCTTTCCTACCCTTCCAACTGGTTTCTGAACTACTTTGTCACTCCTGTCAAAGACAAGCCAGTCTGGACCTTCATTAAATGAGCAAATGTGTTCCACTTTATGGCAAAGTAACAACCAGAATCCTGCACATGATCGTGCATATTTCTGATTTCCCAAAGGCTAGAAATTAATGGCCAATAAATGAAGACAGAAGAAATACATGGAACTATTACATTCACTCAGCATGTAGCCAACTTAAGGAATTTGCTACTACACAGGGTCGCAGAGTCAAACACTGTGAATGGATTTGAAAAATGGCCGGGCAATTTTATGACAATTAATCTTCAGTGGAATTGCATATTAACATTGAGGCCATCAAATCCAGCTCTTCTAGTTGGTTTCTGTAGTGACTTACTCTTACTGTTCCTTTTGGTGTTGGGCAGGTTGAGAGTTTAAAAAATGAGTATTCTATTCTGCTGTATGCAGTGATTGTCATCTTTGGTAAAACTTGATTGGTTGCTAAAAGGCGCTGATAGCCAATTGATGGTTCTATGGTTAGGTGAAGCAATTGTGCAATAGCTTTCAATTGCTAGCTGATATTTTTTTAAACAGCGTTGATGACTGGTGATTACTTGCTATGACACACCTGTTACGACTGGTGATTACTTGCTATGACACACCTGTTATGATTGTAGGGTTGCCAGTCTCTCACTATTATCAAATAGTGTTAGAAAACAAAAACAAGTGTTGTTAACAGCCTCACCAATAACAAATTGCCAAAAGGCTAACAATCATGTAATAGAAAGTAATATACACAAAGTGGTAACAATAGAAAAGTACAAAATGCAAACCATAGACAACTTGTGCATCAATACACTACGATGGAAAAGTACAAAGTATGAACAGACGTTGTGTTCGGATGTTTGATTGCAGTGTTTCAGAGTTCATCCTTCATCAGGGTGTTCTCTAATAAAATATACAGCTTGTTAAGAATGCATAAATAAAATATACAGCTTGTTAAGAATGCATAAATCTAACCTTTAAGCTGCTGTGGTTTTCATACTTACTCGCATTCATTGGGAACAGTTTGTGTTAGCAAAAAAAATAGCAAGTCATGTAGTATAACATTGCTAAAAACATTGTATAACAAGTATAACATTGCTAAAAACATTTCTTGCAGCTACTTACAATAATTTAATACAAAATCGGGTACCAATCTCCAACATGTAATCAGCTTCAGTAGCTTCCAGTTTCCAGCGGGACCAGCAGTGTCTCATCACTGAGTTCTGAGTTGAGTATAATTAAAGGAGCTGCACTAATGCAGGCCAGTCTCCCACTATTACCACGGATTTCCAGACTACAGAAGTCAGTTCCCCTGAAGCAAATGGCTACTTTGGAAGGTAGACTCTATGGCATTATACCCTGTTGAGGTCCCTCTACTCCCCAAACTCCACCCTCAAAATCTCCAGGAATTTTCCTATGAGCATCTGGCAACCCAACGACTGGGTGGAGGCTAGATGCAAAATAATGGGGAGTGTTAAGGCAACTGGTGACGAAGAAAGCTGTTTGGGTTATATCCTAGGGATTGTGAATGCAAGGAGTTTATAGAATTGATTTCTCCCTTCCCTCTGCTGCCTTCCAATCGACAGCTGCTGTTGGCAAGTTGGGGAGTCTCGGGAGTGGGGTGTATGTAGTACAGAGAGTCTTCAGCTTGTGAGGATATTAGCAAAAGACACCCTTTCACTTGGGTTCCTCAGTGAGCAAGCTGTCTTGCAAGAAATGGAACAGGCCATTTCTGTCTATTCATTTCAGCTGTCTACTGCATCCTGTAGTCTGCTCTGTTCTTGAATGTTCTGGAGCAGTTTTTAGAGGGTGCAGGAGGCTATGAGGTGAAAGATCACAGTATATAGAATTAAATCCTTGGAGTTTTCCAGCTGGCTACTAGGAGGATGCCTAGACTAGCCTAGGCTCTTCAGATCTCAGAAACTAAGCAGTGTTGACCATGATCAGTAGTAGGATGAGAGACCACCAAAGAAGACCAAGGTTGCTATGCAGAGCAAGGCAATGGCAACCCACCTCTGCTCATCTTGAAAACCCTGTGAGGGATCACCATCAGTCAGTCAGTCAGTCATTGTCATTGTCCTAATGGGCTTCAAGTGGCTGCTCTTCACCTCAGGGGGAGCAAATTTGATTTCCAGACTACCATGATCCTGTCTGGTTTCTTAAGCTCTATGATGAAATAACCCTTCAAAGCCTCTTGCTTCAGGAGAGACACCTTAAGAACATAAGAGCCCTGCTGGATCAGACCAATGGTCCACCTAGTACAGCACCCGGTCTCACACAGTGGCCAACCAGTTCTTCTGGAGGCCCAACAGCAGGGCATTGAGGCTGAGACCTTCCCCTGATGTTGCCTCTTGGCTCTGGGATTCAGAGGTTTAGTGCCTCTGAATGTGGAGATTCCCCTCAGTCACCATGGCTAGTAGCCACTGATAGACCTTTCCTCTATGAATCTATCTAATCCACCTTTAAAGCTGTTTTTTCCTGTGGCCATCACGAATTCAACATTTCAGTCACTCTCACCTTGAGTTGGAGGAAGGTTCTATAAGTGGGATGCACCCCATTGTTTTTTGCTATGGATATATGTCTCCTCTTTTACACTGGGATTATCTGCGTGCAAATGCCAGAAAAAAGAACAGAAGAACTTGTAATGAAAAGGATCTCCCATTCTGTTGTCTGAAGACAAAGGGAGTCTCTTTTTCCTGTGCTCCCCTGCTCTCTGTTTCACAGAAACCTCCTCAGGCCATTGGCAGCCAGCATAGTTAAGAAATCAGCTTGAACATCGATGCTGCCCTAACCCATTTTTAACTAAGGATTCTTATAACAAATTTTCTTCTTGGTCAGGCATGTTAACAGTAAGATAATCTATGTATTGGTGTCTCTGGGGAGCCATTGATCACATCTCATTAATCAGTCATCATGAAGGACTCTGGTTAACCCCTTTGGGGCAGTCCTTCATGAGAATTGTCAGTATTACAGTCTCTCTTGGGTTGCTTGTAAAGAGAGGTTGTCCACATCACGTCTCTCCTCTGGATTTGCCAGAAGCTGTGTCTGACCTCTGAGGACTTTGAAATGTGATTCATTTCGTGTTCTAGAATGTCCATTCCTCTGGGCAGTGATTAAAATGCCTTTGATGTGGGTCACTGTGTAAGGGTGAGGGCTAAGTGATGTCATCAGTTTTCCCCTTTTCCCTCTGATGGACTAGTTTGGTTCTGCCAATGTCAATACATAGCTAGGATGTGCAATGTTTGTGATAGGTGTGCTGCTTCATTTTAAGTTTATAGGAATAACCAACATTACGAAGTGCTATATCTTTTGACTTGAAGTGCACATTTTTGGCATTTGGGCAACTAAACGGGGAACATGAAATTGGCTGTAATTAGGAATAAGGTTCTCTTGCACTTTAAAAGATGTGTATTTAATGCTATAGTACTTTGCAGTCACTTTCTATGTCTGTTTCCAGGAGAAACAGCGGCAACCTTTCCAGTGGATATACCTGATGGTGTTTTTCAGGTTTTGCTGTTTATGTGTCTTTGGAATCCCTAGTTCAAATGTTATCTTAGACATAGACTCACTAGGGTGCTTTGGGAAAGCTCTTTTTCCCCTCTGTCCCCTCAGTCTCCACCTGCAATGTGGAGGTAATAATGATGATCTACCTCACAAGATTGGTGTGCAAATTATTGTGTTAAGTGAATGAACAATCTACAAGCTCCATATAAATGCTGCTTCTATTGATTGTATCTAGTCCTTTTTTATTTAAAAAGGTGCTGGATGCTCATATATAAGGTTTCCCTTGCTCGAAAGCCAGTCGAATCTGACTCTAGGGAGCAGTGCTCATCTCTGTTTCCAAGCCAAAGAGCCAGTTCTGTCCGAAGACTTCTCTGTGGTCGTATGGCCAGCATGACTAGATGCTGAGGCACATGGAACGCCATTACCTTCCCACCAAAGCGGTACCTATTTACCTACTTGCAATTTCTTGCTTTCAAACTGCTAGGTTGGCAGGAGCTGGGACCAGAGACGGGAGCTCACTCCGTCATGCGGCACTTGGGTCTTGAACTGCTGAGCTACAGACCTTTTGGTCTGCAGTTCAGTGCCTTAGCCTCTGAGCCACTGCAGCCCCTATACTCATACATAAAGTTGCATCGATTTCCACCCGTGAGTACCAGTGTTCCCTTTAAGCTGAGTTAGTATGAGCTAGGCTCACAATTTTTTAGCTTCCAGCTCAGACGTTTTTGTCTTAGCTCAGGAAGGATGGCTCCAGAGCAAACTAATTTATGCAGCAGCCAAATCACTCACTCACAGTTTTTAATGCCAGTAGCTCATAAAGTAGAATTTTTGCTCACAAGGCTCCACAGCTTAGAGGGAGCATTGGTGAGTACCACCACAAAAAAGCCCAGATCACGCCATTTCCTCCCCAGTATAACTCCATTTTTAGAATTCTTACAAACATACAAGAATTTACATGTGTTTATTTATAAGTTAGATTTATAAATTGCTCAGTTTCTGAGTACTCAGGACTCTTGAGTAATGAACAACAATACATACGTACTATGCCCAATTATTAAAAACTGATTAAAACAGTTCCATAAATAAAAACAAATTCATAAGTAACGATTCATAATTATTCAGATGGCATAGATACATGCAGGGGTTATTTCGTAGAAAAAGAGGTGCAGGAGCTCATTAGCATAACTCATTAGCATAACTTATTTGCATATGCTACACCACCTGACATCACCAGAAGTATGTCAGAAGGCAAGAAAGAAGGGAGAGGGAGAGGAGGAAGGAAGAAAGGAAGAAAGAGAGAGAGAGAGAGAGAGAGAGTGGGGACAGCTACTAATCCAAGCCTCAGAAATACCACTATTCTGGGAGGATAGCTTCAGTGGTGGCTGAGGCCTGCAGAAGGCTGGTCGGAGGAACAAGGACCTTTCTAGGGGGCAGGGTCATTTTGCTGCAGCCGTGACACAAGCAGGCATTCCCCCGCGGGAGGGGGGCTGGCACCAACTCCCGGAGCTGAGCTCCCCCAAGCTCCTGCTCGAAATGACCCCTGGATACATGTAATTATAATTGTGTCTCCACCTCATGGGGGGGGGGGTAAGGGGGGAACGTAATTGGAGGTGAGGGAGAAGGAGGGAGGGAGTGCCAGCCAGAATGGTACCCATTGCTGTCCTCCACCAGCAGGCCTGGTGGAACATCTCTGCTTTGCAAGCCCTGTGGAACTGCATTAGGTCCTGTAGGGCATGGACGTTATTTGGCAGAGAGTTCCATGCAGCCAGCGCCAGGGCAGAAAAGACCCTGGTTGAGGACAGCCAGATGTCTTTCGGGCTGGGGATCACCAATAAGTTGTTCTCAGTGGAGCGTAATGCTCTTCAGGGGACGTACTGGAGGAGGCAGTCCCAAAGGTACACTCTTCCCAGATCACTTAAGGCCTTAAAGGTCAGCACCAAAACCTTGAATTTGACCCGGTACTCCACTGAAAGCCAGCGCAGCTGACAAAGCACAGGTTGAATATGTGCTGTCCATGTCAGTCTGTCAGGACTTGTGCCACCCTTTTCTGGATGAGTTGGAGTTTCCAGATCAGTCTCAAGAGCAGGACAGAAAAACAACTTACAGTAATCCAATCTGGAGGTGACTGTTGTGTAGATTACTGTGGCTAGGTCAGCATGTCACAGAATTTGCAGTTCAGCTTCCAGCTTTTAGTGGCACTTCAAGATTACTTGATTTTTTTCCCTGTAAGTCCTGACAACCTGTTCTCTTTCTCTGGTCCTGGATTCCTTCATTTTCACCAAGAGGCTCAAAATTTTCTGACTGACACATGTTTCCAGATTCTTCCACTGTTCAATCATATTGTGTGGTTTTACTCAGCTGTTGGTTGGTTATTAAATTATACAGTATAGTGACCGATGTGGTCCAGTTCAGGACATTGTGCCTCACTATTGCATCATGACATGAAAGGTGAATCCTAGGATCCCTTGCAATAGTATTTAATGGATATTGAAATCATGTATACAAGTCACAGGACTGGTCCATCATTATCTGTTCTGCCTAGCAGTGCCTCTCCAGGGTGTCGCACACACCTTAAGATCACACTGCTCCTTCAGTGCCTGCCTCCACACTCTATATTGCTGTCCCAAGTGGTTACTTGGGCTGTTTGTGCAGTTACTGAGCTCCTCTTCCAAGAATTCAGGAAAGAGTAAAGGGCAGCATTCTGCATGTGATTCCCTGATCATTCTAGGCATGTGCATGATCTGCAGGATAATGAAATTGGAAGGGTCATGAAACTGGTATCTGCTAGCATGATGATTCACAGCACCACTCTTTAATGAAATCTTCATAAGTTGGGGAGGGGCTGTGACTTAGTGGTACAACACCTACTTTGCATGCAAAATTTATTTATTTATTGTTCACATTTTTGTCCCGCCTTTCCAGCAAGCAAAGGTCCCAGATTCAACCCTTGGTATCCCCAAATTTTAAAAAGGCTCAGATGGTAGGTGATGTAAAGTACTTCTACCTGAGAACTGTTGCCACTCAGAGTAGACAGTACTGACCCTGACAGACCAGTGGTCTGACTGAATTTAAAGCAGCTTCATATACTCGAATTGATCTCTTTTTTGGGGATGGGATTTTAGAGAGCTAAGCATATTCTTATGCCTTAATTTGATAAAATCACAGTATGCAACGGCCCGTCTGGTGTGTCCTAAATTCATCTGATGTGGGTTCATCCACCAGATAAATTCACCAATAAGACATGTACTTACAGTGCTTTTACCATACAACCACCATATTGAAATAGTCAAATAAATCAGTCTTTAAGCTAGTGGTTCAGAGACAAGAACCACTTATATGCCTTTTCCAAGTTGTTTCCTCAGAGATAGAGGGAACGAAAAATATAATAAAACACCACCCCAAATAACTGACCACAAACTGCTGATACATGCAAATATCCCAACAGCTGCAAGCTGTAAACTGGCAAGCGTCCCTAAAACAGATAAGTGTTAGATTGAACAGATACAGATTTCTGATATGATTTGAAGTGATTTTAGAATGTTAATCTTTGGTGCTTTGATTGTTTTAAGGAGTTTGGGTTGCTTTTATTTTCTGGATAAGGTTCGATCAGTGGTCCTCATCTCTGAGACAGGAAACCTCAGCCACTGCCACATTCCTCAGTATTTCTTCCTCCCCCCCCAGTTGTTCTGACTTCATGAAACAATGGCCCTACTGCCTGAGGCACTTAGAGTGCATACCAAGGTGCAATTTGGGAACCATTACACTCCTGTCAAACATATTTTCCCAGTATAGTAAAACTGCTTCTCAGAGCTCTTGACATGCTGAACTGTGTCTGCTAAACAGTTGACGGCTCACACTTGAATGTAAGTCTTTTAAGACATTATATCTACATGTATTGGGAGCCCAACAATGATGTGTTTCAGCACCTTGTGCTATCAACTATTTTCCAAATAAATGTGGTTGCCATGTTGTCTGAATAGTGCAACAAACGCATTTTGCATGCATGTACGGCTTCACTGTGCGCGAACCAGACCTCTGAAAAATTCACTGACCAGTTTACGTAAATCTAAGCATCACCCTTCTGTAGAGAACATGTATAGGAAATCCTTGTTTTTGAGGGGAAGTGAGGTTCTAGTCAACAAAGACATTTTCAGATGTAACATCCACATGTATCAGGAGCCTCTCAGCTGTGCATAGCTCCTCTTGATATGTGTAGAGCATTAGCCACTACTGAAAACTACAAACATCACTAATTTGTTCATGCAAGTGACCACTTGCGCTACGGTCAGCAAGAGGTTAACATGGATTTTTTTTTTTAAAAGATACAGTTTAGGGAGATTATTCATATTTATATTTTTATAAAATAAAACTTCAAATTCGGGATAGCGCTTCAGCAGCTCTTCACATGCAGCGGAAGATGCACTATTTTACCGCCTCAGGTCAGAATATGACCTGAAAAAGTGCTTATTAGCTGGAAAGAAAATAAGAGTTTCAGATGTTAACATCAAGCAACACATCTGCATAGGCTCTCTTTCATATAAATGATTTATCCCAAATGAAAGTGGCAAGTCTCAGCTTCTTAATGATGGTAAGGTAACATTATTAATGTGTGGTGACTTCATTTTATTTCATAAGCTGTGCATTTCAGTTGCAAGGCTCTGAGAGGGCTCTGTGGTATTTTGAAACACACAATAAACTTTCAGCCCACTGGAGAAATCTGGGATGCCTTGTGGGATCCCCTAAACAGAGCTCAGAAAGACAAATATAGCAAATTATTTCCCCTCAGTTAAACAAGAAAGCATTCATAAATAGTGATTTAGGTCAGTTTGCATAGTAAAAAAGGCTAGATTAACCATTTATATCAAACAGCTAGAACTGAGTCTAGTCGCACCTTAGAGACCAACAAGATTTTCAGGGTATAAGCTTTCAAGAGTCAAAACAGGGAGCTTTTGACTCGAAAGCTTATACCCTGAAAATCTTGTTGGACTGCCGAGTGCTAGTGGAATTGATTCTAGTTTTCTACTGCAAACCAACATGGCTGCCCTCTGAAAATTTCTACAGAGAAGATCATTGTGTGTCACTGCACTGAGGCAAGCAGCAGATCATTGGAGCAGATGGGAAGTCTCCTAACCTCTGGGGCAAACATTTGGTCTTTTCTTCCATTGGGCAGCAATGGTGCCCACGAGTGTGTTTCCTTTCCTAACACATCTCTTCTCCAGTCCTGGCTTTTCTTCTTCTCACTGGAGCAGGAGGTGCTTCAGACAAGTTCAGGAGGCATCACCTTAACATCTTTGGGGAACACCCATTCAGAAATATTGTAGGGCAGCACTTGGCTTAGAACTTCCCAACATTTTTTATTGCCCTAGCTCTTGTGGCAGCCATTTTATGGTTGTGTGCACTGCCACCCCATGGCAGCCATTTTTTGGTGCTGCACACTAACTGTTCTGAAAGGTCCAAAAGAAGAAGAAGAGGAGATAGGATTTATACCCCACTATTCACTATCCGAAGGAGTCTCAGAGCAGCTTACAATCTCCTTACCCTTACCCTCTCTCAGAGCTCTGAAAGAATTTGTAACTGACCCAAGGTCACACCAGAAGCTGCAAGTGTAGGAGTGGGGAATCAAACCCGGTTTCCCCAGATTAGAGTCCAGTCCCCTAACCACTACACCAAACTGGCTCTCCAGTGACACAGGTTTATGTTGGGGACAGGGACCCCTGCTGTAGCATTTTTCCTGGTGGAGAATTATTTATTCATTTTTTAAAAATCTTATTTTATTTTTGCTAGTTTGTTGCTTCTGTAGTAGACATCTTTATTCCCCTTCCCTCCAAATGCTATTCACAGTAGTTCCAGAAGCCACATTTGTGAGGCGTTTAGTGCTGTGTGAAGGGTGAGCAAAGAAGCTGCAGTCTGCAATGATTGGGGGTTGCACGTGTACTTAAGGAGTATATGTAGGTTTCCCAAATGGGGCAAATAATGCTCCCTTAGGCCACTTCAGATCCAGAAAACGGCACTCTTTTAGCAAGACCCCCCCCCCTGACTACTGAGGAGTCAGAGGAATTCTTCATTCTGCCAGCCACTTTAACATCCTTAGCAAACTTCCCAGATCTGGAAGCAAGCAAGCTGGCAAACTGTATGTGGCTTTACTGTGCTAACTGTTGTAACTGCACTTTCCTACACTAGCGGGTGTAAAAAGATGGTTCGGTAGGTGTTAATGGTGTTAATTCACAAGGTGCTAATGTGCCAATAATTATAGACATATTTCAGCAGCTGGTTTTGCGCTTGCAAAAATGGTATGGCAAGGAAAATGAATAATTCTGTGGTTCCATGGAGGTGTGGATACTGAATGAATAAGAACTCCATTGTTACATGGAAGCTTATATAAACCCTTCCCACTTATAGTTAAATGATTGAGTTTAACTTGCAAATGTAAAGTAGTACCGTATCTTTTACAGGTTAACAGAATTTTCTACGTATTAATAAACTAACATGATAAAATCACTTTTGCAAGGAAGCAAATCATATTTCAGTACCCCCTTCATTTTCTATATTTTGAATATTTGAATGGAAGCTGCCACTTCAAATGCTATTTCATCCCTACATCAACATTAATGGTAGTGTCAGAAAAAAGTATGGCCACATAATTTATTTGTTTAGTACATTTTTATCTTTCCCTTCCTTCAGGGTGCTCAGTAGGGGCAGATTGGCCACTAAGGCCACTGGGAAAAGTCCTGGGAGGTGTTACTTTGGGGAACTTTAAACCTGTGTATAAATGGGTCAGACTTGGTTGGTACCATATTTCCAGAAGTGGAAGGAGGCAAAGGGCATTTAAATAATACACTTTTATTTAGAATAAAAGAGACAGCACAAAGAAAAGTGGAGAAATAGACATCCTGAGCCTGTTTAGGCTCTCATTAGTCTTTTAAAAAGCCATTCCTTGCAGCAGGTGTGGCTGTGTGGAACGTGGACCCAACTTGCTAAAACCCCAGACTTGTAGTTTGGCCCTGAGTTCACTCATAGCTTTCCAGTTTCGGGTAGTCTTATTGGCGCATTGTCAAGACGTTGCATCCTGAGGTTTCTCCTGTCCTGTCCTTTTGGAACCTTCTCAGGGCCGCTTCCCTAAGGTTCCATCCTTGTCAAAAGCCCAGAGCAGCGTGTGGCTCCCTCCCTAAATCTTGGTGTGGTTGAGACTCTCTTTAAAACATCTGGTTTTGCTTGCTGTAAGGGTGAGACTTAGACCCCAATGGCCTGCTGCTTTAATCCAATTATGCCAGGGTTTTTTTAGTCTTGTGTTCTTATGAATGCTGTATTTACCAAATAAATACGTGCAATACAACAAGGGAGATATACATTCAGACAAGACTGGCTGTTGACATGCCTGTGGTTTTCTTTAGAGCTTGGAAGTCCAGGATCAAACCTGCAGGCATTTTGGTCTTTAAAAGGGTCTTTCTTGAGCCATGGTATAACCCTGGAAGGGGTCCAGACTGTCAACCTCTAGCAAGTCACAAAGCTTAGATTAATTTTAAAAGCAAAAGGAGGGGAGACTCTGCTCTAGCAGCTGTTTCAAATAGCAGCCCAATTGCGGCTTGACTTTCAATGTTTCAGTTTTTAATGGATTGAATTATGTGAAGGGTTCAGATTATCATTTGGATGGAATTCAGTTATTTGCAGATGGAGTGATAGCCGGGGTCCTTCCTGTATTTCAGGGAATTTTTCTCTTAAGTAGACTTGATGTCGATTTGTACAATGCATGGGGCTCTCTTCCCCATATCTGACACACTGTATAAGCGTGATTCACAACTGCTCATTAAAAAAAGAATCCAGAATGACAGGCAGAAAGGTTCGCCTGTGTCTACTTTGTACACAAGCAGGGCACTATCTGAGTTCATGAATGGTTCATTGATAGTGCACTTTAACTTATCTACATTTCTTGACTGCTCCCAGTTGGCTAAAAAATGTTGGCTACGTTTGCATCGGATACTCACCAGACTGCTCCCCAAATTGATTATCAGCCTCAGATCCAAAAATAACTTGATTCCATGAAATGTTAGCTGTTGTTTTCTGTTACACTGTACAGTGCTCTATTGTCTTTTTTGGGGGGGGGTGGGAGAAGGGAGTACTTTTCTTCCATAAAGTCACTTGAAGCCCTGTAATGGGATGACATAGGATACAAACACTTCCTGTGATGTCTTTTCCAAACAGGCTGAATCAATGGAAAATATACTTAGACCAGGTGCCCTCTAGTAGCGTGGAGAGCTAAATATTTATCTATACATGGTTGTATCCATTAACTGTTTCTAGCTGAAGATGCTCCCATTAAGCTTGTAAGAAGTCTGGCAAGGGGTGCGTGAGTTTGTGTGTGTGTGTGGAGCAAAGCTCAAATCAATCTGGTTTAGTGGATAGAGGGCTGCACTTGGACACACAAGATCTGCCTGTGTTCATAGCCTACTGAAACCAGTGTTTCCCAAGTGGAATCTTTACTTAATTTTATAGCCTATTGAAGTACATGAAGCATTATAGTATCCAGTTAACAAAGAGATAGGTCCCTGCACCCAGTAAGTTACAATTTAACTTCATAAAGGTTCTGCTGGCTCTTATTGTGATGCTACGTACTATTTTTATAATTCCCAGCTCCTGTCACTTCTGTTTTTGTGATTTTATTGCTGATTTGGTTGGTTTTTAATGCGGTTTTTATTAGTTTTATGTTTTATTGTTCTGGTTAATGCCATAAGCTGCCTTGGAAACAGTTTATTGAAAGAGTGAGATGAAAATATTTCATTAAATAAAGCAATGTCAGCAGTGGGGAGAGACATTACAGAGTGGGGAAGAAGAGGAGGAGGAGGAGGACATTGGATTTATACCCTGCCCTTCACTTGGAGTCTCAGAGCAGCTTACACTCTCATTTCCCTTCCCCTCCCCACAACAGAAACCCTGTGAGGTAGGCAGGGCTGAGAGAGCTCTTTGAGAACTGCTCTTGAGAAAACAGCTCTGAAAGAACTTGTGACTGATGCAAGGTCACACCAGCAGCTGCAATGTGGAAGAGTGGGGAATCAAACCAGGTTCTCCCAGATTAGAAGAGTCTGTGTTCTTAACCACTACACCAAACTAGGAAGAGAGACACAGTTGAGAGGGGAGAAACAGGAGAGGTAAAAGTCATACAAGACATGGACTTCCCTTAACTGCCTCTCAGCCTTCTTTTCTCATACCTGTAAAATGGGAATTTTTAGAGTTGCTGTGCCTGGATAGTCCAGGCTAGCCCAATCTCGTCAGATCTTCAAAGTTAAGTAGGGTTGGCCCTGGTCAGTATTTGGATGGGAGACCACCAAGGAATACCGGGGTTACTGCACAGAGGCAGGCAATGGCAAATTACCTCTGAATGTCTTGTCTTGAAAACCTCAAAGGGTTGCCATAAATTGACTTTGACTTGATGCCCCCCCCCCCCAGAGTCGGTATGGCAACAAGCAAAATAAACACCTCGCCCAAGTCACAAAGATATTTGTGACAAGCATTTTATGAATAGTTAAAATACAAAATCACAAAGATTCTGGCTCAACATAGGGTTTGAAATAACGGGTTCCCGTTCTGTTCCATTGTAAGCTACATAAAAATTCTGTTCAGTTTTGGAATTCAAGATTTCATGATTTCAGGAATATCAAAAGCAGAGGGGCAAACCAAAGCTCAGTGAAAAGAAAGCAACAGATCAAGTGTTTGTTTTTCCCAAAGCAGAACAAATGAAATTGGTTTAACACCTTGATACCATCATTAACTCTCCTCAATCTAACAATTCTGCAATAAACAGAGAATTCTCTCCCTAATCCTTCTTAGAAGTTTCAGAAAAGTGATTGCCCTTTTCCACTGTGGATTCTTACAGGCAAATGCTCTGCCTAGGATACTACATGGCAGTAATACAAGGGAGGAGAGTTCAAGGAGATCAGTTGTGGTCACTGAAATGTAAACCAAAGTGTTCTCATATATTTGGAACGTGACAAGTTCTCATTCTTTGGTTACCACCTTAAAAAAACAGCCCTGCCCTGCTCTGCCCTGGATAGCCCAGGCAAGCCAGATCTCACCAGATCTCGGAAGCTACGCAGGGTCGACTCTGGCAAGTACTTGGATGGGAGACCTCCTTGGAATACAAGCAGTCGGGAGGAGGGGGCAGGCTTTATTCAGCCACTTCTCTGAATATCCTCCAGGCCCCAGTAGGGGTCAGTCACCAGAGGTTGCCATGACTTCCAAGTGCGCACACACTTTCTCTCACACATACACATATAAAAAATACAACACCCCCTCCCCCCAAAAAACCAGCCCTAGGGAATAGAATATTTTTTTTAAAAAACAAAACACATAAGTAGGATCTGGGCATTAAAAACAGGCCAGGCTAGTTAAAAATAAACAAAAAAATCAATAACCCCAACAAGATAAAACCCAAACCCTCAGACATGTGATAAATGTGCAGTTGTTATGTTCTGCATTTCACAGAATGTTAATGGAACCGTTCCAGGCAGCCGGACAAATGAGAGCAGGGAGCTCCCAAAAAATTCCAGTATAACTAGGATGCCAGTTTGTCTGAGGTCTTGTTCTGTAGAATCCTTGACATAGTGGTAAATCCCTCCCTACCCCATATTAAACTACTAATGGAAAAGTGGCAGGTGGGAAAAAAACCCCAAAGGACTGTTCCAGACCCCTCTCCTTATGCCCTGGCCTGCTTTTCTACTTCCTATGGCTGCCTTCTGAAGTTCCTTCTTAGGAGGGTGAATTATACTTGTTTTCAAGGAGTCTGTTGTTCAGCCTCCTCTTGTTCAGTTCCCAGCAGGATTTAATGTAAAAAGGGATGGCTATTCATTTCAAACCTTCTAGAAAGCTTCATGCTTTGACCTAGGAGACATGCTTTTTTATTTTATTTTGTTTATTTTATTTATATTATATCCTTCTTTCCTCCCCAATGGAGACCCAAGCCAGCTTACAACATCATTCTTCTCTCCTCTATTTTATCCTCACTATTCCTGTTCCAAGGCTAGCCTGGAGGCTGAGCCCTGCTTTAGGTAAGTGATCAATGCAAGCCTAATGAACTCAAATCATTTTATTGGGAGTCTTCATGCATTCAAAGAACCCAGCTATCCTGACAGCGGCCACCTTGCTGATGCAAAAAACGGGTGGCTGACTGGGGCAGTACACTCACGACGACTGCCCTCTGGGGTAGGTTAGGCTGAGAGAGAGAGAGAGAGAGAGAGAGAGTGACTGGCACAATGCCACCCAGTGAGCTTCTATAGCAGGCTGGGGATTCAAACTTGGGTCTCCCAGTTCCTAGTCTGACACTTGAGCCACTACACTGCCCTGGTTCTTTCAGGGTCAGCTTGCCACAGTATGTGTTCCTGTTTTCGTCTTTAACATACAAATAAGGAAGAGAGATGAGACTGGTGAAAGCAGCATATATTCACATTACCAGACTGTCCATAGAGGGATCCAGCACATGAATTTTACATACCTGCCCTGGGAACTCAGCCACCTTGATCCAAGACAAAAGAGGGGTATAAATATTTTAATGGATAAAATTAGGGCTCAGACATAGATTATATGTTACCACATCTGGTTTGCTTGCACATTTAATTTCTTCTTAGGGTGGTCTAGTCACTTGAACAATGTGACATTAAAGGGAAGTTCGTAGATCAGGTTCCACGTAAAAGTATATCTAGAGTTGCCAGACTCCCAGTCGGTGTGGGGTTTTCCCCAGTTTCAGGGGCTCCAATCCATTGCTGGCTGCTTGGCCAGTGGGGGAAGCCCCATCCCTGAACACCCCCTCCCACCTTAACATCACACGGAAGTGACATCGCCACATTGGGCATGTCGCTTAGAGATGCTCTAGCATTTTGGCCAAAACTCTATGGTCACACACTCTATGGTAACCATAGAGTTTTCACCAAAATGCTAGAGCATCACCATGCAACATGCCTGGCATGATGTCACTTCTGTGTGACATCATTGCACTGATGATGTCATGCACAGCGATGGCATAGCGCCCTGCCCTCCCCACTCCTGGAAGGCTCCCTCCCACCCCCCGCCAGCTGGGTAAGTAGACCTGACACCATATCTGTGGAGTTTTCTGGTAACTAGAAATCTGTTCACAGAATCCTTCTCCCATAAGAACCTATCTGCTCACTCCAGTCATCTTTGGAGGCCCTGCTTCAGGTGCTGCTACCATTTGAGGCTAGACCTGACAAAAGGCTTTCTGGGTCATGGCACCAAACCTTTGGAACTCCCTCTGCAAGGAGATTCGTCTGGATCCTTCTGTTGATGTCTTCAGCCAGTGGGTGAAGGCTGTTCTGTTTTGTTTGGCATACCCCCAATAATAGTGATTGGCCCTCCTCTGGCATTGTTTGTTACGTGTCTTTACTGAATTATTTTATAATTTTAAATGTGTTTTTAGTCATTTACATCTTTTTACGCTCACTGCTTGGGGACCCTGATTGGGTGGAAAGTGGCATGAAAATGTTTTAAATAAATAAAAATAAATATTACCTGTACATCCCATGACTCTACTCTCTGCCCTTTCAGAGTTCTCTTGCGCAAAAAACATGAGGGATGCACGTTCCTATTTATAAATCCAAATATCACCCCCCCCCAAGGAGGTTCATTCCAATTTGTTCCAAATAAAAACACACATCCTTTAGTAAGGCATGGGCACCTCTCTGATGGGCATCTCTGACGCTTGGGCGTGTTCTTGTCTGTTCAAAAAGTTGAGGAAACCTCACCACAGTTGCCAGTATGCAGCTGTTCATCTGGAGTCTCCTTTTCAGGAACAGTATGCAGAGATCACAGCCAATGTCCCTGTAGGAAAATCCCTTGAAGATGGCATGCCCTCATACATCACATTTTACTCAGCCGATGCCTGAAAGGATTTTGATTATTATAGCACCCAAGATAGATTTACAGTTCTTCTGTGCCACAGCCATTTAAGAAGACTCTTCACAGCTGCGACGCTGATTAGGCGGAGGACAGGAGGAGATAGCCTTTCTTAAGAAAGAAGAAAAGTGTACTTCAACAAACCTTTTGTACTGAAACCATTATTTAATTTCTCAATAGTTTAATACCCAAAGTAACCAGTTAGACAGTCATTGTGGCGAAGAGTATTAAGGTAATGTCAGGGAGACCCAGGTTTGAACCCCTACTCTGCCATGGAAGCTTGCTGGGTGACTTCAGGCCTAGTCACCCTCTCTCAACCTGACCCCCGGCACAGGGGTGTTTCTGAGGATAAAAAGGATGAGGGGACAATGGTACCAGCCACCCTGAATTCATTGGAGGAAAGGTGGGATGAAAATGTGCTACATAAATAAATAAACCCATGACCTTTCAAAAGGTGAGAGAAACAAAGGATTCCCCCAGGAAATGGTGTTTAAGTCCCCACTACCTCTTGTTTTGGAATTAAATACTGAACCTCGTACCAAGGGCTAGACTTCGGCATCTGCCAAGTTACAGGCCCCTGGTAGAGGATCACCACAAGAACCCTCCACCCCACCTGCTCCTCTCTGCTGCCCACTCGCTCACCCAACCTGTTCATCTCAGCCAGCCAAGAGAGAGTGGGAAACTGAGTCAGAATGGCACTATGGAGGAGGAGTCACAGCTGCCACTTCCTCTTTGGTCATGGCCTCCCTGTGGCAAAATGGGATGGCAGAGATAGCAAAGAGCAATGGCAGCTGGCAGCAGTGGTGGTGATGGTGATGGTGAGGACATGGTTGTACTGAAGGAGGGGCCTATTGGATGGTGCCTTGCATGTGAGCCCTTCCCCAAACCGATGGCTGACTCTCTGTTATGAACAAATTATTGTTACTTGGTCTTTGGTACCAGCTGATGATAACCGTGGGTTTATTAACAGCAGCCACAATGCTATGTAATGATTGGAAGAAAAGTAGTGTTTCTCTTTGGTATTGAGGAGAGTGGGATGTTTTGTGTATGGTTAAAACTTTCACTTTGCCTACGCTAAGAGAAAGAAGCCAGCTGGAAAAATAAGTTTCTTCAAACCTTATTGGAAGGATACTTTCCCCAATGATGCTAGACCTTGCTGTTCATTTTGTGTGCTGTTACAGGATCCGCTTTGGTAAGACACACAAGAAGAAGAAGAAGAAATTAAGTGCCGTGTTACTCTCATGCTCCATGCATTACATTAAAGAATTGTTGAAGACCCAGGACTATGCTGCAGAAATTTGCCAGGCTCTGTTTTCTATAGAATCAACAACTTCTTCAAAGAATATTCTTTCAGATCTCTACTACAGATATATAATGTCCCCTTTGCACTGTATGCATTGACCTGCTTAATTTATGGCCTTGTTTAGAGAAGGTAGTTTTTGAAAGATTACATGTTCATACTTATGACCTACAAACAGAGTGTGGAAAGATATATCTGTAGCAGTGGAACTCTTAAAATGCCCCATTAGTACATTTCACTTGTCACTTGGAATCCAGGGGTCAGGCCTTTTTTGGTATGAGAACCATTTAGGAGTCAGTGGTGTTGTTGCTCTACAGACTTGCAAAGCAAAAATGAAGATGTGTGGGAAATGCAACTGGCCAAAGAGAACTGCAGGGAGATTCCTCCAGTATAAAAGCCTTCCAAACATTTAACAACATGTAGAAGCTGATGGAAGAACTTTCTAAAACTATATTCATTACTGATCCAATCAAACAGGAAGTTATCCTGGCGCTGTTGTAGAGCTCCCATTCATTTAATTGGGTCTTTCACCCTCTGTGGTTTGGGCCCCAGACTTCACTGGGACCCTAGAATGTTAAATGTTCCTGATGAACTTGGGTTCTCTTCTGATGCATTCACCAGGCAGCATTTCATTAGCACAGAGTGTTCATATTTCTGTCTCCTGTGCAGACAACAGTTCATATGATGCAGCTTCCCACGTGGGTGTGGTTGCCTGATGCCTCCAATTTCACTCCTTTTTGGTGGGAGAAGAATGGTGAGAATCAGGCATTCTCACAATCAAGTGCCTGCATGTAATATCTGCTTCGCGTAAACCAGGGGTCCCAGTATGTTTCTGAGCCTGTGGGCGCCTTTGCAATTCTGTCACAGGGTGAAGAACACAACCACAGAACGCCTTCCACTGGAGGTAGAGCCAGCCACAAAATCACAGGGAGTGAGGACATGTTGAACTCTTAACAGAACCTCTTCAGTATTTCAGACAGAAGCTCTGATGCCTTTTAAAATGCACAGCCAGAATACCTGCTGGGCAAAAGCTCCACCTGACCACACCCACTTTCTAAAGAAAGAAGAAGAAGAAAAGAAATGCCTTATGGGCTGCTAGGAAAGGTCTTGGCGGGTGCCATCACATCCATGGGCACCGTGCTGGGGACCACTGCTGTGAACTTATCAGCATGATGGGGTGGAGGGAAGGAATGCATTCATTCCTAAACAAAATGAATGGGATGCTGGTCAAAAATACCTGTGAACAGGCGCTCAGATATGTCTTCAGCTATCGAGGCTTATCTTCATCTTCTAATAACAAATCATGCTAGTAATTTGTTCAGTTTGGGTTGGGATCATGGCTCAGTGGCAGAGCATCTCCTTGGTACCCAGAAGACCCCAGATTCAATCGTAGACATCTCCAGTTAAATGGCACAGGTAGCAGGAGATGTGGAAGACCAAATTCCTGGAGAGCTTCTGCCAGTCAGAGTAGACAGCACTAACCTTTACAGACTAGTGGTCTGACTCAGGTCATGGTCACATGGCCCTTTAATGCAGGAGGAAGTGCTGTTTCCGCCCACATTTAAAGGGACTGATCAGACTGGCCGTGGCTAGTCCCGCACTGAAGCGGGCTCAATTGCGGGTTCCGCCCGCATTTTCCGATCCCGGGAAAATCAAGTATTTTCCCAGTGGTCGCGCGAGGAACCCGCAATTGAGCCTATCTGGACTGCCCTCTCTCGCAATCATTGTGAGAGAGGGCTGTCCAGATCGTTCCTCCCGGTTTCCCCCCCTTTTTGCACTTGGGCACTTGGGCACTCAAGCGCCCAAGTGCAAAAGGGGGAAAAAACCCCCCAAACGTACCAGGTGGCTGGTGGGGCTCGGGGAAGGGTGCCTCCCCCGGCCGCCGCCAGCCTCCTCCTCCTCCACTGTCCACCTCCTCTGCCACCACTGCCTGCCACCGCCCACCTCTTCCACCGCCGCCCGCCGCTGCCTCCTCCTTCATTGCTGCCCGCCACCTTCTCCTCCTCCGCCAGCCACTTCATTTCCCTCTTGAGGGTTTCATGACCTGTTTTTCAAAAAAGAAAAGAAAAACAAAGCAGCCCTGGATAGAATACTATGTCTGGAGCAGTGATGCTGCCAGCACAGTGATGCCCCCGGCACAGTGATGCTGCTGGGGTTGGGATGTGTAAACATCCCAACCAGAAATAACCCCCCCCCGTTTCCCTTTAAATCTGGGAGGGCTTCCGGATTTAAAGGACAGTGTGACCGCGGCCTCAGTAAAGCGGCTTTATGCTCTGCCATACTCCAGAAGCGGTTTCCACATTTTTTACCCCTAAAATAGGCATAACTCACCAATATCCAGATATGTTAGCAACAGTCTTTTGTGCTGAAGGGGTGTCTGAAAGGGGGAAGCATTTATTCTAAGTAGCGTGGGCAGTTGTGCAGTCATCCTGGTTTTTGTTTGTTTTGTTTCAGTGTAGTGTTAAATTTTGGGCTTCTGTATAGTGGGGAGTCAAGAGACCAGTCTGTTCTTTTTGTGATGCCAGCAGAGCATGCAAGTACAAGTTATCCCTTATATCTTGGAGTCTTCAGACATAGTAGTCTGAACACATATTGTGCATCTCCTTTTATCCCAAGCATTGTCCAGCCCCTTTCTCCTTATTCTTTATTACAGCTTTCATTCTTAAAAAATCCATACATGTATCCATAATGGACATTTTGCAGCCATGCTTTCTCCCTAACTTTTGTACATTCTTGGGTTTCTGTTTCTAAAAATGTCTTTCTTTGAAACACTTTTTACATGCCATCAATATCTAATGTCTCTGTGTTCCCTCTAAGCTGAGCTAGTGTGAGCTAGCTCACAGTTTCTTAGCCTCTGGCTCACCCATTTTTGTCTGAGCTCAGGAAGGATGGCTCCGGAGCAAACTAATTTATGCAGCAGCCAAATCGCTCGCTCACAACTTTAATGCCAGTAGCACAGAAAGTAGAATTTTTGCTCACAAGACTCCACAAGTTAGAGTTGGTGAAGACTACCTTTATATAAGAAGTAGGAAACTGCTCAATTTTTAGATGGGCTCTGTTTTAGTTTCATATGAACAAAAGAGAAGCCATGTTGGATCAGACCAATGGCCCATCCAATCCAACATTCTGTGTCATACAGTGGTCAAAACCCAGGTGCCATCAGGAGGTCCACCAGTGGGGCCAGAACTCCAGAAGCCCTCCCCATTGTTGCCCCCCCCCCAAGCACCAAGAATATAGAGCATCACTGCTCCAAACATAGTATTCTATCCAGGGCTGCTTTGTTTTTCTTTTCTTTTTTGAAAAACAGGTCATGAAACCCTCAAGAGGGAAATGAAGTTTTCAATCTGTATACTGAAAACTCAGGAACTTTTAAACATTTTAAAAAGAATTTTGTCAAAGAAGCTACAGAACGCTTTCTGGCACATTCCCCTAGAAAAAAAGACCTGGCTCTATGTATATGTTGTAGCTATGTATACGTTGTAGCCAATAATGGGCCTCTGCTCCATATGTTTATCTAATCCCCGCTTGAAGCTGTCTATGCTTGTAGCTGCCACCACTTCCTTTCCAGCTGCACCATCAGGCCACCCCTGCTCTGGTGCTGGGGGAGAACTTGTGGACCAGCAACTGCCATCACTTTGGACAGGGGCGATAGCGGGGAGTAGAATCAAGGCTGAATCGCACAGAGCAAGAATCTGACCCATCCTTTCAGTGGCCGCCTCTGCCTTTTTACCAGCCAGGAAATGGTTGGTGGCTGCTACAGGTGCGGAGGCTCTTCTTATGCTATACTGGAATAGAACACCAAGTACAAAGAGGATACATAGGTGTGTTTTAGTAGCGCTTGATCTCACTGATTGCTGTTTGTTTCCTTAGGTGCTTATGATGTAATTCAGGGCAACCAGCTGGCCGGTTAGGAAACTGGAGCATGATGTGGCTGCAAGAGGAGTCTAGATTACCGATGGTTGGGCTGGCTTGCCATTTGTTCCAAGGTGTTCACCTGGATTCTGCATAAGCCTTGGTTCTTCATCTATGGGGCTCACAACAGTTCTCACCGAAACTGTACATTTTGTTGAAGCGACTTTGTGGCTAGATAATATAGCACGAATCTTCGGAAAAGGGGTGCTACAGTGAAAAATTGAGATTTTTCTGGTGCTTTGCTAAAATTAGCCCCCCCCCCCAGTAGCTTTTCCTCCTTCCATTAATTAAATCATTCCATTAAAGGACCTTTTACTGTTACCTTTCCAAGGCAGGAGGAAGAAAAGCAACACTCAGCTTGTTCCAAACAGGCTTTTGGCATGTGAAGCAGAAAAGTGGTTGAAAAGGAATTTTTGTATGTTTAATCACTGGATCCTCCCAAAGGTCCCGGAGAAGTGGTTAGATTAAAAAGTGAAAAGCTGAGCAACTACCTTAATAGGCGGGAGTCAAGGGTCACCTATCTCTTTGGCATGGTGTATTAGGAGGGCAGTTTTTAACTTCATCTTTTAGCCTCGTAAGCTCTGTCAGGCAGTTAGCAGAGAGGAGCTGAGTACAAAAGTCATGCCGGGAACCTGAGTCCTCCTCCTGAAGAGCTCCAGAGAATGTTGTTTGCTTACCGCACTCTTCCATGACAGCCCCAGACAGTCATCTTGCTTTACTTGCCTCCTGCTGTCATGAAACCCACCACACTCTGAGAAGAACCTCTGTCACAAAGATGAACCGCATTCTGTTTCCATGCTTTGCTTTTGTCTTGAGGCAGCTGGCAGGTGTTTCTCGAACTTTTGATTCCTTACAAAGGAAAAAAGCACCTTTCGCTTGGCAGTTCAAATACAGTTCAGCCTTGGGCAAATACTAGTCTACCAAAAAGCACTTCAGAGTCTGAGCAGGATTTCACCAGTTGCTCAAGCAGGAGTCAACTGGGACATTAAAGTGGCCCAGGAATGAGCTGAGCCAAGCAGCTCCAATGTGGTTGGCGGCCTTGCAGGGCTCCATGGCCCAAATCTGGCTAGTGGCAAAGACGCCAGTAGTCTCTGCCCATCGTCAGCACCGCTAGCTGGATCTGACCTGAGTAGCTCCATGCTGGGGTGCCACATGGTTGCTTGACTTCGTCTGCTCATTGTCTTTCAATATAAAATTAGGACACTTGTTGCAAGGAATCACAAAGTTGTGCCACAGGGATTTTGTGATTCTTTGCTTTTCTCAGTTTATTTATTTCAGTTTGGAACAAGTGTTGTGGGCAAACTGGCTATTGGCCATGATGTCACTGGCAATTATTAAAACTTTTCCCCATGCTGTTTTATGCACTAAAAATAACATTTAAATGTATTATTTGTCATCTGCAGAGAATAGTGTTCCTTGCTCTACCAACTGGTGAGTTTCGAACATAAGGATGCAAATGGTGGCTTGGTGGATCAGACCAGGGTTCATCTGATCCAGCATTCTGTCCCACACAGTGGCCAGCCAGTAAAACTGTTGCCCATCAATGTCATCAGATTTTATGTCCTGTTAACCCTCAGTGAAGCTAGCTGCATGAATCTTTTTTATTCCTACCTCCCATTTTTCTTTATTTCTAGGCTGTATTTTTACTCTTCTGCCATGGAGCATAATAGTTACCAGCATTCAAACAAGCAAACTATTTATTTGCCCTGCAGTATTGCTGTTCCTTTTGTATCAACACTAGCCATCTCCCATATCATTGCATGGGGACAGAAAATCGCACTGCAAAAAAGAACTCGCACCATGTCAGAAAAGTGAAAGTTCTCCACTTACAACTGGGAAAAAGAGGCAAAGAGGTGAGTTTTCAAAAAAGGAAATGGAAAGATTGGTTTTATTTGCTTGAGCATGATGAACAGAAGTGGGGCTATTTTGTATTTGTGCTGTAGGCACTCGGGAGTGTGTAAGATGCCTGTCAAGACAATACAAAGATGTGAAAAGTGATATATTTTATTGGCTCGATATTTATTGCTGTAGAACCCATATGATTAAATTATAAAATAATTGCACCACTATTAAATTGTTACAGTATTAAAAAGGCTGTTGATTATTAAATAATTTATTGTATCATGAAAACATTCCAGCCTTGCAGATGCTGGGCTGCAAGAGGTTTTAATGAAATTAAACTGATCTCATAAAAGCTATATTAAACTCCTGCTAATTAGAAGTTCCAAACAAGCCGCACTCATTTCATGGATAGATGAAAGTCTCCATATTTAAAACATTAATATTTGTAAATATAGTGCAGCATATTTTTTGACTGTCTTTCTTTTCTTTTCTTTTCTTTTCTTTTCTTTTCTTTTCTTTTCTTTTCTTTTCTTTTCTTTCTTTCTTTCTTTCTTTCTTTCTTTCTTTCTTTCTTTCTTTCTTTCTTTCTTTCTTTCTTTCTTTCTTTCTTTCTTTCTTTCTTTCTCTTAAAGCCTGGGCTCAGAGCGGGTAATATCATGTCAAACAATACAATAAATAACAGTTTAAAAATTTCACAAAACACAATAATAAACAGCAGATTAGGTTACTGAAACCCAATCTCTCCCCCCAGGACTCAGCTACAGCGACCCATGCAATGGTCACTTCCTGGCTTGATTACTGCAATTTGCTCTATGCAGGCTTACCCTTGAGGCTGACCCAGAAATTACAGCTGGTGCAAAATGTGGCGGTGCCCCTTCTGACATCGACGCCTGTTTGGGCTCATGTTCAGCATGTGCTCCACCAACTGCATTGGTTACCGGTTGAGTTCTGGATTCGCTTCAAGGTGTTGGTAATAACCTTCAAAGCCTTACACAGCATGGGACCAACATGTCTGAGGGACTGCTTCTTCCCATCTACATATGTTATTATTTTTATCTCACTCTTCTTTCAGGGAGATTCAAATCCAGTAGCATCTTGGAGACCAGCAAGATTTTTGAGGTATGAGCTTCTGAGAGTCAATGCTGCCTTCATCAGGTAACTGATGAAGGTATCTGATGACTCTCAAAAGCTCATATCCCCGAACTTTAGTTGGACCAATTTTCCACAAGCCACTGCTCCACCCCCACTCTTCCCTTTCCCCCGACTGCATGTGTCAATTTCCCACTATGTGCTGCGTGGCCTCATTTTGACCTGCAGCTTCTCCTGATTTTCTCCACATCTTCTAGATCCTCAAAAAAACAGGATCGAGAAGATGTGGGGGAAATCGGGTGAAGCTGTGTGTCAAAATGTGGCCGCACAGCACATAGTGGGAAACTGACGCATGCAGCTGGGGGAATGGGAAGAGTGTGGGTGGAGCAGCAGCTTGTGCAAAATCGATCTTGATCTCTAAGATGCTACTGGATTTGAATCTCCCTGAAAAAAAGAATGGGTAAAAATAATAACAGATGTAGATGAATACATAGCATCTGGTCCAACAACATCCAGGCTGAGCAGGCATGTGACTCAGGTGTCAGTTTAACGGCAAACTACTCACCATTATGCAATATTCTCCGTATGCACACACTTAGCATGCATACACATATTTAGCATGTACATGTGTGTGCATCATGAAAACAGATATTGCTAAAACTAGTGTATCCAAACCACATCTCTATTGAAATCAGGGAGAAAATGTCTACTGATATTAGTGGAAAGAATCCAGGGAAATGACTGTGATATAAAAGAGATTAATTCACGATGTGAGTAAATTCGTCCTGCTCCACTTTTCCTCCCGTCCTTAAGCCATATGTTTCATGAGCTTCCAGCAAACTATGTCAAATGAAAATATTCACTTCATATATTTTGCCACAGACAGGACCATAAGGGAAAGGGGCACAGAAGAAAGAGGAGAGGAGAGGTATTTGTACTTGGTTGGAGGGGCTGAGAAAGAAGTGCCTGGCTCATTCTTGTCACTGTATCCCCAATCAAGTTGAGTCTTGTCCTGAGCATGTTTGCCAACAAGCCTCCTACCCTAAATATATCTAAGTGTATCCATCATGATTAGAAAGAACAGTCATAAATACATGTTCAGTCTCATCACTCTGGCTTAAAGTGACCCTTCATGTTTGTGTGCCACATTCCATATTTTATCTGCTAAATGTGCAGGCCAAATCTGCAAGGCACCCTTTTGCCTCAGTGCCTCAGTGCTTCACATTGTATTCTAGGTGCCAAACAAGCTGGGTGCGGGGGAGTTGCCTTACCCGCCCCCCCCCCAATAGCGTACCAGAGACTAAAAGGCATTTCCCATTGGGAAACACCTCCGTTTGAAGAGCAGAATGTGTTCTCTTTGATCTATAGGCATTCAGCAACAGTTTAGGGGTGAAAGTACAAAAGAAAGAGGATGCCATATATGCCTCGGAGAGCATTACACTCTGATAATCAACATCTTGTGGTGATCCTGGCCCAAAGGACATCCGCCTAGCCTCGACCAAGGCCAGGGCTTTTTCTGCCCTGGCCCCCGCCTGGTGGAACATGCTCCCTAATGAGATCAGGGCTTGCAAGATGGAGCTGTTCCACCAGGCCTTTGGCTGAGGCAGTGGGCCTCCACATATGCCCCCCCCCCGAGGTTGCAATCTCTCACCCACTGATAACCGGCCATATCAGTTACATCAATGGGCAGGATTCTCCCTACGGCAAGCATGACTGTTGATTTTATATGTTTTAATGTGTTTTACATTTTATTGTATTTATTAAAATGTTGTTTATTGAAATATTTATTTATTGAAACGATGTGAACTCACCCTGAGCCCGTTTACGGGATGAGTGGGATATAAATGCAAAAATAAATAATAATAATTAAAAAAAATAAATGCACGGAATGCTGTTTCCTTGGACAGGGACCTGTCTAGTTGCTACACAGTATGCGCTGGGCTCTCTGAGCCATTTACAGCAAAATGTAAACAAAGACAAAAACGAACAGCTAACCAAGGAATAAAGACAAGGACTCCAGCTTAAAACCCCCCAAACAGAATAAATAACCAAGAAGATCCTGGAAATAAAGGGTTTCACCTGCTCCCCGAAGCCTAGAATGGAGGATGCCATACACACACACGTCCCTGGCAGAGAGTTTCACAGGTAGAGCACTGGCAAGACCCTAGACCCAATGGTAGAGGCCAGGGAACCTTAATGGACACTCACAATGTGTGGGGAAAGGATATGAAAGGAAGGGATATTTTACCTGGGCAGATAATGCATTTCAATCAATTACAGTCCAGGATACATGGTTTATTGCACGTCATATGCTGCCTGAATGCATTGTTTTATATTTTGCAGTCCACTTTGAGCCTCAGAGAGAAAGACATAAATAAAGTGAAAAAATAAACAGTAATCTGTGTACATCCTCTGAGGTCACAAGGGGCTGTAAGATTTGGGGCTATTGCACCAGTGGTTAGGGACCAGTTAGGGAAGGATTGTGGCTCAATGGTACAACATCTGCTTTTGATGAAGAAGGACTCAGGTTCAGTCCCCTGACATTCCCAATTAAAAGGATCAGGTTGTAGGTGATAGGCAGGGGTCATTTCGTAGAAAAAGAGGTGCAGGAGCTCATTACCATAACTCATTTGCATAACTCATTTGCATATGCCACACTCCCTAACATACCAGAAGTGTGTCAGAAGGCAACACCCACCCCTCAGGCTCCACTCCACAGGTGAATGAAACTGACCTGCTCTTCCTCCATTCCCTTCCCCATCCAATACTTTGTGCAATAAAAATAAGCGTAAAGAACACACCCTCATTCTCTTCCTGCTCCCTTGAAACCACCAGGTTTCAAGTAGACTTGAGATACCCAGGACATGTGCACCACCCATCCCTTTCCCTTCCCCTCCCCACAACAAGACACCCTGTGAGGTAGGTGGGGCTGAGAGAGGTCTTTTGAGAACTGCTCCTGAGAGAACAGCTCTGAGAGAACTTGTGACTGGCCCAAGGTCACACCAGCAGCTGCATGTGGAGGAGTGGGGAATCAAACCCGGTTCTCCCAGATTAGAGTCCAACTCCTGACCACTACACCAAACTGATGGGGTGGAAGCTGCTGAAGGGTTGGTGAAATTTCTGTGCCATGTGCCCAGATAAAAAATGGTATACTTAGAAAATTTATATGCCACCTTGAGCAAGTCTCTGGAAAAGCAGCACACAGTCATAAAAGGAACAATGATAAAATTACCAATATTAAAACAAAACACTGCGCCTCTGCACTGCTCGGGGAAGCTGAGGAGGGGGCAGGGCTTGGTCATGTGCCCGCCCCCTGGGCTTCTCATTCCCGGAGCTGCGCTCCTGTGCGCTCCCGCTGCTACGGACCCCTGGTGATAGGAAAGATGTCTGCCTGAGGCCCTGGAGAGCCTGCTGCCATTCAGCTACTCAGTACAAGCCTCTTGTGTGTGCTCACTCCATTGATTAAAGTTGTGTTGTTCTTCTTATATATTTATAGAACTAAGAACACATAACTGGGAAATATTTTTTTATTTACTTTGTTTATATCCCACTCTTTACCCCAATGGGTGACTGAAAGCAGCTTACATCATTCTCCTCTGTTTTATCCTCACAACAACCCTGTGAGGTAGGTTAGGCTGAAAGTGTGTGACTGGCGCATGGTCACCCAGCGAGCTTCAGTGGCATAAGTGCAGATCTGAACCTGGGTTTCCCAGATCCTAGTCCTACTTTAATCTGTACACCACACTGGCTGGCTACAGTGATCCAGGCTCTGATCTCTCCAGTCTAGGTTAGACTTCTGAAATGCACTCTATGTGAGACTGCCTTTGATGACTATTGAGAAGCATTAGTTGGTGCAGAGCGTGACCATTAACTGGTGCCTTCTATAGAGAGCACATTTCCCTGATACTGAAATACCGCCAGTTTGCTTCCAGGCCCAATTCAGTGTGTTTACACAGGTTGGAAATGGGATGCCTGGACCATATATTTCTGTGTCTAGATGACTTAGCAGTTAAGACTGTTTGGAGGCCCTGCTCTGCCTTCCCTTGTTTTCTGGGTAGGAGCAGAGCTGTCTCAGAACTGGGCCACCCTCCCTCATCTAGTTGCCTGGTGCCAGACTTTTGAAGGTCAGCCGTGTAGGAAACTTCATGGTCAGGTTTGAATTCAGATTCCAAATGATTATTAACCTACTGCTGGCTCTTACTGACTGTAGCCTTTCTGATTGTACAGGTGACGGTCTGCCCTGTTTCTCTCCTTTCCTACTTCTCCTTATACATCAGGGCATGTACCAGAAAGGCATCATTTCCACTTAACTGGGTGATGAAAGAGGAATGGGGAGGTAGCACAGAGGCTAGAAGCAGGATTTGCCCTAAGTATTTTAGACAATTAAATTGAAAAATCTATTGCAATATGTCAATGAAAGCAAACTTAAAATGCACCAGGGAACAAACACAGAGTCCAAAAAATCCACTTCAGATTTTCCTAAAGTAAACAATGTTACTCATGAATTGCAGAGCTGTATAATGCCACCCATATGGTTTACTATTCAAGTTTTACGATTATTTTGGTTGCACCAGTTAACATTGTGCTTAGAAAACTAGAACAAAGGAATCAGATCTCAGCCCTGTTTATTTACTGTCAAGAAGTATATTCATGATTCTGGGAAGCAGCCAATGGTCAATTTAGATGTAACTATGGCGAAACAGAGGTTGACTGAAAGAGACGTATTTGTTTGGGAAATGTAACATTTGAAAAGCTGTTAGCCCACATGCATGCAACATCTGCTCACCCACACAGCCATGTCCTGGGCCATTCACTGCTGTTGCCCATATGCCACTGGCATACAGGCTGTAAGTCTCTAAAATGTTACATCCTTTCTGTGGAATGCATGCGTGAGTCAGTGCTTTCTATGGCATCCATGTCATCACTGTCACATTTAAACTGTGTAGAACCTATATAAACGGGTCATTTAGTAGAAAAAGAGGTGCAGGAGCTCATTAGCATATCTCATTAGCATATGGCTGTTGTTAGCCGCCCTGAGCCTGCCGCACGGCGAGGAGGGCGGGATACAAATCCCAATACATAAATAAATAAATGAATGAATGAATGAATGAATGAATGAATAAATAAATAAATATGCCACGCTCCCTGACACCACTGGCCAAATGTCAGTTTCAGCCCCATTATACCCTATGGCCCATTGAAGTCAATGGCAAAAACTCATAGGGTATATGAGGGGCTGGAGGAGAAGTGGTTTGAGGGAGAGGCTCCAAACTTGCAGGGTAGCTGCTGGGGCCTCTCACCGAAATACCCACTAAGTTTCAAGAAGATTGGACCTCGGGGTCCAATTCTACGGGCCCCCAAACAGATTGCCCCATCCCCTCCATTGTTCTCTATGGTGGGGAAAAATGTTACTTTTTTCCCACCATAGAGAACAGTGGAGGGAATGGGGGCAACATGTTTGGGGGCCCATAGAATTGGACCCCCTGGTCCAAACTTCTTGAAACTTGGTGGGTATTTCGGAGAGAGGCTCCAGCAGCTACCCTGCAAGTTTGGAACCTCTCCCTCAAACCCCCTCCCCTCCAGCCGCTTTTTAAGCCCCTGCCAAATTTCGGCAGCAATTCGGTGGCAGGCCGAATCAGATCAGAGAATCTGATTCGGCCTGTGGCTGCCCTAGTGCCCATTCCTGGGCTGGCGGAGCTCCACTCTGCCTAGCTCCGGCCCAGAATGACCCTTGTATATAAATATTGGGAAGTTCAGACAAGTGTATGGTAAGTGTAGATCTGGATTTATATAAATTTGCCTTATACTCATATCACTTACAGTAAAAACATGACCCTGGTCTTTGACGGCAGAATCAGTTGGCTAGTAAGGGCCAAAACAGACAGAACAAAGAAAAATTCCAGATCTCATTCCATCTGAAATAAAAATATTGTATACCTGCTCAGTTGTGATATAAAGACAGGGAGAGTTCTTAGCTTTCAAGTCCCACTCATTTTTTGTAACTGGGCTTCCCACGCTGCTAAATCCCTTCTTCCCTTCTCACCTGGCCCGGGTCTGAATTGCACAATTTATCTTTTACAAACTGACAGAGATCTGTGAAATCTTCATCAGGTCTGCTTGGGCCCTGAGAAAGGGTTCTTTGCTAAATGAAGTCGAGCCTTGTTCTAGGGAAATACAAAAGTATCCATCAGCTAGAGTTGTTGTTTATGTATTTATTTGAAACATTTCTGTGCTGCCTTTCCACTCAAATAGGGTCCCCAAGGCAGCAAATATCAAAACATCAAAAAACTTAACACAGCATTTAAAATAAGGTATATATAAAATATTTAAACAATTCAATAAAAAACACATAGATGTACAACACATATAACAACACGACCAGGGAGGAAGGCCAGTAAGAGTTACTGAAGGTATGCCAAACAAAACAAAGTCTTCACCCACTGACAGTAGGCAATGACAGAGGGAGACAGGGAGTTCTATAGGGGAGGGTGTTCCAAAGCTTTGGTGCCGCAACCTAGAAGACCCTTTCTCAGGTTGCCACCAATCTATCCTTAGATGGTGGGGACAGCTAAAGCAGGGTCTCCAAAGATGACCGAGGGCTGCCAATGCTCCCTCTTAGCTGTGGAGTCTTGTGAGCAAAAATTCTACTTTGCGAGCTACTAGCATTAAAGTCATGAGCGAGCTATTTGGCTGCTGCATAAAGCAGTTTGCCCTGGAGCCATCCTTCCTGAGCTAAGAGAAAAATATGTGTGCCGGAGGCTAAAAAACTGTGAGCTAGCTCACACTAACTCAGCTTAGAGGGAACACTGCCCATGATATTGAGACACATGAATAGAAATGAATATGAACAACTGTTGCTAGCAGTTGTCCAACACCAGACACAAAGCAATGCTTGGCTAGTGACCTTCTCTGCCTACTGAGGGTATAAAGAGCATGTTGCAAGTCCTAATTAGAAAAAAAAAGACCCACCAAATAAATACCTCCTGCAATGACTCAGAAAAAATGCCAAAGCTGAGGTTTGTTCAACTTGAGGAGGGACCGAATTCCAGAGCTAAATATCCCTTAGCTAGGCATGCCTGTTCACTCCACTGCCTCCCTCAGTGCCCAGCCCTGGGAACAAACAACAGAAGTATGTGGGCAAAGACTTGAGGCTAAAAGGAACCTTATCTTAATGAAAGCAATAACTGCAATGTCAAAGCTTTCCATTTATCTGTCTGATTAGAAAGCAGACTACTGAAAGCCTGACCAGGCTTAGTGCAGAAAGCAGCATTTTGGATTTGGACAAGGGAGATCCAAGTTCAAACCTTATATGTACAACATTCAGTGAGTTTAGTCAGAGTTATTCTGAGGATAAAATGGGTAATTCCCATATATACCACCCTGATCTCCTTGGAAGAACGATAAGATTTCAGTCTGAGAAATAATTGTCCCTGTATTGAGGGAAATGGCTCTACTGAAAAATATTCAGATCATTTCTGCACTGTGTGGTTCCTCAGCATACTCACAAGGAGCAATCTAAGCAGGTCTACTCAAAAGCAGGGGTCCTTTCGAGCAGGAGCTCGGGGGAGCGCAGCTCCGGGAGTTGGTGCCAGCCCCCCCCCCCATGGAGGAATGCCTGCTTGTGTCATGTCTGCAGCAAAACGACCCTGTCCCCTGGAAAGGTCCTTGTTCCTCCAAGCAGCCTTCTGAAGGCTTCAGCCACCACTGAAGCTATCTTTCCAGAATAATGGTATTTCTGAGGCCTGGATTAGTAGCTGTCCCCTCTCTGCCAGCTTCTTCCTTCCTTCCTTCCTTCCTTCCTTCTCTCTCTTCTTTCTTTCTTGCCTTCTGACATACTTCTGGTGATGTCAGGGGGTGTGGCATATGCAAATAAGTTATGCTAATGAGTTATGCTAATGAGCTCCTGCACCTCTTTTTCTACGAAATGACCCCTGCTCAAAAGCAAATCCCATTTCATCAAGTGGGGCTTACTCTCAGGAAAGTGTCACTGAAATTGCAGCTACAGTGCATAGTATGGCAGTGTGAAGCAGGCTGGCTTGGACATGGGGATATCAGGTTCAATTATCTTCTCAACTATGAAATTTACCAGCTGGACCCCAGGCAAATCACTGGCTCTGGGCCTAATCTAGAGAGGGAGAAAATTAAGCACTCTACTGCGCAGTCCTCAGAAGTAAGTCCCATTGAGTTCAGTGGGATTTACTCCTAAGTAAGTGTTCTTAGGAGGACTGCAGCCTTTGACACTGAAAAGTGCTCTAGTACTGATAAGATGAGTTGTATTGAATGTTCACCCGTGTCAGTAGGGGAAGGGAGAAGTAGTGCTTATTGGGATTCAGAAATAGTTCCCTAAAAATTCCTTTGGCTCAAAATGCCTTCATGTCTGTTCACTGTTTCTCCAGTCTGTTGCTGTTGCTGTTTCAACATCATATTTGCCCTCTAAGTTTGGTCTACAGTTGTCTCAGCCAATCAGGGATCATATAGGAAATGTGATTGGGTAATTGCTAACCACTGACATTGGGTTACATGCTGACTTCACCGAGGGCAAACCAAAGTGACTGAAAGTGAGGGCATGTGACCTGCACTGGTCACCTGAGTGACTAGTCAATCAGGAATGTGAGAAAAATTAAGCCTATTTAGAGCAGTGCTTTCAAAACAGGTGAATCCCTTTATCCTTGAAAAGTCCTTTTTCTCACCACTAAGAAAAACTGTAATTTTTTTGGTAAAGAATAATAATATATTCTTTGACTACATAAGGCATTTCATATATCCCTCTTTTTAAAATATTGAAAGATAACGTTATCCCTTTCAAGTTGTTTAACACTTCAGAATTATAATTTAAACCTGCACTTTAAGTGACAGGGCTCAGTCCAGGGCCGTCACATTGAAATCTCAGAAAGAAAAATGACTGTAGATCTCTGAAATCTCTTGTTGGTAGCCATAAAACAGTATTCTGAAACAGGAGACATTCGTTCTGGGTATACCTGGTATATGTTTCAGCTGCTTTTGCTCATACTTTACTTATACTCACACCTCACACTACATAATGGAATAGATAATAGACACAGGGCTATTTTGGGGCAGGAACACACAGGAACAGAGTTCCGGCTGGCTTCTGAGTTGGCCACGCCTACCGCCTCCCCCCCTTCGAGTTCCGCAGGCACCTCGCACGCTGTGGGGTGCCTGGGGAAGCCAAGCCAATCCAGGGAGGGAAGGCAGTTTAAACTGCCTCCCCTCCTTGGGTTCCCCATGTGCCCCGCGAGCCACGGGGCACCTGGGGAAGCCAATCCTGGGAGGGAGCTGCGCTGTCAGGGGTGCGGCATAATATGCTACTAAGTTTCTGCTGTTGGGTGTGGCCTATTATGCTAATGAGTTCCTGCTGGGCTTTTTCTACAAACCCCCCCCCCCCCGGATAGACAGACAGACAAGCAGGGGACCTGCAAGGACTTGTGTGGGGTATCTCATTTTCCCCTGCCCCACTATTTCCTTTTCCCCTTCCCTGAAATTTTCCTTAGACTCTCCCCTTTTCCTGCTCCCTTTTGTCCTTCCCACATACCAGCCAACCTACCTTTATCTGTCTCCAGTTTTCAGCTTTCTCTTCCTGTGGCAATCTCTCTGCAGGTTAGGGAAACTCTGGTCCAGTTGTGCAGTGGCCACTGCTGGGCCAGGACCCAATGGGGAACCCACAAAGTCCTCACTTTCTCATGTATCTCCTCCCCACACTATTTCCTTCCTGCTATCAGCCCCCATATTCTCTCTCTTTTTTTGCTTCCTTATTTCTCTAACCACCAACTACCTACCTTTTATTTGCCCCCCCATCTTCAGCTATATTTATTACTTATTTACTTCATTTATGCCCTGCCTTTCTCCATAAGGGGGACCCAAACCACCTTATATCATTCTCCTCTTCTCCATTTTATCCTCACAAGAATTCAGGTAGGTAGGTTAGGCTGAGAGAGAGAGAGAGATTTGCCCAAGGTGGGAGTTTGAAGTTGGGTCTCCCGGAACATGACTCGTCAAAAAGCCAACAGAAAAACTCAGTTATATGTGTTGTCTTCCCTTCCTCCACTGAATTGAATTGTTAGTCCCTTGTCTTCAAACAAATTGTAAATTGCTGCGAGCCTGCCTGCGTGTGGGAAGCAGCGATCAATAAATCGAATGTATAAATAAATAAATAAATAAATAAATACTATACCATACTGGGTTTCATGGGGTGGCTATAGTTAAACAGTAGAAGCAGCCAGGCCTGGATGAGTTGTACAAGTTGTGTAGTAGCGAGTTGTCTGGTCCCAATGAATCCTCTTTTAAAGGCCAAAACAGCACTGGAAAGGGCCCTCCCTCTGCCTTTTCCTGACAGAAACCAAGCCTGGAATTTTGTCAATGTAGTTGCCTAGCAATGGCCACTGAAGGCATCAGTTTCTTAAAGTTGCAGGTGCTCCTTTTATCATTAAAAAACAATAAAAACAGATTTGTCAGCATACTGGGAGCTTTCCTCATGTTTCCTCTCTTTATCTAGGAAAGAGAGCCAGTTTGGTGTAGTGGTTAAGTGCACAGACTCTAATCTGGGAGAACTAGGTTTGATTCCCCACTCCTCCACTTGCACTTGCTGGATGACCTTGGGTAAGCCATAGTTCTTGCACAGCTGTTCTTGAAAAAGAGCAGTTTCTGTCAGAGCTCTCTCAGCCCCACCTACCTCACAGGGTGTCTGTTGTGGGGAGGGGAAGGGAAAGGAATTTGTAAGCCACTCTGAGACTCCCTTGGGTAGTGAAGGGTGGGGTATAAATCCAGTCTCTCTTCTTGTCTGTCCATGGTTCCAGTCTCCAGATTTAAGCATCCACAAATGGGGCCATGTTGAGAATTAGATATATTGATATACAGAGCTTGTGAAACAATGCACTTACGGTCAAAATACATATGAATGTAATTTTAAAAGCTTGAAATTTCACTCTTGGTGGGGTTCTGCAAGTTCGTTGGCTCTACTCTGGCTTCAGGATTTATTCAGCAAGGATCTCTGGCTAGACGTATAGCTACTTAGCAAGTTTCAGCTTCTGTTCTTTGCCTTCCTCAGTCCTTCTTGGTTCTCCGTGCTCACATTCTGCTCCTTATTCCTCCCTGATCACACCCTTGGATGGATCCATCAGTTATGAATCAGTTATTACCCCTGACACTACTTTGCTTATGAATGGCATGTGGATTTCCATAAAGAACTTGGTGACTAACGTAGGCTTATCAAAGACATGGCCTTCATCTGCACAGGCCAAGCTCAGCTCCAAACTTTCCCCAAGTCCCCTGATTCACAAGGGGTCTGCCAACAGTCAGCTCTATAATGTAGTGTGAAACTATTAAAGACCTATATAATAATCAAAGAAAGGAAACATGTTAGCAGAGTCAAGAGTAGCTGGAGTTCATGGATTTGCTCTGCAGAAAGGCATTTTTGGACCAGTTAAACCTAGAAGATTTCACACATTGTCACTTTGAGACTGTGGTTATCTTGAATTTAAAAGGGGGAGTGACTCATTATTTGGCCCCTTCTGTAACAGCACACAACAAGCATGAATTAGAGTCCAATGTGAAATCTTGATATTAACATCAATTCTCCCTAGAAAGTTTCCCCAGCATGTGTATCGAAAGATACTGCTGCAGTTGGAAGCACAGCTTCTTGGTTTGGTGTAGTGGTTAAGTGCCAGTTTGGTGTAGTGGTGTAGTGGTTAAGTGCGCGGACTCTAATCTGGGAGAACCGGGTTTGATTCCCCACTCCTCCACTTGCACCTGGCTGGATGACCTTGGGCAAGCTATAGCTCTGTACCAGCTGTTCCCTCAAGGACAGCTTGGGAAAGAGCTCTCTCAGCCCCACCTACCTCACAGGGTGTCTGTTGTGGGGAGGGGAAGGGAAAAGGAGTTTGTAAGCCACTCTGAGACTCCCTTGGGGAGTGGAGGGCGGGGTATAAATCCAATCTCTTCTCTCTTCTTCTTCTTCTTGGTTCTTCTGAAATCAGTGGGTCTTGTTTCCCAGTAAGTGTACCCAATTTGCAATAACAATCTTTACAAAATTATTATGGCTTTAATGGGCACTTATGCATTTGGAACAACTTAATGGCCATGAACAGAATAATATGGCAGTAGACTCAAAATGCACTGAACAACCCACATTCTTATGAGAGAGAAGATAAAAAGGCTTAGCACTTATATTGTGTTATAGGTACAAAGCACACCACATACATTATCTCCATAATCCTTGAGATCAAGTAGTAAAGCATTTTAGTGTTATTATCTCCACTTTGCAGACTCGGGAGCTGTGTATGAGAGATAGTGGTTGCCTAAATTCATCTAATGAGGTCATGACAGAATCAAATCAGAGACTTCTTGAGATACAGTTCAGTCCTTTCAACACCACACTGCACTGGTCCTCTGTTTCAGATCCAACACCTGCTAGTTCAGCTCATGTTCTGTTCACCAGTCACCAAACAGGGTGTCAGTTTTTCACCTGCCATCCATTTGTTAGCAAGCTGTTCAAACCTACTTTTCAAGTTAATTTTTGCATATTTGAATAGTATGGTGCAATTGGCAGTGTTTCACATGTGTGTATTCTCACACATTCTGATGAGAGTTCTTCTTCCCTTACTCTCCCATAGACCTGTTGCCACTGCTTGCTACTTGGCAGTCAGTCACAGAAATAACTACTGAGCAAACCAGCCAGTCATTATTTTTTTTTAAAAAAACACACTTAAAAAACCCTTACAGTTAAGTGTTCATTTAAGCATGTATTAGCAAGGTTATCTCATGTATGTGCTTAATGGGAGGCATAGTTCCCTTCCCATGTCATTTAACTACCCGACCCAATTATATATGGCATGGGGGATAAATAATTTCACCTTCTGCACACATATAAAAGTACTTGCAGAGCAAAGAAATGAATTTCCACCAACAAAACTCCACTACCACCACCACCACCACTAGTGTAGCTACAAAACTGTCCAATAACTGTTTAACTTAGACAGCAGCAAACACAACAGATCTGAGGCTTGGGCCACACATGATCACAGCTGTCGAACATGGTATGTTCAGCCTGCTTGAGGCGATATTCATGACACCTTAGTCCAAACTGATTCATGCGTATCTTGAGTCACCGTCCCCTTATATATATGAGTGCTTGGATCTTGGACTCCATGGATTTGGTGACCGTAGTTCCTCTGCTGTTCTGCTTAGCATGCCCTATGTTCCTAGTATGTTTAAGGTACATGAGGATAAAACATTAAATCAGTCCCAATAAATTATTCTGAATAACTTCCATTAAAATAATGTGGTGTGCTTGGGCATTCAGAGACATGCGCCAGCAAGCACCTGCTTATGCTCTCCCTTACATTTTGAAGTTAGGGTAAAAGTAAACAAGCAGGTGAAGAGGTTGAGATGATGAAAGACAATAGACCATTACCAGAGGCTTAATGGTCTTGTAAAGGAGATAAATGTCTTTGAAGTAGCACCCTTCAAAACCTATGACCTTTGTGATGACCCTTCCTCTCTGATTATGGCATGCAGATCATTGTACACTGACCTGTGGAACGGAAGCAGAGAGAGTACATTCCTCCATGTCAGGCAATATACTTGTGTGCTGTCTATACTCATTCATAGCCTTTCATTTATAGCGTTTCCTAGAGGAGCTTAGCAAATTGTGGCTGTTTCAGTAATGTCCATTTCCCTTTTCAGAAACAAGTAGTTGAAGCTTGCGGGGTTTCTCAAAGTTGTTTGGGTCTGTTTCATCCCACAGCGACTGAGCTTCCTTTCTGAATTGCTTTCTGTAGCTCTCCATGTTTCACATCTGTGGAAAAGTTTGTCACCTGAATGACTGCTGCTTTCCAAAACTCCTGTCTGTAAAGTTGCATTGCATTCCCCCAAACACTTCATTGCTGATTTGCTTCTGGAATTATTGCTGGAAGTGCCTTGGTTTGCCTTTTCCCCAGGGTGGTTTAATGGTAAATTTGGAATAAACACTGCTACCAGTAGCTCCTTGCATCCCACTGGAACCAATGTTAACGAGTATAGCATCCTTAGCAAATTCAATTCTTACTTTAGTGACTGGCAACATTAAAATGTCCTGTTCCAAAAGTGCTTCCCAGACTGTACTGCACTCCCCCACCCGACAGTACTGTGAGGAAAGGCCTATAATACATGTATTTTACAAATAGCGGAGGATTAAGGCATTATAATTCTTTCAGGGCCATTCAGTGGTAATGACTCTTTATGTGGAATCAGATGAAGCTGCCTGATAGTGAATCATACCACGGGTCTATCAAGGTCAGTCTGAAGTACAAGTCTTTCACAGAACAGGTCAACTACCTGATCTTTTTAACTGGAGAAGCCAGGAGTTGAATTTAGGACCTTCTGTGTGCAAAGCAGATATTCTGCACTGACTCACAGCAAGGGATTTTATTATTTATTTTTAAATGTATGGCTCACCTCAATCAAGATGCATAAAATGCTATATTTAAAATAAAATAATGTACCTAAGATCAGCCCCGCAGTCCATAACACTACAGCCATTGCCCATAATCAGAAATCTGCTTGCAGTATACTGTGAAAGTGGTATCCACTCGCAAAACCAAAATGCTGGCCTAAAAGCTCACCTTAAGGCCTGATAAAAGTGTGTGTGTGGGTTTTTTTTTCTTTCCCGTATTGATAAAACTTCTAAATCAGACAACATGCCAATTGCACCTCCTCCAAAATACTGGGTGCTGCCATGGAAAATGCTGCCGATTGAACTGAGGTCAAGTGAAGAAAGTGCCTTTGAGCTGGGCAGTTCTAGATATGTTTGCTCCCTTCTTAAAAAACAAAACTAAACCCTGCTTCTCTCTTCTTAGAAACAAAAATCCAGGCAACTAATCTACAATTAAAGGTCTTTCTACACAGAAAGGTCTTACTTTGTCTTAAGAACATAAGAACATAAGAGAAGCCAATGTTGGATCAGGCCAGTGGCCCATCCAGTCCAACACTGTGTCACACAGTGCCAAAAACAACAGGGGCCCTCAGAAGGTCCAGCAGTGGGGGCAGGAAGCCCTCCCACTGTTGCCCCCCCCCAAACACCAAGAATACAGAGCATCACTTGCCCCAGGCCGAGAGTTCCTATTTATACTTTGTGGCTAATAGCCACTGATGGACTTCTGCTCCATATGTTTATCTAATTCCCTCTTGAAGCTGTCCATGCTTGTAGCTGCCACTACCTCCCGTGGCAGTGAATTCCACATGTTAATCACTCTTTGGGTGAAGAAGTACTTCCTTTTATCTGTTCTAACCTGACTGCTCAGCAATTCCATGGAGTGCCCACGAGTTCTTGTATTATGAGAAAGGGAGAAAAGGACTTCTTTCTCTACCTGCTCTATCCCATGCATAATCTTATAAACTTCGATCATGTCACCCCTCAGCCGTCGTTTCTCCAAGCTAAAGAGCCCCAAGCACTTCAACCTTTCTTCAAAGTGTTCCAACCCTTTTATCATTTTAGTTGCTGCACTTTTTCCAATGCTGTAATATCTTTTTTGAGGTGTGGTAACCAGAACTGTACACAGTACTCCAAATGAGGTTGCACCATCGATTTATACAGGGGCATTATGATAATGGTTGATTTATTTTCTATTCCCTTCCTAATAACCCCCAGCATAGCGTTGGCCTTTTTCATTGCAGTTGCACACTGTCTCGACATTTTCATTGTGTTATCTACTACGACTCCAAGATCTCTCTCTTGGTCAGTCTCCGCCAGTTCGGACCCCATCAACGTGTATTTATAGTTAGGATTTTTGGCTCCAATGTGCATCACTTTGCACTTGGCCACATTAATCCCCATTTGCCACATTGATGCCCACTCGCCCATCCTTGACAGATCCCTTTGGAGTGCCTCACAATCCTCCCTGGTTCTCACCATCCTGAACAACTTCATGTCATCTGCAAATTTAGCCACTTCACAGCTTACTCCCAACTCCAAATCATTAATAAACAAGTTAAAAAGCATTGAACCGAGTACTGATCCCTGCGGTACCCCACTGCTTACCTCCCTCCACTGAGAAAATTGCCCATTTATACTCACTCTCTGTTTCCTTTTAATTAGCCAGTTTTTGATCCACAAAAGGACTTGTCCTTTTATCCCATGACTATTGAGCTTACTTAGGAGCCTTTGATGAGGAACTTTATCAAAAGCTTTCTGGAAGTCAAGGTAAACAACATCTATTGGGTCCCCCTTGTCCACAAGTTTGTTTACTCCCTCAAAGAACACTAACAGGTTAGTGAGACAAGATCTTCCCTTACAGAACCCATATTGAGTCTTCCTCAATAGATTTTGTTCATCCATGTGCATACTAATTTTTTCCTTAATAACAGTTTCCACTAACTTACCCACTATCGATGTTAGACTGACTGGCCTGTAATTTCCCAGATCTCCTCTGGAACCCTTTTTAAACATAGGAGTGACATTTGCTACCTTCCAGTCCTCAGGAATTTAGGCAGATTTTAAGGAAAGGTTACATATTTTTGTCAGGAGATCCACAAGTTCACATTTGAGTTCTTTCAGAACTCTCAGATGTATGTCATCCAGGCCCGGTGATTTATTTGTTTTTAAGTTGTCTGTCAGTCGTAGGACCTCCTTTCTTGTCTCCTCAATCTGACTCTTTCAACACCCCTCCCAAAATCAGTGGTTCTGGAGTGGGCAGGCACTTCTCATCTTCCACAGTGAAGACAGAGGCAAAAAATGCATTTAGCTTCTCAGCCATTTCCCTATTATCCTTCATTACACCTTTTACCCCTTGGTCATCCAAGGGCCCCAAGGGACTTCTGGAGGCTCTGTAGTGTTGGGCGCTGGCTGCTAAGAGCAAAAAGAGAAACCATCAGCCCTCACTTGGCTAGCTTGGCCCAGACTAGCCTGATTAGTCAGATCTCAGAAGCTAAGCAGGGTCGGCCATGGTTGGTACTTGAATGAGACATTGCCAAGGAATACCAGGGTTGCTATACAGAGGCAGGCAATGGCATACCACCTCTGAATGTGTGTTGCCTTGAAAAACCCAAGGGATCACTATAAGTTGGCAGCGACGATGGCACTTTCCACCACTACAAGCGCCAAGGCCAAAGTGCCCCTGTGCTGACTGTCTTTGGTCCAGTATGCTCCAGTATGCTCCATCTGCATAAGAACTGCGCAAACTGCCATCATGCTGCATCCATGTTAGGTTGTCATGCTTGACTTGGGTTGTGTAACACATGTATTTATATGCACATACCACTTACGCCTGAGATTCCCCTTTTGCCTGCAAATGGGAAGAATTGTGTATGGCTGGGTGTGTGTCTTGGGTCACACCTCACAAACCCAAAGTATGCTGTAGAAGAAATATGTGGTCATAGCGCTCTAACAGATGGAGAGGCCCACCAATCAGTCGGGAGGGGGAAGGGGCTCAGTGGAAGTCATGGTAGACTGAGAAGACAAAAAGACTCACTTGATTTAAGGCAACTTCTATAGGTGGAAGGAGGTAGGCCCTAACAGTTGTGTTTCTGAAACAGTTCATAAAAGTAGAGTTGCCAAGTCCCCCCAGCCACTGGCGGCCGATGGAGGGGGGTAGGGTTGCCAGATCCAGTTTAGGAAATTCCTGGAGATTTGGGGGTGGAGCCTGGGGAGGGGAGGGACTTCAGCGGGGTATAGTGCTATCAAGTTCATCCTCCAAAGCATCCATTTTCTTCAGGGGAACTGTTCTTTGTAGTCTGGAGATGAGCTGTAATTCTGGGAGATCCCCAGGTCCCACCTGGAGGCTGTTTGTAAGGCATAAAGGATGCCAACAACCTGGAGAAAAAAAATGTCTTGCTCTTTTAACAGAGGGTTGATGTGTGGAAATGGGCAGCTGAAGCGTGACCTGGCACAGAGGTAAATAAACTTCTGTCAAAGGGGCAGGGCATTTTTTCCCCAGGCTGTTGGCAACCCTATATAGCAAGGGACCTCAGGTAACACTGGGAAACTCCTTTCTTCACCTGAGAGCCAATGCCTGCCAGAGCAGACTGTACTGCATCAGCTGACTCAGTATGAAGCCCGAGTAGTCCAGATGGATCGGGACAACATTCTGAGCGACTTAGGGTGTGAACTGCCTCTGTTGCCTTTCCTGTATCTTCTAGGTAAGATTTATTTCCTTTTTACCCATATGTCTTACCACATGTTTGTTTCCAGGATGACTACTACGCATCCCCTCTTTCCTCTAAATTTGCAAAAGAAAATCTGTCTTTGGATAAACAAAAATGCATAATCTAAATTCTGTGTGAATCAGATAGGCACTGCATGCTGTCTGAGGATCGGCTTTTCTTTGACTCTCCTACATGCTTGTTAAATGCTCCAAATAGAAGCTCTTTAGAGAACCAAAACACCTCCCTAAAAACAACTGCATTCCTCATGTCGGTGCCAAACGGTTTCAGAAAACTGGTCGAATTCTTAATTTGTTAAATGGAGTGAGAATGCCTTACTAAGATCTAGACGGCCTGGGGAAAATGTGTCCAAGGGGATTTCCCTCAGATATCAGAGCATATGTTTATATGACTTCATACTTTTTCTTTCATCCCCCACCCACTGTTTTCTTTATTGATTAATTGCAGCAAAAAAGGGAATAATGTCTTACTTAGCTAGGTGAGTGCAAGCATTCTGGAAACCGGAGAGTATTCTTTTAAAGAAAATCCCCTTGAGCATGAAATTGTGTGATTGTGTATGTCCTTCTGATGGAAAACAAATGAATGGCACTAAAGCTGCCACAATTGCGTGTCAAGGCAGCCACTTTCATGCTCTTCTGTAAGCCACAGGGTGCCCCAAGATGAATTATTTGTGTATCATAATTCATTGCCTTATCAATGATGCAAAACTAATAATTAATATTATGCCATTGCTTCAGTGTAAACACTAGCAACTATCTACTGTTTCCTTGATACCCTCCCCACATATTTCTAGTAAGGCAGCTCTTTTCATGCATAGAATTGTCTCTTCACATCCACTGCCATGAAGGGAGAAACCATCTAAATTGTGAGTTCCATGTGTGCTTTGAAGCTCATAGGATCTGAGGTTCTGGGGTAGGGGTGCATATTTCTTTAATTTGGCACTGTGATCCTAAATATTCTCCTATCTACAGTGGCATGGAAAAACAGCTAATAGTGATATTTTAAAAAACGGCTCAAATGGGATACATTTCTCACATTCAGAACAGCCAGATTTTAAGTAAATAAATTACATTGGCTCCCATAATATTAATGTACAAAATGTGTTTCAGGAAGATAATGTTTTCATGTGCAAAACATGAGTTTTGACCTTGCAAAATATGTGTTGCATCTTAAAAAAAACAACCTTAAAAAACAAATTCACATGCTTATGTCCTAACTCATAATTTTCTTGATGAAAACTGTGTTTTCTGATGCTACATTGCCTAAGAAAAGCACTGTAGTGGGGAGTGGAAGGTACTATTCTTAGTCCCCTTAAACTGAGTGGTGGGCTTAATATCTGCCTTAGTTCAGAGCCACAGGGTGTTTAATAATTCTTTTAAAAAACTTCCTCAGAGGTACTTCCATTTTACTTTCTTCAGTCACTGATACAGACAAGTATAATAGTTAATAATGTTTTATGGTACAGTACTTCTGTAAAACCTTTCTTTCCTTGAGAATCAAAATGGATCAAATTCCCTGGCCAAAATTTCCTTGTCCCCTCCCCACCCCAAGTACAGCAGAAAGAATAAATATAAATTATTTCTGCCATATTTCTATTTCTTCACCATTGTTTCTTTTGAAAGCCAGTGCTACAGTTAATTTGAAGCAACAATAAAGAGCAGTGCCTCTGAGCATGTGCAAAATCTACCTCCTTCCTTACTGAGCAACCGGACCACAGTTCATTCTCCACTTGAGGAATTCCCCCCCTGGATCCCAGTTTCTCTATATCAGGCAGAATACCTCTGTCTTTGGAACTTAACTATTGGTCCACTGAGTAATTGTTTTTGAGCCTTGTTCCAAATTACTGGTAAACAAGTTTACTCCTCTCATTCCAGACACATGAGGCGTACATCTGCAGAAAAGGTAGAGAATGTTAGCCGTAACCCCCATCCACAGCAAACGGTTATCAGTTTCAGTCTGGTTTAAGCAATTGCCCCGAGGCAGCTTAGTGTGCATGGTTTAAATGCGGTACACGGCAAGCAGAAAATAGCCCACAATTTACACACATCAGGCAAGCCAGAAGAATGTCAGATGGATCATTAAAAACTGTTTCTGCTGACTTAAGAAAGTTTTAGCATGGTAGCAAAAGAAGCAGCCCAGCAAGTAATGTGTGTATATAACAGTACTTTTTTAGTCTCACAACAAAGCGCTTGCTAATCGCTGGGGGCTCAACAAGAAAGGGGTGGGGGAAAGTATCTGGCTATTTAAATGAAAAATGACTTTTCTCTGCAATCACGTCCTGTCAATAAAGTGCTTATTTTCTGACATGTCAATTAGGTGACTCAAAAGCCAGATGACCGTTGCCTTCCATTTAGTACCTCTCAGCTGGGTTAAATGCCTTAAGTGTTTACCCTTTATGACCAGTGGCATGTATCTGGTCTTAGTCAAGCTGTGCTCTGCCTGACATGTTTGCCTATAAGGTTCTCCCTCTCTCTCAGTAACGCTAGCCATTATTATCAGATTCTGGGAGAAACGGCAGGGCTGGGACAGTGTTTTTGCTGACAGCGCTGGGTGCGGCTTTGTTTTACAGTGGAGCAGGGTCGAAATATGGAACAGATGAGAAGCATTCTCGCGGATTTAGGCAGCCTGTAATTTAAAGGGCTGTCACTAAACAGGATCATGTATCTGTATTTGGGACTTCAAAGGGAACCTCAGCAATGCAAGGCCAGTAATTAACACAGAACATTTTATCCAAGATCTGAAGCCATTTTAAAAGATCTGATTACACGCATCATTGTAATGAAATTAATCTTTTTTTAAAACAGACACACACACACAACTTTGGGTGTGATCTTTGGGTTTAGCCAGATGTTGCTGGATCTAACACTTGCCAAAAGTTTATTGTCTATAGATTTCCATGGTGTCAATCCCCTTCCTCTGATCCAAAAATACTTACACCGGCGGATAAGCATTAATCTTTAAAATCTTGGGTGTGATCCCTAGTAGGCAGGCCAGATTTGGCTGCATCTGTACTTTCTCAGCCACAGACTTTGACGGTGTCATCTCCCACATTCAACCTGAAACATTTGTATTGGACACCGTGCCTAAGGGAGGTGCCATAGTTCAGTAATAGAAAGCATACGTTACATGGCCAAGGTCTCGAGTTCATTTCTTGGTATATCCAGTTACAAGGATCTCTAGTAGCACTGCTGGGAAAAATGTTCTGCCTGAGATCTTGGGGAACTACTGTCAGTGTAAACAGGACTGCCTTAGACAGAGCAGTACTCTGATCCACAACAAAGCAGACTCCTATGTATTCGTGTATGTCTGGACAACATTAATGCACTGCTGGTATGACAATCCCGTCAATAGCGTCCAAAGGGCCATACTAAGAGCGCCATATTTGCAGTGAAGTTTCCAAGGATCCTCTTCTTTATTTTTTAAATTATTTATACATGAGAATAATAATCACATTTACAAAAAGTAAATTAAGTATGAGAACCTACATGACGTCCTTACATTTATATACTGGTCCATATGCTGAAGTGCCTTTTCCCATTTATTCAAGGTCTGGAAGGTTATTATTTTTTTTAATTGAACTAAATAAGTTTATTTAATCACACACATCAAGTCCTGCAATCACAAGCACAGAGCTGAAGGGTTGGTTTGTTTGCAATATCTTGCAAAAATTAAGCCTGCTGCTGTAATAGCATTCAAAACAAATTTGTGCAAACTGTTTTTGTAATTGTAGCAAGAATACAGTTCAAGAATTCCAGTTTTGTGTTAAAAGGGATTCCGGTTTTGATTCCATCGGAGGCTCTTCCTTTGAGAGCAGCCCCTCACCCACTCACACAGCTCAACAAGCCAGTGTTAAAACTCTGGAGAGCTTCAAGAGCAATCTCTGGTGTGGCATGAGGAGCTGCAGGCTGGAAAACAAGAGGGACGCTCCATTGTATATGTCGGAATACATCAGTGTGCCTAATGGGCTTTTTGAATCCTACTCAACATTTTCTGACATTTGTTGATGTACTTGTTGATAACCCCTTCTGAGGCAAGCATGTGCTGGTGTAGGACAGCTTAGGCTCAGCAACAAAGGCAAATCATCCGGACAGATCCCTCGTCCCTAGCTGGTTCCATTCCCCTCCCCTCTACTGAAAAAACAATGTTTACTTACATAGAACATATTCAAGATATGTAGTGTTTAGTTCCCAAATAATGCAGTCTGGAGGAAAATAAAGATAATAGAAGAATAAAGAATCACTGATATTGTCAGCATGGAACTACCTTACTGTTTTTTAAAAACTCTTCCATGTTAACCCCCACAATGGATCAGATTTTTATTGCCTGATGTTTGAACACACTTACTTTGAAGTTATGTTCCATTGGTTTTAATGCAAAAATGTCTAAATTAGTGCATTTGAAATCAAGGTGTTAGCTCATGAGGGTTTCCCCCAGTATATGGGTCTGGAAAGAATGTATTATTGATTTAAGTTCTGTCCTCAGTATTCACACATGCTTGAACATAGTCTAAAAAGGGTTTAAAACAGAACACTGGCTGAAAGACTGAGTTCGCATTTACATGTCACCATAAACCTGTTTGTTGATGCTGATCATGGACGGAGCTTGGTCTTGTGTTCATGTGCTCCTGTCCCCTCCTTCGGCATGGAGTAAAAATGAAAGCTCCATGGTCAATTCAGATTTGCCACAACATCCAACTGCAGGCCCTTGGGAAAATTGGCATGTGTTTCCTCTCCCACTTGAGGATTGTGACTCCTGTTGTGCTCTGCCCATGGACAGAAGAAGGGAAGGTGCATGCAACCACAAGCAAGTCACGTTTGTGCCCTTCCAGATAAACTCCTTAGGTAGCCTGAAGCAAGCTGTGAGCATGATGGATGAAATCACACAGTATGCATGAAATGCATGGCTGGGTTGCCTGAAGTAATGTTGCCCCTTTCCCCTCTCTTTGGTTTGTCTTGAGGGCTCTTGTCTTAGTTCACTGTCCTCCATAATGCATAGTTTAGCCTCATTTCTTTCGCCAATCAGGAATAATATTGGACTTCCTCATGGGGTGGTTGTACAGAGGTAATTTTTGTAAGTGCTCTATATTGTAAAGTACTATATGCATGCAAAGTAGTAGCAGTATGTAAGGAAACACTTCTAAATTTTCAGAATCCACACTCTTTGGGTACATTGGCCCCCTTAGCTGTCTCTTTAATATCAGTTTGATCTGCAGCAAATACCAAGTGATGTTATTAACTTCCATACCACCAGAAGTTTCCACTGCCTGTTTCCACACATTAAGCCTCTATTAAAGAGGCAGGACATTTGCCTTCTCTCTAGTTAGCAGCCCTGCCCACTCTGGAAGTGTCATAGAAGATCAAAGCTCCCTATATTCTGCCTGCGATTAGGAAAGCAAACACTGTAAAAACAGGACAGTCTTTAAAACTAAGCTGGTACAATAGGCCGACCAAACCATAAGCCAGACTTCCACACTCAAGAGGCGGTCTAATTGCTTCTAGCACTTTAATACAGTCCCCCCAAGCAAGCACAGACAAGTCAGTATTCTCCCATTTAGAGGCAAAACCACCTCAGGGCAGAGCAGGCTGGAGAATGTAATTGCTGCTTAGCCCCTTTTGGCTGGAACTTTTTCATGTCTCAAGTGCAGGGTAGAAGCCTAATGGAGCCAGAACACTGGATTTGGTTCTGAACAAAGTTAAATGGCAGAAAAAGAAAGACAACCAAAAATGCAATAATGCTTGCCCAAAACAGGCTAACCTTAAGTCTGAGTCTGTTGCCATAATTCCATTACCTTCCCCAAAGTAGTCAGTGTAACCTTGGGAAGGGCTGCGGCTTACTGGCAGAACCTCTGCTTGGCATGCAGAAAGTTGCAAAAGATTCCTGATATGTCCAGTTAAACAGATCAAGTAGGGGGTGATGTGAAAGACCTCTACCTGAGACCATGGAGAACTGCTGCCCAGTGGAAGTAGACAATCCTGGCCTTAATGGAGGGCAGCTATGTGAGTGCGCGTATCAATAAAAGGCTAGTTTCTCATTTAGATACCAAGCTCACAGAGCAAACTCCCTTTTCTGTTAATGTAAGCCCATCTAGACTACAGTTCCCCCACACTTTCTTCCACATATTTGTCCACACATTTGCATACAATGTATAGTAAAATGCTCCCCACCAGTTCCCCTTGACAAACTGATACACCTAACATGGTTGTATATAAGTGCTTTCTATTATCTTCCACCATATAAAAGACCACCTACATACAAAACGCAGACTGAAAGAAGACACTGAGAGCTTTGCCTAGCTAAACTGTCCTGTTTCCACTTTTGGAGGGCAATCCTAAACAAATCTACAGAGCATCCTACTCAGATCTGTTTGGTGGGGCTTATGTCCAGGAAAGTATTTTTAGGCTTGCAAAGTTTCTTTAAGTGAAACATCAAATCGTTCTCAAATTATGTAAATCATAGATAGATCTCAAATATAAGCTCTATCAGATGTGTATGCAAGTTCCATCTTGGAGGCAGGGACTATAGTTTGGGGGTGATCCACATACATTACACATATGAGGATCTAAGGTTCAATTCATGTCATCTTAATTTAAATGATCCTGGGCACAGCCTTAGAGGACTGGACACAGCTGCTACATGTTTTCACACCTGAGAGTTTCTTGCATCTTTTAAAAATGTCTGACAAACTATTTAGGTAGGACTGAAACATTTACAACACAGTCCCATGCATACATACTCAGAAGCAAATCCAATTATATTTGATGGAAACTTAAATCCAGGACAGTGTGCATAAGACTTCATTCTAAACAGTGCAAACCTAATCGTGTATATACAGAAGTAAGCTCCACTGAGTTTAATGGAAATTACTCCTTAGTAAGTGTATGTGGACTGTAGCAAAAGTCCACTAATTTCATTGGGATTAGACTGCACAAGAGGTGGGACCCACGGGGAGCTCCATGTGGAGCAGCAGCCACAGGTAAGGTTTCCTCCCCTCCCCCAGGCAACAACGGCGAGCCCTGGGTCTGCCAATATTTTCCCCCCAGTTGCCACGGCGAGGCTCGCAGGTCAGAGCTGCGGGGCCCGCCGATCTCTCCTCCCACCCCCGGTTGCTGCGGCGAGGCCCCAAAAGTTTATTTTAAGATTTTTCTGCACACGTGGGGAGTCCCCCACATGTGCAGGAAAATCTCCCTGCCCCCCAAGTGCCTCTTCCGTGCGAATTTAGATATCCACATGGAGGGGGCCACTTGGCTATTAGTACATAGATAAGGCTTGTATGGTAAATCAGTCACTCAGATTCATTGCTCTTCAATAAGAATAGCAAATTTTAAACTTGTTTTTAAAACCGGTACAAATGAATGCCAAGTGTCATCTTAGAATGTATCCTTTTCCAGTCCTTTCCCCAGTGTAAATTGTCCCCATGTAGCGTAGTGGCTATGAGAATGAACAGTAGTCCTGGAGCACTCTGGTTCAATTCTCTCTTCTGCGATGTGTCCTTAGTGAAGTCAGCCTTGCTCCCCCCCCCCCCCCCCCCCCCAGTATGGGCATACTTGGCCCACCTGCCACAGTGGTCAGAAACGTGGCTGATTTGTTATGCCCGTGTGCTCCCTTCCCTTCTTGCACAGAGGACAAAAACAAAACTCCAGTTGCCCATGATGGCAAATTGCAGGGGCCTAGGCAAATTGGAGTTTGTGTCTTCCCCTCCCAAGCCAGGATGCTTACACAGGGCACAGGCCTGGTTTAGAATCCCGGCTTGTGGGGCTGGGGGCAAGTGCCTGATGCTTGCCTTTGATCGCCAAGGAGTGTTTTTGTCCTCTGTGCCAGAAGGGAGGGAAAGGAAGCTCAAGGGCAGTGGCAAAAAAAGGGCACGTTTGCAATTTTTATGGCAGAGCGGAGTTTAATCCCCTTATACTGTGACACCTGAAGGTTGCCATGGGGAAATAAAATGGTTCATGGAAGTACTCAAGATGTATAATAAAAGAGTTCTGTGAATATTTGTCAGTACTGTAGGGGGGAAAATCAGATTTCTGTCATATGCTACCAAGGGCGTAGACTTTCCAATTTCCGGGGGGGGGGCGGCTAGGGCTGGGCCAGAGACATCACAGGCCATTGTCTCCAGGGGAGGCTCAGCACTTCCCCGAAAAGTTCGGGGGGGGGGGCTTCAGCCCCCCAGCCCCCCTGTAGTTGACGCCTATGTATGCTATTAATGTACAATTGCCTAAAGCCACACTAGGATGTATACTTACTTGGGAGTAAATCCCACCAAACTCAGCAGGCCTTACTGCTTGGTATGTGTATGATTGTGCAGCAAAACCTTAAAAATATCAGGCACTGGGATGTGAGAACTCATTCAATTAGGATGAATGCTTACTGATATATCCGCTCGGTTGCCTGGACCTGGGCCATGGGCGGCATTCCCTCTGCTTTCCTGTAAAAATGACTTCCACATTCCATGTCCCAATTACTCTGAAGGGCATACCTATGTTTCCAATAAAATCATGCGAGGGTGGACGCTGACTTCTAAATGCTACCCACATGTGTTTCTGATCAAACAATGAAATTTTTATGGTCAAAATAATGCTCAAAGTGGAGCCTCAATAATAGTTTAAAGCCTTTTTTTATTTACATATAAACCTCAAAATTGAAAAAAAATGGAGCACCTGAACAGTCAATAAACTAAGCAGTCCTCTACCCTCGTATACCAAAACAGTCCTCCTGAAGTCACAGTGACTTCTCTGGAATGAGGATTCGCAACACAAATGCCTTCATTTGGTTCTGCTAAAGTGAAATACTTAAATACAGTTATGCTGTATTTTGAAGACGCTCAGCCCTTCAGGGCAAGTGCTTCCATTACACTCCATGCATAATGCCATCCTCTTTGCTTGTGGGCAGCACACCCAGTCAGCTTTGGGATAGGGTCTGCTTTATGTGGTTCTTATTTGCCCTGGGAAAAGCAACCCTTCAGTTTTGGTCTGAGGATGCTGGCAGGGCATACAAAGAAGGAAACAGCAGCAGCAGCTATCTAGGGGGCTGTGGAGAAGCACTGAACATTCCCACTCGTCAAACACATGTAACTAAAAAATGCCCCTTCTGCCATCACTGACACTATATTGTATGATTTTAATTGTCTCAGGTTATGAATGGGTCTAATTTGCTTGGACTGTAAATCGCCTTGTTACGGCTGAAAGATGATCTACAAGTACAGCAGATAAAAATGTTTTTGTTGAGGAGCACATTGTGTGGAATCTTTAGAGTTGTCAGCTCTGGGTTGGGAAATTCCTGGAGATTTGGGAGGGTGGAGCCTGAAGAGGGTGGGATTTGGGGAGGGGAGGGTCTTCAGCAGGGTAAAATTCCACAGAGTCCAACTTCCCAAGTGACTATTTTCTCCAGGTGAACTGATCTCTGTTGCCTGGAGATCAGCTGTAATAGCGGGAGATCTCCAGCCACCACCTGGAGGCTGGCACCTTAAGGACCCTGGGTGATGGAGAGATATTCAGGGAGGAACATTTAGGCTGTAATCCAATGGGGAGTAAGCCCCGCTGAATAAAATGAGGCTTATTTCTAAGTAGACCTGCTTAGGATCACTTTACTTGCTATATTTCTAGGTTTTTATATCAAATCTTTCAAAGAGGATCATACAAATAACAATAAAAGTCAGTAAGAAGTAATAAATCAGAAACAACAGCTGACAGGTATGTTTTTATTTACTTCCAAAGGAAGGCAAGAGGTCAGACCAAGTGGACTTCCAGGGAGAGTATATTTCCCAACACTGGGGCAGCTGCTGAGAAGGCCCTGCTTTTAGTGGATGCAGGAAGGTTCATATGGATGGGTAGCATAGGCAAAGCCCATGAGAGAGGGAGTTATGGAACTGGGAGGAGAGTGGATCCTCAGGTGAGAAATAAAGGAGTGACTTAGACATCACATGCCCATCCTGATGACTGTCATTGCCATCTGGCATTATGGGCATAATTGCCTGGATTTGGCTTGCCTTGTGGTCTGCAAATTTAACTTTCAAACCAGAACCCGGGGCTTTGCATCCTTATGCTTCCTATGTATATTGAATTGGTATCTTGTCTTCTTATGCTTGGTAGTGTCGAATGGACCACTTGTAACCAATGCTCATATTGGATAGTAAAATGGATGAGTCCTTTGCTGATAGGTGAATCTAATGCTTTATTTTTAAAAAAACAGCCTGATGCCATATTACTTCAAAAGGTGGGTCATTCAGTTCTTGCTCAAGAAGCATCTAACTTGGATGTGGGATACGCCCTGGTGCTAGGCTTCCCAGACCTCCTGGTACAGGTCCCACTGCCCAGCTGCTGATCAGCTGCTGTTTAGATGGCTGGTGAGGGAAACCTACCCTGAAAAAAAGAGGAAGGCTCTTCCAAGGTGCAGCAATGTGCCTATGTCACTGCCCACTTTACCGGAAAGTAACACCATGACTTCCAGGACGTTGGGGCAACACTCTAGTGTTTGGGCAAAAACTCTATGGTAAATTTGGCTTCTACCATAGAGTTTTTGCCCAAAGACCAGAGTGTCCCCCCCCCCAATGTCCTGGAAGTGATAGCATCACCTCCGGGTCACATGGGCAGTAATGTGGACACACTGCTGCACATCAGCATAGCCTCCCTCCTGCTCCCGTAAGTTCTGTCCCAAATCCCCTGTCAGTTGCCACCTGGCAACCCTGCCTAGTGCACTCATGGAGGCAGGTTTGCTGTGCCCAATGAAATGCCTGTGTATGTTTATCAGAACTTTGTATGAATTTGAGTGTTTCTGTGGGACTGTGAATAGAAATGAGAGTTTCTGATGCTGCTGCCATCTGATGGGATATCCCTAATGAGGTGGCCCTGGACCTTTAGAAGTATATCCTTTAACAAGACCTCCTCATAGTATGGAAGTTAAGATAATCTTGCAGGGAATAATTCACAGTTCATACCCTAGTAGCTATCTTTATGGTTCCGTGTGTTTTTCCTTTTGAGCGAAACAATGCACAGTCTTGACAGTGCTTATAAACAAGGCCCGTAGTCAATGCTGTGTAACGTAATATTCTTCCCAAAGCTACACTGTCATTCGTATGTCAGATTCTTGCAGAAAATCCCTGTAATGTAAAACAGGTCATTGGACCACTGTGCTGTCCCCCCCCTCCCCCAGTGTTTCGAGTTACTTACTGGGAGGTGTCACTTCAAATCCATGTGGGCTGCTGAGAAGGCTGACAGATTCCACAAGCTGCATGTTTTCGTAGTTGGAGGAAATGGATGCTAAACACAATGTCATGTAGATTGAAAATAATGGTTCTTAAGCGTTCCCTGTTGTTTGGAATAAATATTCTTAAACCGCAGCCCGTGACTGGACATGCCTGTTTGAAATGACTGATAACATGAACCTTGTCATAATTCCTAGCCTGTGAATTGCAAAGAAGCACAAATTAGCATTCTGGGATCTCTGTTTCAGGCAGAGTCAGGCTACCACTGGACAGTGTGCAAAGGTGTGCCTCGGGTGATGCTGAGCTGCAGAACGGAAGGTCTGTAGTTCAGCAGTTCGAGACTCGAGTGCTGCGTGACGGAGTGAACTCTCGTCTCTGGCCCCAGTTCCTGCCAACCTAGCAGTTCGAAAGCAAGAAATTGCAAGTAGATAAATAGGTACCACTTCAGTGGGAAGGTAACAGCATTCCATGTGCCTTGGCATTTAGTCATGCTGGCCACATGACCACAGAGAAGTCTTCAGACAGCGCTGGCTCTTTGGTTTGGAAATGGAGATGAGCACCGCCCCCTAGAGTCAAATTTGATTGGCTTTCGAGCAAGGGAAACCTTTACGTTTACCTTTAAAGGTAGCAAATTGACCATTGTTGGGTCTGTTATATCTTTAATACCATAAATGTGTGGTTGTGTGCGCATATGACATTTTGTCTTGGGCTACATTGTCTTTTATATTTATTTATTTAGAACAGTGATATTTATTTTATTTTATTTGTTAAAATTTATATCCCGCCCTCCTCGCCATATGGCGGGCTCAGGGCGGCTAACAACAGCCATTAGGCACAATACATTACTTTAAAAGAAATCTTAAATAACATAAAAAGAACCTTACACAATTGCATAGATGACGGTGTTTTAGTACAGATATCAGAACAGCATTCAGGCATTGACGGCTAAAAAATCAGGCCGGGCTCGATGTATATACTGTGGGCGACCCCTATTTGTAAGCCTGGCGGAAGAGCTCCGTTTTACAGGCCCTGCGGAATTGCAATAAATCCCGCAGGGCCTTGATGTTATCCGGGAGCTCATTCCACCAGTAAGGGGCCGCCACAGAAAATGCCCTGGCCCTTGTTGCCGCCAAGCGGGCCTCCTTCGGCCCTGGGATGGTCAGGTGGTTTTGGGACCCGGATCGAAGTGCTCTCTGGGGAGTATAAGGTGAGAGGCGGTCCTTCAAGTAGCTAGGTCCTCGGCCATATAGGGCTTTATAGGTGAGTACCAGCACCTTGAACCTTATTCGGTATGCTATAGGCAGCCAGTGCAGTGTTTTTAGGGCGGGCTGGACATGCTCCCGAACCAGGAGGCCTGTCACCAGCCGCGCCGCTGCATTCTGCACTAGCTGCAGCTTCCGGATTTGGCACAAGGGCAGCCCCATGTAGAGGGCGTTACAGTAGTCCAATCTTGAGGTGACCAAAGCGTGGATCACTGTGGTCAAATCATCACGCTCAAGGAAGGGGACCAACTGCTTGACCAGCCGTAGGTGGTAAAAAGCTGACCTCGCAGTGGCTGCCACCTGAGCCTCCATCGTTAATGAAGGATCTAGCAGCACTCCCAAGCTCCTAACCTCCGACGCTGGCACCAACGGTACCCCATCGAAGGTCGGGAGTGGGATCCCCGCCCCCAGACCGCTCCGGCCCAAACACAGGATCTCCGTCTTTACCTCTGGAAAGGCCAAAGCAGCTTATAACAAAGATTAAAACAATACATATAAACATGTGAGGGGCTGCCTTATGCTTGGTTCATCTAGGTCAGCATTGTCTCCTCTCATCAACAGTGGTTTTCCAGGGTCTCAGGTAGAGGGTTTTTCAGATCACCTCCTACCTGGTCCTTTTACCTGAAGATGCCAGGGCTTGAACCTGAAATCTTCTGCATCCAGTGCTCTACCATTGAGCCACAACCATTGTGTAAAACCATCGAACAATATTACAGTGCAATTAAAGCCAGCAATGCAAACAACAACTACTACAAAAAACAGAGACTTCAATGGAAAACGGAAGGCCTCTTATGTGGGGCAATGGGCATTCCACTTGCCTTTGTCATATTACAGTTCAATTAACAGTATTTTCCCGACAGTCACTTTTTGCTTGAAAGTTAACCCCTGCTGATTATCTCTCGATCTGAAGATGCTTTCTGTTTCCTCAGAATGGAAACCCCTGACTGGGATTTGAGGCCTTTATCTATTGATCAGCAAAAGCCTAAAAGCTCCACTCCATTTTTACGCTTCGCTTCCGCTCTTGCTTATGGGGAGGAAAAAAACACACCTAAGCTCTCTTTATCCTTCCCAATATTATGTACAGTCAAGTCTGGCAGGGAACTTGTTTGTTTGGGGTCCAGCCGACTTTATCAGTGAAAGCCAGCAGGCTTCCCTAAACCTGAAGCTCCTCACGAGGTGACATGTCCAAATGGCTCTTGCAAGAGAAACATCAAAAGGAGGCTAATGCCATCTCCACAAGTAACTGACAGGCAAGGTCATCACAGACAAGCTTTCACTGCCGGAGGAGAAGGGGGGAAAACCCCCCAACTAAAGTGGTGAATGCTTGAATTGTGAAGAGATATGTATCACCAGGCTCTGACATAACAACATCAGAATTCACTTACAAGCACTACCAGCCTCCAAAAAATAATCTTCAATGCCTACTTTTTTTTCCTTCCCAGAAGAGAAACAGTGATGGGGGAGACTGGATACCTCCCCACCGTTTCTGGTCTTTATTAGTCAATCACCCACACTGAAGGCATTAAATAAATTTTAGTTCTGTACTTGGGACAGCCAGTCAAAAGCATAATCTGTTTGGAGTCAGGTTTCAAGCCTCTACTTAAAAACCTCCTTGGGAGGATACTGCCTTCTTGACATACGGCTTTAGCTGGGGATACTCGGCCTTAGCCTCCCATTCCATTTCGCTGTCGAGTACTTTCTCAGTCCAGCCCTTTTTGAGGCATGTGGCATTATCGACTTCCTGTAATAAGGGCTGTGGTGTGCAGCTACTGAGTAAGCAAAGCCTGCTGCATCAATGGCCCATTTTAGTGCCCGTTTTACATACCTGGGCGAAAGGCCAAAGGGCCAGATTGGGAAATCTGTAGCTTAGCGGCCGAGCTCCCTCCTGCCTTGCCTGCAGAAGGTCCCAGATCCAAGCCCCACTGTCTCTGGTCTTGTGCAGAAGGAAACTCCTTTCCACACTGAGGTCCTGGAGAGGCAGCACCATGCGGAGTAGCCAGCACAAAACTAGAGGGACCCAAGGCCTGACTCAGTGTGAGGTATGCGTGGTTAGGAGCGAGAGTGCCCGCTCATCTCTCCCACTCAGCCTGCCAGCCCTGCCTTTGTACATCTGCACAGGAGGCTGAATTCCAAATTGGATGTCATATGTCTCCAGACTGCACAATCATCTTCTTAATAAAATCCAGGAATTTTGTTGTGCGGCACGTATGCCTGATTTGGAGATTAAGGCCTGTATAGGATGATATTATTATTATTATTATTATTATTATTATTGTTGTTGTTGTTGTTGTTGTTGTTGTTGTTGTTGTTGTTGTTGTTGTTGCTGCTGCTGCTGCTGCTGCTGTTGCTGCTGTTGCTGTTGGTTTGTTTAATTTATACCCCACCCACCTCGCCAAGGCAGGCTCAGGGTGGCTCACACACAATATGTTAAAACAATTAAAACAGTATTTTAATAAAAACACGACAATATAAAATAAAACATATCATAAAGTGCTAGTACAATTCATAGCCGATGGCGGCATTCTCAGCATCCATGTAATCAACTACCAGAGCTGGTCGTCGGGTGTGAGGACAGGGTAGGTAGGCAGGCACTTGCTATCCTTCAAGCAAAAGAGGGTAATTGGTATCATCCAACCTGCTCCATGTTCTTAACTGCGGTTGCTTCCGCGCCAGAGTTTTTACTTCTGTGCTCTCCCACAAACAACAGAGGGTTGGGCCAGATGTGTGTGTGTGGGGACACTTTCATTTTACATTGCATAGGCATTTAGCCTCCAGGTTTTCTCTGACTTCTCCATGTCTTTCTCCAAATTTGGCATGAACTGTCCTGAAAAAATTGTACTCAAAGCATCTTTTGGGAGAGTATGGACAGGAAGGTTAGATTTTCCAAACTCCTCATCCGCATCCAGTACCATTTCCACTTCCCCTTGCATCTGCCATCTCCTCCCCCTGCTGGCAATTTTTTTGCCTTCAGCAGGGCTCTTTTTGTAGAAGAACTCTTTTGCATATTAATCCACACACCTCTGATGTAGCCTATCCTCCAAGAGCTTACAATAGCCCCTGTAAGAAGAGCTCTGTAAGCTCTTGGAGGATTGGCTACATTAGGGGTGTGTGGCCTAATATGCAAAGAAGTTCCTGCTACAAAAAGAGCCCTGGCTTCAGTAATAATCACCAGTAGGTATAGCACTATATCAGCAGTACATTACAGCAAAGTACCTACTATCCCCTGATGGGTGTGGGATGCTTGCCAGATGTTCTGGTGTGATCGCACCCTTAAAATCTGTATGGCATTCGTGCCTATTGCGTAGCTAATTCTGTGTGTGATCAGGGCCAAATACTGTATGACTAATATCAAAATGGTGTCAGAGCAGCTTTTAAACTAATCCTGGGAGGAAAGCTGACAGGACTTTGGAGTTTGGGGTGACTGGGTGACAATGTGTGGGTGACAATGTGGCAAATGAAGTTCAGTGTTGGTAAGTGTAAAGTGATGCATACTGGGACCAACCCCCCCCCCCCCCCCCAAGTTCAAATATAGGCTAACGGGGTCTGAACTTTCTGAGACTGAGAGGGAAAAAGATCTTGGGGTCATAGTGGATAGCTCAATGAAAGTGTCAACTCCGTGTGCTGCAGTGGTGAAAAAGGCAAACTCTGTGTTAGGGATTATTAGGAAAGGGACTGAAAATAAAACAGCTGGCATTATACTGTCCATGTATAGATCTATGGTGAAGTTTCATTTTGAATGCTTTGCCCAGTTCTGGTCACCGTATCTCCAAAAGGACAAAGCTTTAAAAGGGGATTAGATAGATTCATGGAGGATAAGTCTATCAGTGGTTACTAGCCATGGTGACTGAGGGGAACCTCCACATTCAGAGGTAATAATCATCTGAATCCCAGAGCTAAGAGGCAACATCAGGGGAAGGCCTCAGCCTCTATTCCCTGTTGTTGGCCGTCCAGTGGAACTGGTTGGCCACTCTGTGAGACAGGATGCTGGACTAGATAGACCATTGGTCTCATCCAGTGGGGCTGTTCCTATGTTCTTAAGTCTTACCATTTAGTGGTAATTTAACTCCGTATTATCATCCTTTTTTTCACAAATGCATATTTTTGGACAGCCTTATGGGAATAATAGCCCCCCCCCCCACACTGCATTTAATTATTTGACCTAACCATCCATAACCTTGGTGGTGGCAGAATTAATCTCACCTACTGCACAGATGCAAAAGTTGCTTTAAAAGCCAAGGGAAATGAAACTGCAATGTTACAGCTACTGTGCGGCCACGAAGCTGTTCAGCAGCTGCTCAAAGCAGACCATGGCATGGAAAACAGATCTGAGGTTTGGCTCAGGAGCGATTGTGGTTGCTGAACAGAGTATGTTTTTCCCCTGAATCTACTGGCCGCAAGTTTGTTAACCAGCAAGATTACGTAAGAGCATAAGAACGTAGATAGAGACAGCAGGACTAGACCAGTAGTCCATCTAGTTCAGCCAACTATTTCACACAGCAGCTAACCAGCTGCCTGCTTCTAAACAGAGATGCAGAGAAAAGGGGGAAGAAGACAAACTGCCCTGGGGTCTGCAGGACTGGGGGTCCCCAGTACATTGGTTCATATTTTCTAAGGTTATAAGGAAATATGAACCGACACGGATATGCCTTTGGCCTTCAGTGTAGTGGATACAAACAGGAAATCTTTTTGCCAGTCTAGTGAATCATCATGCATGGTTATTAATTCATTTATCACAAGTAATGATAATGAGAGCCAGTTTGGTGTAGTGGTTAAGTGCGCGGACTCTAATCTGGGAGAACTGGGTTTGATTCCCCACTCCTCCACTTGTACCTGCTGGATGACCTTGGGCAAGCCATAGTTCTGTCAGAGCTGTTCTTGAAAACGAGCAGTTTCTGTCAGAGCTCTCTCAGCCCCACCTACCTCACAGGGTGCCTGTTGTAGGGAGGGGAAGGGAAAGGAGTTTGTAAGCCGCTCTGAGACTCCCAAGTGAGTGAAGGGCAGGATATAAATCCAATCTCCTCCTCCTTCTAATTAATTAGTACATATTAAACAATACAATACATGCCTTCTGTCAATATCTCTCATGCTTAAATATGCTATGTGGTCTACTGACAGCATTGGGGTGGGGTGGGGGGTGATAGGAAGTGCCATCAAGTTGCAGCCGACTTCTTGTGTTCCTGTAGGGTTTTCAAGGCAAGAGATGTTCAGAGTTGGCTTGCCATCGCCCGCCTCTGCTTTGCAATCCTAGACTTCCTTCGTAGGGTAGGTATAAGGGAGAAAATACCCAAGCCCAGGGTTATCTCTCTGCACTGTGGCCCTCTTGAACAAGGTCTCTGTTAATTATCTTAACAGTTAGGCAGGTTCATATGTGACCAGGCTGTCCTTGATACAGTGGTCACAGACTGTTCAGGGCATTCAAAACAGCCCTTTGAATTGTGCCTAGAAGCTAACTGGAAGTTCCTTCTGCTCTGGTGAGATGTGCTCCCAACAACTGGCCCCATTCAGTCATCTTGCAACCACATTCTAGACCTTTCTGAAACGGTACAGTCCTGCATGGAATGAGACTTATCCTTGTGTGTACTCGTTTGCATTGGCACTATGGGTGGGGATCCAGTCTGAAGATTTGTATGACCCACAGTCTGGTCACCTTCAGCCACGCAGCCCAGCCAAGGAGAGATGGAAGATTCCCTGCAAAATGGAACCGATGTTTCAGAGATTCCAGGCCCTGTAATTAGATGGGTCTGGATGTGCTCTTAGAAATATCATTAGTGTCCTGCCTCGTCTTCTCTGGAGGTCTTCTTGGCAATTGCCGAAATGTTGATTTTGAGCTGTCTTCATTCATTTCCCCAGATAAAAAGAGGCAAGAGTATAAAATGAAAATAAAAAATATCCCTGGGGAGCCCCATTAAAAACGAATTACAATACCCTACCCCGTTGTTCTGGTGTTATTTCTGCCCTACTTTACAGGGCACACTGAGACTCTAGCTAACAAAAGCCCAGCGAGGGAGAAAGGAAAATGATCGACAACCAGTTTAGCATCCCCCACCCCCCAAACAGTAAATTATTATAATGGTTACCTTTGTAAGAAAGGGAAGGGAATAGGTGTAGTAAGGGGAAGGAGGGCTCAGCAGACCTCCATCCTGCCCAGGAGAAGGACTGGAGAGCAGCTGTGCCACCTTGAAGCAGCTTTTAAAAAGAGCTCAGATAAGCAGTTAATTATACAATGACAGAAGGCCTACAGGCTTAGCCTCTGCCGTCAACGTGGTCTGGCTCTGGGCCCATGACCAAAGGCTGGGGACCAAGCAGTGAGCCAGCGTGACACAGCCTTACATTTGCATTGATTGCTGATCCAGTCCCATTGAAGTCAAGAGAATGACGTAAGTTGAGAAACGTAGTCCAGTGACGCTAAGCCGTGCCAAGGTGCCTGAAATCCTCAGAGTCCTTCATCAGTGCTAGCTAATTAATCTGCGCACACCGCTTTTTATGAAAGACGCAAGTACTATTATCCCCATTTTACAGATGGATAGGCAGGCAGTAAGGTTAAGTGCTAAATTTAGGGCCGCAGGGGGAGTCGCTGTCAGAGCCAGGATTAAGAGGCGGGAGTTCTCTGCACTGGATTCCAGGAGAAATACGCAGCAACGACACAGCATGAGCATTTGGTTACAATTCTGTTAAGAACAAATATTAGGGCTTTGCAGGGCAAATGTTACATAATGCACTGAGGCAACTCAAGAAGAATGAGGAGGGAAACCAGGCGTTTGCGATGCAACTGAAAACTGTTGGCTTTAAATGTAATTAATACTTTTTAACACCCAGAAAGGATTTATGGCAGGCCCCTTTCTCTTTCCCCGTATCAGTTCCTAGCACAAAATCCTTGAAGTTTGATTAACACTGGGCTTGTTCATCCTTCCCTTTTGTATCTTCTGGAAGTCCTGCATCTCTCTGAAGGTCTTGAATAGGTACATCAGTCTTAGAAGAAGGGAAAAGACATGTGACGTCGGCTAACGTTAAACATTAGGATGATGTCCAGGACCATCTGTGTTAGGAGAAAGAAGGTAGTTTTGGATCAAGGCAGGGATGGACAAGCCTAGCCTGCCTCTCAGTCAGTCAAAAAGTTAAACTTTGCTGTGATAAGAGATCAGATGAGAGCCAAGACTATAATGCTTATCTGGGCTTTCTACTGTGTCACAAATAAATACTTAGAACAGTCTATGTCATTGTTAATATAGAGCTAAACACTGAAATCTTGATGCAAGGATTTTACACTAGTATTGTATGTAGATGCCTCGAAAGAAAGGCCATAGGATGGGGGGGATTAACTTTCAGGATACCACGTAGAAAGAGAGCACTACTTCTTGGAGAGAGACCTGCACTTTCTTGCATCATAAAAGCAACCTGATTGAATAGATCAAGGGGAACATAATGAGGAATGAATTTAATGACTTAATACCAATGGATGATGATGTAAAGTAGAAATTGGCTAATGAATCTGTACTTAATTTTTATCCAGACAAATATGCAAGGGCACCAATTAGGGAGGCGTGGGGGGGGGGGGCTTCAGCTGTCCAACTTTGTTTTCAAACGTGTGATACTAAGCAGAGACACAGGTGCTCCTTGTAAGTTCCACTCATTTCAGTATCCCTTAAAGTTTAATTTGAAAAATTAAAAGTAGACAGCTGGTGTAAGCACAGTGGTTAACGGAGCAATTGTAAAACAGGCCTATTCAGGATCCTACTCAGGTTGATTGAATGGTGGTTATAAGTTCAGATATCCCCTTACTCAGGGGTGGTGGTAGGCATTGCCTAAGGCATCCATGGTGGAGGGGCGGCAGCTAGCCCCACTCCATGCCAGGCCCCTCCTCTTCTGGATGACAGCTTCTTGACTCTTTGTGACCCGGTGGGAGGAGAGGGGGCACCACTTCCCCATGGCAGGGGATGACTCGCAGCTTAGATGCCCTAACCTAGGGTGCTCAGACTGCTTTGTACGGCTCTGCCATGGTGAGCTCAATAAGTGGTAAGCCACAGTTGGTACAAGATTGGTATTTTAGTCTGCTACAGGGGATTAACAATGCTGACACAATTTGTGTTTAGTTAGGAACTATTTATTTTCACAAAATACCTGGAAGATTACGAGCAAAACATCATCTGTAATCAAGTAGCAAAATACGTATATCATTCCGCCTTGTCTTGCTGTACGTCCTTAGACAAAAGTGGACCTGGCTAATGCCTGAAAGTGATGAGCATGCTGCTGAATCACTATGCTGGGGGGGGGGGGGAGCCTATTAATTTGTTTGAGTCAATTGTGTTTGCATGAAACAGCCTGCCGTAGAACACACTGTCGAAAAAAGTGCTTTTAATACGCCAAAGTAATATGTAGATGCTAAATATTATTGTATTAATTTGAACATGCTGAATTTTCAGTTTGAATCCCAAATGTTTGTCAGACTCTGAATTTGTGCCAAACGTTATGTCCTTGAGCAAATGCAAGTCTTTAAGAACCAGGCTTGTGCAAAATCTCTGGTAGGTTGGATCGTTCTGTTCTCTGTGACTGCCTGGATAAAAGCTTACTGAAGTTCAAATAAACACCAAAGCTTTCACCATGAAAATTAATTATCATAAAACTGCTAGGCAAAACACTCTTGATGCATTTAGCGTTTTTAGACAATGATGTTTAAAAGGAAATCAGGAAAGTGTGGATAGAGATAGATGAGCTGAAAGTCTTTTAATAAATAGATACAATCGTCATCTGAAGGAACTTGGCCAGACAGTAAGGGGAATGCAACTGCAAGTCTTAACCGAAGCAACACTTGTTTAGAGAGAAAAAAAGTAGGGATTTATTATCCTATTAGTTGGTGTTTCTGTTGTAGAGGAGAAGCTGTCATGGTGTCCTGGGCAGAAAGTCAAAATTTCCATTTACCAATGATGTTTAAAAAACACGCTCTTAAAAAAGTTGAAACTACCACGCTTTTGACTGGACAGCGTAAATACATTTGAACGGTTGTCACTACAAAGCACCAGGCATCTTGAAGATGAAGCATATCTCCACTGGCATCGTGATGATAATGAGATAGTTCCCCCTTACCAAGGCCAGTAAAAATTAAGCCTCCTTTAAACAAATGTAACTGAACGACACAGTTAAACGCTTAGGTTCTGTTAGCGTCCATGGAATTTAGGCGTACGCAGCTCTCCCTGAATGGCAGCCATTGCAAATGCAAACTGTGGTCAGACCCATCCTGCTGCAGCTTCCTGTGTTGCATCTTGTGCTACTGTGGGAGAGTTCCCCCCACAACTCATGAGTGGCGAACAAGGGGGAATGCTGTGGTGGAAAGACCCCCCCTCCCCAATGCTTTAGTGCACTTGTAGAAGGTCAACATTTGAAGAATGATCCAGAGACACTCCCCCACAAGGCATAACAGGGGTGACCCCTTCCCTAGCTGCCACTGGCCCACCCCACACCCAAAGTGTGCCAGCCATTACATGCTATTGGTGGCCAGCTCAGGCTGCTAGCTATGTATGTAAGTGCCATCAAGTTGCAACCAACTTATGGCAGCCTCAGCAAGGGGCTTTCTAGGCAAGTGAGAAGCAGAGGTGGATTGCCATTGCCTTACTAGGCAGTGTCTTTCCTGACAGGCTCCCCCACAGGGCCATAGCCAGCACTGGGGCACATGGGGCAGCACCCCCTATTGAATTTCCAGCACCCCCACCCAGCATAGGCGTAGAGTATGGGGGGGCTCGAGCGCTTGAGCCACCCCGAAAATTTCCCGGGGGGGCCTTAGCCACCCCCGGGAAAACGGAGCGCCTGCCGTCACGCCTCTCTGGGTCCTTCCGAGGCCTGGCGGCCGCTGCTAAAAAGAGAGAGGGAAGGGGTGGCGGGGGGGGGGAGAGAGAGGCACCGGCAGCAGTGGCTGGTGGGTCTTGGAAGGGCCCAGGGAGGCGGGGCGGTTTCCCTGAGGGGGGGGTAGAACATCATCCCAGCAAGCGCGTGTGCTTCGTGCGTGCACTAAGGAGCCCCCACCCCCCGGGATTTCCAAAACTCTACGCCCCTGCCACCCAGTATCCCCCACCCCAATCTTAACATTCCCCAGGTGGTTTTCCCTTTCACATCGACTTGTGCAGTTAATGAATGTAAACATATTGATGGCAGACAAGGACACAGGGTTAAGGCCGGGCTGGAAGACTGGAGAGTAGGCTGGTGGAGGGAAAGGAGAATCCTGAACGCCAAACACTGCTGGGAAGGGGAGAGATTCGCCACACAGTTGACAGTTCTAGCCCTTCCAAACCCAGCAAGTGGGCATTTGCTCCAGCAGCCTCTACACCACTGTTTTTGTCTGTCTCTGCCATCTTGCTAGGCATGATGCACTGCATGCTGGGAAAGGCCACATGAGCTATCACCCTGCACCCCCCCCTGCTCCGGCTCCCAAAATAGTTGGTCAATAAGCCAATGCGGAATCGCAGCAGACACAAACAAGCATGCGCCAGGCCCACCCAGCCCTGAAAACACTGCCACAGCCTTCAACCCGTGCATAGAGTGCACTCATGAACCCATGCCTACCCACCTCCTCTGGTAATTTAATGTAAATTAAATTTAATTAGCTGATCTTACATTAGTTTTGTTTAAAGCCCCGGTGCACCCTCCCTTAAAAATTCCTGGCTACGGGGCTGGTCTCCCATCCATGTACTGACCCTGCTTAGCTTCCAGGATCCAATGAGACTGGGTGATATACCATGCCGTGTTCTCTTCCAGCAATGCTAACTACTGCTTGGGAAATTCCTGGAGATCTGAGGGTAGTGCCTGAGGAGGGGTAACGTTTGGGAAGGTCAGGCCGCTCAGTGGGGATGTGATGCCATAGAGGAACGAGTATGATGTGAACAGATGACGTGGACAGTCTGGCAGATATAAGCTTTCACACTATCTGTAACTTCACAGTCTTCAAGTCTATATGAACGCGAACTGTTTTTAAGCAATGAAGAATGAACAAGTCACTTGCAAGACATGAAACAAAGTTCCTAAAGAAAGCAGACCCATTTTTTTAGGCTGAGTAAAGGATGATCTTCTTTGATGTCGGGTCTTGATGTCTTCTGTTTCTCTTTCTCCCCTAACTGACACTTGCACTCTTTTCAGAGGACTCCTTTTGAGAAAGAATTCAGGATTACACCTTTCTACTTGTACATTATTGTCATTCCTCCAGCTGTTTAGTGGCCTTGCATATTGTTCGGTGAAACAGTATCGTTGGCATGACCGAGGCTGTGGCTTTATGTCTGCAAAGTTCAAACACTGTTTAATCAAATAAGAATATGGTGGACAGTCAGGGCTGCAAACTGGATATAGACATTAATATGACATCATCAGACCCTACCCAATCAGGTTTTGGGATGCTGGAGGCCCTGGCAACCCTAGTCTTACTTCTGTGTGTAGCACTGCCACCACCACTAACATTACATTTCTGATTGTGGGCCTGTATTTGTCCTAGGGTTGCCAGCCTCCAGGTGGGGCCTGGAGATCTCCCGCTTTTGCAACTGATCTCCAGCTGACAGAGATCTGTTCCCCTGGAGAAAATGGCTGCTTTGAAGGGTGGACTCTATGGCACTGTACCATGCTGAGGCCCCTCCCCTCCCCTCCCCCAAACCCACCCTCTCCCGAATCCACCCCCAAAGTCTCCAGGTATTTTCGAACCCAGACCTGGCAACTCTAATTTGTCCTGCCGTTGACGCTGACAAGGCAGGGTGTCGAAGCTCAGTTCAAGAAAGTGTCTGCATCTTGTAACCCTATCCGATGTAGGTTTACTTGAGAGAAAGCTTCACTGAAGCCAGTGGGACTTGTTTCCAAGTTAACATGCTGTAGTATGGCATTAAAAAAATCTCTCAAGACAGCAATACACCTCTCTCCACAAGTGCTGTTTCAGGTGTTGGTAAGGTGATTTCACTGAGAAGAGTTGTGGGACAGATCCACAACAAAATGTGTAAGTCTGCACAAGATTTTAAAAGTGTATTTTTAATGCTATACATATATGAATAACTAAAGATATTGTTGCTCCCGAGCGGCTAGATTTGAGTCCAGTCGCACCTTAGAGCCCAACAAGATTTGGAGGGTATGAGTCAAAGTTCCCTTCATCAGATATAAGTTGGAAAGTTTCTCCAGAGGAATCATTACGTGCCCTATGTGCTCTTCCTAATTGATAGCCCTGAGGCACACATTCTATCTTTCTCCCCCCCCCTAATTTTTGTTTTGCTTTTTGTTACCCACTTTCAAGAAAAAACAGATCTGTGCAGTTTCCAACAGCTATGATTTTGACAGCTTTACTCAGATGCAGAAGTTTCTGAAAAACAAGATGCACTCTGCTGGCCTTCATTTGCATTACAGTTTTAGATATACTCCATACCGTTTCCTGTACAATCATACCAGTATTATGGTACACAGGGAACACAAATTGGTACATGCAGTGTGTACAAATTTCAAATGCGCTCTCTCTCTCTCTCTCTCTCTCTCTCTCACACACACACACACACACTCAGTCCACAGCAGTTGTATTTTAGCCAGTTCATCCAAAGAGTATAAAAAAGTAAAATTCATGTTTGTGTTTTTTATGAAAAATGGGAAAATGTTTACCAACAAACGGGGTAGGCAGAAGACCACCACCAACCTGTTTCCCCTTAAGTTAATACTCAAAAATTTCAGAGGACATGCCCTCACCGGAGTAGCCCAGTGAAGCCTGATCTCATCAGAACTCAGAAGCCAAGCAGGGTTGACTCTGGCAAGTACTTGGATGGGAGACCTCCTTGGAATACCAGAGACAGGAGGCAGGGGCAGGCTTTATTCAGCCACCTCTCTGAATATCCTCCATGCCCCAAGTAGGGGTCAGTCACCAGAGGTTGCTATGTCTTCCAGGTGCACTCACACACATGCACATATATAAAAATATAACCCCCTGCAAATTTCACAGAACATTATGGCTGTGATCCTAAGATAATATAATAATATAATATAATATAATAATATAATAATAAGTTCACTATAATAAGTTCACTTAAAAAGGTAAAGATTTCCCTTGCTTGAAAGCCAGTCGAATCCAACTCTAGGGGGGCGGTGTTCATCTCCATTTCCAAGCCAAAGAGCCAGCGCTGTCCGAAGACGTTTCCATGGTCATGTGGCCAGCATGACTAGATGCCAAGGTGCATGGAACACTGTTGTGGCTTACTTCTAAGCAAATACACTTGAAAACTCACTGCAAATCCCATTATATTTAGCAGACATACTTTCAGATCAACATGTTTAGGTCTTTAAGGTATAACTATACTACAGGGATGTCAGTGGTTGGCTCCAGCAAGCTTTTTGGGAAAAAAAGGAGAAGGGGGTCTCTTTGGATGACCAATGAAGCTATGTTGGGGCTTGTGTGACCTGCATGGACAAAAGCCACACTGAACAAGACTCTAATAAAGAGGGAAATTAGATGAGATTTAGTCAAAAGCTGGTCAGATCCAACCCAATATATTTAGTTTTCTTTGGACATCACTGATGCAAGATTGCCAGCGGGGCTTGGAGAAAAGGGGTTCAGTGACTGGAAATGGGCAAATAAAGATTTTCATGGCATGGAGGCAAATAATATCATCTGGCAAATAACCTCTAATTAAACCTCTGTTAAATGGACAGGGCGTTTTTTTTTCTCCAGGCAGTTGACCACCCTATTTTGATAGTATTTTTTATTCAATTTTGAAACACTTTTTAAATGTAGCGTTTTGCATAGGATTCGGTAGAAAACTGAATTGTTTCCTCTGAAAAAATGTAATGAGTTGCCTGAAAATGAAGTTATGAGAGGGAAACCCTCCTGCCCTTTATCTAATACACTCACTATATAAACATTATATCCATTATACAATAGCATTGCCAGCTACCTGGGGAAAAAAATGCTCCGTCCTTTTAACAAAAGTTTAATGGGATGTTATGTACTTCCATGCTGTTAAAAGCTTCAGCTGTCAATTTCCACATATTAAGCCTCTATTAAATGGACTGGACATGTTCCCCTGGACCTGTGGGCAACACTGTTACACAGCCTGAGGGTATTTTAGCGTTTGATTTCAAGCAAGCAAGAAAGGAGAGAGAGAGAAAAACATTCAATTAGTTAGTGTCACCCCACATGGCACAGAAAAACCAGAAGGCCTCCATTCATTAATTTCCCAATGGAACATCTTTATTTTCTTGTGTCTTTCCGTGACCAAAATGGCAGGCCACAAGGCATTGCTGCAGACCCCTGCCTCTGACGGAGGCTCACCAACTTTGGTGAGGCAACTCCAGAGTAAGAGACCGAGGACTGCAGCCCCTGGTGTTAGAGAAACACCTCGAGATGTGGAGTGGTGACACACGGATTTTTAATAGAGTCGAGCCCAGCCAGGCTTGGCTGCTCTCCAGCGTTGCTATTAGCTGGCTCAGCACTATGTAGTCACCTGCAGTTCCTGCTGGGTTTTCATTCTTTTGCAGGGTTCAGCTGTTTTAAAGAGCAATGCCCTCATTTTTAGCACATTGCAGCTCAGAAAATTCTGTTTTCATTTCCAAGGTAAACAGCCGAGAATTAAACTGACATCTCCTGAGTACTACTGGCAGATGCCTCTGTTTGGGATTTCTGAACCTCAGGACAAGGCCAGTAGTTCAGTGCTACACAACCAAACAGTATTTATAGGAGAAACATTCATAGAGGTTGGGTTTTGGTTTTTTGCTGGTTGCTTTTCAGATCCAGCAACTGCCCCAACATGGTGCCTCTGGGTACACTCTGACATCTTCCTTTGGGCTTGCCAAGCTGGATTGGCCACTGGAGATCTGATTGGCTGTTGAGATTTTATTTAAAAGAACACATTACTTTGGCAGCAGCTACTACAATGGCACAAGGATCTTCACTGTGTGACTGAAGGTGAGCTGTATGTGTATGCAAGAAAATATTTTAAAGCATGTTTGTTTTAAATGGTGATGATTTGCTATTAGAATTATACAGAACCTCACTCCTGGGAATTAGTGGTGTCGTAGAGCACAGAATAGGGCTGGGGTTTAGAACAGCTGATAAGCAAACACAAACTGGGCTCTACTTCCTGAGGCAAAGCATATCCAGAGATCTTCAAACACAACTGGACTTTGCTAGATGCTGCTAGATGCACAAATGGCGCACTGTGCAAAGTATAAAGCTCACTAGCTCTAGATAAAGAACTTTCCAGGGCCTTCTGTGGACTGATTTGTGCAGTTCTCTGTTTATTTCTATTTTTGTTATCGTGGCTTTCATTTGGGTTCTAGGCTCTGGTTTAAGATGTCATTTATATCTTCTTTGCATATGCTTTACAAGTAGCGGTTTACAAGTCATAAGCAAACAAATACAGAGTCACCCTATTCCTGGTTTGAGGGGGCAGTGAAACAATTTTGTGGGGAGGGGGGCAAAGTAAGCCCCTCAAGGCTTAGTACAAGAGTAGCTGTGAGAAAGTGGCTGAAGTGGTACCTCTGAAACAGACAAGTGGCAGTCACCTGCACTCCCTGCTTGTAGAAAACATATCCCATCCATAGAGCAGGATCCTGGCAACACCATTTAAGTTTTTTTTTTTAATATACAGGCCCCAGTACCCTGACCTGGATGGCCCAGGCTAACTAGGGTTGCCAGGTCTTACCTTCATCCCAGAAGGGGGCTCCAGGCCAGTTCTGGGACTCTTCTGGCACTGGGTACATTGTTCGGGGGACACTCTAATATTTGGGTAAAAACTCCATGGTCACGATAAGAGTTTTTACCAGAATGCTAGAGCGTCCCCTAAACAACGTGCCTGGCACAATGATGTCACCTCTTGTTTGGTGTAGTGGTTAAGTGTGTGGACTCTAATCTAGGAGAACCAGGTTTGATTCCCCCACTTCTACACTTGCAGCTGCTGGATGACCTTGGGCAAGCCATAGTTCTGTCAGAGCTGTTCTTGAAAGTGCAGCTCTCAAAAGAGCTCTCTCAGCCCCACCTACCACACAGGCAGTGTTCCTTCTAAGCTGAGTTAGTGTGAGCTAGCTCACAGTTTTTAGCCTACAGCTCACAGATTTTTGTCTTTGCTCAGGAAGGGTGGCTCCAGAGCAAACTAATTTATGCTGTAGCCCAATCGCTCACTCACAATTTTAATGCCAGTAGCTTGCACAGTAGAATATTTGCTCACAAGACTCCACAGCTTAGAGGGAGCATTGCTCACAGGGTGTGTGTTGTGGGCAGGGGAAGGGGAAGGGAAAGGAATTTGTAAACCGCTCTGAGACTCCTTCAGGTAGGGAAGGGCGGGGTATAAATCCAATCTCCTCCTCTTCCTCCCAGGGGCGTAGACTTTTGGGAATTCTGGGGGGGGGGGCTCCTTAGCGAGCACGATGTTCTTCCCCTGGGAAACCGCCACGCCTCCCCGGGTCCTTCCAAGGCCCACCAGCCGCCGCTGCCGGGGCCTCTCCCCCCCCGCCACCCCTTCCCTCTCCCTCTCCAGCAGCGGCAGCCGGGCCTCGGAAGGACCTGGGGAGGCGCGGCGGCAGGCGCTCCGTTTTGCCGGGGGTGGCTGAGCCCCCCCAGGAAATTTCGGGGGTGGCTCAAGCCCTCGAGCCCCCCCCGTACTCTACGCCTATGCTTCCTCCTTCTTCTTCGTGAGTTGGGGACCCCGAACCCAGGGAAACCCTGCCCCCACTGGGGGGGTTAGTAACCCTAAGGCTAACCCAGGCTTATCATATCCCAGAAGCTAAGCCAGGTTAGTACTTGGATGGGAGGCCACCAAGGAAATCCAGTGGCAAACCACTTCGGTTCATCTCTTGCCTTGAAAACCCTGAAGGATGTTGGGGTTAACTGGCGTGGTTGGTCCAGTTTCCACTAGTTAGCAGAGTGCTTAAATATAGCTACAAATGCAGCAGTGTCACTTTACAAGGTTATTCAGCTCGAAAAGCTACACAGAGCCACATTGCAAGTTTCACAGAGAAATACTTTTCTCTTTATTTGAGAAGGCCACTTTGGGATAGGAAAGAATAGAAACAGGATAGAGTACTAACTTACTAGATAAGGATGGAAGCAGATGGCGAGAGGCCATCTGCCTCATGGTTCCAAGAGAGGGCTGCATGTTGACTCTCTTGGTGTGTACAGAGAAAAGAGAGAGCTTCATCAGAGAGACTGAACGGAAGGAAGGAAATTGTCCTGGAGAACACAATCTACATTTCAAAGGGGACAGTGGCAGAAGAGTAAACATAGGAAGGAAAGGTCAGTGTGTCTATCTATCTAGCTAGTCTCTCTTGCCACTTGCTTCTGGTGGTCTGAGACAGGGGACAGCGCCTTCACTTCCAACAGAACAGGGTCGCCATAAGTTGGCTGCAACACAGTGACACCTTACACGCATACAATATATATCCAAGCAATATCTGTCTTTGCCACTGTGCCTAGTTGATCTGTATACCCAAGGTCTGGTGCATAGCTGTCTCTGTATCAGGGCCAATGAGCCTTTTGGATTTGAAGCTAAGATCTGGAGGGCAGGAAACCTGGTGGCAGGAGAATGAGATAGACCGAATTCTCTCGGGTACTGAATAACTTTTCCTTGCTGCCCTGTTGCTCTTCTCGGTGGTCATGCAAAGGGTGCACAAAAACCCTGTTCTCCATGCATGGACACTAGCAACAGGTCCTTCTGGAAAAGCAGCAAAATAAATAAATAAAATTAGAAATAACAGCTGTATAGCCCACCTTAGGGTCCTGACCCATGGGTTGAAGATTAATACAACAGGAATATGTTTTTTTAAAAGAAGCAAACCTTAATTCTTGTCCCACTGTGAAAAAGCTAAGAAAGCGAAGCATTATCCCTGCTAGGAAATGAAGGCCCAAGGAAATGAAGGAAATGAGTGCATACTCTTATGGCATGGAAAATGCTGCACAAGCACATGCCTGGTTTTAAAAATGGAGATCATACCACAATATCATGGACAGTTTTACCCAGAGCAAGTCCCAGTATTTGTAATGATACATAGGCTGTAGTGAACATTGTGGCACAAGATCTGAAGTAGCGGAGAGATTTTACAACGAAAGCCTTCAGAGAGAGAATTGAGAGTTCTAGTTATTTCCCCTGATTTCATTTGATAGCTCCATTAAACAGCACACCAGAGATTTTCTTCACCATGAAAATGTTGAAAATTCCCAGACGGGCTGTTGAGGAGTTTAGTTCATTAACAATATATGTGCTCCTGGCAAGATCTTGGCAGTCATCTTGGCAAGACAGAATACAAGTGGAAATTTTGCCAGAAGATGAAAGCTTGTATATCTGGAATCACACACTTGGCAGAGATCTCTGGCACTTTGAGTCACTGAAATAATCACTTACAGATAATTCAGGGTTGTGCCAGCTGCCCAGAGAAAACAACTTCTTGTTCATTTAGTAGAGGGTTAATGGAATGTTATTTGCCAGGTGATGTTATTTACCTCCATGCCATTAAAAGCTTGACATGCCCATTTCTACACATTAAGCCTGTTTAAATATATAGGACCTTGTTTTCTTCAGACTGTTTGGCAGCCCTGTCCAGGACTGAGAATTGTTTCAAGTACAGGAGGAGTGAGTTTGTTTAGTAACTGGTGATTTGCATTTCAATAACCACAAATAATGAGGAATTAAATATGTTTTGAAGATAACAATGAAATAAAATATTTACTAGTTATTCTGCTAACAAAGGTTACGATTCTAGCTCACAGCTACCCCACAGGAGGGCCAATTATTGTTATGCACACTCCATTTTACTGAGTGGTGAGAAACCCCAGGGGGTAGTACTTAGTTGGTTCCCTTTGGAGGAGAGAACACCAGAGATATAATAGCATGTAGTTATTATTTGCTTTGTTTACAAATATACTGGAAGCACCAAAGCACTCCTATAGGGCAGCAGATCCTCTGCCCCACATCAGATCTCAGAGAGAGAGAGAGAGAGATCCTGTGCATTTACGGTGCTTAACAGTGTGGTACTAAGCCAATTTAAATGCTTTGTAGTCAACTCTGTTAAGGATTGTACTGTCAGTCAACTCTTCCAGTATTTGTCTGCTTCTCTTTCCTACTCTTGCAATACCTGAACTTTACTCAAAATTGTAAAATGAGAAATGAAACATTTAAATATTGCAATCCTGGGAGCAAGTGAACTAAAGTGGACTGGATTAGGGCATTTTCAGTCAGAAGATTACAAAATGTTTTAATCTGGAAATGACAAACACAGAACAAATGGAGTTGCTCTAATAGTGAGGCAAGATGTAGCACAAGCAGTCAGGGACTATAACGCAAAGTCTGACTGAATAATCAGACTTCATGAAAAGCCTATCAATAACCATCATTCAGGTTTATGCCCCAACCACAGATGCTGACGAGGAAGAAACTGAAAGCTTTTATGCAAGCATCCAGGAAGAAATTGATCACACATCTAAACGAGATGTGCTGATAATCATAGGTGACTTGAACACAAAAATCGGAAACAAAGCAATATTGTTGGAAGATTTGGGCTGAGAGTACAAAATGAAGCAAGAGAGCAATTCTAGAATTCTGTGAAGACAACAATTTGTTCATTGCAAATATGTTTCAGGAAACTGAACAAATGATTGTATATCTGGACATCACCAGATGGCCAACATAGAGATCACATAGATTACATAATTGAAAACAGAAGATGGAGAAGCTCTATTCTCTCTGGTAAAGCAAGACCAGGAGCTGATTGTACACAAATCATGAATTGTTAATATAAAACAATTAAAATAAAGCTTAATATCAAAGATCAGAATAAAAAAGAATAAAACATTGATAATGCCAAATGCAATCTAAACAACATTCTTGAAGAGTTTAAAGACCATATAAAGAACAGATTTACATCGCTAAGTTCAAGTGAATGTGAACCAGAAGAATTATGGGTTTAAACCAGAGATATTATCAAGGAAAATGCAGAAAGACTATTCCTGTAGCCAAAAGCAATGAAAAGCCTCAATGGATGACTACTGAATTTTTTTTAATTGCTAAAGGTAGGTGAGAAGCAGAAGTAGAAGGTGACACAAATAGAATCAGAAGTCTAAATGCAGCATCCCAGCAACTTGCATGTAGAGGCAAAGAGAACTATTATAATAACCAGTGTAAAGAAATAGAAGAGAACAACAAAAAGGAAGAACAAGCAATCAGTTCTGCAAGATCCAAAAAATCAAAGGAAAATTTAAAGCATGGTTAGGCATGCTAAAAGATCAGTGAGGAAATACATTAACTGAATGGGACAAAATAAAGAAAATATGGGAACAATACACTGAAGAATTGTACAGAAGAGATGAAAGGAAGACAGACTCCTTCAAAGAAGAATGTTTTGAAAAAGAACCTACAGTTTTAGAAAGTGAAGTGAAAGCTGTGGTGGAAGCAATTGGGGGAAACAAATTACCAAGAATAGATGGGATATCAGTAGAACTATTCCAAGCCACTAAAACTGAGCCCATCATAATCTTAAGAATATGGAAACATGGAAAACAAAGGCCTACAGACTGGAAATGCTGGATTTACATTCCAGTTCCAAAAAAAATGTCAAAGACTGCAGTTACTATCAGATCATCATATTAATTTCTCATGCAAGTAAAGTGATGCTCAAAATCTTAACAACAGTGTTACCATATATGGAATGAGATATGCTAGTGGTTCAAGCAGAAAAGGAAGAGGCACTGGAGATCACATTGCAAATTAAGTGGTTAGTGAAAAGTAGGAGAGAATTTCAGAAGAAAATCATCTTGTTTTTCATAGATTAGAGCAAAGTTTTTAACTGTGTGGATCATGAAAAGCTATGGTTGATTTTAAAAGAAATTAGCATTCCACAACATCTGGTCGTTTTGATGCACAATCTGTACTCTGGACAAGAGATTACTGTTAGGACAGAATATGGAGAAACAGGATGGTTTCCAATTGGCAAAGGTGTCAGACAAGGATGTATTTTATCTTCCTATCTCTTCAATCTATATGCAGAATATAACATAAGGAAAACTAGATTAGATTTAGATGAAGATGAAGTGCACATTGGTCGAAAGAACATTAACAATTTGAGATATGCAAATGACACCACATTACTGATAGAAAATAGTGAAGACTTGAAATGAGTACTGCTGAAGATTAAAGCATAAAGTGCCAAAGTAGTATTACAGCTGAACATCAAGAAGACAAAATTAATGACTACTGGGGAATTATATAACTTTAAGGCTGACAATGAAGAAATTGTTCAAGATTTTCTTTTCCTTGGGTCCATCATCAACCAAAAGGGAGACTGCAACCAAGAAATTAGAAGGAGATTGAGACTGAGAAGGACAGCCATGAAGGAGCTAAAGAAGATTTGTATGTGTAAGGATGAATCACTGGTGACCAAGATCAAGATAATTCACACCATACTATTCCCCATTAATGTGTGTAGGTGTGAAAGCTGGACAAAGAAGAAAGCTAACAGGAAGAAAGTTGACTCCTTTGAAATGTCATGTTGAAGGAGAGTTTTACGGATACTGTGGACCACCCAAAAGACAAATAAGTGGGTTCTGGATCAAATGAAGCCTGAACTCTCTCTGGAAACTAAAATGACTAACTGAGGCTATCATTCTTTGGTCACATTATGAGGAGACAAGAGTCACTGGAAAAGACAATCATGCTAGGAAAATAGTTTCAGGGGGTAGCCATTTTGTTCTGCAGAAGAACAGTTAGATTTTGTTCAAGTTCCTATCAGGACTTGGAAGAGGTGAGCTTCACACCCAGCAGGGATGGATGGTGGACAGGCAGTTGTATAATTATATGAAAAGAAAGTGTGTGTGTGTAAGTGTTGTCAAGTCACTTCCGACTTATGATGACCCTATGAATTAATTACCTCCAAAGAATCATATGATGAACAGCCTTGCTTGGATCTTGCAAAGTGAGAGCTGTGACTTCCTTTACTGAGTCAATCCATCTCATGTTGGGTCTTCCTCTTTTCCCACTGCTTTCAACTTTTCCTAATATAGTTAGATGTTAGTCCAGTAGCACTTTTGAAACCAACAAGATTTTCAGGGTATAAGCTTTCAAGAGTCAAAGCTCCCTTCATCAGACATGAGTAGGAATGGAGATCTCTGAGTTTTTATTATCCTAATCAGAAGGTGGGAGGGATGTTGCAAAGAATGCTTGTAAAGGGTGGGAAGATAGAATGCATATTGTATTCAGCTTGATTATGGCAGAGAGGGAATGCTTGGGGCAGAAAATTAGCATCTGTAGTGAGATAAGAATCCTATATCCCTATTCCACCCTGGAGGTTCCTTTGTTCTGAACCTCCATGACTGAGTAGGGAAATAGGATTCTTATCTCACTACAGATGCTAATTTCCTGCCCCAAGCATTCCTCCTCTGCTATAATCAAGCTCTTTGCAATATGCATAGTACCTTCCCATCCTTTACAAACATTTTTTGCAACATTCCTTCCACCTGCTGACTGGGATAATAAAGACTCAGAGATCTCCATTCCTAGTAGTGTCTGACGAAGGGAGATTTGACTCTCGAATGCTTTATGCCCTGAAAATCTTGTTGGTTTCAAAAGTGCTACTAAACCTAAATTGTTCTTCTCTCCTCCATTTTATCCTTACAACAACCCTGTGAGGTAGATTAGGCTGAGAGTGTGTGACTGGCCCAAGGTAACCCAGCGAGCTTCCAAGGCAGAGTGGGGATTTGAACCTGGGTTTTCGAGATCCTAGTCCAACGCTTTAGTCTCTACACCACACTGGTTGCCAATGTTTTAATCTCTATATCACACTGGTTGCCAATTGCACTGGAAAAAATGCACTTTCCCTTTAGCAGAGGCTTAATGGTGGTGGAAAGTGCTGTCAAATCACAGCACCTTTAGGGTTTTCAAGGCAAGAGTTGTTCAGAGGTGGTTTGCCCTTGCCTACCTCTGCATAACAGCCCTAGGCTCCCTTGCTGGGAGCTTAATAGAATTTTACTTAACAGGTGATGTCATTTATCTCCATGCCATGAGAAGCTTCAGCTGACCATTCCTACACATGGAATCTCTATTCAAGGGACAGGACATTTTTCTGCGGACCTGTTAGCACCCCTAGCCTCAGTAAGTGAAACCTGGTACCTCAAGGTGCTTCAGATAATCTCGTGTCTCCAAGACTTCTCTTGCTTTAAACACATTTGTCCTCTCACCTCATCTGGGGAGGGCTCCTCTTTTCTATGCTATTCAGACATTGGGAGCGATCCTAAGAGGGTCTACTCATAAGTAAGTCCTGTTTTAGTCCATGGGGCTAGCTCCAAGGAAAGTGATCTTAGAATTGCATATGGCTGTACTTTCACGTCACTTCTGCGCAATAGTTCCTAGGGCTGATGAGCCAGACCTGTTTTCAAACAGTGCAGAGGCTTGTCTCTTTGGCGGAAACAGCAAAGCCCTGCTGTTTTCTCCTGTCTATCAGTTATTGGATTGCAGCTGCTGTGTGTCTCGAGACCCATCTTATCTTTCCCTGCCCACAGATGCACAACTAAAAGTACTGGAATCAATTAAAGCTTCAGTCCTGCCTTACTCCACAAAGTTCACCCCCTAAGCTTAAAAAAAACCCACCTGGAACCCAGCCACAAAAAGATTTAAGAATTTCAAATCTTGCTAGAAGAGTTTCATCATGTTAAATAATGCACAGAACATGGTGTTTGTGGGTAGTTTTGGATAAGGGTCTGATAAATCAACGGTGAGGCTATTTTCAGTTACCACCTTTAAAGATGTGAAATGTGAGAGTGCAGGGCAGATCCGGCAGCTCAATCGCATACCTGTCAGAATTATTTATTACAATCAAGTCATTCGTCGAAGATCTAATTTATCAAACTAAATTCTACTGAAATAAGCTTTACTTTCAAGTTGCCTGAAAAACACGGGTTTGGGAGGAAGCACTGCAGTCCCAGCTAATAGCTGATACAGCCTTGTGCATGTTTGTCTCAGATTAAAGGTTCAGTGGAGCCTTTTCACAAGCAAGCATACATAGGATTTCAGCCTTACAGTGCAGTCTTTAGCAGGTCTACTCAGAATCCTGCTCAGGTCTATTTAGTCAAGTTTACTCTCAGAAAAGTGTTCTTATTAATTTGGTAAAGGGGTGAGGAGTTTCATGAATGTAATTCAAAATGATGGCAGAAAATACACCAAGCACTTTCTTCTTCTTCTTCTTCTTGCTTTTTGCCTCTCATGATTCCACTGGGAATCACACAGTCCAGTAAGAACTTCTGTTCAAGTCTCATTGACATTAATAGGATTCGTACAAAAGCAATTGTCTAGGTCTGGGTTACAGCTCATTGGAAGCATTTATTTCTCTTTAATGCTCTAAATATTTTTGCAGGTAGAATAAAAGTTGTGTATGAAAGTCAACATTCTCAAGCTTATTCTGGTTTCCAAAGAGAAGCTAAAGAAATAAGTTTTAGTAGGGCTATCAATCTGCCTTTAAGGGTGTTTAGGATTGCCCTGTAAATGATTTAGGGAGCAATCCTAATCAGATTTACCCAGAACTGAGTCCTATTTTGTTTGATTGAATTTACTCCCAGTAAAATATTCTTAGGTTTGCACTATTAGTTGAGTAATCAACTAAGTTTAGATGAACTTTCATACCACCAACCTCCCCTTATGTGCCTTTTTGAGATGTTGAAGGAAACACAGTTTTAAACTCTGACTTGTATAAGCAGTATAGCATAGTGACTAAAGTGTTGGGTTTAATATGGAAACCCTGAGTTCAAATCTCCATTTGTTAAGAAAAGTAATAGTGCCACCCGAAATCTACTGAAGTCCAGGGGATTAGAAAAATGTAACTTCTGTTTAGGATGGCACTCTAAAACAGTATTCTGATCTGCTCGGAGAAAGGGCAGGAGAGGCATGAATAATGTCTGCTCTGTCTTAGACCTTTATGTACTCTTGCTGCTGATCTCAGGGTCAAACCATTAATGTGATCTTAATTTCAGATTTGTAACAAAATTTTACTGAGAAGGTCTGTACAGTTCCTATGACTTAAATTTGAGTATTTGACTCATTACCCTACCGATAAGCCATTACTGGGAGTATTTGAAGAGTGAGGTGCTGTAGCAGTAAGGAAACTATGCCAAGACCTAGCTTGTTCTGGTTTATGTCTGTTTTGCAGTATCTTTTAGAAGGAAATAATATTCAAGTTTGATGCATGTGGAAGGTTTCTTTTCCCTTGTTAATTTCAGGTTTTGCTTACAAAATGTAACAGAACATGAAAATAACAGTGCAGAATGATTTCATCAGATAAAAAGGGATTGATCCAGACTTGTGAGTCCTGACCTATCCAGGAGGGCAGGCAAAACTGATCTGCCAGAGTCCGATCCTTTTAAAAGGAAAATCCCTTTTCTCTTTCAGATCCAAGACCTGGGTTTTGCACATTTGGTTCTGTCCTTCAGCCTTGTTCTTGCTACTGCTCTTTACTGCTGGTACCATCCTGCATTCTTCTGGGGTCCAGTTAGAGGCCTTTTCAGCAGTTGCTGAGCTGGAATGAGCTACTATGGTAAGAAAAGATAGCCCCTACCCAGCTGATTTTCAGAAGAAACTTCAAGGCAGCACTGCTCTATACATAGGCATCTTGCTGGGTTATGTTTGGATCTTGAAGGATGATATCTTGTTGGTTTTTTGATGACTGGCATCTCTAGTTGGTTTGTGCATTTAATCCTATTTTATATGGTTTTTATACTTTTCTATATAGTTTGTAAGCCACCATAGCCCACTATTTTCAGGAGGAAAAGCGGGATATAAATATTTTAAATATTAAACAATCTGGGCTGGGCAAGGAGGCACCAGAAGGTAATCAAATCCAGGCAGGTCTAATGGGTCCCTCCCCACATTCTCATCTGACATATGAATTGTTTATGCTATGTTAAATAGTTGCTCTTTTTATATCTTTCTAGGTTAAATTACTGCTTTTTCATCAATGTAATGCCATTGGGGTCTGCAGTGGTGATTGTTTTTTTCCAAATCCAAAGAGAACTTTGTTTGAAGGTCAGGAAGCAGTTTTTCTCCAGACCAGTTTTGCTGGAGATCCTGGAGGCTTTTTGTCATCTTCTGGGCACGGAACAGGGGTCACTGGGGGTGTGGGGGGGAGGTATCTGTGAATTTCTTGCATTGTGCAGGGGGTTGGACTAGATGACCCTGGAGGACCCTTCCAACTTTGTGAGGTTCTAAGAGTGTTTAGGAAGGCAGGGTTTGGGGCATAATGCCATAGAATCCAACTTCCAAAGTAGCCATTTGCTCCAGGTGAACTGTTCTCTGTCACCTGGTGATCAGTTGTAGTAACAGGAGATCTCCAGCCACCACCTGGAGGTTGGCAACCCTAGTCTCTTGCCTTGAAAATCCTACAGGGTCGTCGTAAGTCAGCTGTGATTTGATGGCAAAAAAAAATTGAAGGGGTGTTAAAAATTATTTGTAAGCCACCTTAGCCCACTAGCCCGGGTACCAAATGGGCTAGGTATGCCACTATTGGTTCTCTGGTTGTAAACAAGGACATTTATTATTTTCCCTCAAATAATTGCTTAAAGATTAATTTAGTAAGAGTTATAAAGTTCTATAGATACTAATGTGCTATGCAAGTTATTTAAGAACCTTTGCAAGCCTTCTTACTAGCAATATACATGGTTCCGATAAAAGTAGTGATTGATTTGACTAATGAAAAATATTAGGTCACTTCAAACATTGTCAAATAATTGTCAATATTTAAGCATTAATTTATCACAACAAAAAGATTTGTAATCTTCAACAGGCTTGATGTCTATACTAATTACAAAAACAGATTATTTAACTGATGCAAAAGAATGAAATTAACTTTTTAAAAACTGCAACAGATATTTTATATTTTATTTTATTATTTCAATTTATATCCTGCCTTGTCGGACAAGCTGGCTCAAGGTGGCTTACAAGCATAAAAGTGATAAAACAGTAAATCATACAGTACATACAGTACATGTACATCATACAGTACTAATAAAAATAATACAAATGATGACGGCATTCAGTATGCAATGTAACAGTGAACGGCACTATCCAATGGTGTATCATAGGAGCAAAGCGATGTTCTGATGGACAATTCATCAGTGGTGGCTCCTAATCGAAAGCCTAGTGGAAGAGCTCCATTTTACAGGACCTGCAGAACTGCAAAAGGTCCCACAGGGCCCTGATGTCCTCCGGGAGCTCATTCCACCAGTATGGAGCCACCACTGAAAAGGCCCTGGCTCTAGTGATAGCCAACCTGGCGTCCTTCGGGCCAGGGAGAGTCAGGCAATTTTTCATCCCTGACCTCAGTGCTCTCTGGGGCACATATGGGGAAGGCTGTCCCTCAAGTAGGAAGGCCCCTGACCATATAGGGCTTTAAAGTATTAAGACTGTCAACAATTTTAGGTAAGGTTTCTGTACATGGGAGTGATTTAATATAAAGCTCTCCTCTTTGGCTTTTGTCTGGGAACTTCACAGTCAGCCTACAGTAACACTTCAGAACTGTAGCAGAAATAAAGTAGCAATTATTAAAAAACAAAAGACCACCTACAGAGTGGTGCCCTTGGCTTCATGGAATGACTATATGAAGCAGCCTTACACAGAACATCGTAACATTGATTTCCTCAGCATAGTCTCTTCTGATTGGCAGTGGCTCCCAAAGAAGGGTCTTTCCCAGTTCCTGTTACCTGAAGCCCTTGAGTTGGAGATCCCAGAGGATTTAATGTGAGACCTTCTGTTTTCAAAGCAGAGGCAGTACCATACAACCTGGCCTCTTCTCAATGTTAAAACTGTTTGTATGGAGTCAAATAATCAGTCAGGTAATCATAATCATTAACAAATCAATGGACTGACATGTCAATCCCAAATACATGAACAATCTCATCTTGCTGTTTTTGTCTTTCTGATTTTCCCAGGCCAAAATAGTAGACTGGTAGGACTGAAAAATTAACCCCATTGCAATAAAACTGCAACACTGGAGCATCTTACTGCTCTTTTTGACGCACGTAACACAGTAAATGCAGTGAACGCAGTAAAAAGCAGAAGGGTTATTTGTTTCACAGGATATTAGAACACAAGTTGCTTACATTTCAGCCATTACAGAGTTAACTGTTGTTAGTAAGCTAAACAGGATGTTACGCTATTTAATGTAGTCAATGTGGAAAAGTTTGTAGTTGTTTACTATAATGAAGTGACCTGTAACGTTCTGCATTGGTCAGCTAGCATCATGCTTAACTTTTAAAACAAAATCCCAACACAGTCCCTACAAGGACAGCCACCAGAGGGCGTTATATATTTGTGGAGGTATGGACCCTGTCATTAGAAAATGGCTGAAGGGATAGTGGATGTGGAACATAGAAAGTGGGAGAAAGACGTCAAAAGGCTACAGATGTTATTGAGTTGGGAAAGGACTGTGCAGAGGGGAGGACTTTGTCACCCGGCAGCTGTAGAATTGTCTGTATGTCCCAGTCTCACAATAAAATTCTGTTTAAGTGACTGTAACCCATCATCTTTCATTTGAAAGACAGAACTGCCCAAATGAACCGCCAGAGTAGGACCTGTTGTGCTGTGGCCTACGTATGGCCACAAACCTAAAAATTCTGGTTCAGGGTGGCCCTGAACCAAACTCTGAACTGAGCCAAAAATGCCCCAAACCACCTGGCAGTTTGGGTCACCCTTTCTCCCAGCTGTGGCAAGAGAGGGGGGGATTACCCAGGAAGGGTTAAATGGCTGGCAGCCATTTAAACTGTCTGTTTAAATTACAATTAATTACAATTGCTCTCCAGATGGCATTGATCAGTTCCCATGGAAAAAATGATGGACTCTGTGTCCTTATACCCTGCTGAGGTTGCCACAGGAAATTGATGTTGAGTGCCCAAGGCCTTGGCACTCTCCCAGAGCCTTTCTAGAGCCCATTGTATTTATTTCCACAATGGGCCTTATTCCTAGTAAGAACATAAGAGAAGCCAATGTTGGATCAGGCCAGTGGCCCATCCAGTCCAACACTCTGTCACACAGAGGCCAAATACACCAGGTGCCCTCAGAAGGTCCAGCAGTGGGGGCAGGAAGCCCTCCCACTGTCGCCCCCCCCCCCAACACCAAGACTACAGAGCATCACTTGCCCCAGACTGAGAGTTCTCATCTATACTTTGTGGCTAATAGCCACTGATGGACTTCTGCTCCATATGTTTATCTAATTCCCTCTTGAAGCCGTCCATGCTTGTAGCCGCCACCACCTCCTGTGGCAGTGAATTCCATGTGTTAATCACTCTTTGGGTTAAGAAGGACTTCCTCTTATCTGTTCTAACCCGACTGCTCAGCAATTTCATGGAGTGCCCACGAGTTCTTGTATTGTGAGAAAGGGAGAAAAGGACTTTTTTCTCTACCTGCTCTATCCCATGCATAATCTTATAGACCTCGATCACGTCACCTGTCAGCCGTCATTTCTCCAAGCTAAAGAGCCCCAAGCGCTTCAACCTTTCTTCATAGGGAAAGTGTATATGAGGGGCTGGAGGAAGGGGGGTTTGAGGGAGAGGCTCCAAACTTGCAGGGTAGCTGCTGGGGCATCTCCCCAAAATACCCACCAGGTGTCAAGAAGATTGGTCCATGGGGTCCAATTCTACGCCCCCCCCCAAAAAAGTTGCCCCATCCCCTCCATTGTTCTCTATGATAGAGAACAATGGAGGAATGGGGGCAACCTGTTTGGGGAAGAGGCTCCAGCAGCTACCCTGTAAGTTTGGAGTGTCTCCCTCAAACCCCCTCCCTTCCAGCTGCTTTTTAAGCCACTGCCAAATTTCAGCGGCAATTTGGCAGCGGGCTGAATCAGATCAGAGAATCTGATTCAGCCTGTGGCTGCCCTAGTGCCCACTCCTGGGCTGGTGGAGCGCTGCTCCGTCTTGCTCCGGCCCCAAATGACCCCTGGGTCTGCCCATCAGCTGTTAAAAGGAGTTGGGAGCCTAAGGCTGCAGAGTCGGTGGGGACAGCTCTCCCCATCTGCCCAGCTGTGGGCTTCCTGGTACAGAGAGCTCTCCCTGCCAGCTCAGTGGTCTTGGGCTCTCTCCTGCAGCCCCTTTAAATGGGCTGCATGAGGAAGCTTGCAGCTGGTGTGGCAGGGAGAGCTCTCCCCACCATGGGCTCCCTTGTGCAGCCCATTTAAAGGAGCTATAACAGGTAGCCAGAGACAGCTGAGCTAGTGTGGAGAGCCCTCTCAACTCTGGGCCAACTGTCTTGTGCTTATTGGTGCAGTCTGTTTAAAGCTGCCTCTGGTTCCCTGGTATAGCTCCTTTAAATGGGTGGTGCCACCCTTGAGAAAATGAGATGGGATCTCTGGGGAAGAGGTGTTCCATCTTCCTCTCTCTTGGTTGTGCAGCAAAGTGAAAGAAGAAGAAGAAGAAGAGAAGAGATTGGATTTATGCCCCGCCCTTCACTCGGAGTCTCAGAGCAGATCACAATCTCCTTCCCTTACTCTCCCCACAACAGACACCCTGTGAGGTAGGTGGGGCTGAGAGAGCTCTTTCGAGAACTGCTCTTGAGTGAACAGCTCTCAGAGAACTGTGACTGACCCAAGGTCACCCAGTAATTTCAAATGGAGGAGTGGGGAATCAAACCCAGTTCTCCCAGGTTAGAGTCCGCTGCTCCTAACCATTACACCAAACTGGGGAAGAGGCATCCTATCTTTCTCTCTCCTGCCTGTGTGGCCAAGAGAAAGGAGGGAGAATGGCCTGAGAGAAAGTGCGTGGGGATTTCCCAGGAGAAAGTGGATCTCCCCGTTGGCAGGGAGAACCTTCTCTGCACTGGCCCAGCTGTTTCGGGCTTGCTGGCACAGCCTATTTAACAGGGCTATGCTGGGGAGCCAGAGTCAGCTGCCGGCTCCCTGGCTTAGCCCCTCCTCTTGTAGCCTAGTTTAAAGGGGCTGCAGGAGGGAGCCCAAGAGAGAGAGGGGGATGGGAAGCACCTTCCTGGCTGGTGAAATAGCTGCCAGTTATTTAAACCTGACAGCATGGTGGGTTTGCCCATCAGCCATTAGGTTTAAATTACTGACAGCCATTTCAGCACTCCGTCTCACTCCCCCCACCCCGCTCTGAAATGTGGGGAGGTGCAAAACTTAAACCTAACAGCTGATGGGTGGACCCATTGTGCTGTTAGGTTTAAATGGCCCAAATAGCCAAAACGGGCAAAAGCTCAGTAAATGTTTGGGGACAGTGCCTTCCTCGAACATTGGTTTGTGGGCTTGGAACCAGGCCAAATTTGTGATGACTTCTGGCTCATGAACTGATTCATGCCCATCCCTAGTGCTGCCTGGAACCTCTGCTTGTGTGCATATGTGATGTGCAAGGGGTAGCACAATGGTTCCCAAGAGTATGCATTCTGATGTTTACGTCCTTCTTCCACAAACCAAACAACCAATCCTGCCTTTCTCGTTAGAACAGAAAGTAATTCAGCACAGCCCAAGAGGCATCATCTTATGCATGCAAGGAGCACCCACTGGGAAGCAGTTATGGCTGGCTCAGGGTCACTTACAACAGGATAAAACAACAATAAATAGTATAATGGTCATAAAACCATCCAGCATTAAAAGATGCTAACGATAAAGGTGCTAACAATAAAAATAAAACATTACATTTAAGATGGCGGTCAGACTTCTGTGCCATCCTGGTGGTCGGTCTCGGTCTAATATTGTGCGGGTGGCTCAGGCTGCCTCGAGATTTCAGAGGGCAGGGCACTCCCTCTGGGCGGCTCCTAGTTGAATGCCTGGTGGAACAGCTCTGTCTTGCGGGCCCTGCGGAACTGCATAAAGTCCCACAGGGCCCTGATCTCCTCCGGGAGCTCGTTCCACCAGAGAGGAGCCATCACCGAGAAAGCCCTAGCCCTGGTTGAAGCCAGCCTGGCATCCTTTGGTCTGGGAAGGGTGAGTCGATGTTGAGACCCTGAGCACAGTGCTCTCTGGGGGATATATGGAGAAAGGCAGTCCCTCAGGTATGTAGGTCCCTGACCATAAAGGGCTTTAAAGGTAAGAACCAGCACCTTAAAAGCAGATTTGGTATGCTATTGGTAGCCAGTGCAATGCCTTCAGCACAGGCTGAATGTGCTCCCGTAATGGGAGACCCATCAACAGCCTGGCTGCGGCATTTTGCACCAGCTGCAGCTTCCGAATCTGCGATAAGGGCAGCCCCATGTAGAGAGCATTACAGTAGTTTATCCTTGAGGTAACCATTGCATGGATCACTATTGCCAAGTCGTTGTGTTTAAGGAAGGGAACCAACTGCCTAATCAGCCGAAGATGATAAAAGGCTGATTTGGCAGTGGCTATTACCTGGGCCTCTATTGTTAAGGAGGCATCCAGGAACACTCCCAAACTCCTAACCTCTGACGCTGGCACCAGTGGAACCCCATTGAAGGTCGGGAGTGGGATCACCCTGACTCAAGCACCGGACCTCCGTCTTCATCGGGTTCAGTTTCAGTTGGCTCAGCCTAAGTCAACCAGCCAGGTCTCTGTCATAGGAGGATGCTTAGCTTAGAACCTCCCAACATTCTGTGGATGGCCACACATCCCCTGGCAGCCATTTTGCAGTTGTGCCCTCTTCTTGTTCTCAAAATACCAGGGGTGACCACAGCTACAAAAATGTTGGTGACCCTAGAGAAGAGGCTTAAGGTGGCATTAGGAGGTAGAGTCTACCTGACTATGGTTGTCAAGGATGGAGTTAAGAGGAAAGTTTTATGTTTAGCTTCATCCTTAGCTGAAGCTTGCAGTTGACCTGACCTGTATGGCCCAGGCTAGGCCAGTCTTATTATTTATTTATTATTTGGATTTCTATCCCACCCACCCCGCCATTTGGTAGGGTCAGGGCAGCTAACAACATAATAAATATACAATAAAATTCCCCCAAACTATCAAACAATATAAAAACATACAATGTAGACATAAAATACAGTAAAAGATGGTAGTCTTCGACATCCCTATCAACCGAGTGGTATCAACAGGCTCCCTCATACTTATGAGCCCCCATTGGTGGTGGTGTTGGTCCTGGTTGGTACACTTTGATGGTCAGGCTAGCGCCATAGGATCGAGGTGGCATGCTACTTGAAAGCCTGGTAGAAGAGCTCTGTTTTACAGGCCCTGTGGAACTGTAAAAGGTCCTGCAGGGCCCTGATGTTCTCCGGGAGCTCATTCCACCAGTGAGGTGGTGAATGAAAAGGCCCTGGCCCTTATTGTCACCAATCGGGCCTCCTTAGGCCCTGGAAGAACCAGGCGGTGCTGGGAGCCTGATCGTAGTGCTTGCTGGGGTACATATGGGGGGGGGGGGGAAGGCGGCCCCTTATGTAGATAGGTCCCTGGCCATATAGGGCTTTAAAGGTAAAAACCAGCACAGTCTTGTCAGATCTGGGAAGCTAAGCCTGGTTATTATATGGATGGAATTCCAAGGGCTGCTATGCAGAGGAAACCAATGGCAAACCACCTCTGAATGTCTCTTGCCTTGAAAACCCTACAGGGTTGTCATAAGTTGGCTGCAACTTGACAGCACTTCACACACACACACACACACACACACACACACACACACGATGCTTGCACTCAGGTGGGCCGAGGCTGCACTTGGGTTGGCTTGTTTGTATTAGTTAATATACTGATTTAATAATTTAACAATTAAGCAACGTATTTACTTTTTAAATATTTGATTTACGGCACTTTGCCAATAAATTGAAAAATGTAACCTTAAAAAAAAAAAAAAGTAACATTGGGTAGAGAAGCTGCCCTAGCTTCTGATTGTTTTGCTGCTGCCTTTTCTGTCTCTCTTCTTTTCTTTTCCTTCCTCAAAGAATTCTGGCAAAAAAAGTGCTTCCATTTCTGTCTCTTACACAAAACATTCTGGCAGCTGGCTAAAGGTTAAAAAAATTCAGCCATTCCTGCCCTAGTTCAACTGGCAACCCTAAAATAAGATTCCTACATAGTGCTGAGCGTGAGATGGTGATATATCTCACATTCTTCGACCAGGATCATGCCCTCTCCAGTCATAAGGATTACTATAAGAAATGCAGATAGGTTAATTGTCCTGTGGAAATGTTCATGCCATTTGGCCTGACGCCTGCCAGGCAGGATTGTTCAGCGTACTTACATTCATGAGGGAGATTGTTACTATCCGTGTGTTAACACTTGTTTTTGCCTTTTTGTTCTAGTGGGAAATGCCCTCTTGGGCACATAGTTCGAGTGAACAAAAAACACCCACACCAGAGTTGACAATTTCCCTTCAACACTGTCAGAAAGGTAACAACAGATAATAGTGACTGTTCACTGAAAGACACACAGCTCACGAAAGACTCAAGCTCCACAGTAAATTTATAGTATAAATACAGTATGTTAGTGGCCTTCTCCCTGGTTTTTGGTGTTGTGTGTGTTTATATGTTTTATTGAATTATTGCATAGGTACTTTATTTTATGAAGAAGAAGAAGAAGAAGAGGAGGAGGAGGTGGAGGAGATTGAATTTATATGCTGCCCTTCACTGGGAGTCTCAAAGCAGCTTACAAATGCCTTTCCCTTCCCCTCCCACAACAGACACCCTGTGAGGTAGGTGGGGCTGATAGAGCTCTTTCCAAAACTGTCCTTGAGAGAACAGCTCTGACTGAACTATGGTTTGCCCAAGGTCATCCAGCAGCTGCAAGTGGAGGAGTGGGGAAAGGTACAGTGCAACTTTTGCAGATGCATAATCTTTTAGTTAGGGTTGCCAACAGACCTGGAGGGCTAGTGCACAATTGACCGTTCTCACTGAATCCTTGCTTAGCATCACGTCATCTGAATGGCGAAGAGGAGAGGTCCAGGGTGTCCCTCCACTGTGTAAACACCAGTCTGGTCTTATGAGCCCAGGCTTTGTCTCTGACCCTCCTTCTTGCACAGTACCATCCTTAGCAGCCATTTACACCTGCCCTTCGTTATATAGTCTAGAACCTAACAGAGCGCTTGCACATGCCCTGTGGTTTGTCTTGCATTACACTGACTAATTGTTATCAAATTGCTAAAGCCAAAGTTCATTGCCTGTATATCTTTTCTGCATTTGTGTAAGTGTTAAAGAGCTTGTTTTCCTATTCTGTGAAGTTCATCACATGGAAACCATCACTGTGTTTTAACTAAAGTTTCTTTTAATGCAATCCAGCCATACTGATGATTGAACTGGCCAAGTTTTTAGAGTATTATAATGCAATTAAGAAGAAATTGCACTGTGCCGGCTTTGTCAGCAGAACAGTACAAGAAAAATTGGCTTGAAACTTGTGAGAACAGAGTAAGCCAGGCAGCTAAGAATATGCTGGTTACTGTAAGGTTGCTGTTTTAGCGTTGATGTTCTTAATATATTTTCAGTTGTCTGTGGAGTTCAAAGCATGCGAAAAGTGGAAATGTGATGGTCTCCCAAAGTCACCCCAGGTGAATGCTAGATATACTGTTTCCCTCATGCTGATGGCAAAGATCTCTACTGCCAGAAAGCACCGTGTACTTACTAATCCTTGTGTACTGGAACTGGTAGAAATGTGGCCTGAGCTCAGAGAAAATGTGCCTTCTGTGCCCAGTTTCTGCACACGATATTTCAATGGTAATAGGGGGCTGCCCCTTCACTGTCAAAAATAACACAACTGGACATTTAGCTTAAAGGAAGCATGTCCTCTGCTACATATCTTCTGAGCCCAATTCTCATCAACCCCCAACCATTGTTCTGATGCCAAAGGAGGACTGCTTCTTCATTTCTGAAAGAGAGGAAGTCCTCATCCTGTGAACTTTAGATCCCAAACATTATTCTGTTCCATCACTGTCTGCGTCACCATACATGAAAGGGTAAAGTATGAGGGACCAGAATCAATTATCTGGAATACGCACATCGAAGATATATTGCCTTTCACCTCTCCTCCCCCCCACCCCATGGCTTGTCAGACTTCTCACTTTCCTCTCCCTGTGGCCTTCCCTGTACCATCCCCACATCTCTCTCTTCTCCTTGGCCAGTAAGAAAGACATATAGGGCTGCCAGATCCCCCGGGGGCGGGGGTTTCCCCACCAAAAGGGCCCCCAATCCACTAGTCCAGATCAGGTCGCCGCCAAAGTGCCCGATTTGGGCCAACATGCCCAGCATGATGATGTCACCCGGAGGTGATGTCATTGCATCAGGCATATCGCTGGCCGATGCTCTAGCAATCAGCCTGAAAACTCTATGGTACCATAGAGTTTCCAGGCTGACTGCTAGAGTGTCGGCCGGCAACGGGCCCAATGTGATGACGTCACTTCTGGGTAACATCATTGCACCCTGGATGCGCTTCATGCGCATGTGAATGTCCCAGAACGGGACCAACTGTCCCCCGCTAAAAAAGGTAAGTCATTTGGCAACCCTAGAGACATATCCAAGGTGGGTGTTCTGTTTTGTTTTGTCATCAAGTCACAGCTGACTTATGGAGAACCTGTGGGTTTTTTTCAAGGCAAGAGACATTCAGAGGTGGAGTTTCTAGGGTGTTGCCATCCTAGTTAACAGATGGGAAACTGAGACTGACACAGACTTGCATGTCAAACTTATCTATAAATTCCACGCATGACCTGCATAGGACATGTGATTAATACCACATTCCATCACAAATGTGCAGCTCTGCAGGTACTGGAACTTAAGTAATTTACTGTTCAGTTCTAAATAGTGGCCCTTCTAAATCCCTTGAAGGCAGTGGGTTTATAAGGATGTAATTCTACTTTGGATTACATCGTGTAAAATGCCTATCCATATCATTATATATTTTTTCATTAAGTTTACTGAGATTCTGGCTCAGACAGTTAGGAAGCATCTAGCACAACCTTCTGCATGCTTGCTTGGAAGCTGGTCCCACCAAGTTCAAACAGAAATGCCCCCAAGCATGCAGAAGATTGTTGATAATGGCTTAAAATAGCCAGCAGCAGCTTACTTATAATAGATCCCCTGATGAAGTGGCCGGTGAAACGTGTTGGGATCAGGAAAGTATAAAAAGTTTTTTCATACCTTGTTCTCTCCCCCCCACCCCCCACCCCGCCACCCTGCTGCTACTGCTAGTGTAGCCCTGACTTCTCTGCAGGGCTCATTTCGTAGCAGGAGCTCCTCTGCATATTAGGCATACACCCCTAAAGTAGCCAATCCTCTAAGAGCTTAAAGAGCTCTTCTTACAGGGGCTACTGTAAGCTCTTGGAGGATTGGCTACATCAGAGGTGTGTGGCCTAATATGCAGAGGAGCTCCTGCTACGAAATGAGCCCTGCTTCTCTGCATAATGCTGCAGCCAGGATGCTGACTGGAATGGGTCATAGGGAATATAGCACCCCAATCTTGACCCATTTACACTGCCTCCCAATTTGTTTCTGCAGGTGCTGGTCTTGACCTTTAAAGCCCTGTATGGTTTGGGACCAACATACCTGAGTAGGGTTGCCAGCCTCCAGGTAGGGCCTGGGGATCTCCCACTTTTATAACTGATCTCCAGCTGACAGAGATCTGCTCCCCTGGAGAAAATGGCTGCTTTGAAGGGTGGACTCTATGGCATTGTACCATGGAGGCCCCTCCCCTCCCCAAACGCCACCGTCTCTTTGACCCACCCCCAAAGTCTCCAGGTATTTTCCAGCCCAGACCTGGCAACCCTATACCTGAAAGACTGCCTACTCTCTTATGAACCTGCCCAACCACTATGGTCATCTTTGGAGGTCCTGATTCATGTGCCCGCACCTTCTGAGATTAGGTGGGTGGCAGCCCAAAAGAGAGCCCTTTTGGTCAGGCCACCAACGCTCTGGAGCTGTCTCTCCAGGAAGATTCATCTGTCCCCTTTTGCTGCTGTCTTTTTTGTTCTGTTTTCATTTTTTGTTTTGTTTGGCATTTCCTCGGTGATCCCTCCCTCCTAACAAATATTTTAATTGCTGTTTTTATGTTTTGTATGTATTTTAACTATTTTAAATTATTTTAATGATGTGTGTGTTGGGAGGGTTGATTTTAATGGTTCTAAAATGTGGCTTTATTATATATGTGTTAAATCATAAGCCTCCTTGGTGGTCCTTGTAATGCAGCATACATATTTTTGTAAATAAATAAATGATTAAAAAAAAATTCTCTCACAAAGAGTCCAGAGTTATTTCCTTAGGCAGAAAGATGTTCACTCAAGAATACAGTTGAAACTGGGATGGATGACTTACTCTGATTGCCATACTCTTTAAAACAGTTTTATTATCTAAATATTTCTGCAACATATGCTCTAATGCCCCACTTGCTATTTTATGTGGTGGCCTGTTCTCCTTTTACTCTGCACTCCCAGTTTTGCTATGTAAACGTGAATAAATTGAATGGTAAATTTAATAGAAAGCAGATTTTTTTAGACACGTAGCGTATGAAACAACAACCCTTCCCCCCATAACCATACACAAAGTTTGCATGAATCAACTAATTTAGGACAAACTTTTCAGTATTCCCATATATCCTATAGAGTGTGATATTTTTTCAAGATTACAAATGCAGAACATCAACAGCCTGTCTCCAGTTCACTGAAAAGTTATGAAAATGCCTCTCCCTCTACCAATGAAATGTGTTAGCAAAGAAACTAGTACTAAAGGACGTTCCCTGGATACTAATGCCTTCAGTTTGCACCTCTGGCTAGTAGTAAAAACAGTACTTTTATGTATTTCTTGATGCAAATTAAAAGTAGCTAATCAACAGTTCTCTATGCTTCCAGTCAATCTTAAACTGCACCCTTCTAAGCATAAGGACTTTGAAGGGTCTAACTCTTTTTTGGGAGTGTACTCTCAATTTAATAAAATTTTCACTTTGGATGCTAACAAAAACTGGAAGTAAGCCAGCCCTGAAAACCACTGATCCCTTTTACATCTAAAACTTACTTATCATTAAAAATGTGTGGTGCTATATTTGAGGAATGTTGCACTGTGGTTAAAATTAAATGCTGTTCCATGCTGATCACAGTCCTTCTTTAATATATTTACTCCCTACCTGCTTCCTTCAACACACCTCTTGTTGCTTAGATGTTCTAACTCCCAAAATCCACCATGACAACTGAAACAATATTTCAGTATTCCATAATAAAGAAAATGTGTGTGTATCTGTGCCTCAACCAATACATTATGGCCCCATCCACACGAGTGCGATAAAGCGGACGGGAATCGTACCTGCGCTGTGTCGCTGCATAAAAAGGCGCGTTAATGCGATCCCATGGAGCGTCACAGAATCGGCCGGCAAACGTCGTTGCGCGATCACACAGCGTCGTTCTAGCGTACCAAAAAGAGAGCGGCCGAAGAGACGGCGTGGCGCGATCATACGTACGTGCACCGTAAACGGCATTCGGCCTTCCGGCGTCCCGTTTGTGCGTCAGATGCAATGATGCGCATGCGTGGCGTTGCGTTCGTGTAGACCTTCGCGCATGCGCGATGTCCGCTCGCTCGCCCGCCCGCCCGCAGCCGCAGCACCGCAGACAGCAGTGTTGAGGTCGCAGGGAGATTAGGACAGGGGCGTCACAGCTAATCATGGAAACAGAGGAAGAGCTTGTCGGGACAGCCATCCTGGCAGCATGCGAGGCTGTGCAGATCCAGAGCCAGCGTCAGCGACAACTGTGGCGTGAGGGGGAGAGAAGGAGACATGGCCTCAGGAGCCAATTGGCTGCCAGTTATGTCAGATGTGGCATCCGCCGTATAGGTCGCTCACACCGGCGCAGGGAGAGGACAGCACGGCATGTCGTGCAGCTGACCTACCTGGCGCAGCAGCTGCCACGCCGCCGCTGGTGGGTGTACCCCCGGTCCACAGAGTGGTGGACGTCATTCGTCACCCATGTCTGGGGAGAGGAAGAGTGGGTGAAGCACTTCAGAATGTCCAGGTGATGTGCAGAGAGGGGCTGGGGGGGGCCACACAAACAGGAGTGGCTGAGCAGAGCGGCTGTCCATGCCAGCCCTGTACTCCAGGTGGCACAGCCCTGCATATGGCAGGAGTCCTTTGGTATTGTTCCTGAGGGTATCTGAACCCCACAGCTCAGGTCTGTGGTGGCTGAGGGAGAGGAGGAGGGGGGGTGGGTATCACGGCATGTTGTGGTGGATCCTGACCCCAAGGTGACGCGGTATGTCCACAGGGCCACATTCACCTGGTTGGTGGACGGGCTGCGGGACAGACTCCAAAGGGAGACGACGGTGATGCGGGTCCCCGTGCCAGTGGAGGAGCGTGTGGCAGTGGCCGTGTGGTGGATGGCCAACACCATGTCCTACAGAACCGTTGGCATGCAGTTTGGCCTTGCCCGATCCACCGTGGCGGCCATTGTCGTGGAGGTCACGCGTGCCATTGCGGAGGAGCTGTATCGTCGAGTGGTGTACCTACGGAACCCAGAAAGGGTGAGTGCACAGGGGCATGGGGAGCAATGTGCAGTCGCAAGGGGAGGGGGCCATGGGGACACACCGCGAAGCATGCTGCACAGCAGGCAAGGACCTGTGTTTACAGTTCGCCCATTACCTTGCCCACAGGTCATGCGAGCATTTTCCGCCCGGGGCTTTCCGCAGTGTGTCGCCGCTATTGATGGATGCCATATCCGAACCACGATCCCCGTGGACCAGGCGGAAAACTATATGAATTGAAAGCACTACTGCTCATTGCTGCTGCAGGGCACTGTTGACCATGCCACTCGGTTTGTGGATGCCGTGGTGGGCCATAGTGGGCGGAGCCATGACGCCCACGTGTTGCGCAGCTCCAACATTGTGGATGCTATGGATGCGGGCCAGTTCGTGCCGGGAAATCCGACCCGCACCATCGAGGGAGTGGAGGTGCCCCCACTGATTCTGGGGGATGCGGCCTATACCCTGCGTCGGTGGCTGATGGTGCCCTACAAAGGCCACACGACCCCCAGGCAGCGCCATTTCAATAAGGTGCATGCGCGCATGCACAATGTTGTGGAGCGTGCCTTTGGCCGTTTGAAGGCACGATGGCGGTGTCTGCTTCTACAGGTGCCGCTGCAGCTGGATAACATGAAGTATGCCGTGGCTGCCTGCGTGGTCCTGCACAACCTGTGTGAGGACCGTGGCCACGAAGCTCCTGAGGCGCTAGAGGAGGGAGAGGAGATGGACGTCAAGGAGGGTGGGAAGAGGCTGAGCAGAGGCGCCCACAGATGGATGTGGACGAGAGGCAGGCAGCTGCGGGCCGGGTGGTGCGGGAGGCCCTGACCACATGGTTCTGTCGACGTGCGGGGATCCCCTAGGTCCCTGTCGCTGCCCGTGCAGCGACGTCCTCCGCTCCCAGTCCCTGGGGCTGTTGCAACACGATTGTGGTGGTGTTCTGGACTCCCTCAAATAAAGTGGCTTCTGACCAGATGTCTATGTGCTAGTCTGTCTCCTTGTGTGGGGAAAGGGGGGGGCCGTCCTGGGGCTGTGACGCAGAGGAGTACGGGTATGGCATGGCATCTACCCCATGGCAGGGTCCCCCTGGACTGGACCCATGAGGTCTCAGGTGGGGTGTCCCCAGGTGGCCCTCCCTCAGGAGCACGGCCAGTACATTTGGAATGGCCAGACAGCTATGCTATGGGTCCAGATGGAGAGGGGCCCCCCTGGCTCTGCCTGCAACCTAGTGAGCTGGCCGTGGTGCCTGTCACCTCCTCCAGCACACACATAGTGGGAAGGTGGGCGTTCGCTCAGGAGTGCATCCTGGAAATGGAGGACCGGAAGACTGTTTTGCCGCCGGCACGAAGATGCAAAGGAGCGAACTGGCAGGGGATCGCCCGTTCGACAGTACGGTCCCTTGCCCACCGACGGAGCCGCCCTTGGCGACCTGTTCGATGCGGAGCGACGCTCACATGCACCCTCGTAGCTCTGTTCTTCCCCCCCCCGGAGGTGCGAAGCCACGTCCCTGTGATTTTGTGGATCCCCGCTCGAATGGCGGACAAAATGGGGTGCGTGTCAGCGCATGCGCAGAACGCCAAGGCCTCCTCATTCAGGCAGCATGGCTTTCCCCACCAAGGGTGTGCTGTGGCTGCCTGAAGAGATTGAGAGCCTTCTGGAGGCTCTTTACGAGCTGCACGCCGGGTCCAGGATCATGCCCTCGACCCACGAGGAGACCCTGTCCCTCTTCGAACAGGCTGCCAGCTGCCTGGCAGCCCAGGGGTTCCGGCGCTCGGCACAGCAATGCCGAGCTAAGTTCAAGCGGGAGAAGGCAGCTTTCTTCGAGGCGCTGGAGGACTGGGATGGTCTCCCGCCTCGAGGACACTGCCCTCCCCGCTTTGGACTGCTCTGGAACCTCTGGGAGCAGGCTGGGCGGCCTGGATGGAGGTACCGGATGCCATACCGTAAGTACCGCCCTCCCCTCCCCCCAGTTTCCACGTGCCCCGCCCATTGCTGCCATTTCACAGGGTGTCCGCGTGCGAAGAGGCAGCGGCCGGGGACTCCCGAGGTCGAGGGCCACGGATCCGTGGACAGCGGCCAGCGGCGCCCAGCAGCACATGGTGAGTGTCTCACAGGCCTGTCTGCACAGCCTCCCAGCACGGCTCTGCCAGGTGCCATGCCTCGCAGGGTGCATGTGGTGGCCGCTCCCCAGTGTCAGGGGGGCACACCCTGGTGGTGGAGGGTGGGATGCCTGCCATGGGCCCGGTGACCCAGCCCCCTAGGTGGCCAGCACAGATGGGGCCCACACCCAGCTCCTGAGGGCTGCTATGCACCTCTGCCTGCAGGGCCCGTGGTGGTGAGCTCCCCAGAACAGCAGGCGGGGAGACAGCGCTCCGGGGAGTCGGGTAAGTGCATCCTGGACGTGGGTGTCTGGCGGCCCCCGGGGGGGCCAGCCACAACCACATGGGGCAGTCCCCCCTTTGTGCCGAGGGGGTGCCAGGGGTGTAGTGGCACATGGAATGGGCAGATGTGGCTGGGTCAGACACCTGTCACACTGGTCAGCTCCCAGCCGACTGCAGGACACGGCGTCCTCGAGCTCCTGTTTTGCCCGCCACAGTAATTTCTTCTGGGGCTGTCAACCCCACCCTCCTTTCACTTGCAGGAGAGCCCATGCAGGCAGCAGCCACGGCCACTGGCCCGGGACCAGTGGTCATTAGCTCCGCCCTGGAGACTGATGCAGGTAGGTCTGCGTTTGGCTGGCCACCTCCCCTGGGAACACACTCACCCCCTGACAATCCGGCCCCAACACCCATTCCTCTTCCCACAGCAGAGCAGCCTCCCTCGCCCGCTCATGCCGGACCCTCCGGAGGAACCACCTCCGAGCGGCTGGCCACCCTGGAGAGCCAAATGAAGAACGTCATCGACACCCGTGAGTACACTGTTGGGAGTACTCCGGGAATACGGGCAGGCAGGGGGCCTGTAGATGGAGGTGAGGGGCTGAGGCTCCTGTCTGCACCCACAGGATGGCAGCCAGACTGATGTTGTTGTGGGCTGGCAGCTGGCCATGTGGACACTGACACAACCCCCCTGCCTCTATCTCCCCGCAGTTGGACGTTATGGATACAGGCTCTCCTACATCCAGCGCGGGATGCGGGAGATGGAGAGGCTCCTGCACCAGATCCGCCTGGATGATGCGGTGGCAGCCCAGGAGGCAGAGGCCGCCTCTCCAGAGCCTTCCCCCCCCCGCCCACACCGTGTACTGAGACGCCGGCTGCGTCGGGTCCGGGACTCTGACGACGAGCCTGCAGTCATAGAAGGGGAGGAGCTGGCCGAGGCTGCTGTTCGGGGCCCAGAGGCCGAACTACGGGGGGTGGCTGGGGCCGCGGAGGAGAGGGCAATCCTCTTGCCTTCCTCTGCCGAGGAGGAGGAGGGGGAACCAATCGTGGTGGGGCACCACGCCCAGGAGGCTGCAGGGGACTCTGGGAGCAGCTCGGACTAGGGGGGTGGGTACTGTTTGGGGGTGTTGAAGTTGGGGTTTGCACTGTTGTTTTAAAGTTTTATTACAGTTCCTTACAGTTTTATTACAGTTTATTAAAGTTTTATTACAGTTTTCCACCACTGCAGTACTGTTATCCTTTCCCCCCCTTCCCCCCTCCCCGCAAGGCCTCTGCTGGTTGCCTGGGACCAGTATCCCTATGATGCTCCCGGCTTCTTCCGGGCCCGCCCACGGCCTCTACCCCGGCCTCGCCCTACCCGCGTGGCCACACCACTGGGCCCCGGCTGCGGCGGCTCTGGTGCCGCAGCCCGGGCTCGCATGATGTCCACTAGGGCAGAGACGACATCTGTCAGACGAGCCATTTCCATGTTGGATGCCTCCATAGTCGCCTGCATTGCGGTGGATGATGCCTGCTCCTGCTCACGGGCGGCCTGCATTTCGGCAATCAGCTCGTCATGCATCCGGCGGTCTTCTGCCATTGCTTCTCTGTTGTCTTCCCTAGCCTGGGTGGCCAGGTGCTCCCCCACACTCTGTAGGGCAGAGAGCCGCTTCTTCTTTGTCTTGCACAGGGCTGCTCTCTCTGCGGGGGTCAGGTCTCCCATGGTGACGTCTGGCGGAAGGCCTGTGAGAACATGGCCAGTGAACGCCAGACCAATCCACCTCACAGCAGCCGGCTGTAGCCCACCCAGACACCACAGTAGCCCATGCCCCAGCGTATCACGTGGTGTGACTCACGGTCAGGGTGGCGGTCGGACGGATCCATGGGTTCCTCCTCCTCCTCCTCCTCCTCTGCCTCCTCCCCCTCCTCCTCCTCTTCCCTGTCTGCATCCACGGCCAGCTCTCGTGTCCCTAGGAAGAAAGGATCTCTTTACTGGGATCCACAGTGGCTGGCAACGCCATTAGTGGAGCAGTGCGCGTTCTGCAGCCCACTGATGCCCTTCACCAATTTTGGCCAGCCGGCATGGGAGTGTCCTTGTCAGTGTCATAGTCCTCATCGCTGCTGTCCTGCTGGGTCTGGCCCAATGACTCTGTACCTGTACGTGGGACAGACAGGGGGTCACCGGCCATGGCTACTCATACACAGCCCCCATATGGCTCCTCTCCCACTGGGTGCCGGACCAGCTCTCCTTGGGGGAGGGGGGCCTCCCTTGTGTAGTTAATAGTGCCTTCCCAGACAGCTCCGGGGCTCCCCCTGGCACTGCAGACTGTGTGGTTGTATGGGCCTGTAGACACTCACCTGTCTGGCTGCTTGTCGAGGCCAGGGACTCAGATGACTCCAGCACGTCCTCTGCCGTGGGACGGCGGGCTCCCTCTTCTGAAGAGGTGCTCGGCCCCTGGGGAGCCTGGCGTCTCCGCCGGCACCGGCCAAGGGTCTGGAGTACCATGCCGGGGTCCACATCTCTGCTCTTATGCAGGATCCGATGCAACTCCTCATAATAGGGACACGTGATCTTGGGCTGGCCGGATTTAGAATTGTTAGCCACAACTTTACGGTACTTGAGGCGCATGGACTTAGTTTTGCGCCGACAAGCGAGGGCATCCCGGTCATGTCCCCTAGCCACCATGCCCCTGGCCACGTCGGCAAACACCTCAATGTTCCGTCGGGACTGCCCCAGGGTCCGCTGGACCCTGGCGTCTCCCCATAACGCTAGGAGGTCCCTCACTTCTGGCCGTGTCCAGGACGGACCACGCGCCTTGGCCATTGCCATTGCACTGGTGCCTGTCCCTGATCTGAGGGGGATTGGGGGCAGAGGGGGGAGTGGGAAGCGTGTCCCTGGCCCTTTACGATTTTTTTAGGCTGCGCGGCAACAGTCCGTACGGTCTGTATGCCTGTACGGCCCCCCTTCTGCTTTTCGGCGTATTTTCGCTACTGCGCATGCACGGACCTCTGCCCTTACGCATTTCACACAACTCGGGGAAAAAAAACATCCGGCATTTACGCAGAAGCGCGACGATGACCGGATGGGACGGCATAGGTGCGCTGCTGCGATCCCACGCACGCCTGCTTCCGTCTTTTCTGGAAAAGACTTCTGTTTTACTGGTCTCTTTTTGAAGCGCATCAACGGGCGCTCGCGACATTGTTATGCCGATTGCACAACGCTTTGCAGATGTGCTCGTCTGATCCCGTCGGTTTGCGCCGTCGCTTCATCGCACTGCTTGCGTCGTAAATGGGTACGTGTGATCGCGCCCTATGTGTGATAGAGATGCTAGCCCTTGGCTGGCAGTCTCCATGAGCATTGGGGAGGAGATGTTGAGACTTCTTGAAAGTCACTTACTGTTTCAAAAATAGGAGCTGACATCATGATGTTTGAGGAATTTAAAATATCTCCATGGTACAACCACAAAGATTTTTGAACTTCCTAGTGTCATGATCTCACATCCTGCTTTGAAACAGGAAGTGATGCTATGATACTCTAAAACCATAGATATTTTTAAAATTCCTAAAGCATTATGTTATCACTTTCTGTTTGGAAACTGGAAGTAACTTCCACAAAACATAAGAACATAAGAGAAGAACATAAGAGAACATCAGGCCAATGGCCCATCCAGTCCAACATTCTATCACACAGTGGCCAAAAATACCAGGTGCCATCAGGAGGTCCAGCAGTGGGGCCAGGACACTAGAAGTCCTCCCACTGTTCCCCCCCCCAACCACCAAAAATACAGTGCATCACTTGCCCCAGACTGAGAGATCCTATCTATACCTTGTCGCTAATAGCCATTGATGGACTTCTGCTCCGTATGTTTATCCAATTCCCTCTTGAAGCCGTCTATGCTTGTAGCCACCACCACCTCCTGTGGCAACACCTCCATGTGTTCCCCCCCCCCCACTGAGCAAGGGTGGGGGACAGGCAGCATTTCTGGGATGTCTCAATCTTATTACTGGGTAAGTGGCAAACCTATTGGGCTGACAAAGCCCTTCCCAAGTGGGATGAGTGGCCATGTGTCTCTCCTGTCACAGATAATCTTCACAAAGCAATCCTAAACTGGGTGATATTTTATTCAGTAGGGCTTACTCCCAAGAAAGTGTTCTTAGGACTGCAGCCTCAATGGAGACATATGACTGTACAAGTGATGGTCTCATTCTCTGATTCAGACACCACTAGTATATGCAAAGTTGGGTTATGATGTACAGAAAGTGCATGATGGGGTGAGAGAAGAGTGCTTACCCTCTCCATTGGCGAGTCAATTGAATGTGTGGACATGTATGTGTGCATGAGGGTTAGTGATCTAATAAAAAGAATCTGTTAAAGTTAATCTGGTAAGTGTTTTCTTAACCACTTGATTATTCAGTTTTCGATATTACAAAAAACATGGTGTTATTTTCGCTCCTCCTTTTTCATTTTACAGAGGTGGCTTGCATATGTGTATATATGCATGGACATACATACAAACAATAAGGCACTAGCAAAAAAAAAGTAATTATTTACTTTGAATATTTACCTTTTTCCCAGAATACAGGACCCAAAGCCGCTTTCAAAATTTCAAGTCATAATCAATCAAACAGTATAATGTGGGGTTCTGCAGTGTAGTATCTGCAGTCACCATGGAACCCACAGGCACTTTCCCAGCTGCCTGTCATGTACTTCAAGAAAGCATGTGGGGCCATCGTGAAGGTAAGACCAGCAAGTGGGTGCCTTCATCCAAAGAACAAGACTTTGCACCTTCTCTCTCTGTGTGTAGTATTCCCCTTTGGTCTTGCGTGTGTGTGTGTGTGTGTGTGTGTGTGAGAGAGAGAGATTATTACCCCTTTCCCTATTTGGTTGTCTTTTCCCTTTGTGTTCTTTGTCCTCCTTTTCACTCACTGTTCATCATTGTCTTCTTCTCTGTGTATGCAATATTCCTCGTAGGTTTCTTGAATGTATGTATTTGTTTATATTCCACATCCCCCATCATCATGTTTATGTGTATATGTACCTGCCTCTGCCTCCTGTGGTAGCCATTTTGTGGCTGTTATGTTCTATTATGTTATGTTGCATTGCATTGTCAGGACTCTGGTATCTTAACTCCCTCATTCCCATTGGCTGCTGAATAAAGACTCCTTATTGGTCCTGAAGCCAATCCAAGGAACCAATTGCAGAGCCCTGTTTAGGTCCAATGAGACTGTGTGTTTCCAGTTACAATGTATATAGTTATTTGTTGGAACACTATAAATTGAGAGCCGCTCTTGCTAGAACTGTCTTTGAGCCGAACAATGTTTTGAATAAAAGCCTACATTTGATTAATCGTCTCCCTGCTCAATACTTAATAGTGGCATACCCACAACCCTGCCTCAGAATTTTAAAGGTGTCCACAGGGCCAAAAAGATTGGTGACCACAGATATAATGATTCAAAGTCCTAAAACATGAAGACATCCATTACTAATGCCACTATTATTACTAAATGCCAACTGGAACACATCACTCATCTCAAAAACTTGTTTCATCAACTGCAAAGTAACAGAACTCCCACCAAACTCTGAACCTGAGTGAGCCCAAACACAAAGACTAGCTAGAATCTTACAAGTATGGGAAGTACAGGAAGATTTAAACAGGGATTATATGGAGTCAGTGGAGGCTAACAGTGTAGAAGTATTAGGCTTGGAGATATACAGGGGCAGAACAGTAATTACCAAGCACAACATATTTATTTATTTATCGCATCTATAGCCCACCCATCCCATAAACAGGCTCAGGGTGGGTTACAACATTTCAATAAATACAATAAAACAAAACAAAAATACAAAAACAAAAAATAAAAACACATTATAAACATATAAAATCAATAATCATAGCTTGCTGTAGGGAGAATCCGGCACATTGATGTAGATAGGTATGGCTGGTTCTCAGTGGGTGGGTGACAGCAACCTCAGGGAGGCCATGTGTGGATGCCTGCTGCCTGTTTGGTTAAGTGTGCGGACTCTAATCTGGGAGAACCAGGTTTTATTCCCCACTCCTCCACTTGCACCTGCTGGATGACCTTAGGCAAGCCATAGCTCTGTACCAGCTGTTCTCTCAAGGACAGTTGTCTCAGAGCTCTCTCAGCCCCACATACCTCACAGGGTGTCTGTTGTGGGGAGGGGAAGGGAAAGGAGTTTGTAAACCGCTCTGAAACTCCGAGTGAAGGGCAGGGTATAAATCCAATACCTTCTCTTCTTCTTCTTCAGCCAAAAGCCTGGTGGAACATCTCCCTCTTGCAGGCCCTGCGGAATTGAATAAGATCCTGCAAGGCCCTGATCTCAACAGGGAGCCTGTTCCAACAGGTGGGGGCCAAAGCAGAAAAAGCCCCAGCCCTGGTCGAGGCTAATCAGACGTCCTTTGTGCCAGGGATCATCAGGAGATGTTGACTGTCAGAGTGTAGCACTCTTCAAGGCATATATGGGAAGAGGCAGTCCCCTAGGTATGTTGGTCCCAGGCCATATAAGGCTTTGAAGGTGATTACCAACACCAGAATCAAGGGAATCAGTGGCCCAGAATATAAAGTAAACTTGGCAGAAATCTGCATTACAATTTCTAATGGAGCAAAGGCAAGATGAGTCTTTGCAAGAATTGTGGCAAAAAGAGAGACATCTTCACAAGAAAGTTCCAGTTTTAGTCCCCTCAAACTACTGTTTGGACACCATGTGAAAGGACTGATGGACATCCTAAAAGAAGCTTGGGCAGGACAAGAGAACATTGAAAGCAAAGATGTGGTCACCTATCTACAGGAGCTACAAGAAAACCTTTAAGAACTGAGAACTGCTGCTGCAGATAACATGCATCAAGCCCAGCAGAAACAAAGATTTCAACTTTAACATTGTACATATAAGAGGGAAGAAGAATGCACTCTCCAGAGCCACCTAAAGGTGCAGGTTAGTAAATCATTTTGAATTGTATGTATATATATATATATATATATATATATATATATATATATATATATAGTTATATAAGAATTTGACTTATTGGGACTGGGGGGAAATGCAAACACATGCTTCACCCATCGCATAGGAGAGGCTTGAGAGAACCTCCCCTGAAGCAGTGAGGAAAAGAGTGGGACATATGATGGACCATCAAGAGTTAATGCTTAACAAAGTCTGAGAACCTTTAAGTGACAGGTTGTTCAAACAGAATTCTGTTGAGAAAGTCAGTTGGGGGCTGACAGTTGAAGAAGAGACAGTTAAGCATGGACTGTGAATGGGGAAGGAGGCTAAGAGAGTGAGTGGATCAAGGAGGAACCAAAAAAGGGAAAGAGCTTCTAATAAAAAGAAGTGATCCATGCCCAGTTAAGAAGGGAAATAGCTTCTAAAAAAGAGGAGTGATCCCTGATTTGTGCAAAGGAGGGTTTTGGGAACTTGTTTGTTTGTTCCTGCCTTATAGACATATAATAAAGTGACTGGGTGGGACAGCCATAGACAAAAGAATAAGAAGAAAGAAAGGAAAATCCTGCATTTGAGGGAGGGAATAGGGTGAAAGCATCATAGTGGCAAACTGCAGGCCAAGGTGGTAGCAGCCTCTCTCTTCCCAGTCCCAAGTGGCAGGTCTTTAGGTAGGGGGTGGCACTCTGTAGATGGTCTTAGAGCAGGCAATCTACAGTCCATTAGTAACAGCCTCATCCTTCCACATGTAGAGAATATGTATGGAGAAGAAGAGGAGGAGGAGGAGGAGTTATACCCCACCCTGCACTACCCGAAGGAGTCTCAGAGCAGCTCACAATTTCGGTTCCTTTCCTCTCCGCACAACAGACACCCTGTGAGGTAGGTGGAGCCAAGAGAGCTTTTTTGAGAACTGCTTTTGAAAGAACAGCTCTGAAAGAACTTGTAATTGACCCAAGATCATACCAGCAGCTGCATCTGGAGGAATGGGGAATCAAACCTGGTTCTCCCAGATTAGAGTCAATGCTCCTAACCACTACACCAAACTGGCTCAATTTAACATCCCAGCCAACCATCTACAATTATAAGTGGACATCTGGGACATAATGTCCGAGTACTACAGTGGAGCCATAAATGGAATAATCGGAAGCTCATGTTCACTCATAGGAATTGTCCACTCATAGCAATTGAACAAGCCAGCAACTAGGAGTGGAGCAAGGGTTGCCAAATTCCTGGAGATTTGGGGGTGGAGCCTGGGTAGGTCAGAATTTGGGGAGGAGAGGGAGCAGTTAGTGATGCCCTACAGCCCACCCTTCAGAGCAGCCATTTTCTCCAGGGGAACAGGTCTGTGTAGTCTGGAGATCAGTAGGCATTTCAGGAGATCTCCACATGGAGATTGGCAACCTTTGGTGGAACAACAGCTGCCACCATCATCTGTATCATAGCACTTTAGTATGCATTTAAGGCAAACCTCTCATCTATAGTCACAAGTGTTTTAGAAAGTAGTGACAAAATGGCTGCCTGTGGGTATGTTAAAGACTGCCATTGCTTTCTGATGCTTTAGAATCTCAGTTTTTGGACCCCCTGTATATTTTATCAGCATTTCCAATTAGCAATCTGACTTAAAATCCTCTGTTGCAAAGTCACAAGCCTAATAAATTTCCTTTGTTTACATCAGACCCTCATTGAACATGCTGTAATATATACTCCAGTCTCCACTTGTAAACATGCATACTTGTTCAACTGTTTATCTTCTAAACTAAATTTTCCCAAGCTTATTCCTGCCGAAAGGCTTTTTCTAATCATTTCAGGGGAGAGGGGGGGAAATCCCTGTCCTTGATGGAAAAAAACAATATATCTCTTTGAGTTTTCTTTCGCAGAAGAAAATTATACAAATCTTTGCCCAAAAGAACTGGAGCAAAATATCGCCTCTGTTTGTAATTTGAAATGCTGCCTATAGATAGCCAATAGAAGTAAATGTTTTTGGTTTGAAGGAAAAAATATGATAACCGAAAGGGAAGGATGGATTAATACAAGTTTTGTAGAAATTTGATAGGAAACATACTTGCACTCAGTTATGTCCAAATTGCCATCTGCACTTTTTCTCTTGACCTCAGTACCTCACATTGACACGAGAACATGTTTTCTGCTTAAACTTATACAGGCAAATCCTGTTAATAGAACATTTTGTTCAAGAGACACCAAAGCACAAAATGGCTGGGAATATACACAGCATGGGCCTGACAAGATAGGAAACAACCACTGAACAGAATAAAGTGCCAACTGGATTGCATTGACAGAAACATTGTATTTGAAACATAGTCAGAACAGCTTTACTGTACTGAGAACATGTTCTGTTTGAGTCTGGGATACTTGAATTCAAAATTCTTAAAGAATTAAACATCTGGCATCCTCCAAGTTTTCCCGGGTTTACAGATCTTAGATAATGAATTTTATGATATATTATTAATTAATGCACAAAGTAGGGTTGCCAGCCTCCAGGTGGGGCCTGGGGATCTCCCACTTTTATAACTGATCTCCAGCTGACAGAGATTAGCTCCCCTGGAGAAAATGGCTGCTTGGAAGGGTGGACTCTGGCATTGTACCATGCTGAGGCCCCTCCCCTCCCCAAACCCCACCTTCTCCTGCTCCACCCCCAAAGTCCCCAGGTATTTTCCAACCCAGACTTGGCAACCCTAGCACAAAGCCATACATTGCCTTTTTATTAATCCCTTCAGATGAATCATTTTCTAGACCATCCAAGTTGATCATGACATGGATTTAATATCAAGTGATGGTTAATGGACCATCTCAGATACTATACTGGAGACAGAATTTTCATCTCACATCTCCTCAAATGCAATTTCTACATATTCTTTACCAATCAACAAGAGTACAGTAATTAAATGTGGAATAATTAACCAACTGTGTCAAAACCAGCTGTAAATTCTTCAAAATTGGGAAATATGGTGGGAGATGATTCCCTCAATTGTGTGTGTGTGGGGGATTCTACATTAAGAGATAAAACTTGACCCCAAGATTAATTAATCCAGATTACAGCTCTACTTGCACAGGCCAGTCTTATTTGACAAAAAACAAAACAAAACCCAAACATAGGCCGAGGACAGACTGGCAATCTGAAGCGGGGCAGGCACGCTTCGCAAACGGAGGAAAGGAGCCCGTTCAGACATGCGCATCTGCCCGTCGGCTCCGTTGCGTACTTACCCGTCTCCCAGCCGCTTTCCTTCCGCTTTACCCGGACACCGGTTTTTCCCGGTGTTCAGGGGCCTTCCTCCGCATGCCTCCCGCTTCCAAACAGTGTGAACTGGAAGAAGCGGGAGGCATCCGGAGGAAGTGTGAACGCACCGGCAAAAAGTTTTGCGCATATGCGCATGTGCGCATATGCGCATGTGCGCATATGCAAATATGCACATATGCGCATATGCGCATATGCGAAAAACATCAAAGGAAAACAAAAAAAAGTGCAGCAGCACGCGCGAGCCGCGCGCGCTGGCTATGCGGCAGTCTGAATTCTCCGTGGCAGTCTGAATGCTCCGTATCGCCGCTGATCCGCATTGCTCTGGCCAGTGTGAACGGCCAGCTCTGTGAGTTTTTTCCCCCGCTCCAGTTCCCTCCGCTTTGCCTCCGCTTCAGATTGCCAGTCTGTCTTCGGCCATAGTTGCACTGACTTGTAATTTTTTTTTTACTGGAATTTTTAAAATATTTTCAGACAATATAACAAATAACACACATACATACAAATATGAGAGTTATACTGGTAATATATCCTTTAAACTACCTCATACATATCTAACTGCCATTTTTGCTGGTATATTTACTATCTAAGCATCCTCTAAGTAATACTCTGTTGTTTTTCTATAGATCTATAGATCTTTGACTTTTGCAACTCCATAGATTAACATATTTTCTAGCAATTGCTGTCTCGTCTAAGCATTCTACAATAATTTGAATATCATTCTCCTGCTTCTAAAATCTTTACATCAAATTAAAGTCTAAATATAATGCAAAAATACACTTACCTGTAATTGTTGCAGGCATACACTGGGGAGTACACATGCACAGACCAACTGTGGAGATGGCCTATATAGTTTTCTAGCACTTTCAGTGGCTAGAAGAGCCTTTACTCCTCCCTGGTGTGTGACATCATTTCACTCTGAAACTAACAGGTGACTAGAGAGAGGGAGTGCTCTTTACCTCCATTCTTCATATGCTGCCCAGGATCCTTGCAAGACAATTAATTCAAAAGAGTGCACAGCAGGGAAAAGAGGAATGGATGTGTCTGCTCTGCCCAGAAGACCACTCAGTGAACAACAGTTACAGGTACGTGCAAGGTACACGGTGCAACTCTGTGGCTTCTGTGCAGGCCCACAGTAGGAGACTAGCAAGCTTACTCACCCAGAAGGTATTGGGTGTGGATTATCAATTCAACAGGCAATGTAACACTGTTCCTTCCATAGCTGCAATGAGAGGGTGGTGGGGCCAATTGCCAAGTGTACCCGAGTGAGACAATTATCTTAATCCTTCCCCCCCCCCCATCTTCTTGCATGCAGAGTTACAATATCCAACAATTTTAACTAGTTTTACTCATGGAAACAAAGAAAGATTTTCAACCAAAACAACTTTCCCCCCTGTTGCAGTTGAGTTCTTTTTCATTTTTTAAAAAAATGCCTGAAACTTGACACACACACACACACACACACACAAGGGTAGTGGCAGACTCATGTTAGATTGGATAGAAGCATTCCTTGGTTTTGAGATGATTTAGGAATGCAAGTAGAACCCTAGATAATTCAAAGCTATTATAGATCAATCTGTTTTGAGTAGGGTTGCCAAGTCCAGGTTGGAAAATACCTGGGGACTTTGGGGGTGGAGCCAGGAGATGGTGGGGTTTGGGGAGGGGAGGGGCCTCAGCATGGTACAATGCCATAGAGTCCACTCTTCAAAGCAGCCATTTTCTCCAGGGGAGCTGATCTCTGTCAGCTGGAGATCAGTTGTAAAAGTGGGAGATCCCCAGGCCCCACCTGGAGCCTGGTAACCCTAGTTTTGACTGTTGATTACTGATTATCAGATGTCTTGTTTTTTCTAACTAAAGGTCATGGAGAACAAAAATTATGGAAGGATGCAGAAATTCTCACAATGCCACAGTATGCTTGTGTGGGCAAGAATCTCAGTCTCCAAAGAAATGGTCAATGATGTACATTTTGATAGTGCTGATCACCTGTTGTGGAGGAAACAGAAGGGATAGTTTGGAACCTATCCATCCCTCCTTCTGAAAAACAGATGCTCTGCTGACAGCACAGAGCATTTGTCAGATGATGTGAGTTTAGTACAAGATGACCAAATGCACACCCCTGGGTACTAGAAGTATATTCCACATGCAGAATTATGATGCTCATGCAAATCATTTCCAGAAGAGCAATCCATGTTCTCGATTATTCTAATATGTAAGTATTCCTTTAAAAGCATATGGTGCTTTCGTACTGGTTGTGTTTTACAAAAAAAGCACGTTATATAAGAATTGTAGAGACTATTAGATTAGAAGATGCATATTGGATCAATTTCTGTCAGTCAAGGAGCATGCCAGGTACAAAACTCTGGACATACATTATTTTCTGAGGACGAATTTCAACTAGACATATATGTATCCTGGAAATCATCTAGACACACAGTTTTGACTGCATCAAGCTGGATTTTGGTGTTTTCAATAATATTACATCATGCAAGATTTATTCAGAATAAATGTAGGATGAACCCAGAGCCTTCTTTGCCAGGTGGGACGGCCGTATTTCCAAGTGGTGCTTCTGAGAAGCAAAAGGAGAATAAGTGATTTCCTCATAAGCCACCAAAACGTGGAGTAAAATATTGTCATCAGGCCCAAATGATTAGGATATTAATTGTTTGAATCATAAACATAATTTGAAGAAGAAAGTTATTTGTAAGCCCAAAAGCTTTTACCTGCTTACAGTGAACACCTTTTAAAAACAGATAATAACAGTCCAGTCTAGAAGCTTTATCAGGCATTTGAATAGAAATTAACTTCCTTAAGGAATTTATTATCCCATTTCTTAGTGATAAGAGGTAAAGGGGATTTTGGAGGGTTACTTCAGAATCATAAGAGTGATGGCAAATCTTCTCTGCTCTAGGAAGAAGAAGAAGGAGAAATTGGATTTATACCCTGCTCTTCACTACCCAAAGGAGTCTTAGAGCGGCTTACAAACTCCTTTCCCTTCCCCTCCCCACAACAGACACCCTGTAAGGTAGGTTGGGCTGAGAGAGCTGTGACAGAAACTGCTCTTTATCAAGAACAGCTGTGCCAGAACTATGGCTTGCCCCAGGTCATCCAGCAGGTGCAACTGGAAGAGTGGGAAATCAAACCCAGTTCTCCCAGATTAGAGTCTGCATGGTGGAAGAGCCATGTGGGTAAAGTCTGAATCCTACCATTGAAGGTTACTCTCAATGACAGATTTTTTAAAATAAGGATTTTTCCTATTTAAAGACAAGCTCTCATTCTTTTAATGGGAGTTGTCAAGTCGCACAACCATAGTTCTGCAGTAGAGGGGAAATAGCTGCTGTTTGTTTGTTTGTTTTTTTAACTAAAAACACAGGTTGGTTGAATCCATGATCCAAATGGGCCACTGAGCCCTCTGCCATGCCATGGCTAGTGCCCTGGATAAAGAGAGAGATGGATATAGAATTTCAATTTGTGGGCACATTGGTTAATTAAATAATTTGCTCATATTCTTTTGTTTTTCATGTTAAACATGATTTACAAATTTTAGGGATTTAGCTGTAAGGGACCCTTGCAGGGCCATTCAAAATTAAGCATATTAAATCAGTGCTGTCTCATCTTCTTCAGCTTCCAGTTCTGGCTTCAGTTTCAGATGATTTTGACTTTTACAGGCCAAAGTGTCTTAATATCTGAAAGACCATCTCCGCATGCAGAACCCTATTTGGACTCTCAAATTCATGGAAGCTGCCCTCCTGTGGGAATCAGCCTTAGCTGGTGAGATTGGCTGGAGCTTGTGGGAGCGCCTTTTCTGTCACCATCCCTTGAGGGTGTGAGGTTGGGGCCACCCAGCCCCCGGGCTTCTGCATTAAACTGAAGAACTTTCTTTTCTGAAAAGCCTTCAGATGAGATAAGTATTGGGATACTTGTTGAGGTTTATTTCTTTGCATTAATGTTGCTTTAAATAGAATTTATAATGTAATTGTGATGGAAGTGACGTCATTGCATTGGGAACGTTGGGGGCGGGACCACTCAAATTCGAGGGAAAACCATAGAGTTTTCCCTTGAATTGTAGAGTGTTCTCCCCGAAACATGCCCGATGCAATGATGTCACCTCCGGGTGACGTCATTGCGTGGGCACGTCTATGCAGCCCGGCTATTTGGGGGCAGGGTTCCCCCCGGCAGCCCAATCTGGGCCGGCGGGAAGCGAGCCTCTGGAGCGGGGGTTTCCTTGCCCCCCCCGGGGGGGACTTGGGAACCCTGGGTTGTGTCAGTCTTTTTGGGCAACTCCCAACTTATACAAATGTTGAACTCAATAACATTATGGTCCGTGTTCCCAAGCTGTGAATTTGCTGTGAATATAGTTGAGGACCTACAGTTGTAAAAGGAGTCTAAGCAGGTCTAAAATACACTAAATAAAAATAAATAAATACATAATTTGTATTAGTTTTAAGTATTGAAGTCAGGAGACGATGAATCAAATGCAAGCTTTTATTTCAGACATCATTCAGGTCTGGGACAGCTCTAGCAAGAGCGGCACTCAACTTATAGGGTTTCAACAGCTTAACTATATACATTGTAACTATTTACATGCAGTCTCATTGGACCTAAGCAGAGTTCTGTGATTGGTTCCCTGGATTGGCTTCAGGACCAATAAGGAGTCTTTATTAGGCAGCCAATAAGATTGAGGGGATTGGACTACCAGAACCCTGACGATGCAATGCATCATAACAAAAAAGAAATAACATTATGGCTAATTGCAAATAAGAGATTGTGACTTGCCTGGGATTGGCTAAATCAGCTCATTGCTCTTTGAGAGGAGGCCAGTTTAGGTCACATTCCATTCTGTACATGTTTGGATATTTGGGATTTCCTGTTGTCTACAGTCTTCAGCAGAAATGGGGGTCCACAGGAGGTTGAGTAAAGGTTAAAGACTCCTCCAAAATCTTATTGCTTCAAGAAACCCTGCACATGCCCTGAGGAATCTGCTGCAGCCTCATGCAGGCTAGCTAAATTAGATCAACTGTATTGCATTTTATTTGAAAGTCTGCATGCTGTGTTATGTGCCTGGCCCCTGTGATTTGTTTTGCGTCTTTCCATTCCTTCTTGAACCCAAACAGCCTTCTCCTTCTTTCTCCTTTTATAATAAACCTTCTTATAAAGACTTTTTTTGCTTTGTTTAGTACAATATATATTTTTTTCTTTTTCTCTTAATCTCTTTCCTATGTGCTAGATTGCATGGGCACTACATAGTTTAAGGTATTTTCCAGAGTTTCCACCCTGTTACTCTGTTATTGGTCTAGTACTGCACTAAAAGAATACCTTCTTAGTGGGTCAGTCTAGATGTTCTCATGGGGTATCTCAGTGGTGGCAGTTGATTACCAGGGAGATCTATCTATCTATCTATCTATCTGTCTGTCTGTCTGTCTGTCTGTCTGTCTGTCTGTCTATCTATCTATCTATCATCTATCTGTCTGTCTGTCTGTCTGTCTATCTGTCTGTCTGTCTGTCTGTCTGTCATCTATCTATCTGTCTGTCTGTCTGTCTGTCTGTCATCTATCTATCGTCTTCATCATCAGTGAGTTTTCTGAGGCTAGTTTGGATGTTAATATTTTACATTCCATAAACTTAAATTATGCTAAAGGTAAACACATCAAAATACTTCATTCTGCAACATTAACATGTGCCATAATACTGTGGATAATAAACTAGAGGTTCAGGAGGTGAAAAATACAGTGGCTCACAGCCTTGGTGACAGCATGACTGTATCTCTGCTGACTTCCAAGGAACATTCAATGCTTTTTTTGACCTATAGATCTATGGACCACTGTAGCCCAGCATACTTAATCTTTTAGGAAACTGAAGTACCCTATTAATCAGGTATGCTTGGTCATCCCCTGTTTTAGATTGTAATTCAATCACCAGTCGTGATCAGTGTCAAACACCCTAAAAAGTTTGCTTTTTATAGTTAAACAGAATTGATTTTAAATGATCCATGAAATGTCCATAATGACCCTGTGCCCAATACATAATCCAGACAAGCCAGTAATTGTGAATATATGTCAACAGGGTCCCAGTTGGACCACCAGGTGGGTATAACTCTTAAAAATAAACAAACCTGCTTCAACTGAATTACCATAGCATGTTCCAGGGTGAACCTGCCCCACAGCCATAAGAGTTACTTGAGACTTGAACTAGGAAATGTAGGAGCCCTGAGCGAGATTAAGATGAGAATTGAAAAGCAGGAGGGGGGAGGGGGGGAGAGGGAAACCCTCACTTGTAGAGGAAATACAATTATAAGAGCGTGGCTAAGCTGGCAAGCTGCCATGTCACTAGGCATTGTACTGCCAGCAAGCCACAGATGCTCACCATATGAGAAGGTAAATGAATGTGACTCTGAAGACTGGTGATAGTTTTGTATTTGTGCAGAGCTCTTGGAAGTATTTTGGCAGAGGCATGTATTCCTCAGAAAATGCATGAATGTGTAGGCAACTATATGTGTGTATTTTGCTTGCAATTTGGAAAGTAGGAACAGGGAGAAATAGGGTTGCCAACTTCCAGGTGGTAACTGGTGATATCCTGAGATTACAACTGATTACCAGGAGACAAAGATCAGTTTGCCTGGAGAAAATGTCCACCTTGGAAGGCGGACTCTATGGCACTATACCCCATTAAAGTCCCTCCCATCCCCAAACCCCACCTTCTTCAGGCTCTACCCCCAAAATCCCCAGGTATTTCCCAGCCCAGAGCTGGCAGCTGTAGGGAGAAAGTACTCAAAAGGGAGGAGAACTATGCCTTATACACTGAAGAACTGGAACTTCTATGCTTCACAAGAAATATGAGAAATATGCTACACTTTCTAACTGGGAACTTCATGCTCATTTATTCATCCAGGTGTTAGAACTTCTGTTCTTTGTTAGAGAAAAGTAAAATAAATCAGAGTGATGAATCTTGCTTCTGGAAAGTAGAGACAACTTCCTTTAGTAAGGTATTTATTACTAAAGGGTAGAGATAACAGGAATACTATGAAATAAACAAAACATGCTTTCTAAGGAGCAGCATAGCTCCGGTCTACCTTCTACAACAACCAACACGAGACTGGGTGAGATTACAATGGAGACTCCCTTCTTGACCCCTGAAAGGAAACACCTGAGATCAGTAACCAATCAGTATAACAATACCCCTGTAGATTTCCCGGGCTTTCTTTCAATTGGCCAGCTGCCAGGTACCTCTTCCAGGTCAAGCTGGGAAAAAAAACTTAGATACACAAAGTTAACCCTATAATTGCTGAAAGTTAGGTCTTGTCCAATACACTCATTTTTCCAACACCAGGTTCAGCCAATCTTCCTTTTAATCAGATTGCATGGGCAGAGGGTGGGAACCAAGGACATTTTCAGGTAGGAAAGACTCAGTAGCATTGATTACAAGACTATTTAATCCACTTGATGTGAGTATCTTAGCAATAACAGGAAGCTAAAAGGACTGAGATGACTACATCATATTCTTAGCTCTTCCTTTACAGGCTGTTATTCTTGGGCACAATTTAGAGGAACCATTAAGTTATGATGATAAGAATTTAGGTGAGCAAGATTCAATACCAAAAAGTTTTCCAGGGTATAAGCTTTCGAATGTCAAAGCTCTCCTCAGATCTTTCTCTTCCACTGTAGACCAACCCGGCTACCCACCTGAAATGATTCAGGTATTTCTTTCTATAGCAATCTCATTCATCCAGGATTGATACACAGACAAAATCATCAGCCCATCTACATACAGTAAGATTTTGAAGCCACATTTTAGGTTGATTTCAATAGTACAGACATCATTAATAAAAATACTTGAGGTGCTTCCTTGTCGAACCTACCAAGGCACAAAATTTGGCCACCTTAAAGGTGGTTTCATTAGAACAATCTAAAAAGAGGAGGGAAATGCAAAATTCGTCATCCCATCAGAAACTAAGCCAGGTCAGCCCTAGTTAGTACTTGGATGGGAGACCACCAAGGAAGTGCTGGGGTGCTACGCAGAGGCAGGCAATGGCAAACTGCCTCTGTTCATCTCTTGCCTTGAAAACCCTACAGCCAGCTTGCTATATGTTGGTTGCAACTTAATGGCACTTTCCACCACCAAATGGAGACTAGACAAATTCCTGGAAAGGTCTCCTAATAGCTGTCAGCCATGGCAGCTAAATGAAAGTTCTGTGTTCAGAGACAGTGGCCTTCTGAGTGGCAGTTGGTGGAGGGAGGGGAGCAATAATGGAAATTTGCTCCATGCTCTGCTTGTAGAGTGGTTGGCCACTGTGGAAAACAGGACATGATCTAAATAGACTTTATGGTCTGATACATTCCAGGTCCTCTTTAGGAAGTCAAAAATTTATCTCATGCAGGCTGGCGAACAGCCACCTTTGGTGAATAAACATTGTCTCCAGCCACTAGGCATGTTGAGAATTTCATAATGAACACTAGGCAGACTGTGACTGAGAGTTCCTCAGTTATACATAAAGCGAGCTCCTGATCAGATTGTATCAACAGTTTTTGTCAAAAATTTGTCTCAAGTACCATGCCAAGTAATAGCCATTTGTTCTGCTGTTTAGGATGTGCCTTGATATTGACTTCAAAGAACAATAACAAAATGAACTCAGCCTTCTTATCAGAGAAGAGGCATGTATTCCAGATTCATGGTTGGATCATTTAAGTGGCCAGCTTATCAAGAATCATTTGCTGTTGGTTCACTCTTTGCACCTGGTCAGTTGGATGGGTCCTTTCATGACCATCACTGGATTACATTGCCTGCTTTTTGTGCTTGTGTGATCAGCAGCATCCATTCAAGAAATGATTGCAAGAACAGTTTGCAAGACAGCTACTGAAGGCACACAGAGACATCAAAAGCCTAGAGCCGCTATGTTGGTCAGGCGGGATATAAATCTAAATAAATAAATAAATAAATAAATAAAAACAGTAGGCCTCAACTCAAAAGCCTGTGTCTTTTAACACTTGGAGGTGGCGATGGCAGATCATCAGGGCAGAGAGTAGCAGCTACATGAAGCAGTCTAATCTTGTACGAAAACAGTCCAATAATAGAAATGGGCATAAACAAATTCATCCAGATGTGTCCAAACAACTCAGCAAATTCAGGCTCCTCATTCATGACTGCTGAACAGCACATGAGAAGAACTGACAGATGTTCAAGCATCACTACTGGGCAACCACACTGGGAAACTTACATAAACTGGAAGTCTTTTTTCCTTTTAGACTGTCAGTATACCGTAAATTACTAAAGAATATAGGAGTGGGCAGGCAGGCTAATAAGATTTTACGTGGACCAGTAATATTTTTGGAATTCTGCCCTGATCTGGATAGCCCAGGCTAGCCTGATCTCATCAGATCTCACAAGCTAAGCAGGGTTGACCTTGGCCAGTATTTGGAAGGACAACTTTCAAGGAATACCAGGGTCCCAATGCAGAGCAGGCAATAGCAAACCACCTCTGAAACATCTTTTGCCTTAAAAATTAGTCTAGCTCACCACCTCATGGTGCATAATGCTAACAGAGCTAGAACTTCTGACTGCCAGACAATTTTAGGATCTCCTAGCTCTACTACACACAGTGCCAAATGAGGAGAAGGAGGAGGAGGAGGAATTATTTGCAAGTTTGCCTTAATAGATACGGATGTGATGGCATAGATCTTTACATCTCACATATCCTATTGCCCTCTGTAATTATTTTTAATTTAAAAGATGTGCCATCATTATATGATCTGCTCTGCCTAAATTTTAACACAATGATGGTGTTGTGCTGAAACATCAATGGTGGATTGATGCAGATATTTGCCCAGTTTTTTTGCTTTCTTGGGCATTAGGGATTTCTTGCTGCCTTAGTTAAATCTCTAAATTCAAATTTCGTACTCAGTCACTGGTGAGAATTTCAGTCTTGGATCACAGGCAATTGTAATTTGGGAGATGGACAGGGAAAAAAGTAAAATTCAACACATCCAAGGAAATGAGGAAACAATTTGTGGCCGGTTGTTTTTAAATGATGGCTGCTTGAAAGTTGCTCAGCAGTTTGGAATGTTAGAAGTGGTCCCGGTGGAACTGGGGCAGAGTACAAGAGTGGAGGTCAGGAGGCAAAAAATAAATGTAATTGATCATATGATCTGGTAGATTATCGCCTAGCTGCAGAAATCAAGGAATTTATCACACATGTAAAAATGAGAAACTGGGCCCTGAACAACATAACCTTCAAACTTGCAAAATGCTAGTTTGCCATCAGCTCAAGATGGATGAGAAATAGAAATGACAACAGATGAATACAGGGAATGATTTTTGTAGTGGTAACCTACCACCTGGTAAGCCGATGGTCTGAAACCATAGTAATGACCAAAGAACTGAGGGGTCAGGTCTGCCACACTGGGGTAAAGTCCTCGAGTGTATCCCCTGGCCACTTTTTAATGGAGGATTTTGCCACACATCGTCAGGGAACATCTGGTCAGAGATCTTCCATGTGCATTCACCCCAGGTTAATTTAATATTCTGTACATTCAAACATGTACATTGTGATATGTCGAGGGTCACCATAGGTCAGGAGCTACTTGACGGCGCTTAACACACACACATGTCCCTATTGAGTTAACAACGGTCTGTATTCGCTCAGATTCTTCAAGTAATTTGCCTTTACGGCAGACAACTTTTCATTTCCTACCTGGGCTCATGCAACCTGTCACAATGCAGATTAAAAAAAATGGTTCACATTGGGAAAAGACAAACTGAAAACCTCCTTCTAGCCACTTGTGATTTAAAACAGCTCAGCAGTAAAAGCGTGCCAGGAAATCTTGATTACCAGTAGGACGGGTGGGTAGTGCTGTCTTGTACTGAACACATATCCTAAGAATTAGTTCAGTGGTGGTGGAGGCTGAACGTGACTCCTTCAGAACTGCACTGGCACTAACAATAATTGCTAACAGATTTCAGTTCCCTGTTCTCCTCTTTCTTTCCCCTCATGGCTCCTTCTTAACTTATCAGCATATTTTATGTTTGAGTTATTAGAAATTGCGTCCTTCATTTACTGATTCTTGACAGTTGCTAGCCAGTTTCTAATTGTTTCCAGCTCTGGAGGTTTCAAAACCACTGATTTTCTTTTTTGGATATTTTAATCATTCATATATCTTCCTCTCCTTCCCATCATTTCTCACTCACTGTCCTCTGGCATCAGAGTTTCATTAGCCCTAGGTATCTTAGGATGCAGCCGCACATTACAACGCAGGGCTCCAAAATGCAGGGTAATGCAACTGTGGAGGTGAAGAATCATTACAAGGGTCCTTCACCCTTTCCCAGGTTCAGGGGCGGATCTACATTTTTGGGGTCCTGAAGCTTGAACTGTCATGGGGGCCCCTTTGCAACAAGCAACAATAGGGCAGGATCCAACAAGGTCCAAAGGGCCTTGCTGCCCTTGCAAGGATCTCAGGGCTCAGACGGCAGAGAACAGGGTGCTGGGGTGGAGCCCTTGAAAATGGGCCATACAGTCAGCCCCTTCCCACCAGCAAGGATGTCTGGCTAACTGCTGCTGTCTTCTTCAGTGGGGTTATTCCACCATATCTCAGATTTTGATTAAAATTGCTGTACTGGTTTATCTTACATATCAAAGTCACTTGTGTGGATAAAAATGTCCTAGGTTATGCCTTATAGTTTTCAGGTTATGGGGGATGAAAATTAGGGAAACGTATAAATGCATGATGCATCATAGAATGATGAAATAAAACCTAGCAAAGACCACAGTTAATATATTTTATTTTAGACACCTATGAGAATACAAACTACATGAAACATATTTTACAAAATTCTTTTTGTAAAATGCTTTTTTCTAGCAACATATTCACATAGTTTTGTCATATGAGAGCTTCCTTGCAATGTCATTTTCTACAGACAATATGCATAAAGAATTTAAGCGCTCTGCAGTCATGGTAGATCAAAATTTGTTCTTTATAAAGGAAAGCTTTGAGAAATTCCTTTCTGCTTCACAGCTTGTGATAGGCATTGTCAAGTATAGCTTAAGCACAGTAGTAATATTAGGGAACATTTCAATCAGGCATTGCTCATAAATAAGATGGGGAACTTCTGCGCACTGCATTTTAGATGGCATGTTTTCTTCTGTGTTCTGTGATTTTCTCAGGTGTAAATATTCTTTGAACTGGTAACACTCATTTACTAATTTATGGTCAATATCATTTTGTAATGCAATTTTATAAGTTTAATATTGTTCTCATCAATTTCAGAATTGTTCACCAATTCTGAGAGGAACTTGAACGTTTTCTCAATCTGTTCAAATGGGTCAATCCTCTTGCCTAACTGGATTACCAAGCAGTCATAGAGTTGATTTAGAACTTCTACCCTATTTTTTTTTAGCTCCTTTCAGAGAAGCCCTTCTACTTGTTCCATCTGAAAATTTATTTGTAACTATGCATTTGGAAGCATCAGAATAACTTGAGATATCTTTACACAAACCTTTTGCTTCTGACTCATAGTGTACCATCCGGTCTGAATTTTCTTGGAGTCCTTTAACAAATGAAAGTAAAGATAACAGCAGAAGATAACCTTCAAATACATCAAAACCAGGAGTTTGGAGTTTCTTGCTTGTTTTGTTGAAATGCCCAAGAACTTCTTCCCGAACAACTGTTAAAATAGCACATTCCAACTTTACCAGCTTGTGGTATAAATTCTTTGCATCTCGTTTACATTCAGGCTTCTCTTCTGAGTCTTCAAAAATATGTCTGAGAGTTTGTAAAATACCTGCATGTCCGTTTTTAATTGCCCAGTGTGATAACAACCCTTCTGGGTGACATCATCATGCTGGGTGACATCATCATGCTGGAGCCCCTGGGGAGAGCGAGGGAGGAGTGGGTGGGGAGAGGGGTGCGGGGGAGCCAGGTGGGGGGAGAGGCTCTTGTGGTGGCATCATCCTGTTTCCCTCCCCCCCTCTGGCCCAGCCCCTGCCCACCCCCGGAAATTAGAAACTCTATGCCCTTGGTCACACGCACTAAATAATCCACTTTCAATCCACTTTCAGTGCACTTCCCAATAGGATTTTAATGTGTGAACAGGCAAAATCCAGTTGGAAAGTGCATTGAAAGTGGATTATTTAGTGTGTGTGACCACAGTCTAAGTATGAAGCGTGGTCTACTTGGGTGCTCAGGACTGGGGGAAAAGGGAGTTATTCAGCACCTGGCAGGCCACAAGACACGCTGATGGACTCCAGTCAACTTGGTAAGTAACAGGTTGCACAATCCTGCTTCCACTCAGCAATTGAAACTTTAAATTAAAGAGCTTTTTGTTAGAAATTGGGGAAGTAGCCTGGTGCAACTGCACTGATTTTTGCAATGTATGGGCAAACTTCAAAGTGGAGTGGCAGTGCTACTTTAGGGCATGGCTTCAGCTGCCCTGTATGATGGAGAGATATTTTCCCTCTACTAGAAGAGCACCCTGTCCACTTCAAGCAGTAATATATCCTCAACCCTAAGGAGTACTTTTGTAGGGAAGGCAGCATATTACAGCTCGATCTCATCAGATCTCGGAAGCTAAGTAGGGTCAGCCCTGGTTAGTACTTGGACAGGGGACCTTTAAGGAAGACTCTGTGGAGGAAGGCACTGGCAAACCATCTCTGCTTCTCACTTGCCTTAAAAGCCCCTTGCTGGGGTCGTCGTAAGTCAGTTGCAACTTGACGGCACTTTACACACACACGCATGCACACGCACACACACACACACGAAGTACTTTCAAAAGCCACTCACGTTGTTCACAGGTTTGCAAAAGCTGAAGAATAATGTAGTAAGGAGTTGTTTTAAGTTAGTTTCTTCAGTGGCATTATTTTAAAATAAGCTGGGTAGGGACTATAGTTGAACTCCTTTTTTTTAGAATCACTTTACCCAGAAAGCCATTCTACTGGGTGGTGGTGGGAAGATGTTTACAGATTAGATAATAAATGCAAACATGTGTGAACATCTGTTGCAAAATTAAAACAGTGCCCCTCTATTCTACCACTCCACTCGGCAAAGTCTGAAGTCTCTGTTTCCAGCCTAAGGAGCTTTCCCCAATGGAAGTGATTTTTTTCTTTGGTGGAAGAGTCATTTAAGTTGGAGAAAGGCTCCTTAGGCTGAAGGAAGGCTTCAGATTTTGCTGGGTGGAGTGGCAGGATACAGGCCAGTTCAGCTGTTTCCTCAAAGATTAAAATCAGCGGCTTTTCCTGTATCCAAAACCAGCAAACCATAACACGGGCAATCAAAATATCTATGAATTTTTAAAAATCATCTTCTGAGAGGAATTATTGAATCAAAGGCAGCCAGCCTTTATGATATATGGTTTATGGCAAGAGACAAACCTTAGCTTTAGACTTGTTCCAGTTTCAGGAATTTTCACTGCCCACTCAGATTTGTTGCATGGTGTGAAAGAACAGTCCTGCTCTGGCCTACGGGCCCTGTTCCACCCTGCTGTCCAAGGTTTACCCAAGATTGGGAGGACATTGGGGACAGCCTGCCCCCTCCTGGACCACCCCCAAATTCCACCCCCCCCCCAGGGAGAAGATGGGACCTGGCAACCCTACTAAAAGTGTGGCTGAGGTGAGGCTGGAAAGCAATTGAATTGATTCAGGCCCGTAGCCAGGATTTTGTAATTCAGGGGGCCTTGACATCACAAAATAAAAAATAAAAAATATATTTTTTAAAAACTAACTTTTGTAGCATTTGCACTCTGCCTGCCTATGTGGGGACGCAAGCCATGCTTGGGGAAGGAACGGCGGTGGAAAGTCCTCCGGGCAGCCCAGAGAGTCAGGAGTCCTCCAGGCAGCCCAGAGAGCCGGAGGCCTGGGGGCTGGATGGAAGTCGCGGGTCCTTGGCAGGAAGTTGTGGGGGCGTGCCCTAAAATGCGCCATGGTAGCTATGGGCCTGAATTGACTTCCCCCTTCTTGCCTTTTCTCAGCCCAGAGAGAAAAACGTTTTAAAACTTGAGGTGAAAAATGCCATTTCTTCACACACAGCCCTCAGAATCACAAAAGCAAAAGAACTGTACCACCTTTTCCTCTCCTTCAGCTATTTAGGATGATGTACAGATATAGAACAGCTTTGCAAAATGTCTTACGATAGGGCCTAGCTGCATATGGGGACATTTCCCTGAAATGTAGCAGCACCTGTCTAAGCCAACTGAAGTCAGTGAGCTTGGAAGGGTATAACTCTACTTAGGACTGCATTGTTAATGCGCCTCTTTCTTAAGTAAATAGTATCAGGATCCTGCGGGGAAACTGCCAGTCAAAAAAGAGAAAACTCTTCCAGCAATAAATGATTTAAGAATTAACTTCTCATGTTTCTCACATTTGGTGTCTGGCTGTAAACTTAGAACAAGGCTAAAGATACAGGTCAGGGATGATGATTATCATTCCCACAATGGGAAACAGTCCAAAATGAACCGAATCAAAGTTTTATTGTTTTAACCAAAAAGTTGGACATCACACCCACAGAAAGAGACCCAGGGAGTGTATCAACTATTGGGTTAAATGTAAAAAAAATATCGTTTGCCATGGAAGCACAGAAGCTTTTTTGTAGTACCCCCAGTTCTCCATGTTTCCCGGTTAAGTGGGAAATGCTGTTCAAACAAATTACAAAGATGACCTGACTCCAATGGTAACAAGAAAAAGAAATTTTACTTACAAAATTAGAAGCACATCTTACATGACATATTCATGTAGATGCATTTAACTTATTGTGAACAGATTAACTCCCCAAAAGGTTAACTTGCTACAGCTCCAGACCCATGTAAGAGATAGAAGAGAGGTCCTATATTAAGATGAAAGCAGAAGGCAAGCAATAGCCAAAGATGGCTCAACATCTAGCCAATGAGGCGGTGGGGCCAACTGCCAAGTGTACCCGAGTGAGAGAATTCTCTTAACCCTTTCCCTCCCAGACCCTCTTGCATGCAGAGAGTTATAATATCCAACATCAACAACAATATACAACAGATTAAATCATTTTGATGAATAAATCTAAAAGAAATGCAGTGCAATTTTTTATGGCCAGTTCAAGGATGGCCATGTATTCATTTACTAGAAGATCTTTACACTTCACTGCATTAACTTCAACACACTCTTTTCTGTAGGAAAAACAAAATGTCACATATGATTCCTTTCCCAGCAGTGTTTAATAAACACAATGAGACGTCAGTTAAAAGGAATAGTCCCACAGGACAATTTAACACTTTCCTTTCATGCTCTTTTCTTGCTGAAAACTGCAGCTCAGAGCTACTTTACCTAGGGATGCCAGACTCCGAGTGGGACCTGGGGATCCCCTGGAATTACAGCTCATCTCCAGAGTACAGAGATCAGTTCCCCTGGGGGGAAAATGGATGCTTTGGAGGATGTACTCTATGGCGTTATACTTTCCCAGTCTAGATCTGGCAACTCTACCCCCCCCCCCCCCCACAAACCCTTGGTGCTTGGTTCTTACAATAATGCAGCAAATCATGAGATCTGAATTCTCATCATATCCTGGAGCCGTCTCCCAAGCTTGCTTGTTGCACTTCCCCAGGGCCTGGTAATGAAGACTTTTTCCCGCATTTGCCTGCCACTCTGGATTTTCTCAGTGTTCGAGTTGAGGCAATTTCAGTCCACAGCAAAACAGCACTCAAATAACCCAGGGCAACAGCAGGCTGAAACTGGGCTGACCACTGAAGGGAGGTAATGTAACACAGAATTGGGGGGGGGGGAACTGGAATAAAAAGAAGGTTGAACTCGATTTTAGTGCATATTGCTTGGAGGACACCACAGCTAACATGGATCAAAAGGAGAGTGCAGAGAGGGACAAAGTGTGCCTGGGCTGCCTTTGAACACTGCTTAGAGACTGGTTCATATTTACAGAACAGCAGCAACTTACTGACTGGGATTCTTTGGAAGACATCTTGCTGATGTTACCATCTCTCCACAGTCTTCCAGGCTCTTTCCAGATACAACTCAAAGATGCAGGTTCTTACCTGTAAATGGCTTAGGACCAGGATCCCTAATGACCTACCTGCTCAGCCTTTAAGGTTATCCTCAGGAGCCTTTCTCTGGCTTCCCTCACTGTCAGGTGGGTGGGTGCTGGGAAAGGGGCCTCCAATACAGCACCCTGGCCATTCTTACATAGGTTTGCAGGGCCCCATCTTTTCCAAGTGAAAAGGGGTTTGGTTGCCCAAGCTTTTGTGTTTGTGAATATTTAAAAAAATCTTTTACCTACTGGTTTGGTATGTAATGTGATTGTTTAATTCTGCTTAATTGTTTTAGTGTGCTCTTATTGAAAAGCACCCTGGGAAAATGTATTTGAAAGGCTATTTAAATACATTTTAAAGCCCTATTTTTAACAAATTTTCAGAGCTGCGTCAGGGGTCAGGCTGTCAGTGTTTGAAAATCAGTACTCAAAAGCCTGCATTTCAGTTTCACAGTGGTGTGCCCAGCTGCTGTGCTTCTAATTCAATAAACTGTTCCAAAAGACATTTTTTAAACTGAACTGTCTGTCTTCACCCAGCCTGTGAAAATCTGAAAGCTACAGGGAAATCTGCTGTGAGTACATGCAGGCATAAAACCAACTTCTCTTCTTATGACAGCAGCAAACCTTCCTCCTGATGGTAGTCCTAACAAAGACCTTCAGAACTTTTACTGAGCGGGTTCTAGTTGGTCTGCTTTCACATATTCCCCAGACAACTACCTTATAGATAGTTGTGGGAGTATCTTTCCTGAAAATACCCCAAGATCCAAGTTAAGATATCCATTTCTAGATTTGATTTTGCTCACTGATGTCTGAGAAGACCATGCAACTTCTAACTTTTAACATTCTGTATGCCACAGCAAATCTGAGTCTGACACCGGGGCTATTTTTGGGCAGGAACGCAGAGGAACGGTGTTCCAGATGGCTTCTGAGTTGGCCATGCCTACAGCCAAAACCTCTGGGCATGCGTGGCTACAGAGCACGCTGCCCTCCCCATGTTACACACAAGAGGGAAAGGCAGCATGCCAGAATGCCCTCTTTTTCTCTGGGGAGCCCCTACAGATTTCCCTGTCAATTTCATTCCCCACCAGTCAGCTGAGAATGAAATTGACAAGGAAAAGCCTCTCTGCCTTCCCTTCTCTAGCTGATATGTGGCAGCTGGAAAAGGGCAGGCAGGGACCCAGGCATGTTGAAAATGCCTTTCTTTCCCTCCCTGATCTGGGGGAGGGAGAGAAAGGCATTTCACCATGCCCCCCTCACACTTCCCCGAGTCTCTCTGCAATAGCAGAGAGGCTTAGGGAAGGAATGGGGCATGTGTGCATGCCTTCCTTCCTTTCCCCAACCTGTCTGCTGTGGCGGGCAGGCTGGGGAAAGAGGGCAGGCATGCAGACATGCCTGGGTTCCCCTCCTGATCTTCTCCAGGTGTAAGAAGATCAGGAGGGGAACCCAGGTATATTGAAAATGCCTTTCTTCACCTCCCCAATCTGGGGGAGGGAGAGAAAGGCATTTACCCATACCCCACCGCACTTCCCCGAGTCTCTCCACAAAAGTGGAGAGGCTCAGAGAAGGAACTGGGCATGTTTGCCTGGCTGCCCTCTGTCTCCCCAGCCTGCGTGCCTTGGCGGGCTGGCTAGGGAGACCCAGGGCAGCTAGGCAAACATGTCTGCTTCCCTTCCCCATCTTCTCCAGGTGCCCCTCAGCTGCGGGACACCTGGAGAAGATCAGGAAGGGAAGCAGGCATGTTGAGAATGCCTTTCTCTCCCCACCCCCCCAACATCATGGGGAGAAAGAAAGGCTTTTAAACATACCCCCGCCCACTTAACTGGGCTTATCTGCAATAGCGGAGAGGCTCAGGAAAGAAACAGGGCATGTTTGCCTGGCTGCCCTTGATCTCCCCAGCCTGCGCGCCTTGGTGGGCAGGCTGGGGAAACCCAGGGCAACCAGGGAAACATGCCTGCTTCCCTTCCCAATCTTCTCCAGGTGCCCCGCAGCAGGGAAAGCACACAGGCAGGCAGGGAAAGCATGCCTCCCCCCACATCTTCTCCACCATTGCAGAGAAGGGGGGGGAGGAAAAAGCATGGGGCAGGCATGGAAGCATGCGTGGGCTCCATGCCTGCCCATCTCCAGTTGCCCCACAGCCACGGGGGCCCCTGGAGAAGCACAGGCAGGGAGCGTAGGCATGTTTAGATGCCTTTCCTTCCTTCCCCAAGATTGGGGAAGGAGAGAAAGGCATTTAAACACACCTCCCCCCCTTCCCCCACTGAGCTTCTCCACAGCAGCAGAGAACCTCAGGGAGGGGAGAGGCAAGCTTCCATACCTACCCTGTGCTTTCCCAGCCCCCTGCCTAATATGCTACTGAGCTGTGCTGTCAGGGTGTGGCCTAATATGCTAATGAGTTCCTGCTGGGCTTTTTCTACAAAAAAAGCCCTGTTTGACACTAACAGAGAAGTCCAGGGGAGAAGCGCTCTTGGCCACCATCACAGCCCCTAGAGCCAATGGCTGTGGGTAAGCTGATGCAGTGGGAGGATTTGACATCTTTGGAGGGGGGCAGCAGAGGATGGAGTGGGTGCTGGTGGTGGAGTTGACTCAGATGGCCTTTTCAGCCCCCGGGGATGTGGGGGACTCAGGGTACGGGGCCTGCAGCCAGCACAGCTCATCTCCCTGTCCTCTCTTCCATGTGGGCAGTAATCAATTGGGAGTGGCTGGAGACCACCATGAGTGGAGGGATGCTTTCTGCAGGGGTTACCAGAAAGCTGTGAGTCTTGTGAGCAAAAATTCTACTAAGCGAGTTACTGACATTAAAGTTGTGAGTGATTTGGCTACTGCATAAATTAGTTTGCTCAGGAGCCATCCTTCCTGAGCTAAGACAAAAACATGTGAGCCAGAGGCTAAAAAACTGTGAGCGAGCTCACACTAACTCAGCTTAGAGGGAACACTGGTTACCAGTGCATGGAAAGGCTGGCAGCAGCTGCCAGGCACCTGGAGAGGCTGTTGTGAGGGGTGTCAGGGACAGACAGGGGTGCATTGAGAGGATACTGGGGGATCTGTCAGTGGTTCTGCATGCCCTCGCACAATGGCTTGCCCCGGCAGCCCCTCCTCTTGCTCCACTCCCTGCAGGGTGGTCTGGGAGCAGCCCAGAGGAGCCCTTAGCAGTGTGGCTGGGCTGCTGGGAGACACCCCTGCTGATGAGCAGCAAATACCTCTGATTGGGCACACTTTTCTTGTCATCTCCCCTTGATGATTGCAGCCTTTGAACCATCTGGACCATGGACCTCTAACTGTTAGACAGGGCTTTGTTCTTTTAATGGGGTGGGTGCCAGGGACAAAGCCCTGTGGTCGGTGGCCCCGCCCCTTCCTGCCCCTCTGCTGTGACACGTGCTGGGCTGGCTCTTGGTCCTGCTGCTCTGTGATTGGTTCTGTATGCTTGGTCCATCACAGCCCTGGTGTCACCTCTTGTGACCTGTGTGGATTGCAGTGGTGTGGTTGCTGGAGTCACTGGCCTGGCTGCAGCTTGTGCAGCCTCACTCCTTGGCCTTTTTCCTGCCTTCCTGTCTCCGATGGGAACCCTTTAGGGAGCAGACTAGCAGCCCCATGCTTATGCCAGCCCCCGGCTCCTGTGGCACAGGTGGCCCTTAGGATTGCACTGCCCTCCCCCCCCCCCCACAGGGACCACAGCCAACCCTGGCTCCTTGCTAGGTATTTCTGAATGGTACACGTATTTGTAAACATTTGTTGCATTCACAGTTTCCATTTTAGGTGTAAACTTTAAAAATCTTTAGGCATTCCCTGAAGCACTGAAATATGTAAAGTGGCCCCAAGGAATAAAGTCGTAAATCAGCTAATCAAAACATGAAACTTAAGGGAAATTACAGTGATCTATCTACATTTTTTTGTGTGTGTGGAAAAAAAATGGCTGAATAAGGAATGGTCCCTGGTTTGTTATTATGGGGAATAGATATATATCTAGTAGTTTATTTTTCTCAATTAGATTGATGGACTCGTATTCCTTTGCCTAAGAACTGGCCACTAGATCCCATTTATATTTCAAGAAGTTTAAAAAGAGGAAATATAATGCAGTCCTTACCATCTGAGCTCGTATCTGTTATAAAATCTTGCTGTATGTTTTTTCAGGTGTTACTATCTTGGAAACAAGGCACAAAGGGACCCAGAAATATGTTTCAGAGCTTAACGTAGATGCCTACAATTAGTTAATAAAAATAGAGATTTTAGTTACTGAAGCTGTTTTGAGCTAAGCTCTCTGCTTATGTAAGTGCCTCCATGCTCAGACAGGCTCCCATGGTAAAAGCAATGTGTATTCAGAATATAAGAAATCAGATGTTAGATCATCTTTAATTGTGTTTAATCTGCAAGCACACCAATGCATGAAACACAAGAGAAATTCTGTATCTGGCACTTAAATGTCAAACACTAGTTTTTATTGTTGTGTGTTAAATCATGTTACTAGCTCTGTAGTTTGCAAAGAATAGCTTAGCAATCTACAGGCAGTGCAAGAAGTACCAGAACCAAAGCTATGTAATTGCCTAGCTAGAGCCTTCAGTATTGAGAAAGCAGGGTTTCAGCACCTTATAGGGCTTAGTTTCTTTCACACCATCGCTACTGTCCTGACTGCCTAGCTGTATGCAGTTTTGGAAATCCCTCTGTTTATTTCCTTCCATGTTTGCCTTCTGGTACTTAGGTCCTTACCCAAAAGCGTAATGTAATGGCAAGATGAGGAACCCATCATATTTTGTTACAGTGACCTATCTTGTAAATGCAGCATCGTATCTGGATGGACTGCTGTCATCCTGTCCAGCTTATTTTGAAAGACCTGTAGAATATATTGAGCCACAATCATGACACATCAGAGCAGTCTCAAGTCTAGTAACCATGCCTCCCAAAATACCAGCCTATAAGGCTTCACCTTACCACTATATAAAAATAGTTGTGAGAAACTGCCCCATTCATTGGACAAGAAATTGTTATTCATTGGATAAACTTGCCATTTATTAGATTTCAACTGTATTCCTGAGTCCCATATTATACCCCGATATATTATGGGTCATTTTCCTGATATGCTGTTTCCTGTAAGATTCTTTGGGGAAAGGTTATTTCTTTATTTTGTGGGAGGTATTTTTGCATGTACGTGTGTGTGTGTCTGTGTGCCCATGCCAGGAAGTCATGGTGACCTCTGGCAACTCCTACTGGGGCATGGAGGATGTTTATTTATTTATGTATTCATCCATTCAAATTTATATTCCACCCTTCCCACAAGCGAGCTCAGGGCAGATCACAACACAATATCAGAAACATATTAAAATGTTCAGACATATAAAATATAGATATAAAGAATTAAGGCAATTTAAAACAACATAAATTAAAACAGAGCCCACTGTTTATCCCCATACAGAGGTTTCCAGCTGATGCCATTGGTCTCTGGAACTTTTTAACCTGGGCCACGTTCAGAGAAGCAGCTTGAAAGCTTGCCTCTGTCTTCCTGTCCTGGTATTCCAAGGAGGTCTCCCATCCAAATACTTGTCGCGGTTGGCTCTGCTTAGCTCCCGAGATCTGATGGGATCAGGCTTGGCTTGCTATCCAGGTTAGCCTTATTTCTTTAATTTACCATTCTCCCTGATGAAGAAAGTAGTCATTTAGATGCATCATCAAGAGAATACAGATGCATCGTACACAGTATTCTCTTTCACTGTTGAACCCAAGCAACTTTACAGATATTAGTGCTTTTGAGGATACAGATGTTGGGTAGGTGGGTACTGATGTTAGGTTAGCTTCATTCCTAAGGCACATCCCTTCAGTTAAGAACCAAGGAAGCTGGAGGGTCTGAGAGGTGCCATGGCCCTATAGCTGGTCCTTCAGAAGTGATTCTGAGAGCAGCAGAATTAAACTTGACCCTTCACACAAGACTGCCATTGAAAGCAATAGCAGCACCATGTCATGTTCTTCCCCAACTCCCAGCAATATTAAAACAGACCTATTGTGTACTTTCATCTCGGTCTGTGTGTGTTAACATGGAACACAGAAAATAACACATAACATTATAACATCATGATATAAGTATGATTTTAGATGTTATGGGAAAAGGAAGAAAAACTTGTCACAGGGCTGCCATTGTTAGTAATGGCTGTATGTAAAATGGCATGTCTAGCTCCCTTCTGCCATGGTACTGAGGACACTGAGTTGTTGTTGTTGCTCAGTCCCACAGTCGAGTCTGACTCTTCACGCCTCCATGGACTGCATCACGCCAGGCCCTCCTGTCTGCCGGAGTGTGCCCAACTTCATGTTTGTTGCATTGAAAACACTGTCTTACCATCTCATCCTTTGCCATCCCCTTCTTCTTTGACCTTCAATCTTTTCCAGCATCAGGGTCTTCTCCAGTGAGTGCTCCCTTCTCATTGGGTGGCCAAAGTATTTGAGCTTCAGCTTCATTATCTGGCCTTCTAGGGAAAGTCAGGGTTGATTTCTTTTAGGACTGACTGATTTGATCTTCTTGCAGTCCAAGGGAGTCTCAAGAGTCTTCTCCAGCACAATAATTCAGACGCATCTATTCTTCGGCACTCAGCCTTCCTTATGGTCCAGCTCTCGCAGCCATACATTACTACTGGGAATACCATTGCTTTGACCATTCAGACTTTTGTTGGCAGGGGTGATGTCTCTACTTTTTATTATGCCATCTAGGTTTGTCATAGCTTTCCTCCCAAGGAGCAGGTGTCCTTTAATTTCATGGCAGCAGTTCTCACAAACAGCAGATGAGAAAATAAACTTTTTGGTGGTTCCCAATCTTTCACTTTGCCTGCTGTCTCCTAGAGATGTTTAGTATAGGTTGGTCTTTGCTGTAGACCAGCCAACATCTCCCACTAATGTATGGCTGCAGGAGTTGGACTATAAGGAAGGACTTGACTGTGTGACTGAATAACAACAAAAACCAATAACTGTCCCCTGCCTTGAGTGAAGGTCTGTGAGGGTGAGAGCGATAAGCACAGGCCTGTCTGGTAGTATCAGCTCAAAGAGGCCAGCTTATGGGGGGGAATAACTCCGACGGTCTCTTAAAGACCCAGTACAAAGTGTAAAAAAATTAATCTATAAAAACATGAATAAGCAAATGGGGAAATCTAGAGAGCTGAAAACTACAGAATAAAACAAAAGGGAAATAACATTTCTTGCTACCTCACACTTGACAGTCTTCCAACATCTTCATCCCTGGAGATGAATCTCCTTCGCCACAGCAGTGGTGATGAAATGTGACAAAAGGCGACTCCTTTCTGCACCATATTTCACAGGGAACCTGAGAAGCAGGGAACTCCCCTTTGGTCCAGTCAGAAAGTGGAGGGGAGGTCCATTTAAACTTCCTGCCAAAGAAGGATTTGACAAATAAAATATTACCTCAGGATCCCAGTGGTTCTTTGCATACAGCCCTTTTTAGTCCAGAGTGCTAAGAAAGGGTGCTGGGTGAAGAGGAAAGTATTTTGTGTTATACTAGTACACTTCAACTAGTCTAGCAGCTGACATGTCATTGTGACAGTCAGGTGTGACATCTGTATGCTGATTTTCTCCCCCCTCCAGTCTGGGATGCTCACATGTTTTGTCTATCTCTTCATAATGTAATGGAGTTTGTAGCTCAACTGCAAAGTCACACAAGACTTGGGCCTGTTTCTACCCAAAACATAGGGATCATTCCTAGCAACCAATGCTCCCTCTAAGCTGTGGAGTCTTGTGAGCAAAAATTCTACTTTGTGAGCTACTGGCATTAAAGTTGTGAGTGAGTGATTTGGCTGATGCATAAATTAGTTTGCTCTGGAGCCATCCTTCCTGAGCTAAGACAAAAATGTGTGAGCCGGAGGCTAAAAAACTGTGAGCTAGCTCACACTAACTCAGCTTAGAGGGAACACTGCTAGCAACATCTGTTTTAGCAACATCTGTTTTTTAAGTGCACCACCAGACTACAAGTAGAGAATCATATGACTCCTCCAAACAGAAGAATTTGCCACATGCAGAAAAGTACAAGGTAGAGAAAAGGTCAGTCTGGATCAAACCTTTCTTGCTGACATGCTAATTTTCTGTGTGCAGGGATTTGTTTTGTGTACAGAGGAGCACTTGATCATGTCACACACTACACCAGTTGCTGCTGGTTACCACTAAACCTAAAGGAAAAGAATCTTTTTTCCCAGGCATTGTCTGGTGAGTATCATTGGCAAGGTATTATTTGTTTAAGAAATTGTGTTCTTCTCCAAAGCCCTGCTTGAGATGGTCTACAAGTAATACCCCAAAGCCATGATAAAATATCAATATAAAACAAAACAGGAGAATTTTTAAAAAATGAGCCAGGGACATAAAAACAGCACAAAAATATCCATAAAACTGATCTCAGACCAGAAGCAGACCATAAGACAGCTTTAAAAAAGAATAAAAGCCTTTTAATTAAAAGGTGAATGATAAAAAGTTAAAAAGTACATTTTCTTTTAATTGAAAATGTAATGATCTTAAAAGGTTTTATTTAATCGAATAGTTTCCTTCTGCCTCTTGTTGACCCCTCAACAATCTTTTCCTTTCCTCCTCCTCTCTTTCCTGCTCTTGTTTTCCACCTCTCTGATGTAAAACAAATGTACAGATGGGTCTCATAACTCTCACCCAAGGGTGACTTTCTGAGTGTCTGGACATCAGAAATGAGAAACAAAGCCAAGTGCCTCTAACTTGCAAAGACTCAAGAGGCACATATCTGACAGACTTATGGGTGCCCCAAACTAACCTTATCGAAATATGATTAATCAAGCCCAAGTTTCCATATTGTAACCAAAGGGAAGCAGCAAAGGATTAAGAAAACTCTTTGGGGTGTACTAATGAATATGTGAGTGAACAGATGAAAGTTTCAGAACGTTTTACCAGTGGAAAATTCCTAACCTAGAACGCAAACTCGAGTACTCTTACATAAGAACAGTCATAGGAAAAAAACAAGTCAGCCTCATAAGAGACCATCTCTTGCCGCAGAAAGGCTGTCTAGAGGTGTTTTTGTTTTCTTGTTTTGTTAAGCAGCGATTGAGTTGTCAAGGATAGCTAGTGTAAATGGCGTAGACTGTACACTTTTCCTTTCTTCCACTGCCAATTATTTGCTTGTGTTGCCAAGGCTTGCATTTGTATGATGTACAGAGGGAAGCAGAATATATGCTTAATTAAAAATTGATGTTAACATTTGGTCCTCTCCAAAAGGGCAGTTGCAAGGCCAGACTTCCAACTTGCCTGGAAAAATGAAGAGTAGGTTTTGGTTCCTATAGCCTTTTTTTTAACCAGAAGCAAATTTGCTGCCCAAACAGTGGCAGGGATTATTATGGCACCACCCCACCTCCCCTAGAGAATTGCAGGTAGCAAATATTTGGGGTAGGGGGCACAATGAATGGCTGCTGTGTCTGGTGCAGCCAATAAGCCATCCCATCATTCCTGGTGTACTTTTGCTGTGGAGCTCCCCAACCTTCCCTGCCTGAGGCAACAGTGTGAGATTAGTTGGTCACTTCAGGGCTGAGCAGAATTCTCTCTTGTCCCTATACAATTGGCTAGGATACCGGAGGTTTGTTGTTCTTTGGGTGGGTTAGGGTTCTACAAATAGGCTTGATCCTGAGGGGTTGGTGAGGCCCTTTACTGAGGTTGGCAGGATTTGTGTGGGCTGAATGTGTGTTATTCAGTTCAAATGGCATGTACCCTGTGGCATCTGAAGATGGGGAAAGGCACCCAAACCAGCCATTCACATGGCTTAATGTTCCCAGGAGGCGGGGGGGAGGGGTTAATCCCTGTGTACAGTATGGTGTGTGTGGATGGAGCTGATGGGCAGTTTCTCTCTCTGCACAAATCTATGCAGGCAAAGGAAAAGCAAGGCATGACTTGTGGCCTTGTTGCACTCTGAACCAAAGGTGCACAGCCCAAATGCCAGCAAGTCCAACGAGGCAGGCATTTTGGGAACCTACACCATGGGCGGCGGGGGGGGGGGGGGAGTATAATTATTTGCACAGTTCACATTTGAATAATCCCTAGTTTAAGCCATGCATTTTACCCGATGTCTTCATTTCAAGCTACAGGGCCAATTCCTGGTGCCACCTCTCCCTCTTCCTTCAGTTGCCTCATCAACACCCAACTTTTCCATGAAACTTTTGGTTTTACCCCTAATCCTCATTCCCAACCATTACAAGATTGCTTTGAGAGAACCAACTGGGATGTTTTTGATCATCAAGACCTGGAGGAATATACAGCAGCAGTCCTGGGCTATATTAAACACTGCATAGACAGTGTTACTGTGGATAAGTGCATCCGGGTCTATCCTAATCAAAAACCCTAGATGATGAGAGAGGTACAGCGACTACTGAGGGAGAGGAACATGGCCCTTAGATCTGGAGACACGATCCTTTATAGCTCAGCCAGAACTAACCTGAAGAGAGGTATTCGACAGGCTAAGTTGGACTATAGGCAGAGGACTGAGGATAATTTCAACACAAATGATATGCAGCAGGTATGGCAAGGGATCCAGAATATAACTAATTACAAACCAACTTTTGCAGCCGTGGATGGAGATCCTTCATTGGCGGAGGAGCTTAACCTCTTCTTTGCCCGTTTTGAAGTGGAGTCACCGGGGACAGCAACATTACAGCCATCAGTCCATGGTGGCCCCTCCCTCAGGGTGGAAGAGCATGAGGTGAGGCGTACGCTGAGGTCTGTGAATCCGAGGAAGGCAGCTGGACCTGATGGCATTACTGGATGGGTGTTGAAAGAATATGCAGACCAGTTGGCGGGGGTTCTCACTAAGATCTTCAACCGGTCCTTACACCAGTCTATTGTTCCATCTTGCCTAAAGTCCTCAATTATTGTTCCCCTGCCCAAAAAATCCACAGTTAGTAGCTTAAAGGATTATAGACCAGTTGCACTCACTCCGGTTGTGATGAAGTGTTTTGAGAAATTGGTATGGAGTCATATTGTTTCATGCCTTCCATCCACACTGGATAGTCATCAGTTTGCATATAAGGCAAATAGATCCACAGAGGATGCTATCATTACCACTCTCCATACTGCTCTGTCACATCTGGAGCAGCCGGGGAGTTATGTGAGGCTGTTGTTTGTGGATTTTAGTTCTGCCTTCAATACCATCCTCCCACATAGATTAGTGCCCAAATTGGAGGGCCTTGGACTTTCCAGCTCTATATGTTCCTGGATTTTGGACTTCCTGACAGCCCGCCCTCAGAGGGTTAGAGTAGGGTCTCATATGTCCACAGCCCTTACCCTTAACACTGGCTCCCCACAAGGCTGTGTGTTGAGTCCCCTGCTCTATACCCTCTATACACAGGACTGTACCCCCACTCACCCCAGCAATACTATCATCAAGTTTGCTGATGACACCACTGTGGTGGGGCTCATTTCTGGGAATGATGAGTCTGCTTATCGGGATGATGAGTCTGCTTATCGGGATGAGGTGGAACGGCTTTGTGTGTGGTGTAGGGAAAATAATCTGATTCTCAATACCACCAAGACCAAGGAATTGGTGGTGGACTACAGGAGGAACAAAACGGACATTAAGCCACTATTTATTGGTGGAGAATGTGTGGAAAGGGTGGCTACTTTCAAGTTTTTGGGAGTGACTATTGAACAAAATCTGACCTGGAGTGCAAACACCACTGCTCTGGTGAAGAAGGCCCAGCAGAGGCTTTATTTTCTCAGACTTTTAAAGAAAAATAACTTGAATGAGAAAATACTGATGTCTTTCTATCGTTGCTCAATAGAGAGCATTTTAATATACTGTATTTGCGCCTGGTTTGCTAGTTGTACGGTTGCAGATAGGAAAGCACTCCAGAGAGTCATCACCACAGCCCAGAAGATAATTGGCTGTCCTCTCCCACTGTTGGAGGAACTGTACAGTTCTCGATGTCTGAAAAAAGTGAAGAACATCCTACAGGATTTATCACATCCTGCATATTCCTTGTTTGAACTGCTGCCTTCGGGCAGAAGATATAGGACAATCAAAACAAGGACAAATAGACTAAAAAACAGTTTTTACTCGAGAACTATTATTGCCCTGAATGCTGCATGAGACTGAAATCTGGAGGAAACAGTGGTTTGGTTGCTATGTAAAAGGGAGAAGCAGTTGTGAATGTCTGTGTGAGTGCGCATGTGTATATGTTGCGAGTCACTGAATGATGGCACTTTTTAATTTCATTGTACTATGTACAATGACAATAAAGTATATTCGGTATTCGGTATTCGGTACAAACCTGAAATACATTGAACTGCATTATTTGCTACTCATGCCACATCCTTCTCATGGTCACCTTACAAACTGTTGAAGCATGGCTGGGTCACACTGATTTGGATAAATTGCTCTTTCTATTATCTGACACCAATTCGTTTGTTACCTATAGAGTTTCACTTTTTGCCCTGGCTGCAAGGAAAATTAGGGCCAAGATCGCTGCTTCAGTAAATGAACCTGTCTAACCAGATATATCTTCGAGATTTGTAATTTTACTGTATGTAATTAATTGCGTTTTATTTCTAACAATTTTTAAAACCACTCTTGTAATTATGTTTGCCCCTTTACCTCTATATTCTTAATTTTCTTTTGTGATGGCCTTTGGCTACATGCAATAAATATGTCTGTCTGTCTGTCACTAAATAATCCACTTTCGATCCACTTTCCAGTTGGATTTTGCCAGTTCACATAGTAAAATCCAGTTAAAAAGTATAGTGAAAGTGGATTATTTAGAGTGTGTGACTGTAGCCTCTATAGGGTGTAAACTACTTGGGCAGGGACTTTTCTTTTCTTCCTTACAATGATGGTGGTGGTGGATAAAAAGAGTAAATAAAAATTGTAACATTTCCCTTCATAGCTATAAGCTGTCATCTCTGGTCTCATAGGTTTTTGAAGAGTTCTACAAGGTCATGCTGGCAATTGCCCTTTAATGGAAGCTTGTTCCTGAAAGTGTATTTTCTCAAATCTAAATGAAAACCTTTAAAATATTGCAATAAACAGCGTGTGCACCCCCACCCATGATTCCACAGTCTGATGAACACATGATCACATACACACAGTTCTCTAAAAGTTTGATGTTACTATGCTAATCCTGAACACCATAAGAGACAGTTCAGTCCAGTGTATTTGTTACTGCAAACAACCGTCATTGACTTGAAAACAGTAGCAAACAGGACAGCACTATCACAGAGGGGGATTTATATGTGGTGGTTTAGCTGAAAAGCTAAGCTTCAGTGGGTGAATTTTTCTGAATAAAAGAAGAACACTTCCCAAGTCTTACTCATTTATTTTTAATGGGGTGATGGAATAACATACAGTTTTAAAGTAAAAGTTACAAGACATACTCCATTGTTTCATGATTCATTTGTGTTTATAACCATGTACAATAACCTAGTTCCTATAAAATATTGTAAGAATTGGTTGCTTTGACATAGTTTCACACCATTCCTACTTGTAACCAGATTAGATTATCAGAAAGGGATACCTGTAAACCTCAAATGCTCTGCTTGAAATTTACTGACATGTAATGGGGTTTCACTCTGATGTATAACACTTTCAATTAAGAACAGCATTAGGCTTGTGCATTTCAGTGGCCCCCTTCTGATAGCCCTTTGTTTACACCTGGTGTTAAAATAAAATTGACAGAGAGGTTGAAGTGATCGTGTTATTAAATCAAGATGGTAGCCATTTTAGTCTGTCTTTAGCAATGGAAGAGAGCAAGAGTCCAGTAGCACCTTAAAGACTTACAAAACTTGTGCCAGGGTATGAGCTTTCATGAGTATTTAATCATATTCTTTAAAAGAAAACAATATATTTTCTGAAATACTCTTTTGCTTATCTCATAGGACTGTTATCTCTCCTAAAGTTGTTATTGGCCAATCTCTGCCAAATCTGTATTTCATTTTCCCATCAGAGAGAACATAATTTTTATCCACATAGAAGCAAAGTTTTCTTCCAGTGGCTATGAAGATCCTGATTATTTATGATGGTTTTGTTAGAGTGCTCTTTTTAACAAATTTGTTGCAGAAAACAGACTTTTAGTTAATATCATAATTTGCTTCAGCACTCCTATGCTATAGCTGATTTTTTTTTTTGCAGAATGCCTTTAATAGTTTACTGTCAACAGCACTTGATTTTTACCTCTGAAAATTTAGCAACTTGGAAACAAGTAGAATGTTGCTAGAGGGAGATGCGTTGCATTCACAGATATTTTAAAAGAACTTGAGTGTACTGTATTTCATAATGAAAAAGATGTCATTAACATTAACATTACTTTCTCACATCCTCTACTGATATTTCATAAGAGTGACATTATTATGAATCAAGTATATCAATGAATCACTGATGACAAAGAGAAACAATTGGGAAGGGTTTGAAGGCTGTCTGGAGGTACTGCATGCAGGCTGTCTGGAAGCACTGTTGAAAACTGCATGCAGGATTAGATGGATCTTTTGCTTAGCCCAGCAAGGGCATTAAGATGAAGTAGTTGCTTCAGGAAGCAAATATGTGGCAGGAAGCCCCGCCCACCATTTCTTTGTTTCTAAAATAAAAATTGATGTTATCTTTCATATTTTTGCTTCTGGTTCAAAAATGCTTCAAGTTCAAAAATGTCCAAGGATAGCACTGTTAGCCTTTGTGTTCTCACGGGTAGTGGACAGCTGAGCTTTGTTTGACATGTCCCAGCTGAAAAATGGTTCCAAAGCAAAGGAGGTTTCTACAGGTGCAGTCCAGCAGGCTTAGATCGGGAGCTATCCCAAGGCCAGTTCTACAGGCTTGGTGCTTGATTCTGCCTCTGAGGTTGAAGCTTCTGCAAGTGAGGAACCAGTTCCACCAGCTCTCCCGGCTACAGCTCCTTACTCCCCTGCAAGATGAGTTTACTCATAAAAAGAGAGAGGGGTTCTGTTCTTTTAAATCCCTCAAGGCACCTAGAGAAAAGCTAGACATGACGATGAGGCATGATGAAGGAAGCCATATGGGCTTGGATAGGTGGAAAGATGTCTGTCTGCAGGGTGTGACCTTCTTCCTTCGCCCTTCCAATGCAGCCCAAAATGACCCCTGAACTGCTTCTCTTCTGGGAGATGGCAGGAGCCCCAGTGAGCCCCACTGAATAATATGGAACTTGCTTCTGAGTAGACTGTGGTGTTTTGACAACTCTGTTCCTTCAATCCAGGCCGGTGTTTTAGAGTGGACCCAGGAGGTTGGCAACCCTAGCCAGGAGCAGCATTTTGAAGGGCAATATGCGGCTGCAGCCAGAGGCAAAAAGGTCACACTCCATAGGCGGAAATTGTTCTGTCCTTGGAAAAGCTCCAGTGGATCCCAGCCATGGATCTGTCCCAGCCATGGGGAGTGAAAACTCCTAGGCGGGTAAGAGTGCTAAATCTTGCCCTGTGCCAAAACTAGTTCGCCCCTTCCCCCGGTGCTGTTCTCTCTAGCCAGGCTCTGAATCAATAACCAAGCTCTGCAGAGAGAGTAGCTGTGAGGAGGTAAGCAAATGGGGGCACCCCATTTCATTTAAAACTCACCCCCTCTTGTGATAGGGGCAGGCCTGGTTTATCCTGGTTCATCCTGCTGGGCTTGATGTTGTCACATCCACTTTGGCCCCCAGCAACTTTATGTTCCTTAGGTGTTCACTGGGGCCCTGGCAATTGAAGCAACTTCCCATCTGCCTGGGAGCTCTCCTGGGTCCTGCAAGACTCACCCTCTCCAGGCTGCTATCTCTATCTGGCTCTGAGGAACCTGGGAACTCTTACCTGGTGCCAGAGGAATAATTGATGGAATTAGGACTAGCCCATAATCTGTTTTGGTATTGTCACATCTGAGACTTAAGCAACCAGAGAAGCTCCCTATCTAGTTGGTTCTGATATAGTTCAAGCAGAACATAAAGCAAAGTAGAGGCATTTGTAAAGCAGGTGGGCATTTTGGCCACTGTATAATTTGTTGGAGTTGTTTTAAACCTCACATGTGCACATGTTTTCAAGACAAAGAGGAGGTGTTATAAACTATGATAGTCTTCTCTTACCCCATTGCTTTTTGATATAGTTTATGAACCTCATAGAGCACACTCAGTGACATCATATGCATGAACAAATGAAACTTCCTCTCTACTGAATCAGGCCATTGGTCCATCAAGATCAGCACTGCCTACTGGTAGATTGGGAGCAGTTCTGTGGGCTCTCAGGTGGAGGTCTTTCACAGCACTGGCTACTGGATCCTTTTAACTGGAGATGCTAGGAACTGAACCCGGGACCTTCTGCATGCCAAGAACATGCTCTGCCACCAAGCCATGCCTCTGCATAGTCAGAGGCGTACATATTTTAGAAAGGGAAGTGTGACTTGACAGCAACAAGTATTTTATTAAAGAGCAGTACTTAAATGTAGAAAAGAGCAAGAGTCCAGTAGCACCTTAAAAGACTAACAAAATTTGTGGTCAGGCTTTCATGAGTCACTGCTCACTTCTTCAGAGATTTAAATGGTAAATGATAAATTGGCTAGTCCTTGTGTAGATAATGAAAGCCACACAATGGGATCACCCAGAGGTGAGGAAAGGGTTTCTTCATACTAAGGGGACTCTCCAAATATGCAGAGAAATATGACTTTGTAAATTTACTGAAGGAAAAAAGACAGCCCGAGAACTGAAAATGATCCAGAAGGGATTGAATTATGAAAGCAGCTGAGAGTCAGTGGGGGGGGGGGGGGGGGGAGAGAAATGGAAAAATCAGTTTGTTCAAACCCCTGGCAGCTTAAATGGGGATGTCTATCTCATCCCCACCTCTGGATTCTTCAGGGCCCCTGCTTGCATTGTTATCTATTGTCACACTCTGCATAGCCATCTTACCTACAAAAAGATCTGCAGAATCAGACAAAATGTCCTCTGGTCTACCACTCTGCTTTCAACAGCAGCCAAGCAGATGCCACTGGGAAGCCCAGAAGCCAGGCAGGATGGCCTTAACCACTGCTCTCCCACAGCAACTGGTGTTCATGGCATACGGCCTCCATTCCATTTAGTCATCATGGCTAATGATCATTGACACCCAGACTTACTTCAGTTCTTCCCATAAAGCTGTCTAATTTGGCAATAGTCAAATTTGACAGTGAATTCCATACACTAATTACTCGTTTTGTGAAGAAGTACTGTTTGCCTATTCTGAATTTACCATTCATTGGTTTCATTGCGTGACCTTGAGATCCCATGAAAAGTGTTCTTGGTCTCCATATATGCTGAAACTGTTGTGTTCTGCCTCTCAAAACTCTTTTCCATTGTCTTGGTTCTGTCTCTTTGATGGCTCAACTGTACATGAAGGCTAGGTGGTGGAGGCCACAATTGTGCCCCTTGGCAACCACTTACCATCATGGTAAAGTCTCTAGACCATGAAAAGGCCTTGTTATGTCTACATACTCTGTCTAGATGGCTACTGTGCCCATCCCTGATGCTACAGCAGGCTTTCTGTGGCAAAGGAACAGAATCACTAGAGAACTGCACCTGGTTCAACATGAGCCCTGCCTCCCCCTCAAGATGAAGACCTGATTCTTTGTGCATAGTTTGATTCCTAGCACAAGGCAAGTAAGTTTTCTGGATCGTACAGGTTTAAGCCACATGTACAGGTGAAAAAATGTGACTGTGAGTGATATACTGACAGTTTTGAGTCTGTAGTTGTTTTCATCCTGAAGTGTACTACTACATCTGTTATGTATTTTTTTTGCCTTTTTTCTTGAATTTCTGGACATATTTGAGTGACTGTACAGTGTACCTACATTGCCATATGTTAGAGCTATAGTGGAAAAATAAGAACGCTGAGATGACCTCACACACCATCTGTGAAATGTGTGTGTGTGGGGGGGAGGCTTCAGTATATAGCAACATCTTTTCTCTTTCTTGATGTGCATAAACATCTACCAAGTTCAGGTAATATTGGCAAGAAAAGTTTTCTTACCACAAAGTGCTAAATTTAAGTCAATGACCTGTATCATTTATTCGTTCGTTCGTTCGTTCATTCATTTCCATTTATATCCCGCCTTGCCAGACAAGCTGGCTCAAGGTGGCTTACAACATTAAAATGTAATAAAAACAGTAATTACCTCTCCACTCAACTAAGTCTGAAGACTATGGAGCCTTCCTCCAACTTAAGGAACTCTGGCAGTAGAGTGGTACTCTATGCCAGTAAATTGTTCAGACATGGCAGAATAAAAAGGATGTTCATTTGGAATCTCCGGGTGATTCCGCACTAGACCTTAAATCCTGGTTCAACCCTTTCCCCGAACTTACATTCTACACTACACTCAAGTTCACCCCTGTAATTATCTCAGGGTATTTTTTGTTTCCACATTACATTGAGGTCACCCCAGTTTCACCTTGCACTTGTCTCCTTTATGCTAAACATGGAGAGATGGCAACAGATGCAAGGTATTGTGGTGCAAGTTGAACTCTGATAAAACCAGGGATACGATCCAAGTGCAGAAAGGACCTCCCTGTTGTCTTATAACAACTGCATTCATTTTCACAATATCTTCACAGAAGCAGGAATCAATCCAGTGAATAGCCTAATATTGCTTAATACTACCGATTGCATGGTTGGGGTGGTATTAAACGACTGCAAAAATGCACACTAAACTTAGCCGTGGCTTTGACGGTTTACATAGTTAAAGGATGGGATAGGGGACCAAACCATAAAACGAGATTATGTCATAGAGTCAAGGTCACAGATAAGTCAGTGACCTGACACCAGTTCAGGGAATGAATAACTTATTCACTGTGCAGATTTCTATAAACGGCAGGAATATTTGATGCACATAATAGAAAATGAGTGATTCACTTTGGGTGTAAAGCAGCCAGAGTAAAGCACCTTTTAATCCTACTGACTGTAATGAGAAAGTTAAGTCCTTCTCATTGAAATAAATGGCTGAATAAACCCATGGGTTGGGGTGTGATTTTTTTTGGTTAATCAAAAACATACGATACAAGAAGAGAAAAGCACTTCCATGAACACATACAGAATATTTGCTTATGTAACTGTTGCCCCCCCCCCAGGTGTCTAAAGTATAAAATCATTTCTAGATTAATCCATTACTAAGCATTATAATAATTTAGTAAGGAAACAGATATTTATTTTGACAATGAGAACATTCTCCTTTATGCTAAACATGGAGAGATGGCAACAGATTACAGGGAACAAGGGAGAGGGAGAAAGGAAAGAGAGCAGCCCAGCTCCCTTCACTCTTTCTTGTCTCTCCTAAATGCCTGAATCAGCCATGAGATGCTTTGGGCTTGGCTGCTTGCTTCCCCTCAGTCAGCAAAGCTGTCTGCCAGAGAAAGCATAGGGTTTGAACCATATGGCGCCCCCTGCCATGAGGGATATCCCCAAACAACATGGACAGAAGGATGTGCATGTAACAATCTCTCTCCTGCCATGTCTGAGCTCTCCCCTACTTTGTCACTGTCCATATCTGCATGCAGCCACACTACGTGATAGGCAGATACTAGGGTGCTCAGGTCCCCCCCCCTTGCCACCCATGGGGGATGAGGGGGTAGGATTGGTTGGGAAACTCCTGGAGATTTGGTGATGGAGCCTGGGGAGGACAGGAACCTCAGTGAAATACAATGCCATACAGTCCACCCTCCAAAGTATTCATTTTCTCCAAGGGAACTGATCTCTGGTTGAGGACAGACTGGCAGTCTCGGCCACTCTGCCTCCGCTTCAAAAGTGAAGGCAGAGCGGCCGTTCAGACGGCTGCATCTGCCCTGAGGAGGCAGCCCAGACACATCGCGTCCGGCGCTGTGCTCCTCCCGCAGCAGCTGAGCACCACTTCAAAGTGGTTCTCGGCTGCTGCGGCGCGCATTCCACCCGCCGGAGTGGGTGTGAACGCGCGCCAGGAGGGGGAGCCGCGCGGCGTCCACACGCCGCCATAGGAAGCCGCCCGCAGTCTGAACGCTGTGGGCGGCTTCCTTCCGGCGGCGTGCAAACGCTGTGCCGCGGGGGGAATTCCCCCCGCCTTAGTCTGCCACGCCGCAGAGGCGCAGCAGACTACCAGTCTGTCTTCAGCCTCTGTAGGCTAGAGATGAGGTATAATTCCAGAGAATCCCCAGGTCCAACTTGGAAGCTGGCATTCCTAACAGATACATATATAAAGTATTTTTGCAAGTCCTGTGTAAATTATTTTTATCAGAAAGTTATTCACTATCTACTATCTGTATATTAAGCAGTCTAAATAGGCCTAACTAGCCCTTTCTCATCTGCGTTTGGAAGCTAATCAGGCTCAGCCATGGTTAGTATGTGGATGGGAAGTCCAGGGTTGTGAGGCAGAGGTAGGCAACAGCAAACTACCTCTTGCCTTGAAAACCCCATGGTCCTGGGGTTGCCATATGTTTGTTTGTTTCATTTCTCCCTAACAGGGGCCCAAAGCAGCTTACATCATCTCTGTTTTATCCACACAACAACCCTGTGAGGTAGGTCAGGCTGAGAATGTGTGAGTGGTCCAAGGTCATCCAGTGAGCTTAAATGGCATGAGTCAGAGTTTGAACTTGGGTCTTCCAGATACACTCTTAACCACTACACCACACTGAATCCCAGTTGTGATTTGACAGCACACAATTGTTATTATTAATAATCTATATATTGTATCATTGATGGATAGAGACAGGATTTTTCAGCATATGCAGCTAACAATTAAGACCTGATTGTTATAAACATATGCTTTCACAACTAGGAGAGGACCTTCCTGTACAGTTGTTCATGTAGAGACAGGCTTAGGACAGTTGGCAGCTTATATTGATTGCCTCCAATTCAAGGTGAGCATTAGGACCTCAGAATTCTTTTCAGGTTCAAATTGTAATCCTAGTGTGGACATTGGAAAACTACATATCCTAGGGACCTTGGAGCTTTAAATGCTGCTGTGGTAATGTTCAAAGCAGTGGTAAAACAGAGAAAGAGAGAAAGACCTCCTTCTTGTCACCTGCCACTGTCACTGCAGCCAGATATGTGGGGGCTCATGGTGGGGTTGGGGGTGAGGGATTTGGATTTACTGTTCTCCCAATGATACCTTCAAGAGTATGGTTGGGTTGAAACTGGATTTGGAATAGAGCTCTGGGGGGGAATGGCTATTTGTTTCAGAAAAAAAGTTGGTTATCTTAGTCTAATTCCAAAGTATGGTAAACTGGGGAGTAGGTTGGGGGTGGTCCTACCACAAGTCTTTTTTTTAGTTCTGTTTTCATATTTTTCTGGTAATCAGGCTGTCATGGTTTATGCATGTACCAAATTTCAGCTTTCTCAGTTACAAGGAAGTACTCTAATAATTTTGACACCACCAAGGGTGACACCCAAGAATCTATATCTATGCCTGTATCTTATCTGTACCTCTCTAATATAAAAATGACTGTTGACAATAATAAATGAGCACTGAGGTTCTATTTTCCTGGTGTGAGAAACTTATTGTTCCTTTTTTTAAAAAAAACCCCTCTCCATATTTAGGTTTCTAGCTCACATTCTGTGTTTATAGGCCTTAGGCCCTGAAGTAAAATAAGACTGTGTTTCCCTCAGGTAAGCACTTCCAGACACTTTATCTGCTATATCATTACAACTATACTCTATTTGTTACTGTACGGTGAAACACAATCCTTGCATTATATTCCACATGAAAAGCAGTTTCTGCAGCATCTTGTCATCGTTTCATGAACGCTTCTTTGAAGCCGTTTAGGATTCTGAAGTCAGTGAATAATAGTGAAGGCTTAAGTGCACAACACCGTATTATTTACTCAGATGGGGTTAATTGTGGAATAAAAGAAAGGCTCCTTTCAGGGTTACCTTTGTATAATCTCTCTCTCTGGATACGGAAGACAGGGAAGTCGATGATAAATATCAAACTTTCTAATCAGAAGCGAGGGCAGTCTTATTTGAAATCTGGAACTTAATCCAGAATCAGGAAACTCAGCCACTTGTGTTACTGTTGCTGAAAGGAGAAAAATGACCTTTTTTATTGTAGTTTAACTTTACCATTGTATTTGTGAAGCCTGGGGGAGGAGAGGCAAAGGATACATGGAAGAGGTTCAGCTAGACTTTCCTTTTAACAAGAAAATTGGGTGTAACAGCAATACTAAAAGCTATAGAAACAGTGGGAAGGGCTTTACCAGGGGGTCTTGGGCAGAGACATATTATATAGACGTAAATTCGCACATGCTCTCTCACAGACTTACACCGTGAGTGATTTACCAGATCCCTTGGATTCTCTCTCAGACAAATAATGTATTTAGCATTTATACAGAACTTTGAGTGTTCAAAGCATTTAGTATCAGATCAATTCTAATAACAACCTAGTAAGTTATGGCAGTATTATTATCTCCATATTGCAGATGGGAAACAAAAAGAAGTGCGATTTTCCTGAGGCAATCTGGTACATTTGTAACTGAGAGGGATTCAGCCAACAACCTCCCAAATCACAGCTCAGCCAAGATGCTACACCAGCATTGGTACAAGACCTTATTTCAACACACTTTGTTGAACATCAGGAAAATGAATAATTCACATTCTCTAGCCAACGGTGGATTTTAACTAAGGTGCACATGAGATGTCAACCAGCAAATCTGGTTATCTTCCGATAATATTACCAGGAAAGGCTTGGGAAATATTCAATATAATGCTTTTCTACAGATGGGAAATTAACAGATTAAATCCAATTTTAGTAAATATTTAGTAGTTGCTGCAATAGCCATTTTGTTATTTTGAGGTTTTGATGAATAGTACATCCCCAGGGAAACAGGCAAGGAGCTGGGCAGTAAAGTTATATATGAAAAACTGCAGAATGTGATATTGGATCTGAATGCAGCTAATGACACATTTTAGCTTTCGTTTTTAAAAACGATTGCTTTGCATATTTTTTTTGAGCCACAGAGTCCTGCTATGCTTGTTACAGAATTTAAGTTACCTTGGCACATTTTTTTCAGTGCAGTGGAACGCAGCCCAGTCTGTGCTCTCCTGTGTACCTTCATTGTGGGCAGCAGAGGTCAAAGCATTATTTTTGAATAACAATACTTTTTAAAAAGCATAGCCAAGTGGTCACAAACACAGCAGATGTGTCTATTACCCCTAGCCACACTAAGCCGTGATCAAATCTGATTCAGTCCCACAGATTCAATTTGTCTTTGGTTTCAGTTGAGTCAGACTTCATAGTATAAAATGGAGACACTCATTATTTCATGAAAAAGGCTTTCCTAAGATGGCAGATTCCCTTGTCAGTTCTCCAGATTCTTGTTACTATAACTACAGTACAATCAAGTGCTAACATCTCAGCCCATGGAATGTCTAAGGAATGCCACAGACAAACTGTTTTCTATTATACTGCCCGGCTGACTTAATCCGTGTTTTGTTGATACACAAAAGAAAGAACTTCCTCTGCTTAGCTTTTGGCTCTTTGTAGATATGGTTTGGTCAACCTAGGTCAAAGTTATCTATATTTCTACTTCACTACTGTCTTGTCTATGTGGGGCATTAACTGACTGAGCCCCTGCTTTGAGGAACACTGTTGCAGTACCATCTCTTCTCCCTACAAAGCACCACACACATAGTGGAACACATGAAACTGAAAATATCATTGCATGCTAACTACCAAAGATCATCTCATGTCAAAATACTGTTCTATGACAATCACCCCAAGATGTCAAATATGGTTTACCAGCTGTTTTCAGACTGATCCCCGAGGACCCTAGCTCTGTGGAGGTTTATCAAGGGAAGTTTATCAAGTTACTCAGTGAGAACAGCTAAGAGATAACTTGCCCACAGTGCTGATTTTCCGAAGCTAAAGGGGAATAGTGAAAGTTTTCTGGTAAAGATAATTTACAATGGGCAATGGTTGAAACTCAGCTCTACAAGTTAATTGTGCACCCTAAAACATGCTTCAGGAAGCTCTTCAACATGCTGGGATTGTCTGACAGATGCTCAGAGATTTCTTGGCAGGCATCAATACGGAACAGCAAAATTTGAGCTCAACAGCCCTTAAAGACCAATAAGATTTCATCAGATGTTTTGATTCTTGAAAGTTTGTGCCCTGGAAATCTTGTTGGTCTTGAACTTCCTCTTGGACTTGAACTTTGCCATTCTACTGTGAACCAACATGGCATTGGCCACCCACCTGAAACTCTCAATATGGAAAATTTTCCTTGAAGGTAATAAGCATGACATAGCATTGCATATCAATATTGCCAAATTCTAACTAGCGTTGCATGTCAACAGTCACATAAAACACAATATGAGCTGTCAGATACCTGATGTCAAATGCAGATGCCTGCTATTCAGAGAATATTTAAGCAGTCTGAGAACAACTAGGGGAATATTGACCAGTAAAATCCACACTGGCGATTATCCAAGGAGAATTTTGGAGAGCGAATTTTTGTTGCTGGTCCAAATTTCATTTGTCTGTTCAGAGACTCATCACAACAGCTTTCTTTCTGTTTCACACTCCTAAAAGCTGATGTTTCTATTGTATTACCCACAGTGTGTGAAACAAAATACATTTCAAGCCAAATTTGAAGCCTGCTGCTGTTCTCCATAGGGTATTGAATGCTTTTTTAAAAAACGCAGCTGTACTTTATTGCCTTGTGTTCTTGTTTGAAAGCTTCACCACTGACAAATTAAAATGTGATGTTTTGGCAAAAGAAATCAAGACATGTGGCTGAAGTCCAGCAGCTAGATATTATTTCCAGGCTTGGTCTTTGTATGTGCCGAAGACGAAGGTTAGAAAAGAGGTGGCAGGGCAGGAAGAGACCTCTAATCATGGTAGAGGCTCCTAGGCCTTGACACAAAAAATGAAAGGTTATCAAATGCCTCTCTGGTCTCAAAAACTGCAGAAATTACAGGCTGGCTCATGTCACGTACACTTCCCTCAAGATGCTGGGGTATATCCTGGGTAGCAGAGAGCACAACAAGGGCAATAGATGAAGGTCTCTCAACAAAGGGAACCTTCAGTCTGCACAGCAGACTGCCTAAGCCAGGGGTGGCCAACCTTGCTTAACGTAAGAGCCACATAGAATAAACGTCAGATGTCTGAGAGCTGCAAGACAGGAACAAATATCACACACACGTTTTTATTTTTAAAAATATGCAAATTTGCTTTTTATTAACGTTAAATGGGACTGCCAAAAATAAAAACAAACGAGGAAAACCAGTTATTGATAATGATATTACTTGTTTGCTAATGATATTGAGATGGAAAGAAAGAATTAAAGAAGTGGAAAGAAAGAGAGAGAGAGAAACTAGGAAAGCAAATAGATGGGAGGGAGGGAGGAAGGAAGGAAGGGAGAAAGAGAGAAAAAGCATGCCTCCCCTTTGCTTCCCCAGCCGCCCTGCCAGGAGCCGCACAATATATGTGAAAGAGCCGCATGTGGCTCCCGAGCCACAGGTTGGCCACCCCTGGCCTAAGCCAAGCACCAGAGGAACTGCTTTGGAGACTGTGGTCAGCTGAGCATGCTGGGGGCTGTGGTCAAATAGACTGTAAGGGCTTGGTTGAGCAAAATAGCATGCTTTATACTACCTCTTCAGCCAATTCCCCCTCCTTTATGTGGCAGCAATTTCAGATGTATCCACATCAAACAAGCTTATTACTTGTCACTGGTGTGTTAGCATGTCTTTATGCAATGGACTACAGAAATTGAAAGCATAAAATAAATATTACCCCACAGCAAAAAAAGAAGTTAATTTTAATGGAATAAGAGGTTTTGGATTCCCTGATCATTACAGCCACCTGCTGCTGGTCACTGTATTGTATCATGTGCTTGCAATGATAACAATGCATGTTTAGGAAACATTACTTATCTAAAGTGACTGAAATATTTGAATTAGTGCATTGCGTTCCCTCCAGCCTGGTCTTTTGCCGCTGACTACACGCATAGCCTACTTTTAACTGATATTCAATCCTTCATTATTATTTATGTAAGATGCCTGACTGTGAAGAAAAAAAATGCTTTTGCTTCCTCTCTAAATATTTGTGCTGTGACCCATAACTACTAGCCAATGTGCCTGCCAAGACTCTGTTAGTTGTCATCCCATTTTTCTTTAGTTATTATCATTTGATAACTTCTTGGGGTAAAAAATACAGATGCGTGATCTCCAACATTTTGGTGGGATTGTTTCATCCAAGAAATATGTTACCCATGAGAATGAGATCACTAAAGTACCTTTGTCAGATACTTTGGTCACCCCATGGTGAAAATGTCTGCAGTAATAAAAAAGAGAGTTAAAATAAATGTTTGACTGTTGTGATGTGCTTGAACTAAACAAACTACCATGCAACTCTGTTAGAAAGCCACACAGAGATGTACATGTGGAAAAATAAAGGATCACAACCGAATGAAGACAAGAAAATGAAATATGGTTTAGGGTACTGTTCAAGCAGAACAAATGTATCTGCCCAGTTCATTGTTTCTAGTCCAAACAAATTGCAGGTTATGTCCTTTTAGCCCCTTTCATATATACACCCAGTAGCATGGTAGGTTCTTCAGCTTGCTGCCATCCTGAATTACAGGGGTGAGGCCAGTCACATGGTTCTGTGCCATAGATTTGGCATGCTGCATTGGAGGATCCTATTATGCTAAAGCAGTACTTTATGAAGAGGCCCATTTGTTCCAGAATCTGTTCGTATTTCATATGCTTATGTAATTCCCCAGCTTTTGAAGGTACTACCATGCAAATTTCATCTAAAGCGCCATGAGAACAGAACAGGTTCTATTTCACTCTCTGTAATATTCACTCTCTGCACATAAAATGGACAGGTTGCAGTATCTGCCCATAATCCTCCCTGTGTCTCTTCTGTTTTGATAGCCAGTTACTCTTGCCAGGCTGCCCTTGGTTGCTATAGAAGGCATTCTGATCTGTCAGCCTTATAGTTAACCATTGGAGGCAAAGGGTATTCTATGTTTTGACCCCAGAATCTACAAAACGGCCTATGTACAATTATGCCACAGAAATATCAAGGGATTCTGACTGTTACCTTACGGCACAAATTGATAAATTGGCTGAGTAAAGTATTTTGGAGGCTTTTGAGAGCCAGACAACATTCAAAACTTAGCAGGGTTACTGTCTTAGTTCACCTGTGCCCATAAGTGGGAAAGCAACTATTTTTCTGCACTGAAAGAACTTTCTAAACAATCGTGCAGGGCAACCTAATATAAACATTTCCCTTTTTTTCTGGTCTGCTGTTTACCCTGCTATATGTCCACTTGACAAAAGAGCAGCACCCATTGCAGCTGATGAAACTGCAGCTGATGAAACTGCTCATTGGCACAGATTGGGCTTCCAGATGCCACACTGGCAATGTACGACCTATGAAGGAAGACTGAACTCCGTCAATAACTTGTGTCCTGTCCGTACTAGCCAGCAGTACTTCAATGCTGTTTACATTCAGACTCCATCTAGACAAGAGACAAGCATTAAGAGTGTAGGACTTAAGGTGAAGAAAATTAAAAGGACCAGAATCTAAAAAGTTTAAATTAAAAAGTTATGCTGCAGTGGGTGGGTGGTGGGACTAAAAAGATGCTCCTACTAGCTTTAATCACTTCAGCTGGGCACTATGGGATTTTCCCAGTCTGTACTAGAATATATCAGTGCACTGCTAAACAGAGTTACATCCTTCTATGATCATTAACTCTGAAGGGTGTAACTCTGTTTACAATTAAGAATATAAGAACATAAGAAGAGCCCTGCTGATCAGACCAATGGTCCATCTAGTCCAGCATCCTGTCTCACCGAGCGGCCAACCAGTTCCTCTGGACAGCCAAGAGGGTATAGAAACCGAGGCCTTCCCCTGATGTTGCCTCCTGGTTTATTGCCTTTGAACATGAAAGTTCCCCTTAGTCACCATGACTCGTAGTCATTGATAGACTTACCCACCATGAGTCTATCTAGTCCCCCTTTAAAGCTGTTTATTCCTGTGGCCATCACTACATCCTCTGGCAACGAGTTCCACATTTTAATCTCTCTGTGTAAAGTAGTATTTCCTTTTGTCTGTCCTGAACTTACTGCCCATCAGTTTCATTGAATGCCCTCAAGTTCTAATATTTTGGGAGAGGAAGAATTAGATTGTGTAGGCCTAATATGAAATACTGTATGACGGGACTGACCACCTCAGCACCCCTAGTTTATTCAGCTCTAGTAGATGTACATGGATAGTGACAGATCTCCCAATACACCACCTATTCTAGGTATCAAAGGATGAAACAAATTGAAACTTTATAAGCGAGGTACTTGTCTTTCAACTAACTGAGCTACACTCGAAGGCCACACCATAAAAATAAAATCTAAGCACAATGCCAGCATACATTCTAAGTATATTGGCATTGTTGTGTCTTAGTTTGAAACAGATCAGCATTTTTCTGAAGTAACCAAAATATTGGCTTCTCTAGTTCTCCTCAGCTCTTTCTCCTTGAGCCAACAGCCTTTATCTGTCAAAAGCTAACAGCTGCAAGCACAGAATGTTCAGGTGGCCCAATTACATTCTTCTGGCAACTTCAGAGTCATATTCTTTTCTCTTAACCATGTTAACCTCTAGCATTATACAGAGTAAAACATTAAGTTACAAGCAGTGGTTCAATAGTCACTCCCTTTTCTCAGGGAAATTTGGGAACTGTAGTTCTGTAAAGGAGGTCAGGGGCCTCAAACAAATAGTTTTCAAACTACTACCCCCAAGGGCAATTTAAAGGAAGCCATGCCAGTCACAGCGTTATTAAAACTGATGTTTTCCCCCAGTGTGGCAATGCCATAAGGATTTCCTGTGAAGGGCTCAATAATTTAATTTAACCAAAAAAGTGGAGGACATGTTCAAAAATGCTGAGTGAATACTAGTTTGGTAGTCATCGGGGTTTCCAGCAATTCCTACGATGAACTGATGTCACTTACAGGTTTCCCCAAAAGTGATGTAATACTGTTGCTCAGACAGTAATTTAATTTTTTTTCTTTCACTGCCCACTGGAGTGGCAGTGCAATATGGGAGTCGGAGGCAGGAGACCCCCCCCCACCCCACAGATGCAGTGGAGCTGCTGGGGGGCTGCACTCATCCCTTTTTGGATCATTTCAGAGGGTAGCCATTATGGTATGTACTAGAAGAGCTAGATTTGAGTCCTGTAGCCCCTTAGAGGCCAACAAGATTTTTGAGGGGTATGAGTAAAAACTCCCTTCCAAGAGTCAAAACTCCCTTCATCAGATACCCTTTTTGGATAATTTCGAAAAAGACTCAGTCCCAGGAGCAGTCTGTGCTTTCTTTTTCCAAGAAAAGTCAGCTGTGTAGAATACTGATTGGCTGGTTCTTGTGACAATAGGGCTGCCAAGTCCCCCCGGGGGGCGGGGAATCCCCCACTAAAGGGGTCCCCAATCCGCCGGTCTGGATTTGGCCGGTGGGGGGATCCCACCCCCGAAGCAGCCCAATCCGGCATGGGGGGGGGGGCAGGGAGGCATTGAAATGCCTCCCTCTGGCTTCCTCTGTCTGCTTGCAGAAGCGGACGAGCAGAAGAAGCCCGACAGAGGCTCCCCCTCCCCCGCCGCCTTTCCTAGCTCGTTTGCCAGGCGAGCAAGCTAGGAAAGGCAGGGGTGGTGCAGGGAGGCATTGAAATGACATCATCATGCTGTGTGCGCACGCGCGGCTCCCGGAACAGGAGCAGGACTCCCCCGCTCCTGGAGGTAAGTGACTTGGCAACCCTATGTGACAATCACAGAGCCAACTCCTTCCCCATCTTGGCTAAGGAAAGTGCTAATTGGCCAGACCTTGTGATAATTATGAAGTTATACTCCCCTCTTCTTAATGCACGAAGTTCAAAAACATAAGCAAACAAAGTGTCTTTCAAAAAACGTGTGAAACATCTATTAAATAAATGTGATGGGGAGAGCCAAAAGCATGCCCAAGCAATAGAGAAGGAACAGATATCTGCATGGAAGTCAGAGACATGTGTCATTAGAGCCATGAGAATAGAACAAATAGAGCTGCCAGCTCTGAATTAGGAAATACCTGGAGACTTTGGGGGTGGAGCCTGAGAAGGGCAGGGCTTGGGGAGAGGAGGGACCTCAATGGGGTATAATGCCATAGAGTCCACCTTCCAAAGTGGCCATTTTCTCCACTTTGAACGGATCTCTCTCCCAGGAGATTTCCAGCCATTACCTGGAAGTTGGCACAGCTAATAACAGAGCTCACCACACAGAGTAGGATCCCACATCCCACAATGTGTCTGTCTCTGCCCTTAGACAATGGAGAAGAGTGTAAAAATATATACTTTCCATCCTTAGTTTAAAAGTGCAGATGTCTTTGTTTTCTGCACTGGTGATCATAACATTTTTGCTTTCAGACATATTCTTTTTAAAAAACCATCTGTCTCATTTGGATCTGTCTCGCTGTGACTGTGATGACTTAGAGATGTTACCAAAAGCAATTTTAGCAAAGTTACTCATACAGCTAAAGATACATTGCCAACCCTGAATTAATTAACAACAGATATACAATCATCATTAATGATAGTAGCTGCGGTATGAGCTATAGGAACCATTGCTTCTTCTGTCACAGCTTTACTTTTTTAAAAAGTATTTTATGGCAATTAAAGAATTATGTCTCCCAACTCCTTGCAAAGAAGATGGGGGTATAATTAGAATAATTTGTGTGACCTCAAGGGATGGAAAAGAATGAACAGTAATAAAAACAGCTTGCAAAATAAACTGAGGCCTACGTGTCATTAAAACTGTTGAACAGAACATCTGCTATAGGCTTCTACTGAACAATGAGCATTGTCTAAAAAGAATACACTTGGTCCTGACAACCCACTGTCAGGATTAGCAGCCTGGATACAAGGAGAGAACTAAGCAGGGATGGACAGTCTGAGAACAGTTTGGTCCTCACTCTAGCACCAAATTCCATCACCTGAGGAACCTAGCCAGAGTTTGGGTCTTAACAGGATGAGGTGGAAGCTGATTTGTCTCTTTGTGTCACCTGACATCTACAGGATTAGTAGCTGTAGAGCTGCCTTCTGACGGCTGGCGCCAGTGGAGCACAAACAGAGCAGGCCAGCTGAAATTGCCATAGTCTTCATTTTGAGAAGTCCTGTGTCTTACACACCCTGCGCTAGGTATCTAACAACTACTGTTTCCCTTTCAAGAGAATGTCTCATCTGTTCTGTTGATTATTTCTGTGTTTTAGAAAAAGTGGAGACAAAAATGTGTAAATATTTGATAGAGTGAAGTGACAGCAGAACAGATAGAACTGAACAGACAAATCAATTGTGTGCATGTTTACTAGACATAAGTAGCAATAGTCTGATTTTTCTAAAGAACACATTAGAAAATTGAAGATTTTCCTATGGGAAAAAACTTCAGAATTGGTTCCACCTATGTGGTTCTGGGTTTTGTACCAAACTCTCTAACGTATTCAGTTGATCAGTAAACCTCATCCAAATGTAAGGCAAGGCTGTTCCTTGCCTGATATGAGGCATGGGTTTTTATTATCATCTGTTGCTGCCATTTATTGTTTTATTGTTTTTATTGTCTGATTTTTTTTTAATGATTTTATGTTGTAACCTGCCCTGAGCCCACTAGTGGGGTAGGACAGGGTATAAATCAAATAAACAAACAAATGATGATGAAACAAAAATGCTGTAAAAAGATGACATCCCAGCTTAGTGTTTTATAGGGGCTTATTCCACATAGAATGCAAATATTTCTCCTTTTATCATGACCTCTAGATGCAGCCAGCGGTGTGTATCTAATGGTCCACAGACCTTGCACAAGAGGACTTTCCCACTTTCCACTCCTACTGAGGCCCACTGAACTCTCTCCCCAGACCTAGTTCCTGGGAGTCAACAGACTCAGGAACAGCACAGGGGCACAGTGGCATGGGTAGAGCAAGAGAGGAATTGCCAGAAAACGCTGTTTCCTCTTCCAAGGACTTAAGTCTTTGGAACTCTGTGATTGGAGACATGCCAAACTGGTACAAAAAATCCATTCATATTCCTGAGCAATGTCTTACTCTACACCTGTCTTTTCTGTATCACGTAAACTATAATCACTGTGAACTGCGGCTATATCATCTTAGGTGCATGGGGCTCAGACCAGATCCAGGGGGACACAGTCACACAAAATCCAGTGTCCGTGTCCCCTTTTGGAGTGTGTGCCATCTTCAGTTAAATCCCACATTAGAGAGCATAGGTTGTACAATTTTTAGAAACTTGTACAAGTTAAATCTCTATTATCACATCAAGGCAGTCAAGTTTTTAAATATAACCAACGACTGTTTGCTCCATTTCATGGCTATTTTACAATGTATTTGGAAGGTGAGAACTGAGATTTTTTTTTTTTTTAAACCATATACAGATATCTTGGGAACTCGGCAAACTGCTGATGGAGTTCACCTCCCTGAGAGATCACCTTTCCTTCATTTCAAAGCCGGGTTTCCCTAATTTTCCTGATGCTGAGAGATATGTCTCTTTATGTAGTCATGTGTACCTTCGTCTTTGACAAACAATGGGAGAATAGCATGAAAGCATATAAAACTCAACCTCTCCATATGCATGCCAGCAAATACAAACTAGTCTGGAGGGTGGAGGAATTTAAATAATCCATTTCAAGTAGAAAAAGAGTTTGTGGGTTTTTGGACAATGACACTTGTGAAAGCTGATCTTTCTCTCATGTTTAGGCTGTGAAAATCGCCCTTTATAGACTTTTTGTAATGAAAGAGGATTAGTCTGATGCTCTTCTACTCTTGACACAGGGTAAATCAATATCTGTGCTTCAATGTGAACACTTATGAAAGGCACCAGATAAAGGGCAGAAGAAGTTGTTATGGAAGGCACAGTCTTCAAAAAAAAGCATACTGTGAAGCTCACAGAATGACATGATGGGTTCACACTGTGAGTCCTACCCCCACTTCTGTGCTAGTAAACAATGTGGTAGTGGGGACATTTGCCATGTTATAGTCTTACTAGCTACCTCAGATTTGATCTACTTGGCATAGCATAGGGGTATAGCCATTGTTTTTAAACCTTTTACTATATTAATTGAGAACTTTAGCATCTCTCCCAGAATCCTCCTTTGACCCTACCTTGTTCTTTTAATGCCACCTTTGCTTAAGGGAAGTATAAAATATTGAGACAAGGCAGCTCTTTTCAAATCAACATGCTTCTTTATTGATCTGTGAACCAAAGAACCAGGCTCAACAGGAGCCAATTTATACTATTGCAAAACCACACCCACCTCAACAACAACCAATAACAAGTAAGCAGCCAAAATCCTTCATTTGCATGAACTATATACAAAGTAACTTTATGCCCTTGCAGCTATTGGGTTACATTCCATAGTTCTGACTGGCTGTTGCCGTTAAAACCACCCATAGTCTTGTAGGCTTTTGGAGTCTTGCTGAGGCTGAAGCTCCACCAGTACATAACAGGAAGTGTATATTTATTTACTCCATCAGCTGAGTAACCTGACCCCAAGGGTATGCCTCTACCATTTCTTCTTTAATCTCTGACCATTCTGCTTACCCAACATCTCTTGAAGCCATTGGCCAATATCCAATCATAATAGGGATTTTGCAGGGATGGCTGTCATGTTCCCTGGCTGACATTGGCTAAGCTGCTGTGATGTCACAGAGAGACAAAGCAGCTTTGAGGCAGGAAGTTCTAAAGCAGGTCTTGGGAGAAATTTGAGGTGAAGTGATCAGTGTTTGTTATATATCAAATTGCATAAGAAACTATGTACGGCCTTGTGAACAGGGGCGTAGACTTTATAAATCCCCGGGGGGGGCTCTCTTGTGTGCGCGCGCGAAGCGCACGCACGCGCACGGGACCATGTCCCCACGGCTCCCCCCCCCGGCCCCAGGGAGGCAGACCCGCGCTCGCCTCACGCTCGCCTTTGCTCGGGGCGCAGTTGCGAAGCGTGGGAGCATGTTGCCGAGCCCGGCCGTCGTCCTCTGCCATGGGGCGATCTTCTCCCCGTTCCTGCTGGCGTCGGAGCGCCCCGACTGGTCCCAGCGCGCAGCCCTGCTTGCCGGCAGCTTCTTGCCAGACCTCCGCATTCGCGTTCTCCGGCCTGGCGGTGGCGATGTTGCTGGACTCTGCTGGCCCGACGAAGCCTCGCAGCGGCAGGGCAGCTTCCCAGCCATGAGGTTCAACCCACTCTCCGGTGGCCCGGAGGAGGCCCCCGGCGGCCTGGAGTGCCATGACGCGGAACTCCTGGTGCTGGTCCCCTGCCGCCCCTTCCAGCACGCCTTCACCAAGGTCTTGGGGGCCTTGGGTCAGTGGCGCTTCGAGGGGGAGGAGGAGGAGGCGGCCCGGGAGGAAAAGGCCGGGTCCCCGCTCGGCGACGAGCTGCGTTTCCTGCCCTGGTTCGCCTTGCTGAGGCTCCTGGACGGCGGCCTCGGCGGGGCGGGTGCTGTGAGCTGCGCGCCGGCCACGCTCCCTTTTGCCGGGGGTGGCTGAGCCCCCCCCGGGAAATTTCGGGGGAGGCTCGAGCCCTCGAGCCCCCCCGTAGTTGACGCCCATGCTTATGAATGAATGACACCTTGTTGCTGTGGATTGATTAACTGTTTTGGAGCCTTTTAATGGACAGACATTATATTCTATTATACTGACACAGTTTTATATGCTGCCTTTCTGCCTAATCAGGGAGGAATCCTTTGTGGTACGTGAGAATACATTAGCATAAGGCTACATAAGGACACATGGTGAACTTGAGCAGGGAAGTTTCTTTAACCGATGCTCAAATCATAGCCCGACAATATTAATTTTGTCAGGTGCAAGGCACAGTATTTGAAAACAAGTCAGTAATAATTATACCAACATAATTTCAACTCCATCTTGCAAGGCCTAATGTTCAGGGGGGACCATGCTCAGGTCCCCAAATGTGCCAAAACCCTAATTCTGTCCAGTGCACTAGTTCAAGAACGACCATCTGCACAGTGGTTTGTTTCCAAGCAGCTCAGCAGCCGGGTATGCAGTCACCATCTTCTGCTGTCGCTGACATGAGTTAATAGGGATCGGGAGCCAGAAAGCCGAGCAGAAATAACAGCATTTTGATCCAAAAGGGAATATGAGACAGAAACTAAAAGTGAGCAAGCAAGGAAAGGACACGGCAGCCTGAGACAGTAAGATGTGTCTGTTGAGAGAGAGCAGCAGGCCCGAGCACAGCTGCGTCCACCTCAGATATACTCTGTAATGATCCACGGCGGAGCTCATGCCAAAGTGTTTGCCCACTCCCACAGCCTCAGAAGATGAGGAGCCAGTGAGTTAAGCCAATGAAAGCTGCCGGGGCAGAGCCGGGGAAGGCCTGTTGTACATCGACAAGTGATAAAGAGCTGAAAGAGTGTTAAAGCAACACAGGTCCTGCCTCTCGGAAGAACTTTTGAGTCTAGTATTACTCATCTCTGGCGTTCCAGCTGTGTGTTTGATTCATCCAAATGATTGGAGGAAAGCCAAGTGTCTATTAATTATCTTCAACTGAGCATGCAAAGGGACCATGTCTTTCTCAAGAAAGATTTTGAGATCTGGTCGGTCCACTGGATCTAGAAGTTAGCACAGCAAGTAAAATAAAATCCTGATGCAGTGCTTTTAGCCATTTTTTTTTTGTAATAATGAAGCTCAGGGTTTTTTGGGAGGAAAATAAATAATGCAGATTTGTGTAAACATCTTGCTCAGTTTTCATGCATTATTTTGAATCAGTTTCTTCTGTAGATCTAAAGTTATGACTTCGGGAGGGGGATTTGCTTGCAAACTGGATTTCTTCAAAAATGGGTGATATGTTGGAAAATGTATGGGCGACTGGGTGCCTGAGGTTTATAGGGAAAACTGCTGGGTGTAGTAATACCATTGCTCAGGGGTCCGTTGGGGCCGGAGCAAGGCAGAGCAAAGCTCTGCCAGCTCAGGAGTGGCCACTAGGGCAGCCAGGGGCTGAATCAGATTCTCTGATCTGATTCAGCCTGCTGCCGACTTGCCACCGAAATTCGGTGGCAACTTTAAAAGCGACTGGAGGGGAGGGGGTTTGAGGAAGAGGCTCCAAACTTGCAGGGTAGCTGCTGGGACCTCTTCCCCAAATACCCACCAAGTTTCAAGAAGATTGGACCAGGGACTCCATTGGCCCAATGGAGGGGATGGAACAACCTGTTTGGGGGCCCATAGAATTGGACCCCGTGGTCCAATCTTTTTGAAACTTGGTGGGTATTTCGAGGAGAGGCCCCAGCAGCTACCCTGCAAGTTTGGAGCCTCTCCCTCAAATCCCCTTTCCTCCAGCCCCTCATATACCCTATGAGTTTTTGCCATTGATTTCAATGGCCCATAGGGTATAATGGAGCTGAAACTGACATTCCCTTTCTGACACACTTCCAGTGATGTCAAGGGACATGACATATGCTAATGAGTTATGCTAATGAGCTCCTGCAGCTCTTTTTCTACGAAAGGACCCCTGCCATTGCTGAATACTGTAACCTTTCTAGTCTTTTTAAATACACCTCCACAATGATAAGGGCTGGGAATTCACCATTTTAAAATTAATGCAAGGAGTCTCAGGAAGCCATCTGAGGATCTCCATCATACACTTTGAACAAAAAAGTAGTAACCAAGTATGAGCCCGACCCTACTCAGCTTCAGAGATCTGCCGAGATCAGGCTAGCCTGGGCCACCCAGGTCCAGGCTCAAAGACCTCTGTTTTCTGCCAAATTCGTGTCTGGCCCATGCTTTGTAGCATCTCTACAAATGGGGATTTAGGAAATGGAACCAGGGTGCTATATTGTCTGCTCCATCAGGTATGGCCCAAATGCCAGGTCATCCTCCTGTATTAACTTCAAGGCATCCTTTTGAGAAATAATTTCCTAGTACAAACACTTTGATGGACAGTTGGCCCTCTAACTGTTCACTTCAAAGAGGGGACCATGCACCAAGGAATGCCTGCAGAGGAGGCCCCATCTGCTTCACTGAATGGGGAAGCCCAGGCAGACTGAACAGCTCCATGAACACACAGAGGAAGTCATTGGTAATGAGCATTCAGGTTTAAGAAGCCTGATTCCTAAAAAGAAGTTAAGAATACCTTGATGACACTTTCATTTATATCAATATACCTTTTAACAACAGAAATGTTTTTGCAGCCTTCAGATTTTAAACAACTTTTGCTGTCAAGTCAAATTGCAGCCAACTTACAGCAACCTGTAGGGTTTTCAAGGCAAAAGATGTTTAGAGGTGGTTTGCCATTGCCTGCCTCTGCATAGGGACCCTGGCATTCCCTGGTGGTCTCCCATCCAAATACTAACCAGGGCCAATCCTGTTTAGCTTCTGAGATCTGATGAGATCAGGCTAGCCTGAGCTACCCAAGTCAGCCTTCAGGTAGTAGTGAATAATATTTAGTGTAAAAAAAAATGTAGCAACTCGGTTTTGTCTGTCATTTCTATATCAAAAGTCTACAAAGCCACTTAACCATCTTTACCATCAAGGTGCCAAATGAACATGCTATACTGACTGTGGGATTTACAGTGCAGTCCAATATTGTTAACAACTGTGGGATTTACAGTGCAATCCAAAGTAGAGTTAAACATTTCTAAGTCTATTGAAATCAATGGTCTTAGAAGGGTGTGACTCTGTTTAGGATTGCAATGTTAGTTTCACAGACAAGGCTCCTGAGCCCCAGAATTCAAATTTTAAGATTCCAGGCTAAAGCCAACTAGTCTTAGAATGACAAGCCCCTCTGGCATCAAAGCAGTTAAACCAATGGCAGCCAGAAATGCCATGCAGTGTCAACCTGCAAAGCCCCACTGGGATTTCAACCAATAGCATCAAGAGAGGCAGGCAGATATATCAGTTTACAGGCAGATAGGTTAAAGGTCAAAGACAGAGGGATGCAGGTCCTTCAAGGGAAGCTCCAAAATGTTGTCATATTTTCTCACATCCGTCACTGTGGAATGTTGGGCACATGGTCACCCATGACTTAATAAGATAAAAAATTAATACGACCCATAAAACCAATTTAAATGTCTATTTTGGGTTTAAAAGAGTTTCACTATGTGCCATTGGGTAGAGTTTAGAGTTGCAACCAGTGGGAGAAGGAGGGGGTGGGGTGGGAAAAATACCCAGAACTGGCATCACATCACCATACGACGCTGATGCAGTGCTCTAGTATCCAGACAAAACTCTATGGTAAAGCCACAGTTTTGCCCAAACCCTAGAGCATTGTGTAGGTTTCACAGTGCTAATGCAACATCACTGCTGAGTATTCACTGGAAGTGATGTCATGCCCTGGGTGCAACACTGCTTTTTAAATCATTTTCCTTAGCAGACAATGGAGAAGATGGCCAGGGGGGTCTCCTAGTAGAGTTGCTTTGAGTAGCAGGGTGTAAGGATTATTACTTTGCCTTGGGTGTAAATTAATTTTGCTGTCCTCATCCTGTGTCTTCTTGTATGCCCAGTGGGGAAGGTTTTATTCCTTCCTTGAGGGTTTTCCTGATTGTAGCCTATTTCTCCTGCTCCAAAATGTGAATGGAGCAAGGTAAGGTTTCACCTAAATCATGGGATAGTTGTTCCCATTTCCCCATCTAGATTCTATTGTTTTTAAGGGAGTAGACTCCACCTATCCTGGTTTTCCAGAGTAGTTCAGCACCTTTTGATCTGATGCTTTTAGGCAGCTGCAAGCATGTCTGTTGGGTTGGGCCCGGCCAGCCCTTGTTATGAGTCAACAATGCACTCAACAGCCCTTGTCCATGGAGGTTGATGACTAGCCCAATTAGCAAGGTTAAAACACTCTCTAGGCCACCTGGGATCAAGAAAGGAAAGGCTCCACGCCCATTTTGTGTATTGGAACGTCTGGCAAGATTGCAGTGCCGGTAAAGATCTCCTCCTCTGGGCTAGAGGCTTTGTGCTTTAAATCTCCAGGAGAAGTGGGTGAAACTTCAACTCTAAGGGTCCTTCTGCCACTCCCTTGAAAATCCTGCTGCCTGCCTGCCTTATTTACTCCTTGGAAAATGTATATGCTGCCCAGCCAAATACTTGCTTGATGGCTACTCACAGATAATTAAAAAACCCCCAATAAAATAATAGCAACAACATAAAAATTAGTGATATTAAAACAAACCAGGGGAACAAAAACATCATAACATTCAGCAATTCATAAAATAGTTCTTGAACCAGAAGCAAACAATAAAAATAGCTTAAACCCCTCAGTTAAAAACCTAGTTAAAAAGCTCTGGTTTAGCTCTGGCAGTTAAAGGGTAGTAAGGAGACACCACTACGTATCCAACCACAGGCCCATTAGTAGTTGTCGGCCAGCATCCATTCATTGTGCACTATACATATGGATGATTCATTGGTCAGGGGAAATGACCAGTTCAGGCACATCACTCTGGATGGGATGGGGCTGTGGCTCAGGGTTAGAGCATCCGCTTAGCATGCAGAAGGTTGTAGGTTCAGTTCTCATAATCTCTAGTTAAAACGATATGGTAGTAGTTGATGTGAAATACCTTAACCTGGATGGGTGAGGCCCACTGTCAATCAGAGTAGAAATCTTGATGGACCAATGATCTGATTCAATATGAAGCAGCTTCATGTGTTTGTGGTTGTTGGACCTCCTCCTCTTATGCTTGAACATTCTTGCAAATAACATACATGTCAGGCATTTCCCCCCCACCTTTGAGATGTTTTGCTTTCTGTCTCAACATTAACATGTGAAGGAAAAAATGTTCACATTTACTATCCAATCCAGCTTGAGGGAGTAGCTGACGAGCAGTCTACTGGAAAGAACTACGCAGCCAGTGCTTGGTTACACTCTATCTCCAGTTTTTTGGGAATGCATAATATTATGCCAAATGACTTTGGGGCTGAAGTTTTCTCATGCTTCTTCTCTTTCCAAAGGTGATTTTCTTGAGAGTAGGTTTGAGATTAATTTACATTTGAGAATTATTAGATCACACAGGGGAGATATATGTTTTCAAAGCCTGAGACTTGGATAATATAAGGGTATCTTATAAATCTAGTAATCTGATGTAATTTTTTGTAGGAAACTAGAAAATTATAGATCCATGGAATTTCTCTAAAATAGGATGATAATGCACAGATAAAGCATGTTATGTGCACAGGGAGAATGGCACTGTGGAACCGATATTAAGTGGTAAAGTGTAGGATTCCGTGGGAATTTTGATGTGTGTTTCTGGGGGGGGAAAGGAAATGTATATAGTTTCTCTGTCTCTGATTGGTAGTACCAGAATGAATTTGTTGCAGCTAAGACTGCCAAATGCCACTCTGGCTATTTTGCATTTTTAACTCTGATTCAGCATCAGGTATTTTGTTGAATAAACTAGGCAGACAGACAGCTTGGTGTAGTGGTTAGGAGCGTGGACTCTGATCTGGGAGAACTGGGTTTGATTCCCCACTCCTCCACATGCATCTGCTGGTGTGACCTAGGGTCAGTAACAAGTTCTCTCAGAGCTGTTCTCTCAAGGGCAGTTCTCGGGAGAGCTCTCTCAGCCCCACCTACCTCAGAGGGTGTCTGTTATGGAGAGGGGAAGGGAAAGGAGATTGTAAGCCACTCTGAGACTTCTTCAGGTAGTGAAAGGCAAGGTATAAATCCAATCTCTTCTTCTCCTTCTAAAATAATTTTGCTACATTGACTCCATGTCTTGATATGCCTGCCCCTGCTATGCTAAAACCTGCCAGGTACATCCCCGAATCCACCAAAACAGGACAGACCTTGTTCCCAGACTAGCCAGACTCTGCTCCTTGGACACATTCTTAACTTTGCCCACTGATTTATTTTTAGAATCGCAAGTCGGCAGTTCTGATTGCACTGAAGGTTGCCAGAGCCCCTGGTAGAGGCAGGGTTCCCTAACCACTAGGCTCTGCCTCCAGCTGCCAATCGGCTGGCCAGGGGGGGAACTTAACAGTAGAAAGATGAAGGCCTAGACCATGTTGCTGGTGTCACACAGGAAGTGATGTCATCATGCCAGCGACTTCTGGATGACATTCTGGTATCTGGGCTTAAATGCTATGGTAGAAGCCAGGTTTACCATAGAGTTTTTGCCCAAATACAAGATCATTGCCTGGAAGTAACTGGCACGATGATATCACTTCCTGTGTGACATTGGCCATGTGGCCTAGGCCTGGTTGTCAGGAGGGGCCTGGCAACCCTCGTTGCACTGGCAGCCTAAAATTAAGAGGTATGGTAGAAATTTCATATTTTGAGGGGAGGAAACATGTACCATGTGGGATTTACCAAACACTAGATATGCAGTGGCTTAAGTGGTTAAGACGCTGAACTGCAGACCGGAAGGTCAGTAGTTCAGCAGTTCGAGACCCGAGTGCTGCATGACGGAGTGAGCTCCTGTCTCTAGTCCCAGCTCCTTCCACCTAGCAGTTCGAAAGCAAGAAATTGCAAGTAGATAAATAGCTTTGGTGGGAAGGTAACAGTGTTCTGTGCACCTCAGCGTTTAGTCAGGCCGGCCACATGACCATGGAAAAGTCATCAGACAGCGCTGGCTCTTCTGCTTGGAAATGGAGATGAGCACAGCATCCCTAGAGTTGTATTTGACTGGCTTTCAAGCAAGGGAAACCTTTACCTTTATCTAGATATGCTTATGATCAATATTTATTGTAAATAAATGCAAGTTCTCAGACTGCCTTATATGTGGTTTCTATGAAGTATCCTGAATAACAGGGAAAGAGTCTCATTAGCTTCAGCTGTTACAAACATAGTATAAACCTTCATACCATTGTCTGGGAGTGCCTATAATAGAAGAATGCTAAAATGGTATCTCTTTTGTCCTAAGTTGCCTTTGCAACTGTTATGTTCTGTGCACGATTTTCTAGCTTGAACTTTAAGACTCCCTAGTGTCAACTTACTTCCTGGATGCACCCAGCAACATGTCTGGGCATGTTCGCCTGTAATGCCAAGCGATACCAGCCTGAGCTTCAGTCCCAGAGAACAATGGACCCTCAGATCCTGATTGTCCCCCTATCAGAGGCTTAGGATATTCAAATGGACCTATGATAGCCTCTGGCGGGAACCTAATCCCTGTGTACCCAATCCCCGTGAGAGGGGAAAGTCGGGGGTGCGGTTTACCTGTAAATATAAGCAGGCTCCCCACCACTCTTTCTCCTGCTTGTTCCTGAACTCCAAATAAACTTGACATGCTGAAAATCACTTCACCAGCCTTCCGAGTCCAGTATTCTTCAGCAACATAAAAGAAGGAACAATGCAGTGCCTAGTTGCAGATCACATCCATAATACATGTCTTCAAAGGGAAGAGGATGGTTACCCTAAAATATATGAGTAATCTGGCCAGCTGCAGTTGACCAGCTAGAATCTTCAAGTAATTAGTTAAACTGAATGTCTAGCTCTGTTGCCTGCTACAAGTACGGAAGGAGCAGAAGAGCAGTGAATGGAGAACATTGCCCGAGAAGCGCACCATGGACACAGGATGTAGAAAGCAGAGATGAGAAATACTGACCTATACCAAATCATCGCTATACCCCATTAATGTTTCAGCTCAATGCGAAAAAACTATAAAAGGCCAACATCGATTCAGCTGGGTAGAAAAACACTGGAGATCTCTAGGAGTGGATATCCCATTAAATATGAAAGACTTGATTAAATCCAACCATGCCACCATCACACTGAAGTTTAAGGACTTACTGACTAAATGGGACTAAATATTACCTTAATGGAATGTGTTAACCTAATCAAATCTATTACTTTACAAAAAAAATTATTCTATGTCAGGGCCATTCCTATTTTTCTTCCTCCAGAAATGTTAAAAAATGGAACAGAGACATTACCACATTTATCTGGCATTTCAAGAAACCACGCATAGGGTTTAACTCATTAAAAAAATCAAAACGAGAGGGCGGCTTAGCAGTCCCAGATATTAGCCTTTACTACGATGCCATAATATTAGCCAATGTAGTCAAACAGTACAATGAATCCTTTAAAGCAGAATGGAAGGATATGGAAGAAAAACATCTCTCCCTATTCACATTCTGGAAAATTTTATGGCATAACCCCCCAAAAAGATGCCTCCTGTCAAAAAAGAATCTCTTTCTTGAGGCCACCCAGAAAGTCTGGTATAGAAACATCAAAAACTTAGCTCCATCTGCATCCCCATTAACAACCTATACCAGCCAAAACTGTTTAGAGCTGGGAATAGGCAAATCCACCTTTTTACACTGGAAACAAACAGAAATCAACTGATTTATTGATGTTATACAAAAAGGCCACTTGCCTACAAAGGTCAACTTAGACCAAAAATGCAACCTCAAGTTACCGGGGTTCAAATACCTGCAGTTAAAATACCTACTAAGCACCCATAAATTCAAACAGCCTATTCGACTAGGTTTAACTGACTTCAAAAAGCTAATGTATCTTGATGACACTCAAAATAAAAAACTAATCTCAAAAATATATAATATTCTACTGAAATCAGAGTGCCCAACACAACATAGTTATCAAGAAGCTTGGCACAAGGATCTAGAAATAGAATTATCAAAATATCAGTGCCAGAATATCTGGACCACACCAGCCTTTATTTTTAAAGTGATTTCAACGCAAATGCAAACATACAAAGTAATCTTTAGGTGGTACCTAATCCCAGCTAAATTATCCCATTGCACAGCATCGATATCACCAGACTGATGGAAATAATGTGGTGAAAAAGGAACATATATTCATAACTGGTGGATGTGCAAAATGATTAAATCATATTGGGAACAAATAGCAACGGAAATAACGTGCATAACAAAAGTCATATTTCCACTAAGCCCAGCACTAATCCTTCTAAATTTATGGGAAAACATAAAAATCACTAAGATCAAGAAAGTCCTAATTATGATAATGATTAAGGTCGCAAAAAATATTATAGCCTTAAAATGGAAAGACAAGAAAAACCATGATAAATCTCTGGCACACCAAATTATGGGACTATTACATAATGGAAAAAATATCGAAGACATTCAGTTGAGAGAAATGCAGACCAAAGAATCGTACATTGTTAAAAAATGGGCCCCATTCTTGAAATGGAAATCACAAGACGACAATACACTTGATCCCGCATCCTGGACTAACTTTAGTGCAGTTGTGACAATTGAATAACAATCACTGTTAATCACAGAAGAGAGAGAGAGAGAGTTACCAATGGTCATATTATTTTGTATCTATCCAAAACATTGGCTATAGACTATATTGACTGTATTGATGTAACTAATATGAACCTTATTGTTTTTCATTTGAACTAGAGCTCATGTATAACTTATGAATTGTAATTGAAAAATTTTATCAATAAAAATCATAAAAAAGGAAATACTGACCTATAGTCATTGGAAGGGATGCACAATGAAGGATGCTCCAAGCACAAAGACATGTGAGTTGTAATTAAAACTGCAGGGATCTAAGCAGGATCAGGGATGCTTGAAATGTTCTGTGGCCCCTGAAAAGAAAAGGAAGTGGTCACCTGCAAAAACTGGTGGTGGAGCAAACACCTGAGAAGATGAGCTACCACTCAGTGGGAAGAACTTGGAATTTCAACTGTACTGATCGGAGGATGAATGCAGAAGGGTCACACTAGAGTAACTTCAGGGAGTGAATGCTGGATTGTTCCAGGAACAAGAAAAACTGGTTTGAGTTCGCACACACAAAGATTTTACAGTAATAAGGTAATTTGGACAGCAATGAAGTCTGTAGTTTGTGTTCCTGGCACTGTGGTGCCTCACTGCATATACCCTTACTATTCTTTAAAAATGCAATTGCCTGTAGGAAGCTTGGGCCATTTACTAACCTGATCATGTTTCTTCTGCATGGATTGAGAACTGTAACAAAGGTAGAGGTTACAGAGTGATATCTTGCAGTCCCCAAAATCAGTAATAAAACTCTAACAGGTTTTTTTTAAAAAGATGACAGGGCAAAAGCAGAAGCAGTTTGGAATTGACTGGTTAAATGTGTGCACACATAATTTTCATTGTTTAAGACCAAACTGATAGCAAGGGGGATAAAATTCCTGTAGTCAAATACGTGTGCAGATGGCTTTAGAAAAAATCGAGAATTGCCTTCACAATAACTATTTAAAAATCTATAGCTGGTGACAAGTGGATGTAAAACTCTTTTCACCTTTAAACAGTTTATCCTCCAAGGAGCAGGAAAACTAGCAGTTCTGATATTTTAAAATTTGATTTTGGCAGCTATACCTTGTTCCCTGTATAGCTTGAAATGATGTTTCCAAATATCGAATTGTCAGTAAATCTAACTCTTTTTATGTCTTCTGAGGTTCATTCCAAAGACTTTCAAATCACTGAAAGATTCTGTGTAGCTGGGAGTTTGAGAAACAGAATATTTTTGGTGGCATTTCAAGTCTGACAAAATACTCAAATATGTCTTTTACAATCCAGTTGATTGTTTAACAGAAACCAGGTATACGGGTCAGTAAAGCTGATGCAGCTATGAAGTTACTGAAAGAAACCAAGTTGATAGATTAAAACAAAACCCAGCCTCCCCTGTCCCTCAATAAACCACATGATTGGGTTTCAAGCTTTAAATTGGTTTCACAATAAAGCGAGCCGATAAAACAGTATCAGGAAAAAAAGTGGAAGGAAGCAATCTAAAACCTGGGTGGTAACGAAAGTCACCGTGGGACTCTGAGAATGAATTAGAGCACGAAGAAATCTAGAAAGCTGCTAAAGTAGGAGATGTTAACGGAGAGATGCACAAGTCATTCGAAGACTTAATAACAAAATACACCACCACAGATGGAATTAAGTATAGATACCTAAGAAGCAAATGGTGAATTCCCCCCCCCCCCCCACACACACACAGCTGGACCCTGCTCAAAGTTTCTTGGAAATCTGCCCCACTGATTTCAGTGGGACTTGGCCTCCCTCCTTCTCAAGTTAGACTGGAAGCACAGGAGCTCAGCTCCCTCCTCTGCCACCCAGGGAACCTGAGAATCCCCCAGCCTCATGGAAGAAGCCAGTGTTGCAGCTGCTCTCAGTGCCAGGGGCTCTTGGAAGTTCTTCACCCAGGAACAGCCTTGCGTAGTTCCCCCAGTATTGCTGCAACAGGGCTTCAGCATGGCTCATTTCCCCAAGGATTCCTTGCACCAGTCCCATGGCAGCAGCCATTCCCTCCAATCCATGCCACCAGGCCTTTTCAGTGTTTTTTTTTTAATCAGAAATTGAATATTGTTATATCATTCTAACAAAAGTGAAAACCTGAAACAATTACTGATGAAGGTTGAAACAGAAAGTACTAAAGCAGGATTGCAGCCAAACATCATGAAGACCAAAGTAATGACTACTGAGGGATTACACAGCTTTAAGGCTGATGATTAAAAAACTGTAATTGCTCAAGTTTTTCTATCACAGGATGTGTGTCCAATCTTTAAAATTCCCACAAATTGAGATATATTAAGATAACACAGCAGAAGTTGTGTAAATTGACACAAAGCTAAGCTTAAGTACCGGCAAACGAGGAAGTGTTTCTCTGCTCCAGTCTGGCTCCTTTTCCTTACCTTCAGGGACAGGCTGCTGTGTATAGCCATCCTTTACCCCCCATATACTCACACTCTCTACTCCAGGTGATTCACATCTATATACTAATATCCAAGTTGGCCAAATCTTTGGATGCTTAAATCTGGTGACTGGAAGAAGAAGAGTTGGTTTTATACCCCGCCCTTCACTACCCAAAGGAATCTCAGAGCGGCTTACAATCACCTTCTCTTTCTCTCCCTGCAACAGACACCCTGTGAGATAGGTGGGGCTGAGAGAGTTCTGAGAGAACTGTGACAGACCCAAGGTCACCCAGCTGGCTTCATGTGGAGGAGTGGGGAATCAAACCCAGTTCTCTAGATTAGAGTCCGCTGCTCTTAACCACTACACCACACTGGCTCTTTCATCTGTGAATGGAGCTGTGAATGGACAAGTCAGATCTTTCTACAAAACTGAAAAGCCCCAGGTTTGCAGAAAAATGTGAAACCTAAAAAAAAAACCCTTGTGGATTAAACCCCCCACAAATGATAAAAGGAGCTCCTGTAGCTTTAAGTAACAGATTCCCTCAGTGGCTGTTGCTAGGCAACCGAAATATTCCAGGCTAAGTTTCTGCCAGTAAAATGGCACAGGGAGTGGGCAGGCCTATTTTGGCCTTTGAGGCAGGAGAACTCATTGGGGCCAGGTCTGACTAGAGTTGCCGGCTCCAGGATGGGAAATTTCGTGGTGGAGTCTGAGTAGGGATGGGCATGAACCAGGAAAATGTGGTTCAGTTCATAGTTTGTGGCATGTGTGGTCTGCAAACTGCAGACCGTCACAACTTCTTTTTTGTGCTAGATAAACTGGTTCAATTTGTGACATTCATGCTGTGGTAGAATGTCCCCCCCATGTGCTAGAGACACTAAACTCATGCCCCCCCCAAAGAAGGTGTCCCCAGGAAAGTGATTTCTGGGGAAAATAGATGCAGGTTCAGGAGATTCAGGAGTGTATAAAACAGATTCTGTAAGAGCTGGAGGTACCAAACTCACAGCTGGACTCTGGCTGACTATTCTACCTGCCCTCCAAGTTTGGTGGGTATTGGATTTTGGGGGTCTGAGTTATGGCCCCCCAAAGAAGGTGCCCCATCTTCCATTGTTTCCAATGGACTAAGGTCAAACTGGAGAATCTCTCAGTAGAAAATGAAGGTGGGGAACATTTTTACAAGCCCAGCAGAACCATTGCCACTGTGGCAGTGAAAACCCAACAGGACTAAGGTCAAGCCAGGGGAATGTCAGGCACAGGTTCAAAAGTGTATAGAATGGACCCCCTGCAAGCTACACCCACCAAATGCACAGGGAACTCACCCTGTTGCCTGCTCCTCTACAGTCTCTTCAAATTGGGGGCAGTGTACATTTCTGGACTCCCCAAAAGGTCTCCCCAGTGTTCTCTCTGGAAAAGACAGCTGCAGTTACATGAGCCTATGGAATGGCTCAGGAACAAGCCAGTGACACCAAACTCAGTGGAAATTTCACCTGGGCAGACCTCCACCCAGCCAGACAGCAGAAGCAAGGCAGGTTCTGAAGATGTAATGTATGTAATCTGGCCTGGCTATGTGCTCCCTGTAATGGCGACCACCATGTGGCCAAACGCACACGGCTAGGCCAGATACCTGAGCTTGGATCCAGACTAACAATAGCTGGCCGGATTGTAACTCACCACCAATCTAGTGCCTAGGATCCTCTAGAACCCTATGAACTGTAATCGCAATCTTAAGGTCCTATTGGGACATTTGGGCGAGGCCGGAGGTGTGGCTCCAGCTGGAATAAAAGAGGGCCCCTGAGCCTGGGTTACCATGCTTCATATCAGGGGCGTAGACTTTTTAATTTTCTGGGGGGGGGGCTCTTGTGCACTCGCAAAGCGCGCGCGTGCCGGGACGATGTTGCCGCCGCTGCCGCCGCTGCTGCCGCCACTGCTGCTGCTGCTGCCACTGCTGCCGTGGTTCACCCAGGCGCTCCTCTGCTATCTCCCGCACAAGCAGGCCGGCTGCGCAGCCCCAGCCAGGGCCGCCCCCAGAGCCCCCGGGGGAAGAAGGCGGTGCCGGAGGGCCGGAGGAGCGTGGCCTGGGTCGCCCCCCTCCTGTCAGAAGCTGGGCAAGGCAAGCAGGGAGCCGCTGCCAGCGGGCCTCTCCTGCACTCTGGAGATCTGGGCAGGACTGCCAGCAGCAACAGCAGCAGCAGCCGCTTGGCTGAGGCCGCCCCGGAGGCAAGGCAAAGCGGGTGAGATCCGGGCCGGGCGCCTACCTGGCTGCCACGGGCTCCCCACGCCGGGCACGCTCCGGCCCAGGGGCCAGCGCGGCAAGTCCCAGCAGCCCCCGGAAGGCACTGCTCCCGTGCCCTCCCCCTCCCCGGGAGAGAAGAGGAAGCCCTGCCCATCCTCCCGAGGCTCCTTGATGCCCCCCTCTCCGTCGGCTGAGCCTCAGCCCTGCCCCCTCGCTTGCGGGGGGATTCTTTGCAAAGCCTTGCCCCCACCGCTTTTGGGATCCATGGAGCCCGCCCCGTCAGAACAGCTCCCCAGGAATTTGCCTGCAGCTGCTGCCTCCAGGGAGGGGAGCCCGGACAGAGGGAGAGAGGGTGCAGGGGAGCCAGGGGGGGAGTGGTTCTTGCGCCGGCGGCAAAGGGCGGGCGGGCCTAGGAAGGGGCCCTGGAAGGCGGGGAGGCTCGGGGGTGAGTGGGCGCTCCTTTTCGCCGGGGGGGCTCAGTCCCCACTGGGAAATTTCAGGGGTGGCCTGAGCCCTCGAGCCCCCCCGTAGTTGACGCCTATGCTTCATATGACCGCTAATAAACATGCTTGCTGATTTCACTTCAACACATCTCTGACTTTGCATTGGCAATGAGGATGGGATCCTGATGAGCGACTCTCCGGCCGAACCAAGCAGCACAGCACCGAGCATCAATCTGTTGGCATCCAGCACCGCCAGGCTCCTGCACTCCACAACAACAACACCCGCCCCTGAGGACATCGCTCCCTGCATCGCTCCCAACTCTGTAACAATGGCCAACGTTCCGGGACAAATCACCCCAGCAGAAAGGCATACAAGACATGACTTTCAACATATGTTCCCCAAAGTTACCCGAGGGAACACTGGTTCATGCTCCTCCCCCTCCCCCTGCCTCTTGCACAGCAGATGGGCAGACTTGATGCTGCATGAGGTGGGAGGCCAGATGCTGGCAGGTCTCCAGCAAGGCCTGCATCTTGAGGGTGGCAGCATCCCAGATGGCCCTGACCCCAGCCCCAGAGCATCCTTCACCACCAGCTGAAGTGTGTGCACCAGGCAGACAATGCCCTTCAGGCACGCAGCCTTCACTGCTGTCAGCATATTTGCGTAGGTGTCTATAACCCTGTAGCCACAGATGATGTTGCCACTGGCCACCCATTCCCTCAGGCCTCTCTGTACCACATGGTGGCGATGTTTTGTGCTGTGTGGTCTGCATCCATCCCCTGCACGTAGAGCAGAACCGCTTTGTAGCCCGGTGGCAGGACTGTCCCCTCCTGGGGACTGGGCTGTGCCCCGACAGTCCTGCTGGCTGCTCCAGAGGTCTGTTGTGAAGTTCACGGTTCTATCTTGGGGACTGGAGCTTGGAGAGGGTGGGATTTGAGGAGGGGAGGGGCCTCAGAAGGGTATAAGGCCATAGACTTCACCCTCCAAAGCAGACATTTCCTCCAGGGCAACTAGTGTGGCCAAGCTCCAGGTGGGGACTGGAGAGCACCCAGAATTACAACTGTTGTCCAGATGACAGAGATCAGTTCCCCTGGAGAAAAATGGCTGCCTTGCAGGGTGGACTTTATGGCATTATACTCTGCTGAGGTCCCTCCCTTTCTCAAGCTCCACACTCCCCAGACTCCATCCCCTGAATCTCCAGGAATTTCCCAACCTGGACCTGGCAGCCCTAAGGAGAGAAGGAAGAAGGAAAGGGGGAGAGTCTATGGGGGCTTTCAGGAAGGGGAAAGAGAAATAGTGGGGGACAGGGAAATGTGTCCTTGCAGGTTCTCCCTTGTTCATACTAAAATACAAAGATGAAAGACATGAAGCACTTTGGTATTCACAATGTGTAATATGGACAGGATTCCCACAATCCTGTTCTTCAAAATTTGACTTGAAAATTTCCACAGTTTTTTACATCTCTGGCCTGGTGTGGTTTTTTTCAGCAGCAAAACAGGGTGAGGGGGAAGTGAGCTCCTCTGATTTTTGGAGGGTCCTTTTCTGCATAGGAGTGAAGCCCAGCATTTTCTCCAGCAGGGGAAAAAGCAGCAGTGCAGAGTTTTAAATCAGCACAAAGGTCTAGGTACAGTTATGCTGAAAACCCATATTAGCGTTCACAGTTTTGAACTTTGAGTTGGGGGAGGGGGAAGAAGCAGAGGTGCCTTTAACTTGTGGATAAGGTTCAAAATAAGGAGGAGCACATTGCCTTCCCAGAGAGATGCCCAGGCTCCCCTACTTCTAGGAGGGTGCACTGCTCCCAACATCTCACGTTATCCAAGAAGTTAGGGTTGCCAAGTCTCGGTTGGGAAATACCTGGAGACTTTGGGGGTGGAGCCAGGAGAGGGCAGGGTTTGGGGAGGGGAGGGGCCTCAGCATAGTACAATGCTATAGAGTCTACCATTCAAAGTAGCCGTTTTCTCCAGGGGAGCTTATCTCTATCAGCTGGAGATCAGTTGTAAAAGCAGGAGATCCCCAGGCCCCACCTGGAGGCTGGCGACCCTACAGGAAGTGCAAGTAGAGGCATTTGAATGTGACTCCTTTACCCACTTTCCCCTTTTTCACAAAAGCATTGCATGAAGAGTCAGCACAAACCCTACTATTTCTTTGCGTTTTATAAACATTGACAACTTTTTAACTGAGAGGAGACATCACTCTGTGGGATAGGGCTGCCAAGTCCCCCAGCAGGGCGGGGGAAACACCGATTTTTCATGCTCCCCCCCCCGCTTTTTCAAAACTGGCCACCGGGGGGAGGCAATGGCTGCCAACAGGAGGGGAACGTCGGAGCCTGCCGGGCCCTCTCCCTTCCAGGCCTCTTAAAGGGAAATGTCTGAAGAGCCTGCAGTGAAAAGCCTCACCAGACATTTCCCCTTTAAGAGTTAGCAAGAGAGCCCCGCCCAGAGATTAACGAGGGACTAAGCTCTTACTGAAGGGCCTGCTTTTGCATGCGGCTGGTGTAAGATTGAAAGGTTGCTGCTGCTGGGCCTGGGGTAAGTCCATCTGCCAGCTCTTTTCCTTCTCTCTCTCTCCCCCTCCCCCTTTCTTTGTTTTTTCTGTCTCTCTCTCTCTCTCTGTCCCCATCCAGCAGAGGTCTATCAGTGGCTATTATTAGCCACAAGGTCTAAATGGAAGTAAGTGCCTGTGCCAGCTCTTTTCCTTCTCTCTCTCTCCTTCTTTCTTTTTTCTGTCTGTCTGTCTGTCTGTCTGTCTCTCTCTGTCCCCATCCAGCAGAGGTCTGTCAGTGGCTATTATAGCCACAAGGTCTAAATGGAACCCTTTGTCTGGGGGAGTGATGCTCTGCATTCTTGGTGCTTGGGGGGCAACAGTGGGAGGGCTTCTGGAGTTCTGGCCCCGCTGCTGGACCTCCTGAGGGCACCTGGTATTTTTGGCCACTGTTGTGACACAGAGTGTTGTACTGGATGGGCTGTACTGGATGGGCCGATCCACTGTGGCTTCTCTCCTGTTCTTATGATACGAAAATCATATTCTGCCGAGATGAGGAAGGATTCAGTAGGGCCGTTGCTCAGTGATAGAGCATCTGCTTGACATGCAGGAGGTATCAGCCTCTTCAGCTAAAAAAGGATCAGGTAATAGATGATATTAAAGATCTCAGCCTGAGACCCTGGAGAGCCACTACCAGTCTGAGTAGTCAGTACTGACCTTGATGGACCAATGGCCTGATTCAGTATTAGGAAACTTCATGAGTTCATGTGGAAGCATGTGGAAGCAACATCACAGGATGTGACTTCACAAAATGATGTCACTTCCTTTCTCCTGGCTCCACCCCCAAAGTCTCCTGGCTCCACCCCCAAAGTCCCCAGATATTTCCCAAGTTGGACTTGGCAGCCCTACTGTGGGAGAACACACCTCTTGCATTGAGAAGGTCCACTGGCATCTCTAACTAAATGGTCTTAGGTTACGGGACTGGGAAAGACCTCTGTTGGAGAACTTGGAGCCCTCTGCCCATCTGAATAGACACATGGCCCACAAGATGGACTCTTTATACTAATGAATAGTAAGTGTGATCGGCAGCATGTCCATTTCCCTCGGCAATTAAAAAACTCTGACTGGGGAGAGACAACCATTTACCAAGTGGTAAGCTAATGAATGCATGCAGCCATTCAGTGCAGCAATGTGGCTGTCTGTTAGGGGATGGAGAAGTCAGCACCAATGCTCCCTCTAAGCTGTGGAGTCTTGTGAGCAAAAATTCTACTTTGTGAGCTACTGGCATTAAAGTAGTGAGCGAGCGATTTGGCTGCTGCATACATTAGCTTGCTCTGGAGCCATCCTCCCTGAGCTAAAAATGTGTGAACTGGAGGCTAAAAAACTGTGAGCTAGCTCACACTAACTCAGCTTAGAGGGAACACTGGTCAGCACCACTTTCTGTGTCGTACTGTGGCCACAAGACCAGAGACAGGTTTCCCTTAAGCAACTGACAGCAGCAGAATTATCTCCTGTGTGTTGTTATCAAGCCTTTTGCGGATAGAGACCATCCCCATAAACAGAGCAAAGCAAACTGTACCAAATCCAGAGAAGTGTGTCTGTTTGTACAGCAAAAAAATATTTTCCATAATACTACTGAGAAAACATCTGCAGCTAATACATTCTTTTAGAAGACAGACTAGTAGCTGTGTCCCGTAGGAAATGGACTGATTTAACAAGCAATTGGTTTGTTTTAAGAACTAAATCTTCAGCAGTGCCTCAAATCCTCTCCCTTTACACTGAAGCCCAGACTGCAGAGGCTAAAATGCCAGCAGCCAGAATTACCTGCAAAGGGAGAACTGTTCATTTTATATATTTTACTTATTAATACTGCAATTGCCTTTCTTCTAAGGAGGCCCACTAGGCAATCAACAATCAAAAAACATAAATCAATAACTGAGGCAGGTTACACATATATGCCTGCTGATGTTTTAAAACTGATTTTCTATCTTTTCTCTGCAAGTCAAAAATCTGCAAACATACATGGTGAATAAAGAATACATAGTGAATACACAGAAAATATCAGCTTATAATAAACAGATTTTCTTTCAGAAAACATATTAATTTATTTCTTCTATGCGGTACTATCCCCAGACTCCAGACTCATCATATGTTAGGATATAATGGTCTATCTGATTCTTCACCGTGTTCCACATATGAGGCCAGTGTACAGATTTCCACATTCAGGCGAGATTCAGAACATCAGGTTCACAAAACCATCTCAGTGATCACTACTGTCGAAGTTGGTTCCCAGAGAGGCCCGCAAACAGACCTTGGCTCTGCTGAATAGTAAGGTGTCAGATATTCAGTTGCAGAGAAATGTTCCAAGTAAAGTCTGGTTTTGTTAGAACTTCCACTACCTTTTAATGGCAGTACAAGTAATTGTGCAGACTGAAGCCTACCAGAGTGGCTCCCTCTTGTGGAAAGAGAAAACCCTCTGAGCCATCATTAAAACCTGGGTTAGATTAGAAACACTCCAAGGTCTAGTGTGCTGGCAATGCAAGAAAATATGGAATGGACAGGGGACCCTCAGCATGACATACATGTTGCCTGCAAAGGCCAAAATAGACATGAGAGCTTCCTTCTGGCTGTCACAAGGACACCACCACTATTTTAAAGTCATTTTTTAAAAGCTGCAAGAGTCTGATCCTTATCTGGCCTGCATCGCAGCACTCTCGTTTCCCCTCCCGTTGCACCTTTCCAAGTGCCAAAACAGCCATGGGTGTGTGTGTGTGTGGTTGCTGAGGCCTTGGATAAGATATGGCGGGAACAAGAGTGCCTCAGCCCACCTTGCAGCAATTTAAAATTACTTTTAAGCCTAGTTTAGTTTAGCCCTTGGATCCCCCTGATGAATTTTGAGAGTCTTTTGGTGATGCTTCTGTTAGTCAGAGCAGACAATATTGTGTAGATGGTCCAATGGCCTGTCTAGCAAATGGCAGTTTCGTAGTTCATACAAAATACATATCACCTAATAGGTCTGCATTACATGCTAGATCAGCTATTGAAATAAATGATACAGCTGGCAGAACAGTCGTGACTCTTCTCCACCCGACCTGGCACACATGAAGCTGCCTTATACTGGTCTATCAACGTTAGTGTTATTTACTGAGCCTGACTCTCCAGGGTCTCAGGTGGAGGTCTTTCACATAATCAACTGCTGGGTCTTTTTACCTGGAACTGCTGGGAGAACTGAACCTGGGACTTTGTGCATACAAAGCAGATGCTCTACCATGGAGCCACATCTGCTCCTTCCAACTTGACTCATAAGGCTGCTGTGGGGCAGGATGCATCAGGCCTGGTTGCTTTTTTTAATGGTGCAGTTAGGTTGTAATTTACTAACAAATGCAAGATTCATCCCACTGAAGGGGTGCCATCCACAAGCCAATTCATCCAAAGTCTGGGAATTTAAGGCTGCTTAACTGGGCTGAATTCAATAGGAACAAGTTGACTCTAGGTACTATTTTAATATGTCTGTCTCTTTATGTGTCAGATGGTGCATCGCTAATGGGCATAATGGGGACCTTGAAAACCTTAAAGAGGCTTCCTAGGTTGGAGTCCTTACATCTGACTCAATGGAACTGTTTAATTTTAAATCAGGACATGCAAACAGCTGATTTCTGAGGACATGATTTCCAAGTAGGTGTGTTTAGAATCTGGGTCTAAACTTGCACCAGTTCTGTGACTCCTACTGAACTGTTTTGTGAATCCTGATACTTGCAACTTGGGAGCTTACATTTCTTCATGGGAAGATAATGAAACCATCTTTAACTTTCTAAAGTCTTCTTCATAAATTCTTTGGCTGCTGCATGATACCAGCTCTTCACTGACTCCTGCTCTTTCCTCTCTGCACAGCCTTTTGAACAAATTTAGAGTCCAGTGGCACCTTTAAGACCAACAAGGGTTTATTCAAGGTATGAGCTTTTGTGTGTATGCACACTTTTTCAAATACCAGCCTTTTGGCATTAAACAATGGAAAGGAATCTTTGTTCTTTGGTTCCCACCCCAGTCTGCAGGCTTTGCTGCCACCAGATGGAGAGTCAGGGAACAAAACACCCAAAATTCAAAATTTGCTAATTTTTTTTTTTAAAAAATTAAAATATGGAAATAAAATTTAATTTGTTTACAAAATTCCAGGAGGAAATCCTTAGAAATAATCTGTAACTGGTTTAGATGAAATTATATAAGGAATTATGTCTAAATAGACCATACAAATTTTGGATGTATTGTCAATCACAAATTCTGCAAACAGTAATTTGATTTCATCTAATAACTGCAAACTAGGATATTTGGGGTCTCTTATTGGTCAAGAGCTACTGAGTGTCTTTTAAATGACCCCTGCTTAATGCCATTTTACAAATTCATATTTAATTTTATACCTGTGCAGGAATATTGCTGCCACTCTTTCATTTTCTCTTTCATACATAAATTGTAAAAAAAAAAAATCAGATTCTGATAACCTTTTGAAAAATGATCACCTTCGGTTACTCTGTCCTGGGGTGGATGGTGACAGAACTGTCCAACTCTCTATATATGGACCTCTATATAGACATAAGAGATTTCACAGGTACAGAACATGGGCCACTTGGTTGATATGGGGTCTAGTTTCAAGAAGAAAGGTATACTTACTAAAAGAATGATCAAAGGACAGACTGGCAGTGGTTCTTTTATTTTCCATTTCAGAATATCCTTAGACTGAAATAGAACAAAACATGTATGATGTATATACGAAGATCAGTGATTTACTCTTGATTATCCTTACAAGAATTGTTTATCACTTCTTGATTACAGTGGGGGAGAGGTGTCCTCAAGAGGGCAGGTATCATTGGCCATCCCTGCTCTAAGTGGCTTGGGTGAAATTATTACATCTTCATTCTTACGATGCCTCATCTTAAATTTATTCTCATGTTGATTTTTCAGACTTACTTATCTATCAGTGTCTACCTACTGCACATGCATGGGTATGAACTCCTTTCCATCAGATTTCATCCCCCTTCACTATCTTCTCTCAGATCACTGTGTGACTCTTTACCATATAGTCTTTGCAATCCACTTTTCTTTTCAGGCTTTTCCTATTAGCAGGGCTTTTTTCCTAGGGGAACATGCCAGAATGGAGTTCCAGAACCTCTTTGATAGAATTCTTTTTAAAATGTTTAGAAGTTCATGAGTTTTCAGTATACAGATTGAAACCTTCATTTCCCTCTTGAGAATTCCGACAGCACTTTTTCCAAAAAAGAAAAAACCTTGCCTATTAGTTTTACATAGCTGAAAATACTCTTCAGTGCCTGCCCAAACCAATGTGTTTTCCTAGATAACTGGCCATAAAGTAACAGCAGTGATAGGGCATCACTGATTTCCACCCCATGTCTTACCACTTGTAAAATTTCACTGTATGCAAGAATCCTTATCCATCAGAATCCTTATCCAGGCTCCATATCCCTGGAGTTTGCAGGAGGGGATGTTCACTATGTGACACTTCTCCTTCATGTAGTAAGTGCTTAAAAGAATACATTGGGGAATTTGAGAAAGGGGCTGCCAGCTTGGGCAGCATCCCTTGGGCAAGAATAACATATATGCCTGCTCTGAGATATGTTACTATCATCTTTTCAAAGTCTGGGATCATGCCCAGCCAGTCCTTTAATTTTCATTCCAGATGTCACTGTGTATCTAGGCATGCATTACCTTACCTAAGTTGCCTAACATAACTGTAACACTATAAATCCACTATAGAAAAATTTTGAAGAACATCCCTATAGCAATATGTTTGCACAGATTGATTCTGTTTACCACATATCTAATACTGAAGCTGGTTACACACAATATGATAAGGACTTCTGGCCCACAGGAATGTCCTAGAGTTTTTGGATAAGACAGCAAGCAGTTGATGGTAGGAATTCAGATTCCCGAACAGCCCCTATCACTTCTCCAAAGCTACCAGATATAATATGAGGGTTCAGTTGAGTAACCAATCCATTGCTGGCTTGTATCTAGAAGCTTATTGCTTAATTCACTAGAACCTTATTGTTTAATGAGTGCAAGTCACATGGACTTCCATTTATAATACAGCAGTCCAGAAAGAGAGTGTTCCTTCATAATGAGTTATTCTAATAATTTTGAACATCATGTAAACTTCAGCTGGTATTTGTAAAATGCATTTTATACATAGGGAATAGTTATTAATTTCTGATTAATTTGCTCTCCTATTTGGTCAGCCTTTCCATTTGGAGATTATTTCTTCTGGTAACAAAAAAGGCTTTTGATATAGTTGAATGGGGCTACATATATTTATCAAATATACATAAAGAGAATTGTGATGGAATGATGATTTATACAATGTCTGTTACCAGGCAGTTTACAATGATAATATAGTCATTTCTTTTCAGATGTATTCAGATGCTCCATTTCCATTTTTAAAGTATGTTAAACTTCAAAGGAATATCTAATGATGATTTAGGTTTCATTACAATGTTAGCATCTATAAGAGGCATCAGATTTTTTAAAGTTTTGTTCACTGAATTATTCTTCTTTTTCCTCTTCTTCTTCTTCCATGGAGTTCAGGAACTCAGAGTGGTATACAAGGATTTATCCCTGCCATTTTATAAAACTGCATTGTAAAAGACCTGTACAATGACAAACCAAGTTCTTGCAGTAAGTAAAGACTGAAGAGCTGAACAACTGGAAAAGAAACCTCCCTTCCCATACAGCAGTAGAATATAAAAGTTGAGTCCATAGCATTATTCATTAAAATTAAAAGCATCTAGAAGGACATCATGGAATCATAGAAAAGCTGTGAAAACATCGAAAACATGTGAAAAGATGTTTAGGTGTTAGGGCAAGATTTGGGAATAGCAATAATTTTTGATGTTCAGGAATACTCCTGGAATTATGGATATTAGTTTTCTGCAGTTGATGGAAAACTGTACTAACTACACAAATCATGCCCCAAGAACATACATCTTTTCACATGTTCTTCTGGTTGGTTGTAATTTTTAATTAACAAGGCCATGGATCCAGCTCCTACATTTTATTACTGGATTTTTTTGGTGGGGGGTTCTTTTCCAGTTGTTCAGCTCTTCTCTCTTTATTGCTGCATGAACTTGGTTGTCATTATACAGGTCTTTTACACTGCAGTTTCTGTAAAATAACAAACAGCTATAGCCCCTTGAGGGAAATTTCATAAGTTTTGGTTCATTTTTTATGTGAGGTGGACATGCAGCACAGCACAGAAGAAGAGAAGAAAAGAGAAAAGAAATTTGCCATAGAATTTGTGCATGATACCAGCTGCAAGAATATTTTACACCAGGGATTGAAAAGTTGTGACTGTTACTTATATAAATGAATAGGAACTCTCTGTATTGTCCAGATTAATTCTGTAAGGGCCAGAGAGGGAAGACAACCAAATAACATGTTGCTCAAAATTGGTCATCTTTTAGTGTTTATTGGGAAAGCAAAGCCAGTAGGTTTTCTTATTGTCTCATTTATTCATTGTGTTCTCAATGTATTAGCATGTCTAGTTAAAAGGAGCAGGTTGTAGGTAATATAAAAGACCTCCACCAGAGACCCTGGAGAGTTGCTGCCAGTCTGAGTAGTCAGCACTGACCTTGATGGACCAATGGTCTGATTCAGTATGAGGCTGCTGCATATTTATATGTGTGCTGTATAACAGACAGTAATCTGTATCTTCACACTGACAAACAAGTTAGAGGCATCCCAACTCTGTAGCTAATGAATGCCCTGAGGATATTTTTTTCCATAGGCCATTCTTTCCCTATCCAAACAGAACTTTGAAATGGAGATGCTTTGCAACACAGGGAGAGGAAGCACTGATACGGTAATGGCTGTAGTTGTGCCAGCCCTTGTCCTGGGATTAAGCCCACTGCAGCATCATGAGAAGTTGTCAACTCATGTTAGTACTGAAGGCTAATTTACTCATACATGCTCACCTCTCAGTAACTGCAACTGATGGTTTTCATGAGTAAATGTGACATTACAGTCAGAGTTTTCATATCCAACGTCACCTCAAATGCCACACCTTTCGTTGGACACAGTTCAAACACACTGCTTCCAGGGAGCAGGCAATGAGTAACCAACTATGAGCTTGGCCTGAGGCCCTGAAGGAATACAACAACATTACACCTCGTCCATAGATTGACAAAACAGACAGCTATTGACTGGTCATACCGAAACATTCTGGCCAACACATGTAGAGAAAGCAAAGCCTAACATGGCGGGAAAGCATGGTCAGAAGTCCAAGTTTCCCTTGCTTATGATCTGGAGCTTCAATTGAGGGGCAGAGTGGTCAAGAGAGATGTAGATCCACAGCTGGGCAAAAGAAAGGAGAGGAGGGAAGAGGGGTTTAATTTATTCATCGGAGCTTATGAGAGAGATGGGGCAGGAAACTGCAGCTGGACGAGGGAGGGCATTAGGAGGAGATGACTGATCTTTTGGATGCCTTCATTAAATCATTTTTTCAAATGGCAGGGAACTGGGGTGGGACTCTGCAGCTGGGAAAGAGAGGGCAAAGGCAGCTCAGCCATTTGATTTATAAATAGATGGAGTTCAGAATGGGAACCACGGGTATGATTTTCGCAGCTGGAAGTGGGAGAGAGCAGGTTTGTTGACCTGCCTCTTTCAAAGAGCCTGGCTCTCAAAGAAACCTTGGGGGTGAGAGTCTTTCCAAATTTGCTAAGCTGGAGCATTTTTTTATTATTATTATTATTTTAGAAGAGTGAGGTGGACAGCTTGTTCACCTGCTGGTAATTTCCCCCCCCCCCCCAAACTCTCACAGCTCTATTACAAAATTACTCCATAAACTTACACAACTGGACGGGTGCCAGGAGAATGTCATTATTAATTCTGCTCTATAAAGTGCCAACAGAACTGAAATGCTCTTGGGGAGATGCTGCCAAAAATGTACCAGAAAAAAAAACCCACCCTAGACCTTAAGAGAATCAGGAGAAGGCAGGGCTCTTCTCCATATGGATTCCATCTGTGTTCAGTGGGGCTTTATTTTTTCTTTCACTAGAATTTGGGCCAGGCACGGGCTTAACTGGCCGGTGCCAGCTCTGTTTCCACCATTTTTGAAACACTAATTGTTTGATTTAAATGAAACAGAAGACCTTCTTTCATCACTGGCAATTGTACAGGAATTTGTTTATCCCAAGGATGTGAAGACATACAGTGTTTAAGAGAGCCCATGTCTGTAAGAACAGAACGGTAATGCTGGGCATCAGTTACTCAGCATTGATGAATCCATCACTAATGTGTTTGAGACTGTCAGCCCTAAGATTCTCAGAACAAACTTGCTTTGTTGCCTGGGTGAGAGTCCATTGTTGTCTTGTGCATCTGTCCATGGATGGCAAGGCCCCGCACAGAGCCCAGGCTTCCTTAGACTGAATAGTATTCTTTGATTAATCAGGTTGCCACCCCCAGTTCAAAACAACAGCACATGGAGAAGGAAATTGCCACCTATACCTGGACTTTAGAATGAGAGGCAACCAAATCTGTCTTTTGAAAAGATTACTCCAACAACCTGTGGTTGCAATCAGCCAGTTCATGCTCATGAAATAATAATTAGAAAAAGATCTCGGCAATTCAGATCCAGGAAATGCAGACTTTAAGATTACCAGAGAATGTGACTGTTTTTCATCGACTTGTGGAAATCCTGAATACACATACCTTTGAAAATCAGAATGAACCTTGAACTGTATTGGCTTTTCAGTTCTGATAGAGAACAGTGGAGTGATTTGTATCTAGTTATCCAGTCTCACACATCCATAACTAATGGTTTCTTTAGGAGATAACTGCTTTTGAATTAAATCAGCATAGGAAATCATAGGAAATCACGTCTAATATTTGAAGGCACAAGGGTCTTTATTGAGAGCCAGTTTGGTGTAGTGGTTAAGTGGTTAAGTGCACGGACTCTAATCTGGGAGAACCGGGTTTGATTCCCCACTCCTCCACTTGCACCTGGCTGGATGACCTTGGGCAAGCCATAGCTCTGTACCAGCTGTTCCCTCAAGGACAGCTTGGGAAAGCGCTCTCTCAGCTCCACCTACCTCACAGGGTGTCTTGTTGTGGGGAGGGGAAGGGAAAAGGGGTTTGTAAGCCGCTCTGAGACTCCCTTGGGGAGTGGAGGGCAGGGTATAAATCCAACCTCTTCTTCTTCTTCTTCAATATTTGTATGCGAGTAAAATAATAGGAAACTATAATTAGGAATGCCAGAAATCACCAGAGAAATTGGCTTGAATATTGATAAAAAGTACAGATTTAGAATCCAGAAAATTACATAGTTTGGAGAATAGCTGGGTTACAGGACAAACTAAAAACCAACAAATATGATATAGACTTCAAATTTTCAATTATTACTTTAAAAAACCCTCAAAGTTGTTGATATTCAATGAAAAATAAATAACTTGTCACTAAAATCAGCCTCAGATGAGACTGGAAGGCAGCAAATGTAACACTGATTTTTTTTTAAAAGGGATCTAGAGGAGATCTGAAATTACAGAGCAAATAACCTGACATCCATTCTAGGTACATTTGAGGAAACTATTATTTAATACAAGCATATAATGCAACAAGTCCTACTGGCTTCTATAAATGGAGGGTTAATATGTGGACAAAGTTAGTCCAGTAGATGTTACATATTTGGAGTGTCAAAAGCTTGAAGTTCCAAAAAACCTTGTACAAGGTATTCCAAAAAGATCTCCTCAGACTCATTGAGTGGGAAACACTATGGCAAATGCATTGCAAAAGTAAGTTTGAGACAAAAAATCCTAGCTGTATACACTGCTGGGGTCTGAACTGGCCACAACAAACCAAGAAATAGACCATGGAGTCATGGTCAATGGAAATATTAACTCAGGGTGATTCCACCCTGGAGCTATTCTCTACAAACAAATCATTGGTATTCCATGAGGTATACTGGAGCATTGAAATCATTCTCCCCCTGTATTTTCCCATCTACATTGTGTGTGTGTGGGGGGATATTGTTATGCTATGATTACAGCTTTTCCCCTCAGTCTCTCCTAGCTCCCTTCTTTACCACAGTCACCATTCCACACAACTTTTGTACATGTAGAGCCTTTGATCTTCGGCATAGCTTTTTTGGCGATCCTTTCTTGTTAGACCCAGACCCAGGAATCTGCAACTTTTAAAATTCAGTGACACCCAGAAAAGTATACATTTGTCAGTTCCCCCCTTCCCCATTTGAGCTTATGGTTGTGATCACATGCACAATTAGCCCTGACATAGGTGCGAATGCCGGGCAGATTAAAGGAGCGTGATCACACAACAACATCTGGGACGTGCCCTGCAGCTGTCGGTAACCCATTTTGCTCCACCACACAAGCGGATTTAAAAGACACCTCAGAAAGTCTGGTAGCAAGCGGGTTGCCACGAGCCACAGATGGACTTTCCTGTGTCTGATCGCTCCAGCATGCTCTCATGGTGTCGGGATGGTCTGATCAGGCTATCCTGACTCTGTGCCATTGTTTTTGCCCTTTTCAGTATGCGCATCATCATAGGGAGCCCTCAGGGCTGATTAATCCCTGGAGACAAATGGCAAAAAAAGCCCCCATGACTCACCTGCAGTTGCGTCTGATCACACAGTGGCAGGCTGTGCTTGCAGCTTTAAAAGACCATGTGATTACGCAACTGTGGGTCAACATCCACCAGAGGAAATAGCCTCCTCCCCTGCTTTATCTCGTTCGTGTGACCACAACCTATTAGGGCTATTCCGCCATGACAGCATATCTAAAGACAGACCAGGATGCTTTTCATCTGATGCCCTCCTCACTAAATATCACACTGGAATATCACCTAATAGTAGAAATGGCATCAATTCAGAATGCTGGGATGGTATAACAGCAGCAATTTTTTGTAATGGTGACAGCAGCAAGCAGTTCAGAAACTGATAACTGGAAATATTTTCTAACACACCAAAACCTGTGGGCATCCTGAGAACATGGTGAAATTGTAGTGCAAAGACCATCCACGCATTACAGAGATTATGCTTTTATTCTTCCCAAAAGAAAAAAAGAAAAAAGCAACAAATTAGTTCCTGGAAAAGTGGGACCTTGGCAGAGAAAGAATGGAAGATTCGTGGACTGATGACAAGGTTGTCTGGAAACACTATACCAACTTCACATGCAACTAAATGTAATCACACTACATTTGACTGGTGAGGAACCACCCTCAGTGTGCATCAGTGGTGAGAAAAGGTAAATTCTGCACTAGACATTATTAGGAAAAGGACTGAAAATAAAAGAGCTGATATCATAATACCCTTGTACAGATCTATGGTGCAGTCATGCTTGGAATAATGTGTACACTTCCGGTTGCCACGTCCCCCAAAAGATATTACAGCCTTAGAAAAGGTGTAGAAATGAGCAACCATGAAGATCAAAGGATTGGATTGCTTTCCCTGACAGAGAAGGTATGGGGTTTTTAGTTCAGAGAAGTGACAGCTAAGGAAAGACATGGTAGAGGTTCATGAATTTATACACGAAGTAGAGAAAGTGTCCAAGGACTACTGCTTCCAGGATGTCACATCAGTTCCAAATCACCTGCAATCAAATGGTCTTGTGGTGAGTGAAGTGGGGAGAGTTAAAAGACAGCTCAAGGAAATAACATATTGAGAGAACAGATCCATGTCTGGCCATGCTGCTCATTGTCTCAGGGTATATAGGAAGCCTGTGTCTGAAAGAAACACTGTTTGAAAGAAAACTGGGGACTCAGCTTCCTAACTTAGTGGATAGAGATGAGAAAGATGAAAAGGATATTCATGCATTTAAGAGACAAAGCAAAAATAAGCAAAAGGAGTATTATGACAGCTGATTGCCACTATTACAGCTGAAGCCTAATGATAAGTGATAAACCATGCATAAGGTATTTTCTGCACATGCCATGGACAGGAGGCACAGGTAGCTAGATGGGTTTTCTGTCCCCCAAGGGCATCATTTTGGGCAGCGACGGGAAGGTAGGTAGGAGGAAGTTCTGTTCTGAGGATGGAAATGCCTTCTGTTAGCAGACAAGCTTATATTTAGAGAAAATCAGAGCTACCTTCAACATGTCCCTGAAAAGACTGAAGGATTGGGAAGCATGCAGGTTTCATCAAAACCTGATGAGGAGACCAAAGAACAACAAACTGCAATATCTGTGGAAACATAGTCTGAGACAAGCTGCAGAAATCTAGGAACCTGCACAAAACTCCACAGAGGCTGTGATCATATGCACAATTAGACCCAACATAGGTGCATATGCTGGGAGGATTTAAAGGGTGCGATCAGACAACAGCATCTGGGAAGTGCCCTGCAGCCATCGGCAACCTGTCCTGCTCTGCTGCAGAAGCAGAGTTAAAACATGCTGGGGAAAATCCGGTAGTAAACAGGTTGCAACAGGCCACGGATGGACTTTCCCGTGTCTGATCTCTCCAGCGGGCTCTCATGGCGTCGGGATGGTCTGATCAGGCCACCCTGACTCTGTGCTGCTGTTTCCCCCCCGCTTTACAGTATGCACATCATCGCAAACTCCATAGGGAGCCCTTAGTGTGGAGGTGCAATTCATCGATCCCTTGTTTAAGCACATGGGGGGGAAAGGGACAAAAAAAGAGACCCACAGTTGCATCTGATCACACACTGACGGTCTGTGCCTGCAGCTTCAAAGGGAGGTGTGATTGTGCAACTGCAGGTCAAATTCCACTGGAGGAAATAGCCTCGCTTCCCCCCCTCTCCCTGTTTTCTGGCATGTGTGACTGCAACCAGAGATGATCTGAACTATCTTTGTGCATCTGTACTTTGTTTTCTAATTTGGTCCATGCAAAGCTGCATGTCATCCGTTTGAAAAGAGGTATGTTTGGAAAGGAAGGTACTTCTTTCTTGCAGGAGGACTGTTTATGTTATGCCACAAAACTACTTCCAGACAGAGCTAAGAGGAAGTGAGGCTGGTTTACAGCAGACAGTTACTAGTACTTGAAATAAGATTGATTTAATATGAAGACTGCAGTTTCATCAATCAGAGTTAAGCAGAATATAATAGGAGTCATCGCTGCGGGAAGAAGAATCTGAGAGACGAAGAAATGCAGTGTGAGAAACTGGTCAGGGAGAAGAGATGCATATGTTCAAGGACAGTAGAGGAAGTTTAAGGTTCATGTATTGAAATTAAATAACCTGTCAAGTCTTTGGAATCAGGTATCTAGTGTTTTCATGTGTCTTGCAATTATCCTGAACACAAAGTATGCACTGGAATGACTGGCCATTCTATGGCTTCTTTATGTGAGATGTAGAGATGTGCATTGGTTTTTGCAATTCTAAACTTCCAGTCAAGCATCATCAATCACAGGTAACATTTCTTGTAATGTCCCTCATCTGGCATACCATATCTCCAAGAGAGAGAGAGAGAGAGAGAGAGAGAGAGATGGGAAAAAGCACAGAGGAGGGCAAGCAAGGAGATTAAGGGGTTGGAGCACCTTCCCTATGAGGAAAAAATAAAGGAATCTAGGACTTTTCAGTTAAGAAAAAAAAGATGACTTTGGGGTAGGTCATAAAGTTATGATAGGGGGTTATAATAATTTTGTATGGGGTGAGGAAAGTGAAAAGCTGACCATGTTGTGAAACAGGATGATGGACTAAATGCACCACTAGTCTGATCCAGCAGGGCTCTTCTTCTGTTCATTTGGGCTATTTCTGAGTCACCCTGTTGTCACCAGCCAACAGCAGACAGTTGCAAATTTCTCTGTTATGTTCTTAAGGTCAATTTAAATAAGACGCTGTCTCAAACAACCACTGCCATTCATGCAAGACCCCTTTACATCCTTCTGTGGGCTTTCTGATTATTAATTTTCAAAAATTAATGTAACTAGGTTAGCAGACTTGAGGCTAATTATAACAGTTGCCTCTTATATCATTTGGGTGACAAAACCACTTGTAATAATAGCATTTGTGATTAGAAAAGGAAGTCAGTTTGCCTCTTTCCTCACCAGTGGAAAGATTGTTTCCTGCTTTTTCTAATGTCTTGTCAAATTTATCTAAAGCAATGGCACAATTTATTTCTTCCCCAGGAGATTACTGTAGAGTTGTAACAAGCTCAGCTTTTAACATTCTTGTGATGTTCAGTACAAATTTTCCCACTTGTGGTAAGTCTGAGATTTAATATTTTTTTCCCTTCAGGAATCACTGGAGCACTGTTTCTGAAGGGCCACGTAAAATACTCTGCATTTGAGGAGAAAATTCAAGATACTTTTCAGTATGAATTATTGATATTAATGTTCAGCTATTTATGGAAACTGCTTTTTACTGCTGACCACAAAAGATATCCAAAAGCCACTTATGTGTGTGTATGTTAGAGTGACCAACCCCAGCTTGAGAAATTTCTGGAGATTTGGGGGTGGTGCCCTGAAGAAGGCAAAGTTTGGGGAAAGAAGGGAGCTCAGCTGGGATATGATGCTATAGACTCCATCCTTTGAAGCTGTGGAGCACCCTCCACAGTGGAACTGATCTCTGTAGTCTGGAGATCAGTTGTAACTGCAGGAGAACTCCAGGTGCCACCTGGAGGTTGATAGCCCTACTGTGGTCCCGGTCACACGAGTGAGATAATTCGGCGGGGGGGGGGGGGGAGTGAGGTTATTTGCTCCGGAGTAATTTGACCCACAGTTGTGCAGTCACACAGTTCTGTCAAGCTGCGGGCACAGCCCACCACTGCGTGATTAGACACAATTGCGGGTGAGTTGGAGGTGGTGGGTTTACCGTTTTTTCCCGATGTGCTTAAACAGGGGATCGATGAATCGCATCTTCACCTTGAGGGCTTTCTATGGCAGTGTGCTCTTAGTCTTAGAATATTCCGCTCATCAGATGCCTCATGTATTCCCCTAACTTAAATTTCTCCATTTAAAAAAATATTTGGATTTTAGGGAGGAGGCTGCTTAAAGGAGAACTGTTACTGGTATGACATGTTCCCTGAGTCCCTGTGAATCATGGCCTATCAGTATACCTCTCCCCACTGCCACAGCCAGCCAACTAGATGTGTATATGGCACAGTATCCCCATTACTAGAAAAATGCTTGTGAAAACAGCTGAGGTTTTCTTTGGAAAAATCCTAGATAACAGAAGCAAGTTCCTATCTTACCTAGCCATTATACAATGGGATATGATATTAATCTCAAGTTGTAGTTAAGGTTGGGGGGCAGTACTAGGAATACAAATATTATTTTCTGGTGTTCCTGGACATAGATTTAAGGATAAAGTAGGAGTTTAGTTATGAATGTCAAATGCTGACTTACTGTTCTCCCCCCACTATGGTTCCTACTTATGCATGCTGAAAATGAGCTTGCAAGAACAGCATGTATCATCCTGTGATGACAGTGATCTTGGCTGTTGATGAATAAGCAGAATTTGTGTGGTTGGTGGCCACTACATATCACTTCACATTCATGTCTTACCCACATATAAATCTTACTAGGCTAATGTTTATTTTAAAAGAACAATTAAAAACAATTAAAATTACAAAATAATACAATAAAAATACACAAACATACAGCACCAGAACCAGGGAGGAGGCCAATAATCATTATTGGGGGTATGCCAAATGAAAAAAAAACCCAGTCTTCCCCCATGGGTGGAAGACAATGTTAGAGGGAGACAGACAAATCTCCCTGGAGAGGGAGTTCCAAAGTTTTGTTGCCACAACTAAGAACACTCTAGGGTCATCACCCATCTAGCCTCAGATGGCAGGGGCAACTGAAGCAGGGCCTCCAAAAATGACCAGAATGAGGGGTAGTAGTAATATACTGGGTAGGAGACTCCAAATAGTTTGCCACTAAGCTTGACATTTGCCCACCCACAACAGGTAAAACCCTAATCCCACACCACTGAGAAATTGAGGAGTGGGAGAAAAAATGGACAGAAAATGGCTTCCATAGAGATACTTTAGGAATTTCCATCATGTCTCTGTTGTCTTTACCATAGAGATTAGGGTAGGTGTGTACATTCAGGCAACACTGAGCCAAAAAATAACCGAAAATACCTTATCAGTATTTTCCAGATTCCCCCCCCCCCAACTTAATATTAAACTCGGTATTGTCTAAAGCTATCCAAAATGGCTGAGCCTGAAAAATCCTGAAAATCTTCAGGATTCTTCAGGGCCACCGGATAGGTGTTTAAAGGGATTGCCTTTCCTTTATATGCCTTCTGGGTGAACTCACTGCTTCGGAGTGGCATGGCTCGCAAAAGGCATTTAATGCTTTTGTCCCATCCATTGGAAAAAATGGAGGATGGGGAATCTTCTTTTGGGGCTCATAGAATTGGGCCCTCTGGTCCAATCTTTTTGAAATGGGGTGGGGGGTTGAGGAGAGGCACCAGCAGCTATGCTCTATCAATTATCCATTATACTCATTTACTATAATGGTCTCCATAGAGTATGATGGAGTTGAAAAAATTGGGGTTTCCTAACTATTTCCCGAAACCGAATACTATACCAGTATTGGGATTTGGGAATACTGATATTTTTCAGGTTCAATATACGCACACCCAAAAGATACTGGGGGGGGGGGGCGCTTGCACGCTTCTAAATTAGGGGGAATACCTAGGGCATCACCTGGAAGTTGATGTCACATCCTTCCCAAATTCCACTCTTAAAATCTCACAGTTTTTGGTGAGGCAGTGCTGGTAGCTCTACTTGCTGCAGGTAGAGCTGCAATCTCTAGGGGGCAGAGCTCCAGTTTTGTGGGGCCCATGTTCTCCCAGGAATAAGGCATCCACAAGGCTCTGGTTTAAGTACATTGTATAGTAATTTGTTTATATGTTCTCTGCCACCAAGTGAAGACATCCACACCTAATGGCAGGGACAGCTCTCCAGGAATCTTATCAGCCTTGGGAGGAGATGGTCACTTATCAAAGAGGCAGACTTTGCATGGTATTTTAACATCTGTCAGTTTGAAAAGGTGCCCATTTCATAGCTAGCTGTAAGAAACAAATTATTGTGTGAATCATGGTTCTGTGGTATCTGATTTGCCCTCCTAAAGATGCTGAAAACCCTGAAATGAGTGACAGAACGATGTTGTCATTATTACACTTGAAACCCGCATTAAATAAAGCACAACCCTCGATTTCCCTTTGAAGGTTTATGGAAAGTTGAGTCAAGTGCAGTCAGTGGTGTTTTTCCGCAGCACAGGAGTTGCTGGGATAACACAGATGTCATATGCAATTAAATTAATGTTGTGGGCACAGCTGCTTTGTCAAATAAAGTAAGATAAAAGGAAACAATTACCTAATTTAAGGGAATATTTTATTTACCTAGCTGAACAACATACGGCATATTGACTCATCCAATGCCAATTGAATTTTTCCCCTCCTTCCCTGTGTGTAAGGCTAGGTTTTGCTTATCCACATGTGCTGCTGGGAAGCATTATCTAAAATGATGAAGTGTAGGAAGTGGAGCAGACAAGAACATTTTACAAAGAAAACACTGCATGTCCCCGAACTTCTCTTCCTCACCTTCTTCATGCCTCTTGCTTGATTGTTCTCAGGCTATTAAATGGAATTCAGAAAATTCAAACAGTCTTCTCTACTGTTCAGCTTGAATACCATAAACCACATCACTTGGTAAAGAAAGCCATGCTTCAGGACCCCACAATGAGGTATCTATTACCAGGAGCTCTAAGAAAATGTTCTTTTAATTGGCTACATTTATCTTTAATCCCTGTTTTGACAGAAAGTCTAACATAACCATATATTACAAATTCACCCCACCCTCCCGGAAAAAAAAGAACCCCTCTCAAACGCTGCTTAATTTTTATGTTTGACAGAGCCATTTAGAAAAAAATAATGTTGACCTTTTGGCATCCTAGGGGGAAAAAAAATCTTAATGTGATGTCATTGCAACGGGATCAAAAAAGACACAAAAGTGGCATCTGTGACCAAAGTATAAAACAATTCTTAAAAGGGGTCCTTAAAAGTGGCAATAAAATACTAATAAGACCTTTGGGCCTTTTGCTAAGGCAGCTGCAAAATCATGTTAAGTAATTTCTATAAGTGCCGTGGCCATTATAAAACTGATTAAAGTTTACCTACATTTTATTCCTAGAGAGTTTGGAATGAGAACTGAGAAACCAGATGGTTAATATGGATCATGCATGATGGATATATTCCATCAGGCATAACTGTGGTCATGGAAACAACAGGACAAACATTATCTTTATTGTCTATTTCTTAACAAAATAATTCACATATGTGTCTCTGCCAATCTAAGCAAAAGGCATTTGAATATTCCTTTAAAGGTCATCTTCTTCCCACCCAGAACTCAAGTGTTTTGAACTTAACACAAAACTGTTAAGAACAATATCACTTTATATCTCGCCTCTACATTGATGTAAAAGCCAACTTTCCCCCCACAAAAGTCCTCCTGGAGCTTGGTTGTTCGGTTTTGGTCAAATGGACGTTCCATTCCATCATATCATAACAACAAACGCCCCTGGAAATAAATAAATAAAATAGCTAAGCATTCTTTCCTCTCTCACCGTGCTGACAAGAGAATGAACAATGGGAACATAAAAATAGAAGACTTATATAAAGGTTGGAGAGAAACCACAGAGCTAATTTAAAGGTACTACTTAGCACACAAGTTACCCAACATATGGGGGCATGAGCTCATATTGTCCAACAGGAAAATGGAAACAAACTTCATTGTGTTACTAGGTGGTATTTCTGTCCATTATTGGACACTGTTTTCTCTCAGTTTTTGGATACTTGGTGCCATTAATTCTGAGAAATGTTTGAATTCTTATTCTAGTGTTCATATTAGATGCTGATAGATGTAAGAGAGAAGCAAGTCCCTTAACAGCGGGGCAGCTATGCTCTTGCTGTCTGAAGCAAAAGGGCCCGACTCAGTATGGCCCGATATTTGTGGGGCTGGGCAGGGAGGGAGAGGTGGCCAGATGCTGGGTGGGGTGGAGTTGCTGAGTGGCAGGAAAGTTTGGGCTTCCCCCAGAACCAATGGCAGGGTGCCAGGGTGGCTGGGGGGAGGGTGGTTTCAGGGGGAAGAGGACAGCTGCTCGCCTTCCCCACACCAGCCTTTGTCTGGCCTCAGAGGTCCAGCTGATGCATCTGATCCAGTGGACCCATGCTATGCCAATTCTTCTTACAGCTGTAATCAATAACGTTGTGGCCAATTTTAATCCAGATATTTTCCAAATCTGTTGTGAGCATGGTCATTTCACTGGGTCATAGACATCTGGCAGAACCTCTCCATCCCATATAAGAACTGGAGCTGCAATGATGCAAAATGATGCATTCCTAAAGGGTGCACTTGCATTTTAATTTGGTTGCTCTTCAAGGTCTTAAAGGTCAGAAAGATAAAAGTAGGGTTGCCAGATCTGAGTTGGGAATTACTGAAGATTTGGATGGAGGATTGGGAGGGCAGGGTTTGGGGAGGGAAAGGACCTCAGAAGGGCATAAAGCCATAGATTTCTAAAGCAAACATATAATGCCATAGAGTCCACCCTCCAAGGCAGTCATTTTCTCCTGGGGAACTGATCTCTGTCACCTAGGATCAGTTGTAATTCCACAAGTTCTCCAGGCTCCAGATTGAGACCAGCAACCCCAGGAGAAAGGCAGCCTATGTTCTCTAGGTCAAAACTGGTATTTTCAGCAGGGCTCAATATAGATACTAGATCAATTTGACAGGATGTCTGTGAAGAAGGTGATGTATTCTGCACCAGCTGAAGATTCCGGTGTCTGAATTACTATAGTGGTGGTGGAAAGGGCTGTCAAGTCACAGCTAATTTATGACAACCCCATAGGGTTTTCAAGGCAAGAGACATTCAGAGGTGGTTTGCCATTGCTAGCCTCTGCATAGGAACCCTGGACTTGGTAGTCTCCTGTCCAAACACTAACTGGGGCTGACCCTGCTTAGTTTCTAAAATATGATGAGATTGGGCTAGTCTGGACCATCCAGGTTAGGACCTGAACTACTGGCCTTCAGGCATCCAGGTCAGGGACTGAATTACAGGCCCTCAGGCTTTCAGAATCTTCTGTCACTTCAGAGCCAATCTCTTTCTAACATATCATCTTCTGTTGGCTTTCCCTACAAATGCTATACACATAGAGTTTTCCAAGGCAAGGATGCTTCAGGGGACCCACAAGTGTTTTGTCAGAGCAAACTGAGAATCTCTTATGGTCAGGGGTCATTTCACAGAAATGTTACTTATTCCCCACCATAGAGAACAATGGAGGGATTGGGGGCAACCTGTTTGGGGGCCCATAGAATTGGACCCCCTGGTCCAATCTTCTTGAAACTTGGTAGGTATTTGGGGGAGAGGCTCTCCTTCAATCCCCTTCCCCTCCAGCTGCTTTTAAGACACTGCCGAATTTCAGCAACAATTTGGCAGTGGGCCAAATCAGATCAGAGAATTTGATTCGGCCTGTGGCTGCCCTAGTGCCCACTCCCGGGCTGGCGGAGCACCACTTCACCTTGCTCCGGCCCCAAATGACCCCTGCTTATGGTCCATCTGAATTATGTAAAAATGGAGCCCTCTCAGTTTTCTAGGAATGGAGGACAGAATCACTTTCTCCTTTTTTCAAAGGGCAGCTCACAGACCTGCTACTGCTCACCTTTGCCTAACTTCCAGATTACCTCAGAAACCCTAGCCAGAAATGTGCTGATGAATTGTTAGGATCCAGTAGCTACACGCAAGAAATCCAGCTGGCTGAATAGCAACAGAAAGGTAGAGTCCTACAGAAATAGCTGTTACTCATGTTATAAAACCAAACAGGTTTTCACTCTGTTTTCCAGTGCAAACCCCTTCAGCAGAAAGAGAAAAATGGGACTCATAAATAATAACCAGGCAGTTTTCAATTGAATATCAGAAGTTCAAGTTTTGTATAACACTGACCTTTTTGGCTTCTGTGAGCTGCGCTTATGGTTTTTCTAGTTCCCTTTCCACAACTATTAAGCCTGCCTCTAGCTAGAAGTTATTAATCAAAAAGGAAGTTGTGTAATATCTACTGCACATAGTCCCTTCCCATCAAGGGGAGAAGCTTTATCAGAACTTGGTCAGGGCCATTTGAAATATGGGCTTAGAGAATCATGCAGGCCACATGCAAACAAACATTTTCCCCAAACTTGTTTTTAAACTGTAGTTGAAGTGTATTGTTCTGAGAATACTGGAGGATGCATACCTCTATTTGGCACACACAGCTTGCTGTGCACTTTGAAAGCAGGCATGTGAAGAAATCCCCCCCCCACACACTAGAATTTCCACTCAGCATTCAATGTAATTGGGTCTACATTACAGGGTTGTTGTGAGGAACTAATGGATGTCTGTCAGGGTTAGTTGATATACCCGGGAAAAGCAGGGAAAAGCAGACTCAGGTAATTTGGTCTAGGATTGCCAGGTCTCCTCTGGCTGCTGATGGAGGATGGGGGGCAGGGTTTCCAGAACCAGGTTGGGAAACTCCTGGGGATTTGGGGATGCAGCCTGGGGAGGACAGGGAGCTCAGTAGGGTACAACGCCACAGAGTAGTCCAACCTCCGAAGCATCCATTTTCTCCAGGGGAATTGATCTCTGTAGTCTGGAGATGAGCTGTAATTCCGGGGGATCCCCAGGTCCCACCTGGAAGCTGGCATCCCCGTGCCTTATAAATGCAAATGACACAAGCTGGGAAGGACAGAAAGATACCAGCTCAGACCCCAGCTCAGAGCTAGAAATACATAGTTTAAATTACCAAAAGGCAGAAAGCAAGATGATGGCCTACAGTGGTGAGAGCAAGGGGAGGTTCTATATTCCCTGACCATGAGGAAGAAGCAGTTATTTGCTTGTAGCCATTTTGTCTCAAGTCATGAAGGGTGAAGCTTTTACCTAAGGGCTCCATCTGGACCACATATCAAGGGACAATAGGAGAAGTCCCAGCACTGAAAATGGTATCTCCATGAGTAAAATGCCTATCATTATTTTAACAACTTTTAGAGGCAAGTTTAAAGGGATTGAAGTTATTCTCTTTTCTTAGCACAGTTCTTTGGCATAGAGAAATTATGAGCATACTTTATTCCTTTATTAACCTAAAATTTGAATACAGGAAGTCTGATTTCTGTACACATGCCACGCCTGACTTATATTTACTAAAGAAGAAGCAAAGGGAGGGGCGGGTTGGTCCTTTCACCCCCCCCCCCAGCACATGAAAGAAAGTGCTGGAGTTCCAATTTTCCAGTGAGAAAAACTCTTACAATAGGGGAGGGTACAAATACAAAGCACTTAGGGGTTATATAAAAGTAAAGGAGTGAAGAACCTCACCAGGCAGTGACTTGGGATGACCATGAACTCCCCATGGACAGAAATGGGGCCATGAGAAGACCATCTCTCCACCATGGGCACTGGTGAAGGAGAAGGGAAAAGTTTGGTGGTGGTAAATTTTAAGTCCAAATAGGCATCCCCAGAGAAGTGCTGACATACACTCAGTTGTTGTTACAATTCTAATTCAAAGAGGCTCAATTAAGAAAGGAAGAAGTACATTTAAAGTATGGTTGAGTCATGGGAATGGGCACGAACCAGGAAAATGGAGGCTCATGGTGTCTCACGAACCATGGTTCGCAAGCCTCCATGAACTTTTCCATTCACTCAACCAGTTCAGGTTCATAAGGTTTGTGTAGCTTTGGGGGGGGGGGGGGGGAGCAAAAGTGATCGCTGAACTGGCTTGCATCTATTCCCCCCCCCCCTTTCACTGAACTGGCTTGCTACTTTGCTGCTTTGAAGAACAGAGAACAACTTTCCCTTCTCACCAATAATGCCTTGTTTTTAAAATGATTCACTCCCATTCTTTTGCCCCAGATATTTCTATGATAAGAAATCATCCAGTTGTTTTGGGAGCATTATAAATATTGAAAAACATTATTTCTCACCTGAAGTGGAACTGAAATGCTTTAAAGCAAACATGCTTGCTTTTGAAGAACTGGATGGCCACTCTTTGCTTCCTCAACAGTGGATCAGCTGGAGCAAGGGAATAAATAAAGAGGTCAAAGCTGTTTCAGGGAAAGAGGGCCATTACTCCAGAAAGATAAACATTTAATATGCAAGGATCAAAAATATGTCAAGAAGTTAATAAAAGCCCGTGTGGTCCAACTGAAAGTGTGTGTGGGGGGGGGCCTCGGGGCAATTTCACAAGTGACATTAAAGAACAGCTAATATTTTATTTATTAAAATATGCCTATCCTGTCTTTTTGACTGTTTAAAATACCCAGGGCAGCTAATAACAGTCGGCTGAAATAAATAATACCAATTAAAATCTGGACAAAGGCAGACCAACCGCAGCATAAAAACTAATAAACCCACAGTGGACAATAGAAGTTTGCAATAAAATCAGGAACAGAAGAAGCAAAAGAATATTCCTTGTCCTCTCAAAAGGCTTTCTTGTAAATTGTGGCTTTTGCTGGGTGTTGTAATTCCCGCTTAAGGCTGCCAAATGGACATGGGGAAAATGTGTTGTCCTTGTAGTAGAGGTTTAATGGGTGAAATTGAGCAGCTGAAGCATTTCATGGCATAATGTTAAATAACAACATCTGATAACTGCTTGCAGATCAAACTGATATTAAAGGAACAGCTAGAGAGACCAGTTTCAAACATTGTTGATCTTACTCCCAGTACAAAGGAACAAGGCGAACTTAACCAAGAAGGAGTTCTGGGTGCCCCTACTGAGAAAGAGCGATTCCTTGTAGTCACCAGAGGTCATTTCAAGCAGGAGCTCGGGGAAGTGCAGTTCCGGGAGCAGGGGAATACCTGCTTGTGTCATGGCTGCAGCAAAATGACCCCATCCCCTGGAAAGGTCCTTGTTCCTCCAACCAGTGTTCTGAAGGCTTCAGCCACCACTGCAGCTATCCTCCCACAATAGTGGTATTTCTGAGGCTTGGATTAGTAGCTGTCCCCCCCACCTCTCTCTCCTTCCTTCCTTCCTTCCTTCCTTCCTTCCTTCCTTCTTCCTTCCTTCCTTCCTTCCTTCCTTCCTTCTGATATACTTCCGGTGATGTCAGGTGGTGTAGCATACACAAATAAGTTATGCTAATGAGCTCCTGCACCTCTTTTTCTACGAAATGACCCCTGGTAGTCACCCAATATACCGTATTTTTCGCTCCATAAGACGCACCTGACCATAAGACGCACCTAGCTCCGCTCAGTGCCGTGGCTTGGGAAAGGTGAGGGGGGTTTAAGATGCACACACTTTCCCTCCCACTTTTTTGGGGAGAAAAAGTGAGTCTTATGGAGCAAAAAATATGGTACTTCCTGCATAACAAGGGCCTTTGAGGTAGGCCAAGTGAGCTGATATACTTTTCTCTTTGCTGAAGGTAAGAAGGAGGGAGTTTCCAGATCACAGAAATAAGGAAAGAGAGGGTGGTCCATGGGAGGGAATGAGGTGTGTTAAAGACAGTCTTAAAAATCTCACTGAGTTGCCCTCTGTGGTAGGAAGTTCCGTTGTCCAAAACAGATCATTCTGGATTAATGGAAACTGTAGGCTTTAGTTATTAGGGTGGCCAGGTCCCCCCTGGCCACCAGTGGGTGTTGTCAGATCCAGTTTGGGAAACTCTGGGAGATTTGAGGATGGAACCAGGGACCGGAGTGAGATTTAATACCATAGCATCCACCCTCCAAAGCATCCATTTTCTTCAGAGGAACTGATCCCACCTGGAGGCTGGCATCCGTATTGAAGACTAAGGCAGATAATAGTTATGTTTTATTTTTTATTTGTTTATAGTCTGCTTTCTCACTGACTCTCAGGGATATAAGTGCAGGATAGAAGACAGTGCAGACAAACAGCATAAGGCAGAAGGGGGACCCGTGATACTCATAGGGGAGTATTCCCCACAGCTCCTGGCCTGCAGAAGCAAGAGGAGCTCCACAGGAGGAGGAAGTGGCACCTAGTAAGCCGTCTTCCTCCCCCCCCCCCATGAGGCTGTGTGGCTTACTGGCCCAGCGAGCCTTCTCCCTTCCCTCCTCCTTCCCTCCCAGACAATACCACCGGCGGCGGCAGCAGTGGCGGGGCGCGCCAAGCCTTCCCCCCTCTCTCCCAGACAGCAGCGGTGGCGGGCCCACCGTGCACTGAGCCTTCTCCCCTCCCTCCTGGACAGCGGCGGCAGCAGTGGCGGCGGGCCTGCTGCACGCTGAACCTTCTTCCCTCCCTCCCGGACAGTGGCAGTGGCGCAGAAGCACAATGGGCAGGAGACACTCTGACAAAGTAAGGGGCTGGCTGGGCAGGGGTAGGATGGCGGGGCGCTGCGGGAGCACGCAGGCCGGGGAGGTGGAGAAGCGGGGAGGCTTCATCACCCTGAGACACGCTGCTACCGCAGGTGAGCCTGCCGCTTCACTCCCCCACCCCCACGGGCACTGGTGGGTCTGAGCCAATGCTCCCTCTAAGCTGGGGAGTCTTGTGAGCAAAGATTCTACTTTGTGAGCTACTGGCATGAAAGTTGTGAGCGAGCGATTTGGCTACTGCATAAATTAGTTTGCTCTGGAGCCATCCTTCCTGAGCTAGGACAAAAATGAGTGAGCCGGAGGCTAAAAAACTGTGAGCTAGCTCACACTAACTCAGCTTAGAGGGAACACTGGTCTGAGCGGCTCTTGCCGGGCCTGCCGATTCCCCCCGGTGGCAAGGGGCTGCCTCAGAGTTCTGAGAGCATCCCCTGCGTGTGCACAGGGGACACTCTTTAACTTTTCAGGGGATTTAAATATCCCCCAAATATGTTTGTAAACTTTTTAGATTTTTCTGCAAATGGGGGGAGTTCCTCCTGTGTGTAGAAAAACCTCCCTCCCCCCCAGGTGCCCCCCCACACAGATTTAGATATCTGCACACAGGGGGTGCCTTCAGAATTAGATATATAGATGTGCACTACAAACATTCTAAGGCATGGTATACTATAAACAATATAGAAGGTAGATTACAAGGTAAAGACAGTGCAGTAAAATTAGGTAGCCATCACTGCAGTGGATTATAGTTCCATTATAAAAGAGTGTTCCTGGGTTGTTCCATTCTGCTACAGTTTTAATCTGGCTTTTAAAATGCTCTTTTGAACATGACAGTTTTGCACATTCTGCAGAATGACAGAACCGTGGAGTGTTCTTGACCTTCTTAGACAGGCTGTTTCACAAGATGGGAGCCACCACTGGTGGTCAAATTATATGTGATGGCATCCTTGTGGCCACTATGAGGATGCTGCCAGCATTTTAAAGTCATTTAAAAATTCTGCAAGGGTCTGCTATTGAACTCTTGGTATGTCCCCCTGATACCTTTTCAAGTGCTGAAACATCTGGGGGGGGGGGGGAACGAGCCCTCTGTGGCTGCTTTGGAACTTTAAAAGGTGTGTGGGAGGGAAACAAATACCACTTTGTTTGGCATTTCCTCAGTCATCCCTCCTTCCTGTACAATGTTTTAATTTTGTTTTTATGGATTGTATGTATTTTAGTTCTGTTTTTAATTGTTCTAATGGTGTGTGTTTGTATGCCTCTTAGTTCTTTTAAAAATTGTTTTAATGGTGTGTTTTTGTTTGTCTTTTAGTACTGTTTTTAATAGTTTTAGTGGTGTGTGTGTGTGTTTTGGGAGGAGCCGGTTTTAATGTAGTGTTTGGAGAGCCAGTTTGGTGTAGTGGTTAAATGCACGGACTCTGATCTGGGAGAACTGGGTTTAATTCCTCACTCCTCCACTTGCAGCTGCTGGATGACTTTGGGCAAGCCATAGCTCTGTACCAGCTGGTCTTTCAAGGACAGTTGTCTCAGAGCTCTCTCATCCCCACCTACCTCACAGGGCGTCTGTTGTGGGGAGGGGAAGGGAAAGGAGTTTGTAAGCCGCTCTGAGACTACAAGTGAAGGGAGGGGTATAAATCCAATCTCTTCTTCTCTTCTTCTTCTTAATAGTTTTAGTGCATTTTTAAATGCATGTCTTAATTTGTTAGCTGCCTTCATGACCTTTGTGAGGACAGAAAGGCAGGATATACATTTTGTGAGTAAATAATTAAATAAACAAACAAGAGTGCTGTGCTGTGCTGTGCTGTGCTGTGCTGTGGACCCAATCAGCACTGGGCCCTTACAGCATTTTTTAAATGACTTTAAAATGAAGATGCCATCATATCTAATGTGGCCCTCAATATGCATGGGAATGAGCAGCTGATTAGAAACGTCTAGGAAAGCTGAAAATTGGAAGAAAATTTTGACTTTCAGTATTTGGTATGCAAAATGTGCATGGAAGGGTTTGGGTGGAGGCAGTAAATTAATTCTTCCCCCATTTACACTCATGCAACTTCCCCAAACCCATGAAATTTAACCACCAGTTTACATAAACTCTCCCCAAGTGTCTGTTTAGTTAATTCCTTTCCCAGTGATTTTACCTTATACAGCACATGTGCACACTTAAGAATTACTTGGAAAATAGAACAGAAAATTCCTTTTTTTTAAAAAACTGGTCTGCAGAGAAATTTCTCATTCATCTGTCAACAGTGCAAATATGGAAAGGTGTGATTAAATCAAACATAATAATAGCTTAACAGTTGCAACCTACGGGCATACTGGATTAGCCAACTGGGAGAACAACTGCAGGACTGCCTAAAGCCCCAAACATTTCCTTAATGTTTCATGACCTTGAACCAAAGGAAAATGTATAACAAAATTTCAGTTTGGGTTTCTTCGAGGCCAGGACTTATGGAACCCCACATGCTTTTGAAACAGAGAGAAAGCACATGCTGATAAATGTTTCAACACCATACTTTATTAAAACAAGTTATTTCAGTTGTTTACTGTGTGGTTGGACCATGATGAAAAGCAGATCTTCACCAATACATTTTTGGGCAAATTCCTTACCTTTCTGTTTACAAAAGAAAGTGAAGTACCATTCAGTGGTATTTGTCACACAGCACTAGCCGGCAACAATACATGCTGTCAACTGCTTAAGGTTTCACTTCCTAATTAACTTTTCCTAGGAGCATAAGAGCTGTCTAAAAACACAAAGTTCTCACATTTAACCTCCTGCCATTCCTTCTATTCATCTGCAGTCACATGTCTCTGGCCATGAAAAGGGGGGGGGGGGATCACCAGAGCCCCAGAGTCAGGTCTGTACACTCCACAGCATAAAGGGTGTAATTGGAGAAGGTCTCCTGCTTGACAAATTGGTTATCTCCTTCATTTAAAGGGCTTTTAAAAGGGCAACCACTTTAAGGTAGCTTTACATGCCAAAAAAATAAATAAATCTAGAAATGCACAGATGCTGAAATTATCCTGAAAAGCGAAGTTTTCATCTATGGCTAGAATTTTAACTGTTTTAAAGAGAGAATGATCATGAGGAACAAAGCTCTTGTACATGACCAAATAATCTTTTTTTCTTAGCTTTATTGAAAGGTGATAGGGTTTTTGTTCACTTTTTTGCAGAGAAGGAAGGGAACCAAAAGCAATAAGACCCAAAAGGATTACACAGGGGGCTAAAATGGATTTTTAATGGAAGTTGGGAAAACCAAAACTGTAATTTATATATTTTTGACAACAATTAATTTGTTTTTACTGAATAATTTAGCTCAATGTTTTTCCAATACCAGAGGTGGTGGTGGTGGAATGTACTTTTATCCAACTGTGATCCAAGGAGTCCTTTCAGAAAATCAGTGATTGTGCCAAGAAGTTGTTTAGCAAGGAAAGTGGAAGAGAGGACTTAACCCAACCCTTCACTCTCCCTGTCCACATCTGGTGGATGCTGCGGCTGGTTTTCTAAAAGGTCTAACCCAGATTTCTGGATCCCGGAGGAGCCACACATGCAGCACCATGCATGCACAGTTCCCCATCCAGCTAGGGATCTATCTAAATGGAAATCTGATTCCTAGCATTCACGCTCACTTGCTACATCATGATACCTGAATGTATATTCTATTATATGAGTAAATGGCTTATTTGCTCAATGACTTTTTTTAGAAGAAGGGTGCAGTCCTGGGCATACAAAAAGTAACAATCTGAGATACGCATATGACACCATATTACTGGCAGAAAATAGGGAAGACTCAGGGGTCCTTTGGAGCGGGAGTGCACAGGAGCGCAGCTCCGGGAGTGAGAAGCCCAGGGGGCAGGCACATGACCAAGCCCCGCCCCCTCCTCGGCTTCCCCGAGCAGTGCAGAGGCGCAGCGCCCCGGGGAAAGCCCTGCTAGGGTCTTTATTGTTTTTAATGTTTTGTTTTAATATTGATAATTTTATCATTGTTCCTTTTATGACTGTGTGCTGCTTTTCCAGAGACTTGCTCAAGGTGGCATATAAATTTTCTAAGTATACCATTTTTTATCTGGGCACATGGCACATAAGTACTGGAGAAATTTCACCAACCCTTCAGCAGCTTCCACCCCATCAGTTTGGTGTAGTGGTCAGGAGTTGGACTCTAATCTGGGAGAACTGGTTTTGATTCCCCACTCCTCCACATGCAGCTGCTGGTGTGACCTTGGGCCAGTCACAAGTTCTCTCAGAGCTGTTCTCTCATGGGCAGTTCTCAAAAGACCTCTCTCAGCCCCACCTACCTCACAGGGTGTCTTGTTATGGGGAGGGGCAGGGGCAGGGATGGGTGGTGCACATGTCCTGGGTATCTCAAGTCTACTTGAAACCTGGTGGTTTCAAGGGAGGAGGAAGAGAATGAGGGTGTGTTCTTTACGCTTATTTTTATTGCACAAAGTATTGGATGGGGAAGGGAATGGAGGAAGAGCAGGTCAGTTTCACTCACCTGTGGAGTGGAGCCTGAGGGGTGGGTGTTGCCTTCTGACACACTTCCGGTATGTTAGGGGGTGTGGTATATGCAAATGAGTTATGCAAATGAGTTATGCTAATGAGCTCCTGTACCTCTTTTTCTACCAAAGGACCCCTGGGAAGACTTGAAACAACTACTGATGAAGGTTAAAGCAGAAAGTGCTAAAGCAGGATTACAACTGATCATCAAGAAAACAAAAGTAATGACTAGTACTACTGGGGAGTTACACAACTTTAAGGCTGACAATGAAGAAATTGAAATTGTTCAAGATCTGCTATTCCTTGGCTCCATTGTCAACCAAAGGGGAGACTGCAACCAAGGAGTCAGGAGGAGACTGAAATTGGGGAGGGCAGCCATGAAGCAGCTAGAAAATATTCTTAAGTGTGAAGATGGATTGCTGGCAACCAAAATCAAGTTAATTCATGCCATAGCATTCTGCTTTACTATGTATGGGTGTGAACGTCAGAAAATGAAGAAAGCTGACAGGAAGAAAGTTGACTAATTCAAAATGTGGTGTTGGAGGAGAGTTTTATGGACACTGTGGACTGCCTCAAAGACAAACAAGCGAGTTTTAGATCAAATCAAGCTTGAACTCTCCCTAGAACCTAAGATGATTAAACTGAGGTTGTGGTCACACACACCAGAAACAATGGGGGTGGGGGGAAGCGAGACTATTTCCTCCAGAGGAATTTGACCTGCAGTTGCAGGATCACACCCCCATTTGAAGCTGCGGGCACAGTCTGTCAGTGTGTGATCAGACACAACTGCGGGTGAGTCATTTTTTCTGTGCCACTTTCCCCCCATGTGCTTAAATGAGGGATCGATGAATTGTACTTCCACACCGAGGACTCCCTATGGAGTTTGTGATGATGTGCATACTGCAAAGGGAGGGAAACAACAGCATGGAGTCAGGATGTCCTGATCAGACCATCCTGATGCCATGAGAGCATGCTGCAATGATCAGACACGGGAAGTCCATCCATGGCCCATCGCAAGCTGCAACCTGTTTACTACTGAATTTTCCCCGGTGTCTTTTAACTCCGCTTCTGCGACGGAACAAATCGGGTGGCTGATGGCTGTGGGGTGCTTCCCAGATGCCTGATCACACCCTTTAAATCTGCCCGGCATTCACACCTGTGTCAGGTCTAATTGTGCATATGATCATAGCCTGAGGCTATCGTACTTTGGTCATGTTATGAGAAGACAAGAATCACTGGAAAAGACAATAATGGTAGGAAAAGTTGAAGGCAGCAGGAAAAGAGGGAGACCTGACAAGAAAGCCACGGCCCTTTGTTAGCAAAACCTGAGCAAGGCTGTTGATGATAGGATGATTCATACAGTCACCATGAGTAGGAGGCAACTTAATGGCACTTAACACACATACACCTGAGCATACTTCCTTGGCATTATGCATGTCCCCTCCCATTGCATTTTGTGATGGCTAACTTGAGAGTTCCTGGTTTTATGTCTTTACCTGCCCCCTTCATTTCTACTTTTAATGATTTGATGATTGCTTCTGTTGATTTTTATGCTGCTGGTTTCTATGCATCATAACTGTAATATGTTTAAATTGCTTTAATGAATGTTTTAAGCCATTTTGGCAATTTTTTACTGAGAGACTAGGATATAAATATTTCAGATCCGTATATAGATCCCATTGCAGTCATTGGGCTTCACCTCTGTCTAAATGGCATAGGGTTGTGCTGTAAGCACCTTATTTTACTCTCTGTCAATTCTTAAGTATCAGGAGAATGCTTGTATAGACACTCGATTACTTTGGAACATGTTTCAGCTCTGGGTGATTTACAAAATGATCAAAGGTAAATATGCCCTTTTCTAAACTGATTTTAAACATAGACTGGTTAAAAAAGAAGGATGTCAAATCCTTCATTATTTTTCATACATAATTTCTTCTACATGCGTCTTTTCTTTATAAAAGAATGGGTAGAGAATGCAGAGTTTATATGGATTTATTTTTTAGGTAGGTAGATATCATTTATTGTGTAGGGCCAAAGTCCATTACCATTAGGATGCACAAAAAGGAACACAGACAAACTGCAGTAAAATAATAACATGAAGGGAATCTTGGGATTTGGGACATATTTGGAGCATCTGTTTTTTCAGGCAATAATCCACAGAAATAAGAATTGTTTTTAAAATTGATGTTTCAGTGCTACAGTGTCTTGTAAATAATAAATAAAGTAACATTTGCCACCAGAAACCATAAAAATATGATGGATAAATACCCTAAAGGAACTGAAAGGGACTATCAGAAACTAATGCTAAACCATGGTATCACACAATCAAATGTTAGCTAACATCCTACCAATGTATTGCTTGGTGTGGTGGCCAGCTATTTCTTTCACAAATTGCTGAGCTTGGTTATCTTCTTCACGGTAAGAGTCCTCAGAAGAGAGAAGGTAAAAAGTTCAGAGCCAGCCATGTCTCCAGTGTAGCACACACAGCTGAAGAGAAATTGACACTAGAGAGTGTTGAATGATTTCCACTGACTCTTCCTGCCACCCAGGTCACACGGAACACCCAGACAGGAATTCCAGCCAGGCTTATCACAATCAGATCTGCTCCAGTTGAGAAGGCAGAATGGTCCATCCTGGCAGGGCCTGAGCTCTTGCCGGTAGCCAGGATTAGTTCACAAAGCCATTTGCTAGGAAAGGCAGTTCATTAGTGTTTACTAACAACCACCCGTGTTCCCTTTCAACCAGGGAAATGAGAAACAAAAGTGAAATCAGGTCAGTCGTATAACTAGAGGGTCCAGCCACTGAAGTTAAATCACATTTTGGAGGATATTCTCTCCCCCTCCGCCCCCCTCCACTATTGCTTGAAAGAGTGGCTGAATGCTGGTGGTGTCCTGGGCTGCTCATGACACTGGCAGTGATTTAACAGCCGAAGGGGCAATGACACTAATAACTGGCAAGTGCTAATCCTCCTGGAGGTTTTTCTGGTCCTTTGACAGGTCATCTTTAATTTACTGTGACTATAAAAGAGTAAAATGTCCAGTGATTATATGCCCTATGCACCATAGCATTGTGTGGGACATAACAGGGGGTGTAAGGAATGGGAAACAAGCACCCGGCTGAAATCAGCATAAATGCTCTCTTATGTTCTCCTTTCTGCACTCCCAAAGCACAGGAGCAGAATTAGATGAGGTTGCCTGTTATATATCTGCACAAATCTGTGGTCTGGAGTTACTTGTGCTGTAGAGGGCATTTTTAAAGGGGCACAAAGAACATTTTGAGCACTTTTAGGACCATTTGATAAAGTATTGAAAAAAGTATGATTCCAAGTATTGAAAAAAGTATGATTCAAAAATATTTAATTTTGCCTTCAACATGCTTTTTTAAAAGCATCACCCTCTGTGTCTCTCCACAACCGCACTGCTTTCAGTAGCAAAGTTCAGTATAAACTGATCATCTCCCAAAATCCGTGAGGATGTTTATAATCTTAAATTTGGCTGCATTGTGTCCAAAGAGATCGGGATCCTTTGCGGCTTCATTTTAAAACTCTTTCTTTACCTCCTTCATTATGGCGAAGCAGACTATTGGGTATTGCAATAAAACACTTTCTGGGGCCATTCTGTTTCTTCCTCTTGTCTTGCTAATACACCCTTTGTTCTTTTTGTTCTTGTCATACAGCTTTTTAAAACTGTTACATAAAATAAAAAAGCATAAGCTTTGGTCTTCACTCTGTAAATACCCAGCTGTATTTCTGTGGAAAGAAGATCTCTGGAAGTCAGCAAAGGATAAATGAGAAGGAAACCTATTGAAATAGAGGCGTTTTATGTTTAACAAAATTATATCTAAACTGATTATGGATTTCATTGTCGGAGGCAAATCCACATTACTGATTGAGGGTGGATCCCACAATCCATCAATGAAAGACACTGAAAGTTTTGGGTCTTTCTTGTGATCCCTTTCCCCTAGCAGTCCTTTCTGACACTGCCAAAATTTGTGCCTGGCATCACAGAATCTGTGTGGTCTAGTCATGTCAGTCAGGAGGATGCAGAGGGGAGTGGGTAAAACCATCCTTTGCAGCTCTGCAGAGAGAACAGTGATCATTTCATCTCTTCTCCCGCCCAACTGCAACCTCCCAACTCAGGTGGCTATTCGTTCTAACAAGAGAGGACCCACAAGGAATTTGCAGGGAGGCAGATCCCCCCCCCGCCTTTGCTTTCTCTCTTCTCTCTCCACCCTTCTCTGTCGCTCTCCTCACTCTCCCCCTCCCCTGCTTTATCACTCACGCCTTCTGTCTGTTTCTCCCTCAGCCCTTCTCTGTCACTCTTCCCCCCATTCCTTCACTTTCACTACCATCCCCCCATTAGGCTGTCCCATGGCTCAGGCTCCTCTTCCTCCTCCCCCTGCCTACGTTCAGTTTAGCCACCTCAGCAATGTGGGATGGGGGGAATGACAACTCCCAGAAGCTGCAGTTTCAACAGAAGATGGGGAAAATAGGGGCACTGTAGGATTCTCCTCCTCCTTGCTGACCCACCTGTCTCCAGGCCAACCACCAGGCTCCCCCTTCACCTCACCAACCTGCCTGCCTCCAGGCCAGCCAACAAATAGCATTTTTGGCAGTGAGGGTAGCAGAGACTCCCCTCCTCGTTCCCCACCTATCTGCCCCTTGTGCTGCCACCAGAACAGTGGTTTCCACAGCAGTGGGGGCATCAGAGCTTTGCCCAGGCAGGTGGCTCCCACAGGACACTGGTCTGCACAGGTGCAGACAACTGCTGTCTGAGTTCAGGTTTTAAGACCCTTCCCCCCCTTTTTTTAATGGTTTCAGGTTTTTCTGCAAACCTGGGGGGGTCCACATGACCCCAATCTGCAGATTTAAGTTTCTGCAGATGGGGCCACAGTTGGCTGTTAGAATATACAAATGGAGACCCACAAGAAACTTGCAGGATAGTTATCCCATTCCTCACACCTTTGCTTCCTCCCTTCTCCCCCTACCTCTCTCATACTCTTTCTCCCTTCTGCCCCCCTTTCTTACTCTCTCTCACCTCCATGTATGTTACTTCCTCTCTTTTTCTGACCCGTCATTATTCCCTTTGTCTTTCTGCCTCCCCACCTCCCCACCTCATCACTCTTTCTCTCTCTCTCTGCCTCCCACTTCAAATCCCACCCTCCACAGGCATTGTACCTCACTGAGGTCCCTGTCCTCCCCAGGCTCCACCCCCAAATCTCCAGGAGTTTCCCAGCCTGGATCTGGATCCACTGCTGATATCTGGGGGGGGGGGGGTACTTGGCAACCCTAGACTGCTGCCAGTAAAAACCCTTCTTTTTACTGACAGAAACAGTTAGAACCTCCCCTCCTCCCCCGAACATTCTAATCTCTTCACAGTTGATGCCTGGAGCTGATGCCATTTCAAAAGGTATTTTAGGGAATTCAACAGTCTCTGAAGTTTTTTTTTAACTTTTCGGATTTTTCTGCAGACCGAGGGAGGAGCCTGACTATGTAGGAAAAGCTGTTGCGGGAGAGTGAGCTTTCTTTCGGCAGAAATAAGCATCCACACAGTAGAAAAAAAAAACTCTCGGAATTAGAATATAGATAGTTATAGTTCCTGCCAGTCTGGGAATAAACTTTGATTGGAAAGAACTACTGGGTGAGGGGAATGGGGGAAAGATCTGTGATCCTTGCACCTGTGGGACTGTGCATGCAACTGGCTTATCACGTCCTCTTCCCAGGAAATGCTGAGAAATACTGTTCACTTCGATCAACAAAGCTGTGGTGGTGGGGCCATCTAATAGAGAATTCTTAGCAAAACAACAACAAAACTCCAGTTTCCAGGATTGTCTGGTTGGAACCATGATATTTAAATACATATAAAATAATATAGGTTTTAGAGGATAATAAAGTTCATCTGCAGTAGAAGAGCCAGATTCAAGTCCAATAGCCCCTTTTAAAGCATTTCCTCCATGCTCCAGTCAAGCTGACTACATTTTGCATTCTACCTTTGCATCCTGACTCACTTCTCTGCAACACCCCTCTCACTTTCTGACTGGGATTTAAGGATTTAGGGATCTTTGTTCTTATTTGTATCTGATGAAGGGTGCTTTGACTCCTGAAAGCTTATACCCAAAAATTTTTTGTTGGTCTCTAAAGTGCTATTTGATTCAAATCTAGCTCCAACAAAGGTTGGTAGTATAGACAACACATGCAAAGCAGTATCAGAATAAGAACTCCCTGAGATTCAAAAGAAAGGCTAGTGAAGTGGGGAGGTTGTTTACTTAACACATAACAACATCCCTTTGCTCCCCTAAACTGTGTGGACAAAGTTTTCATTATAAAAAATTCAGATGAATGGCTAATTAAATTAAAGGCTTTAATTTGTTTCATTTCCTTATAGGCCAAAATGAGAAAGGAAATTGCAGCCTTTTGTTATGCCTGTTTCCAGGAAGTTTTTGAAGACGTAGTGGTGGGTTTTGCTTACTCCTTACTACACAGCCATTCTTTTACAATATAAACTGGTGCATTTGTGAGGAAGTGTACCCGCTGGAAATATAAGCAGAGGTCATTGTGGGTAACCCAAATAATGCCTTTGGTCTCACAAATTCAATTTATGCTAAACAGTCAATGCCATTGTATGCTTAATGAAATCATGGTCTTCAGCATTAACCAGCTTCAGAGTAAACAATCTATTATAATATAAACTACTACATCTTGGGTAACATTTCCCCTTTTAAAAAACAGAGATGAGAGCCACTCCCAAGTAGGGAGTAGCATAAAAGGAGCTGGGACCTCCTTCTAAAGTAGAGGGAAAGAAGCTGCTGCTGCCACCTATTGTGGGATTTAATTAGGGAAAACAACAAGATGGCACAGCCCACCCTTTGGCTCATTCAGGACCCTGGACAGTGATCCACATGCACTCTGGGGAGGAAAGAGAAAGGAAAGAACAAATGCATGGGGGGCTCCCCCACAAGGTTAACCCCTTCCTTGCTACCTGGTGGTAGGTGTTCTGAAAGAGTTTCCTGGGTGCGTGTGCAGAGAACTCAAAAAGAAAATGTAGCAACGACTCATTTCAAATAAACAAATTATTAACTATAGATGAAGGAAGGATCTCTTTTAAGCATCAACAAGGACTCAGACAAAATTCCACAAAAGCAAAAGAAAAGAAAAACATATACACATCAGCTAGCTTGATACAGTCCCTAGCCATGTCAGATATTTTATGCCAGTGATGCCCATCAAGATTCGGCCCCTCTTCTTCAGGAATGGTGGCAAACAGAACAAAGGACAACAGCTTTGTTATCTCATTTTATAGGTCATTTGAAGATGCCTAATCACCCATCTTGCTTTAAGTGAAAAACTAGGTCTCACCCTCTTGCCATTCATGTGGGAGGTTCACAAACTGGTCTAGAGGTATGGGAGATACTATTCACAGGTGGTTCTGCTATCTGGATAGGCTATTGGAACTGTCTTGGGGCATTTAAATCAATATTTTCAAGATGTGGTATCTGCTCCACCATTAAGCCTCCTTGTCAGCCAACTGCACCCTGGGGTTTTGGTTACATGAGCAAACCGTTCCATCTAAATTTTCAGAGATAACCGCAGAGGATTCTGTTAAGCATTGGTAACTTGGAGAAGGTGACCACTCCCAGCTGAGGGGAGGAGGGACATGTGTGTGTGAGAGGAAAAATTAAAACAAAATTAAGTTATGTGGATAAATTAAAAACCTTTGGTAGAATGATTTCTTTTAGAAAGAAAAATAGAAGAATATCATGCAAATATTCTGTCCAGATGGAGAAGGGAGACTCAGTTTGCAGTAAGAGTCACTGGCTGCTACAGTAAAGACGGATCCTTTTTGGAACTGTAGATTTACAAAGGGGAGATTAACGTACTTCTTAAAGTTTGCTAAATTTGCCATAGGGAGGGAACCTTCTCTTCAGTAGGGTTGTAGAGATAGAGACTGAGGCAAGTGTTCTACCTCCAGTCGAAAGATAGGACCAAACAATACAAGATGCTATAACTGTGTGATGACCTTGGATCTGTCTCTCTGTCTTTCTCTTCCTGTGAGAAGATCAAATTTCTGACATCATGTATGAACTTTGTGTAAAAGCAGTTGTGCCATTTCTCCAATTCAAATCCCACTTCCCCTATGGCTTTACAGAGACTCGAGGCATGGCAGCTTGCCCATCCTGCCTTCCCCTGACCTGCACCTGCGAAGGAGGTAGAGAGGAAGAGCAGGTGGGCACCAGCTCTGCCATTCTCCCTCCCTCAAAGTTCAGGGAGGCTCAGGGTGTGGTGGCTTACCTGGCATGCCTTGGCACATGCTGCCTCATTCCCACAAGGAAGGGAGAAAGGTAGAGTTGCCAGCCCTAGCTGGGGAAATTCCTGGAGATTTGAGGGAGGAGCCTGGGGACGATGGAGTTTGGGGAGGGGTGAGAGCTCAGCTGGGATGTAATATCATACAGTCCACCCTCCAAAGCTGCTATTTCCTCCAGGGGGATTAAATTCTGCAGCATGTAAATCAGTTGTAACTCTGAGAGATTGCCAGGCCCCTCCTGGAGTTTCAGAACCCTAGAGGAAAAGCAGGTGGTCACCCACTCTGCCGTGCTCCTTCTCTCCCACTTTGCAGAACCTCAGGGCTCTTAGTGTGCCCAGGATACAATGGGTCCTTCCATGCCCACAGGGTTGCTTGTAGCAGCTGGCCTACGGCCCATGAAGCCCTTAGACTAGTCTATCACCCCACGGACCCACACTGCCACCAGTTGGGTCTAAGCCAATTCCCCATGGTGAAGCATTCTTCACTTGGATCTGGCTTGTGACAGCAAGGGCCCAGAGGCAGGCATCCATCACATGTGATTCCCCGGCCCCAAAGATATCTGGCTGTCTTCAACCAGGGCCTTTTTTGCCCTGGCCCCAGCATGGTTGAACTCTCTGCCGAATGACATCCATGCCCTGTCTGGCCTGTTAAAGTTTCACAGGGCGTGTAAGGCAGAGATGTTCTACCAGGCCTTTGGTTGAGGCCAGTGATGGTTCCTTACATCTTCTGCCTGGCACCCTCCCCTTCCCCCCATGGCTGAATGTTAGCACTGCCATCTTGTTTTTTAAAATGTCTTTGGTTGCTTAAGTGCTTTGAATGTTTTTAATATTGATTTTCAAATGGTATTTATAATGCATTGAATTAATCTGTTGTAAACTGCCTTGAGCCCTGCGCAAGTAGGGAAGGGGGTGGTCAAGAAATCTAATAAAATAAATAAATGTTGACTGGGAGTGAGCTGAGGCACTTTAGTGAATCTGCATCCTCCTTCATGTACTGCCCCAAGCAGTCACTTAGGTGGCTTGGCCAGAGAACCAGCCACAGATGATGGATGGTGTAAGGAAAATATTATGAAGTGCCTTCTATTTTTTTAATCAGTAGAATTGTTATATAATGGGAGCAAGTAAGGGGGGGGACATATGATCTTTTCATCCTGAGAGGATAAAAAGAGAGAAGCTCAATGAAGTAAATTAATATATGCCAATATATTTATTGGCTGTGGCTATAGCTTGGTGTTATATGATCATTTCGCAAGAAAAATAAACAGGGTCTTCTGTGGTTGAAAAGAAATGACAGAAGTGGTTTCTGCTGCATAACATATCTAAACACAGAAGCTAAGAGCAAGCAAAATTGCCCTTTTTAGTAGAATCACTTAGCTCGTTGAAAATCCACAGTCCTTTTAGCACCCTTACCTCAGGAATGCAGATCACAAACAGCGAATGGAAAGAAATCCACAAATAGTTTTGGAATTATGATTGAAAAAAGAAACCCTGATGCTTTAAAGTTAGTTAAAATTTAAAGTCAAAAGGGCATAAATTACGATAAAATTGTTTTAAGGAAAGTTTTGTAACTTTAATTAAGGAGTGAGAGAGCAGTCAACAACAACCATCAACCATCCAGCTATTGGTCATCAAATAACCGTGAGATTAGGTCACAAACATAGAGTTATCTCGAACATAATCTCTAATACAGAAATTTCTAATTTAGAAATGCACATCCCCATTGTTATGTCAGAACAATGTTGTTCCAGAATTTGATCTAGAGATTTAGAGATACAAAATAGGCTGGCCCTGAGTGAGCCACGTGGGGTGGGGGTGATGACAAAATACTTTGAACCAGTCCATCTATTATATTTTCAGTACTGCAGAACCAGAAGTGAGAATTAAGTCTAAGGGTATTGGGGGGGGTGGGGGTTGTGGGTTTTTTTAAAAAACAAGCCATGAAGTATTACATTCACACATAGACTTTGTGGCTTATATTTAGTGTTCCTTACAGGAACCTTGTGGCACCTTAAAGACTGTGACTGACTGTGTATTGCCAAGCTGCAACTGACTCTTGGCCACCCCAGGACCATGGGGTTTCCAAGTCAAGAGATTTGCAGAGGTGGTTTGTCCTCTCTTTCTCCACATGGCAACCCAGGTCTTCCTTGCTGGTCTCCCATTCAAGTTCTAACCATGGCCAACCCCACTTAGCTTCCAGGCTCTGTCAAGATCAGGCTAAACTGGACTATCAGGCTATTACTTTAAAGATTAACAAGCAAAGGTGGAAAAGATACATCTAGGCTGTGGTCACACACACGAAATAATCCTGGCAAAATCCAAGTGGAAAGTGCATTGAAAGGAGATTATTTAGTGTGTGTGTGTGACAGCAGGCCTACTGATGTTATGCTGATGATGACGATGATGATGATCATTGTTATTTCGGTTCCAGAATTATTCAAGAGCAGGTGCATCCTAACAAAGTGATGCAAGGAGGGTAAAGCTTTAGATTGACAGATCTATTTTGATAGATTAAAGAACTTCTCATGTCATGTCTTTTCCCCCTCCCCATTCTTCCACTTCTCTCTCTCTCTCCCCCCACCCACTTTTGATGATGTTATGGCACATTTCCCAGTGCAAGATTTAGAAATGACCTCTAAAGTTTTTTGGGTCTTGGGACAAGCAACAGGCAGCCAGTCCTCTGCTACATAATGAGGTGACATATGCACAAGAACAATTACGTGAGTAGTTTAATGGGTCTGCTATGGTTTCCACTGTACACATGCTTGTTTTTGACACCACTTTGCTTAGAATCACAATGATGCTTTCATAAAGACTTCTGATGGGCTTTCTGACTACTTCACTTTTTCAGAAGATGGATGGCTCATGGTTTGGTTGATGTGGCTCGGAAGAGGTTGCAGTCATTTGTTGCTTTTCCTGAAAGCTGAAGAACCACAAAGTTACTGGATCATTTTGTATTAGTATCTGGGAAGTATTAAACCACATCCTTGATTTTCATCCAATCCACTTTTACAGTAATTGAAACCCAGCAGCAAAAATGTGGTGTTCATTAGAGTCTTGACTGAACCTGCAGTTTTCCACTAATTAAATGAAATATGTTCATTCATTTTCCCCTCCTTCTCTTTAGTGGCTCGAGTGTAGAGAAGCTTCTGATAAGCTCTTTTGTCTTCAGATTTGTGTCTTGGGTGAGGGGTATATAGACAGAACACTATGGCCAGAATTTTCGTACAGTGCTATTCAAAGATGGTGGTTCCATCTTCAGGTCCCTGTCACCAGTGGTTACAGTAATCAAGTGCAGAAAAACCAATCTACAATGGCTGTGGTCTCACACACACTAAATAATCCACTTTCAATCCGCTTCCAATGTACTTTCCAACTGGATTTTGCCAGTTCACACGGTAAAATCCAGTTGGAAAGTGCATTAAAAGTGGATTGAAAGTGGATTATTTAGTGTGTGTGACCACAGCCAATGCTGGCTCAAGTGGCTCATTCATACCAGATCCCAACTTGATACTGCACTCAAGGCATGATGAGTATGGATGTGATCTAAGCTATAATTGCAAATGTTCCTCCTATTTTCAGAAAGGTTGAGCAAAAATTAATGAAGGAAAATGAACTTTTGTTAGACTAATTTTGAAGCTGTGGACAAGAAAAACCCATGAGGTGCTTCAAACTTGTTCCTTTGGATTATCTGCAGGATCACTCTTTGAGGGATGTAGGGCTCAAATAGATGAGACTCTGGGAGTTTAATGGATAGGGCTGCTAATGGTTTCTTCTCTAAAATTCAGGCTCATGTGGGCCTGATTTGCATCAAGGTGATGGTATGAGGACATTAAATCTCCCCACAGACAATTTTGCCATCATAAAATGTATATTAATATAGTACAATTTCACCGCACCCTTCTTCCATGGAGCTCAGGGTGGGATACATGGTTCTCTCCACTCCTCCATTTGAACCTCACCACAACCCTAGGAGAGAGCTTAGGCTGAGAGAGAGTTACTGGACCTACATCTTCCAGTGAGTTTCATGGCAAGTGGGGATTTGAACCTGGGTCTCCCAGGTCCTAGTTCAACACCCTAATCACTATCCTCAAATACCTCTCAGCCCCAGTAACCAAGTCAATACAGGACCCTATATTCCTTACTTTTAGAAAAAAAAGAAAGACTGGGTGCTCTGTTCATGAAACTCCTAGCACCATGTCTGCTTGCCCTCTTGAAGATAGTGAGTGGCTTCAGGTCTCCTATTAAGTTTCACGGTTGTCTGAGTGAGGCCCCTCACCCAGCCTCCATCCCAGCAACAACCCCAGACATGCCAAACTTACTTGGGGGAGCTCACAATGGTAAAGTCTAGATTTAGTCCCAGGTCCAACTGGATCTCTATTCCCATATTCCGTTTACAAGCCAGCACTACATGACTACAAACTTTCATTCTCATTCCTGAGTCTTAAAAGATTTGTACACTGTAACAGTTGCCATGAGCTGGATAGCCCAGGCTAGCCCAATCTTGTTAGACCTCAGAAACTGAGCAGGGCCAGCTCTGGCAAGACCACCAAGAAATTGTATGATTGTGATGTGGAGAAAGGCAATGGCAAGCCACCTCAGAACATTTCTTGTCTTGAAAACCCTATGGGTTCGCTATGTCAGCTGTGACTTGACAGCACTTTCCACCACCACAATAGAACAGCTGGAAGAAATAATGATCCACACTTGAAAAGATGAAGAAGTGAGCAGTGACTCATGAAAGCTCATACCCTGTTCAGAAATTTTGTTAGCCTTTGATAGAAGAGAAGAGAGAGAGAAGAGAAGAGACTGGATTTATACCCCACCCTTCACTACCCGAAGGAGTCTCAGAGTGGCTTACAAGCTCCTTTCCCTTCCCCTCCCCACAACAAACACCCTGTGAGGTAGGTGGGGCTGAGTGAGCTCTGAGAGAACTGCTCTGGTGCTACCAGACTCTTGCTCTTTTCTTCTGCTACTTGACAAGCTGCTGTTGTTCCTTTTCTGTTAGAGTGGCTGTGTTGGTACCAAACTACAGACTAAACCATTTTGAAATCTCAGTTTTTGAAAAATGTCAAGACTTGAAATAGACCCTCCCTTCTCCAAGGGCTGAAATATTTGGGCTGTGCCTTCACATACCTGATTTTAATGTTGTGCATGCAACAATATCTCAAGGACTTAGTGTCTGCTGTGGTCCTCCTAGAGCAGATCTAGCCCTTACCCACTTAGATGGTACCTAGAGAGAGTTCATGAATACCAAATACCTTGGATATGGACCATTCTATATCTACATGATCTAGTATTTCAGCTATGAACTTCAGGCTCCCTGTTGGATCTAGAACCTGTTCCAAGGGAATAAGGGCTTCCAATGAAGTCAAGGATGGAATTTTGCCCTGATCTGGTTCAATGTGGTATACTGTTGTTCTTGGTTTAGTTTCTGTTTTATGTTTTTCAAACAAGCATCTACATCACCAGGTAATACATTCCACAGCACTCAATTTTTTCTCAAATGCTGAACCTAAAACAACCAGAAAGAGAAACATCTTTCAATCCATCATCAAGCTTAACTTAAGCAAGCACAAACCTTCACTTGGCATCCAAAATGCAATGAAACTTAGAAAAATGTTCTATACCTGAGGTTTTTTAATGCAGAATTATGACCTCACTTTTTAAAATTTACCTTGGCAATATTTCTGGAATGAATTCAGAAAATGCAGTTTTCTGGAGGAAACAAACAGACTTCCGAACAACAGTTTCCTATATTAGAAGCACAGAGTAAGTGACATGACAAATGTTCTCATTTGAAGAAGGGAAAAAACCTAAGAATCACTCATATTGGCAACACCAGTGATTCATGAAGGTACCAAATATTCATTGCTGTATCCTTTAAGTTCTACATTAAAGCTTGATTTGAGCAATGAACGGAATAACCTGACTTGATCCAGTAATGCTTCAACATGTGCATAACTCAAGGCAAACACAGACTGTTCTGCAAACACTAAAGGACTGTTAGCTATTTCAGCCCTTTTCATGCTGGTGGAATTACTCTTGAGCAGATATGGTCTGAGGACTGCTTCTGTAAGTAGCACTGGCATGGTAAAATACAGAAAATGGGAAGTCAACGTTGTTAATTTGGTCCCCTTTAAGCAGGACGCCTCTATTCCAGTGGGCTCTTATTACCCCAATGGGTATGCGACTCTGAAGTGTTACTGATATGGATCGAACAGTTTATTGGAAGGCACTACTACAATCCATTACACAAGCAAACTGAATTGCAAACTGAATCAGACGTGTGATACACGAATACATATGAAAAAGACACGAATACAAAGCCATGAGAAAGATGCGGATGGTTACGGAAAACAATAAAGAGGCAATGCTGAAGAATGAGGAAATAGAACAAAATTCCAGTTCAGTAGGGAAGAGACTGGAGAGATGAACCACACACCATTCAACCTTGTAAATACACTTGAAACAAAAAGTTGCAATCATGAGAGCAAACTTAATGCATATTAATTCTGCAAATCATTAATTGCCTGTATCCAGGAAGGTTGTGAGTGTGTCAACCATCAAGCTCCTGGAAAGTAGGAGGGGAGGGTAAGGATGGGCCTTTGGAGGCCTCAAGACACCCTCAAAGCATGAGGACCGTAAACAGAAAAATTTTAAGAAAATCTGCTCTTACCAAAAGAAAGGCTGCTATATGCCAAACCTGCCTTCCTCCTGGCCTTTTCTACATTTCCCTTGAGCAGGGGTGGTACCATGTTGGCACCCCAATCCTCCGAGGTGGGGATGGAAGCGTGACTTAATTTTTCCCTCGTTTGTGGTTTACTTTGGCACCCAGGGGACTGCAAAACCCCCTACCCTTAACATCTTCCCAGTATTACAAAACAACATGTTGGTCCAAGCTCTTCTTATTAATCATGAGACTGGTTGTCTTGTTTGTCAGAGTTGCAGGTGTGCACCTGTGTCCCAGGGACTTTTTGCTTTCTCAGCAATAAGCAGTGCATTCTGGGGCTTTCCAGTGATGAGTTTCAGGCTGGGGTTTGAGGGAAAGTACTTCTGAAATAACATGATTCTGTATGCTAACAGAGGGGGTGGGCAGTTGTCTTTCCCCCCTTACATATGGAACCCAGTCCTATGTAATCTGGTTCTTGTTGCATCTCAGCAGTTGCTTATCTTACTTCAGTTAGCAAAGTTCATATTTCAGTTGACACACCAGTTTCTGAGCTCCTTTAGGTGAATCCACAGATTTTCTCAATGTTGTTGTACACACAGTTTATGAAACACTGTTTATACACTCTGGGCCAGTCCCACCTCCCCCTGGAAAGCATGCAAAGCCTCCAGGTGTCTTCGGTATGCCCTCTGCGTACCTGGTGCTAATGTGGCTCCAATTGCCCACTGAACTTCGCCTCACCAAGATTCCACAGAGCCTCCGGCATCGTCATTGGCTCCGCGTGCTCCCCCGGTGCTAGTTCCCAGAACCTCTCCACCTGAAAGCGAGATAAAGCATCAGCAATGTTGTTATGCACTTCAGGGACATGTTCTGCTATGAACAGTATATTATAGTGCAAGCAGCGTAGGACAAATGCCCTCATGAGCCGCATAACCCTGTGGGACTGCGACGTCAGTTTGTTCACAACCTGAACCACTGCCTGGTTATCACACCAGAACTTGACGACCCTGTCACGCAATTGCTCGTGCCAGAGGTGCACTGCCACCACCATGGGGAAGAATTCCAAGAAGGTCAGGTCCCTTGTAAGGCCGGAGTCAACCCAGGCCACTGGCCAGTGATGTGCGCACCAACTCCCTTGAAAAAAGACCCCAAACCCAAGGCTGCCCGATGCGTCCAACGAGATCTGAAGGGACGCGTCGAGCAACATGGATTTGCATCAGAATGACACACCATTATACCCTTTCAAGAACTCCAGCCATACGTATAGGTCGGCCTTAATACCCCCTGACACCCGAATCCAATGGTGTGGCTTTGAGGCCCCCCGCAGGCAGTCGCAAATCCTGCGAATGAACGCCTGCAAATCCTGTGAATGAACGCCACCACCCTGCAAGTGAAATTCAGATGACCGACGAGTGACTGCCATTCCCTCAAAGTTAGACTCCACCGAGCGCATGTGCCTTCCAGTGCGGTCATCAGACCAGCCAGCTTATCAGCCGGTAAAGCACATATTTGTTCCCTAGTGTTGATCAGAATGCCGAGATAAGACAAACTAGTGGAGGGGCCCTCCGTTTTCTCATGAGCCAAGGGAACCCCCAGCTTGTCAGCCAAAGCCTGGAAGACAGACATGAACCTCCCACACTCATCAGACCCTGCCATCCCTGCAAACAGGAAATCATCCAGGTAGTGTGTCACCCCATCCGAGCCCATCCGCTGTCTCGTCGCCCAGTCCAGGAAGGAACTGAAGGTCTCAAAGGCCGCACAGGACATGGAGCACCCCATGGGCAGTGCCATGTTGTAATAATACTGGCCCTGGAATACAAACCCCAATAAATCGTGGTCCCCCACGTGTATTGGCAGCAGGCAGAAAGCAGACTTGATATCGCATTTCCCTAAGAGGGCGCCTTTCTGCGCCGAGCCACCATCTGCACCACACTGTCAAAGGTTGCATAGTGCACCAAGGTCAGTTCCCCGGGTATCCCATTGTTCACTGATGAGCCGTGTGGGTATGATAAATGATGGATCAGCCTATATTCTCCTGGTGCCTTCTTGGGCACCACTCCAAGAGGTGAGATGCATAGTGTGGGCATGGAGAGCTCCGAGAAGGGGCCTGCCACCCTGCCTTCCAATACTTCCTTTTCAATCTTGTGCCGTACCACATCTTCCAACCCAGCAACCGATTTCAGATTAGCAACAGTTAATGCCAGGAACCAAAATTGTATGACCAAAGGATTTGGAATTCTCCCCTAAGAAATTACAGTCCCCACAGGAACACATAATCTAGTTGCAGTGTAAGTGGCAAGGAGGTAATGGGCGAAGTAGAGCTTTCTGTAGTCTATGCTGGATATATGGATATCTGCTGGCAGCAGCTTTGATATTATGGTAATGGCTACTTCAAATAAGAGTTGATATGAGTCTCCCCACTATATGGACATACAAAACTTGTAGCCATCAGAATGCTCAACACATCTGAAGTAACTCTCATTCTCACTCTCCCATATGTCTCCCACTGTGCTCTGGAACAGAACTCTGAAGAAGTTCACAGCAGCACAGTCTTTCCCCCACTGGGTCCTCCTGTGCTTCTCTCACTTGTTCACCCCACTAGTAAGCCCAGTCCACCAGAAAATCTTTCTGTACAGATTCCATTCACTTCAGGGAAGATGGTTTGGGGACATATTCAGAAATTCCCACCCTGCTAGGGCTGCTTCCATCAGGACAGTTTTGAGAAATGTACCCACAAGAAACACACAGGACAAGAATCAAAACACTGGAAGAACTTATGCCCATGTTTACTTATGAATCAGACAGGGTAGGTCAAGAATTCTGGAAGCAGCTCATACCCATGTCTGGACTTGCAGATCTTACTCACATTTGATTTCCATCATAAGATTTGTAGACTTCCACAAGCAAAAATGGCACTGAAAGAAAAAGTAGTCTGTATAGTCATCACTCAGCTGTTTGGAAACCCCTGCTTTCTGTTTCCAGCAAAAAGTCATGGGGAGCAGAACACAGGGGTTTAAACTTTAAATGGCTTATAAACCAATATGAACTGGATCAGTCTGCAAACCAACCTCCTAGTTCATATGGGTTCATGGTTCAATTTGTGGCTCAGCCACAAACCGAACAACAAAAATGTGGTTCTTATCCATCCCTATATATCACAGTCAGAGAAAGCTGTTGCTCATCATTAGGCTAGTATCCTCCATTCATCTTTCTTGGGCTTTCTTGGTCACGGGAGAGAATAAACTGGTTTAGGATGGTATGGAGATCGGGTAAGAAAGTGGCTAAATTGCTACCATCTTCTTGGTCAAGTCTCCTGACAGTACCAGTAAGAAATGTACGTTATTTACTGTGATCCTTGGTCACAGTATCCTCCATGAAATTGCATGGAGTTCCTCCATGAAAAGGATTCTAAATTAATTACAGAACATAGTTCGTTCTGCTGCTAACTTTGCATCTACCACAAAACATACACTATATTCAACCTTAAACCTTTGTAATCAACAAATTAATTAAAGTTTTCTGTATTCTACATAACATGAATGGTAAAGTCCTATTTCATCAGAAAAAGGTGGCTTTTTGGCATGGGGCAGTCTGCTTTTACTAGAGGGTGAAATTATTTATTTATTTGTTTGTTTGTTTCACTTATATCCCGCCTTGTCAGTTATACAACATATAATAACAGGGTTTACATAAATGCAGTATCGATACTTTTAAAAAATTAGGAGTCGAGTGAGTGAAAGAGACAAGGCTCCCTTTATGAAAATGAGCAGACCAGCCTATACTTCAGAGCGACGCATATTCAAAAGCAGAATGGTTGTGCACTGCAGAGTGCCCAGGGCTGCCTTAGCCATGATCTCTACCAAACTAGGCAGGAGAGGTGCAACATATTCCTGCAGATCTGATGGCCCAGTCCTTTGCACCTGGTTGACTAAGGACTACCAGCTACCAGTGCAGCTGAATGGGTAGTGGGGAACTAGTGTTCTTCTTACCAGTGCATATCAGAAGGCAGTGGAGGCACCAGGGCACAGCTGCTGAGTAGACAGCCTTGCCTAGCATTGGCGCAGATGATGAATGACAAGCCTGCCTTGGTCATCCTCTCAGCAACTACGCACCTGCATGGTGCTGGAGCAGCAACCCTGGGATCTCTGTGGCCATTCCAGGAGGGGTACCAAATCCCCCTGTTGATTCCACAGTGGTGGCTGGAAGTTCTGCAGTGTCTCATGAATATACAGCGGAATCAATAAAAGGGAAATGCACCCGAGTGGCACCCAAGTAGGAAATGCACACATGAAGCTTCCGTATACTGAGTCAGGCTGACAGGCTGTTGGTCTATCGAGGTCGGTATTATCAACTCTTGACTGGAAGTGGCTCTCCAGGGTCTCAGGTGGGCCCACTCTGCATCTAGCATTTGCTCCGCTGTCTTACCAAGCCACAATGGAACAGAAATCCCCATCTGCATTGCATGCCGCTTTCACTTTGATTGAGTGTCAAATGTTATGGCAGTGTCCAGACTGCATGCCTCTTTCACTTTGTTTGATCTCTCGGTTTTATGGTGGCTGTCTCCATAGATTTATGGCCGTTTTATGGCCATTCAGAGGTGACTCTGCAGTCAGTATGCTATTTGAATGTGATTTTGAGCCACATCTTTTTCTGTTCCAGTGTGGGTTTGGTAAAACAACGGAGCGAATGCTAGATGCAGAATGGGCCATGGAGGTCTTTCATATCATCTTCATACTGATCCTTTTAACTGGAAATGCCAAGGATTGAACATGGGGCCATCTGTATGCAAAGCAGGTGCTCCATTGTGGAGGATTATTTGGGTTAGCTGAGTGCTCAAGGCACATAATGCAGCAGAGTTTGTCTGGTTTGTGTGTGCTGACAAGAAACAAAGTTACAGATAGAGCCTCTTTATCTTTGCAAAATGATAATATGAGTCCCTTATTGTAAGGAACTCCATTCTAGACAGGATAGAGTAGAGATAGGATTCTAATCTAGTCTAACTAGCTAGGAAGGATAGAGATGCAGAAAACATGTCCTGCCCTCATGTGCCAAGATGGAGAAGAGTAGCATAGTGTATAGAGAAGTGTAAACTGGAAGGAAGGACGGTTCCCTGAGAGTAGCAATAAACACATCAAAGGGATAGCATCAGAGAAGTAGAAGGGAAGGATGATCAGGGGCCTGGCCTATCCATCTCTCTGACTCTCTATAGTCCCCCTCTGAAGTCTGAGGCTAAGAGACAGTGCACCTCCAACACATTGTTGATTCATGCCCCCTCCTCATTAGACTTTATGCCTCCATAAAGTTTTCACATCAGGATAACACTTTTCAGGGTTGCAGAAAGTTACTCAAACTCTGTCCTAGAGTCTCACCTCCACTCTGTCTTGAAGTATATGGCCATGTTCCGTTTCCCCAGAAATTTACCATTAGACGCCCCTTTTTCCAGTCTATGAATGCAAGTGCTGATGTGGGGGAGACCTGTTGCACCAATTTTAGGTAATCAGCCTATAATCCTAGGGTTTAATTTCCGTCCTTACATCCTCTATCCAAGCACTTTGAACAATGGGACTGAGGACTTGTTAGTTTTTAGTTTTATGTTTATTGTTCTTTACATCGGTTATCCGCCTTTAGTTTGCTACAAGCCTTCAGGTGGCTAACAATGGCTTCGTTTATAAATTCCATGGCACTGACTTTCAGTGAAGTGTGCAGTGGACTATGACGCATCCATAATCCCATGTGTGGCTGATTTGGAAATAAATCCCACTGAGTCCAATTCCACGTAATTGTGCATAGATTCATAGACAGTCCATTTTTCACTTAAGCTTATACTTGTCACAACTGTGCATTAACTTAATCACAATTCCTTTGTATCATGTCCTTCTTGAACCTCTTTTCCTTAGCCAAAGAATCACCGCCAATGTATCCTGATGGCTTTTCAAAAGCAGATAACAAAGAAAAAAACAGAACAAGTTTAATAATGTGCTGCTGCTCCTATTATGCCAACCAAGTATATTTTAGTCTATTTAGCACTGAGTGAATGAGAGCATTTGCTATGGATACAGGTTAAAAATGTAACCATAAACAGAAGGACCAATCTTTCAATAATATCATTCTAAGAAAACAAGAGGTGACTGCTACACTGTTGTAATGAAATTACCCATGTATGGCTGTTGCAGTGAGGTTTTGTTGTTTTTTCCATTGGATCTGAGAGCATCATACAGGCTTTACCCAACGAACGCATTTAAGTGAATGATTTCACTTGTTCCTTCTTTTAAGAAATGGATAAAGTCATTGCCTTCTGTTTAGTGTCCCAAGCAGCTTAAAAGTGAAATGTCTGTTTTCATGTTTTATACTACATGGTCATTAACTCCCATATCAGAGATGAGTCAATGGCCCTGAGTTACCTAGGGGCTCTTTCCCACTCTTTCAGTCCTTCACAGTCATTCACCACCTCTTTGATGGCATAAGTAAATTACTGATGGAAGTAAACTGAGGGCCTGATATCTCATTTTGGTTGCTGGTGTAACCAAGCTCTTGGATGTGTGCATCATCAGATTATCTCATGGTGACTCTTGAACAGCATCTCCACATCGCATGTGTTGCTAAGCCAAGCATCACTGTGGGGTTTACCTGGCTCTGCTCTGAGCATAGAGCAGGGGTCATTGAGGGGTGGGGGGAGGTAGCTGTGAGGTCCCTTCCAGCTCTATGTTTCTCTGCTTCTCTAGGGCATTGCCCATTCTATAGGGGTCCAAAAGGTCTTATAATGAAGGGAGGGGATTTTCATCACTTGGTTGTTCCTCCCCTTCACGGCCCTCTCCTTTGCTCCTAGTGGAAAAGGTCTGTCACGGTCCTCCTCAACCCACTTCCCAGCCCCTTCTGAGGCAGGTACTGCAAGCTGTACATGCCTGATAGCATCCTCTGACCTCTTATGAGGAAAGATGGCTTTATATGAGGTTGGGGTTGATGGTGGCTGTATCTGCAGCATCCGCAGAACCCCACAGCATCTCAGACTGCATTGGGAAGCCTCCTGGGGCGTTTTCGCACTGGCTTTTTTCTGGGGCGAGCACCGGAGTGAGCACCGGAGTTTCTGGTCAGTTTCACATCAGTTGCTCCGTGCTCACAAACTCCTCCGGAGTTTCACCGCACTGCTCAGGAGTATCCCTGGAGCAAGAAAATCCTGTTCCTGGCGGTGTTTCCTGTTTACTCCGTTGGAGAAACCTAGATGAGAACACACCCACTCGCCTGCCCTCCATCTGGCCCGCCCCGCGGTGGGCGTTTCTTGAATATTTTTTTTTGAAACGAGCCCTCCTAACGTTATATCGAAATAAGGAGGCAGGGAGGCAAGATCGCACCACAGAGACTGCGTTGGCGAGGTGGATTTGCCGTTTCTTGGGAGCAGGAGCCGGGCGCCATTGGCCCGAGAGCTCCATGTGCTTGCTCCCCGGTAACTGCCCTTTGTTTGGGCTTCCCCGGCAACAGCCCGTGCAGAGCTGGTGGTGGGTGCTTTCCTCTAGAAATCCGTGGAGAAGCCGCGGCAAGCGGGCGGGCGGGCTGGGGAAACTTGCCTTCCTTTCCGCTCCCTGTGTGCGGTCCCACGATCCTGAAGCAACACTTCCCCCCCTCCTTTTTTTTTTTTCCAAAAGGCCCTTATAACGTTATAACATCATAATGAAATTTTGATGCAGCAAGGGAAGACAGCACAATTGTTGTCTTTATATAATAAACACACGTTCACATCTACTATGGGGGGGGGTGTTAATTTGCTTTTTATTGGCAGCCCCTGCAGAGCAGGCTGGGCGCGCTTCTTTGCAGAAAAGTCACAGAAATGGATTGAACTGTTTTCAAGGGGCTATAACTATTCCTGCGGAGCGGGGAGACTGCTCTGCGTGTCATGCTGCTCCTCCTCAGCTGCCGCCACCACCACCACCATTTATGTAATTTTTTTTTTCTTAACACGGGCCAGCTGACGCCATGTTGCCCATCCTCCATTTTGTTGCCTTGATCGGGTTAAGCACACGACATTTCAGTTCACATCGGAGAATCCACCCATGGGGGGGGGTCCTCCTTGTAGCCCGCCAATCGTTTTGCACCAACCCAGAACGGCGGGAAAATTTGAATACTGAGGAGGGACTTGATGAATTCTGGGAAGAGGAAGGCGGGTGATGCACTGTCGTCATTCCACTATGACGTTATAACGTTACCACGCATGCGTTTAAAAAAAAAAAGGAAAAACGGGGGAACGAGGGAGGAGCTGGGGGGGAGGAAGGGGAGGGAAGGGGAGGGGAAATGCAAGGGGCGGGCACAGAGAGCATCGAAGCAACCCAAATGGGAACAGAAAACTTCGGGGGGGGGGAGAGGAGCAGATTGCTATAGTGCGAAAACGGCAGGTTTGCTCAGGAGGAGTCGCAGAGGGGGAAATGAGGAGGAAGTGAGAGGCAACTGGCCAGTCTGAAAAGGCCCCTGGTGTTCTCTGAGGTAGTGGCATGGCTGTAGAGGTTTCCTGCTTCACTGCAGGTTCCTAATAGAGGAGGGAGAGCCAGTCTGGTGTAGTGGTTAGGAGCATGGACTCTAATCTGGGAGAACCAAGTTTGATTCCCCACTCCTCTACATGCAGCTGCTGGTGTGACCTTGGGTTAGTCATAAGTTCTTTCAGAGCTGTTCTCTCAATGGCAGTTCTCGAGACAGCTCTCTCAGCACACCTACCTCACAGAGTGTCTGTTGTGGGGAGGGGAAGGGGAAGGGATTGTTAGCTGAGACTCCTTCAGGTAGTGAAAGGCGGGGTATAAATCCAATGTCCTCCTCCTCCTCCTCCTCCTTCTTCCATAGTCTTCCTGAAGCCGGCAGGTAAGTCCAGGTAAGTCCTTCTAAAGTAGTACTTAGTATCTGCATCAGGACAGAATAATTAGCAGTTAAGAGCAATGCTCCCTCTAAGCTGTGGAGTCTTGTGAGTAAAAATTCTGCTTTGTGAGCTACTGGCATTAAAGTTGTGAGTGAGCGATTTGGCTGCTGCATAAATTAGTTTGCTCTGGAGCCGTCCTTCCTGAGCTAAGGCAAAAAGCTGTGAGCCAGAGGCTAAAACACTGTGAGCTAGCTCACACTAACTCAGCTTAGAGGGAACACTGGTTGTGAGAAAGATAATACAGAAATTTACTTGGTTGCATCATTTAGACACATTGACTCACTAGCCTTTTCTCATGTAACTATGAAAAACCACTCAGCCACATCAATACCACTACTTTAGATATGCATCAGCATAAGAGAAACTTTGATCACACTGTGCATTAGGTTTCTGGGGAAATGCAATGCTCCACCTTGGCCTTCTTGCTAGTTTTTCCCCCTGATTTTCCTTTATCTAAGCCAGGTGTTCATCTCAGAGTGCCTCCCTAAGTCAAAAGCACAAAGAAAGTAAAAATAAGGCAACCCAATGATGCACTTTTGAGCAGACCAGAGAAGAAAGCACTCAGTTAGCTCTCGGAGGAATACTGAATGCTTTATGATCTATGGGAGGAAAGGCCAGAGGTCCCCAGATCCCCCGGAGCACTGAAATTGTCCCATTGGCCTCCAAGGCTAGTCATCGAGACAAGACAGGCACATGAGCTGTGCTTCCAGTCCTGAACCTCTTTGCTTAATTTTCTCAGAGGGGGGGACCTGGTGTGTGGGAAGGGAGCTAAAGGAATGCAAGCTGTTCCCCAACATCTCCCTGGAACTCAGAGAAGCTTGCCTCACATTTTGAGACCTGTTGGATATAAAGAAAATGTATAGCCAGGAGTACGAAGAACCTTTACAATTTTGGGTTCAGTGTTTGGTCCAATATTGTCAGAGACTCTAGAAGCTGAAGCAAGAACTTCATAGTCCAGAGCCTGAACCAGGAGCCTTGAACCCTAAGACTAGGGCCTAGTTTGATGAGCTTCTTGGGATTGTAGGTGCTTAAACCAGAGCCCTCTTGAGGCACAATGGGATTGTGCCATGTAGTATAAGCCACCCCCCCCATCCCCCCAAATTGAGAGGCTTTCTGAGAGCCAAACTAGATGTGACAACTATGGGGATGACTCCACTAGTTTTGGGATTAAGCAAATCCCTAAAATGGCAGTGGTGTCCAGGTGATAAATTCAGGGATGCCATCACATCTAGTTAGGCTCTAAGCTTCTGGATTGGCCAGGCTAGAATACTAGAAGCATAGACATCTCCTCTTGCCTGATCAATAGAATAGTAGCTGTTTCTCTTCATTCTCAAACCCCAGTGCTATCAGCTCATTCTGCTTCCACATCCTGCCCACTTTCAGACACAGCTGCCCATGGTCACATGGTCCAACCAAATTCTGACAACAATACTCCCATTTGAAACACTTTGCAGGTAGAAAGACAAAGCATCTGAGGCAAAAGTCACAATCAGCAGCCAAAGCGCAGGCAGGAAAACAATGGGTCCACTCTGAAATCTATTGCCTGACTCATCTGATCCATGTACAGGTAACTGCATCTGGTTAAAAAAATGAGGAACACACACACTGGATCGGGGGTACACTTCTGGGATACAATTTAGCAGTGTGTGTGAACAAGATCTTGGGGTATAGCTGGACCAAAAGTTAAATATGAGCAGCCAGTGTGATGCAGTGACAGAAAAGGCTAATGGGATGTTGGGGTGTATCAACAGAGGGATAACATCCAAATCACAAGACATCATAATCCCGCTGTACACTGCATTGGCCAGACTGCACCTGGAGCATTGTGTGCACTTCTGGAGGCCTCACTTCAAAAAGGATGTGGACAGAATGGAGTGGGTACAGAGGAGAGCAACGTGGATGATCAGGAACCTGGAGACCTATGCAGAAAGGCTGAGGGACTTGGGAATGTTTAGTCTGGAGAAGAGGAGGTTGAGGGGGGGGACATGATCGCTCTCTCTTAAGTATTTGAAGGGCTGTCCCTTAGAGGAGGGCAGGGAGCTGTTCCTGTTGGCAGCAGGGGATAGGACTTGCAATCATGGGTTTAAATTAAGGGCAGGAAGGTACAGGCTGGATATTAGGAAAAACTTTTTTTACAGCAAGAGTTTTGCCACAGTGGAATCAGCTGCCTAGGGAGGTGGTGAGCTCCCCCTCACTGGCAGTCTTTAAGCAGCATCTGGACAAACACTTTTCAGGGATGCTTTAGGTTGATCCTGCATTAAGAAGAGGGTGGAACTCGATGGCCTGTATGGCTCCTTCCAACTTTGTGATTCCATGAGTCTATGTTGCTTCATGGAAAGAACAACCCTACAAGCTGAAGGCTCTGAAAAGCATCTTATAATCTCTCCCCTTTCCCAAATGCCATACAAGTACAAATAACAAATGTCAGAGATAATCTGCTTTATACCAGCTGCTGACACTAGAATCCTAAATCCTAGAATCGCCCCTGCATTGGCATTTCCCACATGGCATTATAATGCCTCGTATTTCAGCAAGTGAAACCAACACTCTGAGTGTATCATTTCTTTTATAATAATACTTGGCCAAGGTCGAGGAATGAGTTGAAATAAATCCACTGTTATTGCAACTTAATGCACAAAGCCTTCTTTAAGGGGCTGTGTCAATATGAATAAATTTAGATTCTTTGGGGTATAGATATAAAGCTGTTCAGCATCCATAAATTAAGCCCCTACAATAAAAGCAATGTGCTGTAGTAGAAAATGACATGGAGCCATATTTGGGATTGCTGAAATTAATTCATGCTGTCTGTCCCAAGACCTGCCAGGGAGGTTGTAATTCAGCTGACAGTGTTCTCAACAGATGTTGCCTGACTGTCAGAATAATAAAATAAGATATCTGGGTTGAGGTCCAATAGAGATGTGAAATGGAAATAAATATTAAGTATTTTGCCATCTGTTACAGTGCTGAGTCACTGGAGAATATCATCCCCATTTGCACATACTTGTAGATTAATTGGTCTAGAATTGTCTGGCAGCTAAAAAAATTAAAAAAATATTCTAAAACTAAGTGATTCCACGGAGGTATACAAAGATGTACAGAGATTGGTATCAGGAGTAACATTAGATGGAGGGGCAAAAAAAAAAGAATCTGGCAAGATATTCTTGCACCTTTCTCTTGTGTATTAATTGCAAGAGCCATTCCAGTACCAAATAGGACTCAATATTAACCCCTAGTGATCCTGAGAAGATTGAACATTCCAGCCCAAGACTAGATATAGCCAGATGCCACAATGGGCATGTAGTCCATAGTGCTTTCGTGCCTTCACTGTAATGCAAATAGTAAAGTGTTCTCCCTTCAACACTATGCAATACAACCAGAAATTACACTGGATGCCTTATGTCCAAACTGGTTCCCAATTCAGCATGAGAAGCAGTGTATGGAGACCATTTCTGCAGCATCGGTCCCTTGATGGAACTGGGTGGGTGTCTGCTGAAGATGGAAGGGCATATGGGAATGGAGCACAAGTACAGATAAGAGAAAACCTGAAACAGGGACTAAGTATAAGGAAACAGAATTGCTTCCTTCATGGATCTTGATGCCCTTTGCTAGGCGTTGGCAAAAGACCATGCTAAGTTCTGATCAGGGGTGTAGAGTTAGTAAATTCCTGGGAGGGCTGGGGCTCTTACCTACCTCACAGGGTGTCTGTTGTGGGGAGGGGAAGGGAAAAGGAGTTTGTAAGCCGCTCTGAGACTCCCTTGGGGAGTGGAGAGCGGGGTATAAATCCAATCTCTTCTTCTTCTTCTTGTGCATGTGCACGTCCCCACTGCTGCTGCCACAAGAGCCTCCCCCTCCAGCCTGCCCACCCATCCATCCACCCAGCTTCGCTAAACCCACTAGCTCTCTCTCTCCAGAGGCCATCCGGGGACCACCCACCGTGATGGCATCACCCGGAAGTGACGCCATCACACCGGGCATGTTGCCAGGGCGATGCTCTGGCAATCGCCCCGAAACTCTATGGTGCCATAGAGTTTGGGGGCGATTGCTAGAGTGTCGCCCTGCCAACATGCCCAGCGTGTTTGGCCCAATATAGGCCCGCTTTGCGAGCAGATTAAGAGAGCCCGTTCACACAGCCACAGCTGCTTGGCATTGCCATGCTGCACTCAACCCGTCCTGAAGTGCATTCATCCCGCTTTAAAAAGGCACCTGGTGAAACCAGTGTCAAGCCATCTGCGTGCACGTTCATCCGGCTTCCTGGCACTGTGGATGCAAATAAGCTGCACATCAAGCGGCGCTGGTAATGTGAACCCGCTGATCTGGCTGCTGCCCTCATGCACCTATGCACCCGTGCGCCTATGCGCAGGTCGGCAAAATGGACCAAAGCTGCATGCCACCACACCACCACCGCAGTGTGAACGCTCCGTTCTGCCTCCTCCTTGGTATGGCCCTGCATCAGTCTATGCAGTGCGAACGGAAAGCCCCGTGACAACTTGGCCCGGGTCTTTTTGCCCCACTTCCCTTGCGCTTCATTTTGCCAGTCTGTCCTCAGCTGTAGTTTATCTGGAAAGCAGAAGTACATGTAGCTTGCAGGAAACGTTAAACTGACCTGAATCAAAGATTATGTGATATTTAACTTTAAAGCGCATGCACACACACACTATGCTAGTGCTGTGAGAAACCCTGAAAATGCTGCAATCAGTTTTAGAAATGTGATATGCAAAAAAGATGGACTTCATACAGAACACAAGTGACTCCCATGATATCCTTATACACATAAAGTGAAATAATTAGACCTTGGATGAAAAATGTTGACAGTACAAAGAAAGACCATGATCTAATATCAGAACAAAGTTAACAGATGTCATTAAGGGGGATGATTAGCTGATGACGGAAGGTCACACCCAGCTTACTTCTCACAGTTGAAAGATCAAAGTTATCCGTTCCGTTTGAGAAAGGACTGAAACAGTTACTCTAGGAAAATCCTTTCACATAACATTAAGTCTCCTTTCCATCTTGTATTTCTGCAATACAAACAGTCAGGAAAAGACTATACAGTGTTTGATAAATCAAGTGAACAAAAATGCCCACGAATATGCCATTGAATAAACATAACAGATAAATTACAATACATGAAGAAATTCAGACAAAAAGCATTAAATGCACATATGGTATTTACACACTTACACTTCCTGCAAAAGATATTATGGGAATAATTCAAATCCACCATAAATCATGTGGTCCCCTGAAATCCCTCAGGTGTCTTCAATGGCTTAATCAGCCTGCACCTTAACCTGCAAATTGGAAAAGAAGTGGTATGAAGTCACGTAGTCTCCACTGAGACCAGGATCTTGCTGCTAATAGAGCAAAGAATTAGGCTGCATATAAATGAAAGACAACAAAATATCCTAAAGACCCCCGAAAGTGCTATTTGGATGTACACACGGCTTGCCTTAGTGTCTTGTACATGATGGTTGACTTGGTCAAAATAGCCCAGTAAATATGGAAGCAGAACCCAATTTCTCATCAGAACTCTAAAACCGCTACAGGTCCATTCCTATTTATTTACATAGGAGAAAGTTCAATTGAACCTAGTGGAACTTACTTCCAAGAAAGCATCCATAGAATTCAATTGCTGGATCATGGTCTGGAAAAGAGTGGGAGCGGCAGGCTCTCTGATGTCACAGACAGTGTTGCTTGTTTGTTTGTTTACATATTTCTCTTCAATGGGCACCCAAAGCAGCTTACAATGTTATCTTGTTTTCCATTTTATCGTTACAACAACCCTATAAGGTGGGTTAGGGTGAGAGTGTGTGACTGGCCTATGGTCATTTCCATGGTAATGGAAACTGGGCCCCCCAGATCCCCCAGATCCTAGACCAATGCTCTAACCACCACATCACACCCATTGTCTTATATGGCACTGAGAATGCCAGTCTAGGATCTGGGAGACCTGGGTCCACAGGCCCACTCTGCCAAGGAACCTTGTTGTGTGACCTTGGGCCAGTCACACAAAATGGTGGTGGAGGAAAGGGACATCAGGTCACAGCTGACTTACGGCAACCCCATGGTGTTTTCAAGGCAAGAGACATTCATAGGTGGTTTGCCATTGCCTGCCTTCGTGTCATGCCCCAGATATTCCTTGGAGGTCTCCAATTCAAATACTAGCCGAGGCCAACACTGCTTAGCTTCTGAGATCTGACAAGATTGGCCTAGCCTGAGCTATCCAGGTTGGGGTGGAGCCAGTTTGGTGTAGTGGTTAGCAGCATGGACTCTAATCTGGGAGAACCGGGTTTGATTCGCCACTCCTCCACATGCAGCTGCTGGTGTGACCGTGGGTCAGTTACAAGTTCTTTCAGAGCTGTTCTCTCATGAGCTGTTCTCAGAAGAACTCTCTCAGCCCCACCTACTTCGCAGGGTGTCTGTTGTGGGGAGGGGAAGGGAAAGGCAATTGTAAGCCGCTCTGAGACTCCTTTGGGTAGTGAAGGGAAGGGTATAAATCCAATCTCCTCCTTCTCCTCCTCCTCCTCTTCTTCTTCAATAATTCACTTAAGAAGCGACAAAGCAGGTAACTCACGGCTGGAGGCAGATAATTTTTTAAAGGAGCTCAAAGTTGTTTGCAGAAACTTCATTTCCTGTGGTATACCAATGGATTTCTTTTGTTACTCTCTTAATGGTCATTCAGGTTTTAAAACAACATAAAAACCTGCACAGCCTATTTGTCAGTGTGAAGGTGGGGTGAGCATACACACTATGAGCAGCAATTCCACTTTCATCCTCTCTGGCCAAAATTATCATCTGAATCTAACCTCATTATGTCGACTACGGAGAGCCTTTCTCAATGGAGATTCTTCCCTGACGAAGATTCGAAGGCATTTTATAATCTGAGCGACCAATTGCAAATTTAATAAAATTTACTTCTAACGACCGGTGCACCTCATCTTCTTCTAAATATCTACAGCCAAGATTCTGATTAAAGCCCTTTTCTGATGAGTTACAACAACAGCTCATAATCTGACTTTAATTAAGGCATCCTCAAACAATTTGTCCTACAAACCTGCATTCTACGGGGATCAGCTCGTTTAAAATTAAGTGAACAACAATGACCTTATTGATCATAATGAACAATCTGGATTTAACAAAAATGCTTTTACACTCCAAAAAATACAAATCTTCTTAATGGGAAAAATGAGGTTCTGAAAGTAAATCAATCATTTCTGGGAAATGAGATCTGCAAGCATAATCTGATGCCTTAAATAAGATTGAACACAAAGTTCAGTTTTGGAACAAAAGGGGGCAATTTGTTTGCACTGTACTCAGTAAAAATCTAAGAGAGCTGTAACCGTTCAGCTATTACATAAAACCTTCTGCCAGCTGAAATTGCTTTTGGGATGAGGACAGCCCTGCCTCGAACTTTAGAACATGCTTTAAAAATAGAGAGACATTATGCTAACCACTGCCCTATACGGGCAAGACAAACTTGTCCCTTGCCAAGCCTGCTGTGGAACATGAATCAATAGGCCAAAGCATGGCTAGAGTGGAGCGTTTCTTCTGTGGGATGGACATCTTCCTGTTTTGTCATGCAGGACAATAGCTGAGTCTTTCATCAGAGATGGGCACAAATGGATTATTAAAACCATTCACATTACAGTCTTCAGGAATTTTCGTTGCACCTAACTAAGGAGGCCAGAGAACTAACCTAGCTCGTACAAGAAAAGAAAGGAAGGGCTTAACCTTTGTCCTTAGGGTGATGAAAGAGCATCACATGACTGGAGGAGCGCTGTCTGACTTTCTAGACGTGTGGTGCAGGTGACGAGTGCTTTAGGGAATGTTGTAGTCGATGTATCCACTTGAAAAAAGGTCGTATCAGATTCTCCACTTTTTAGCCACGTTGTCGGTATGACGCTTGGGAGAAAGACACATAAAATATACACACATACATATGCATATACACACATGTGCAAACAACCATTTCTTTGAGCACACACCCACACATATGCAGTATACGTAGATCTGTACGCTCGTATGCACCTAGAGCTGACTGTATTCTAATCAGTAAGGGCATTAGCTGATACAAGCACTAACCACAATATCCCTTTTCATCAGATGGCATAAGCAGTAGCACAGTCCCATTTGCTTTTCTAAAGCAAACTGTGGGTGTGAAAGGGCATCAGATGACTTGCAGGACATAGTTTGTGCTCAGATCACCTACATTTCCCCCCCCCCCCCCCCATTCCACTTATTAACGCTCGCACACCAAATGGTCATAAGCAAATAGAGAAAGATACAAAATGCGGAATTAAAAATACAGTATTTATATGATATCACAAAGTGTTTACCACTGCAAGAGAAAATTACCTACAAAAGCCCACCAAGACAAGATCTGCCATACTTAACAGGTGTCCTGTAATTATACATTAGAAGCCATACAGGGTATCCTATAAGGGTGAAGGAGGCGGTTGCTGGCACAGGTGGAAATAAACTGGTACTAAATGGTACTGAGTCCTGATAAGACAGTGGCTGAAATGGTGTCTTCCTATCTTCTGCTTTGACTTCCTCAAGTTACAGGACCAGTTACAGGACTGCTGCTAGCTGGATTTCTCTTAGTGATGGACAAGGGAGAGTGCCTGTGCCCCTGTTCTCCCACCAACCTGTAAATCTGGATCTCAGGCATGCTAAGCATTATGAGCTCCCAAAGTTCATATTCTGAACACTAGCATTGACTTCTGTACTGATGAACCAGTTCCACAGAGAAAAAAAGAGAGAGCGAGAGAACTGATTAGAGTTTGTGACCTACTAGCAATTTGATTACAATGCTGCATAGCGAAGAATTGACTACAGTTTTACTTACACTCAGTTGTACCTGCTTTTGTTGCCAACAGAAGTTGAGAGGAAAGGATCACAGAGTTATTAATCCTCTGCTACAGGCAAGTCTTTAAACACAGTCTGTTTAGTTCAGTAGAACAGCCAACTGAAAAGAGGCATCATAAAGGGAAATTGTGTCAAATTCACATGCATCTGCAGTAGTATGGGAACCAGTAGTATAGCAATAGAACAGAACAGGGTTGCTAACACCAGTTTGGGAAATTCCTAGATATTTGGAGGGTCGAGCCTGGGGAGGGAGGCATTTGGGGAGAGGAGGAACTCCTACTGGGTATAATGCCATTAAGTCTATCCTCCAAAGCAGCCATTTCCTCCAGGGGAATCAACTGCTGTTACCTGCAGATCAGTTGCAATTCCGGGAGATCTCCGGGCCCCAGCTTGAGTTTGGCAACCCTATATCAGAAGAATGTGTCTGGAAGCAATTTTATATATCTTTGCTACCTGACAGTTGCCCTCTCTCTCAACTAAATGGTTCTCAGGTGTGACAGATCCAAGCAAGCTGCCCTATCCCTGTGGTTGCTTCAGTCACACACACATCTCAGCATCACAGGACTGTGCCACAGGTGCTGACTTTTGCTGGGGGGGGGGAGGTCACCTGAAGAAGGGGGGGCTTTGCCTGTAGATCAAGTTGCTGATGTGATGGAAGTTTTCATTATTCAATAATTTGCTATTCTTATCCAGAGCCAAGAACTTCCCCCTTTATTGCACAGGATAAAAATGTTATCAGCCTATAAATAACCTAAAAATAAAACACGTTTTAGTGCCTCAAACCCACACAAAAGCAATATCAAAATATTGCAGAGGGTGTAATTTTAAACCCACAAAAGCAAGACGTTTTGAAATGAAGCCAGAAAACTCCAGCTTGGCATTTGGTCCTCAAAAACGTTTGCTGTTTTGCCTTTCAAACAACTCTGTTCTATCACATAAATGTGCTTGGAGGATATTTGTAAAGCACATAGTGGTAAGCCTGGCTTATTTCATTCCCATCAAGAGGTTTCGCCACAGTAATATGAGGCTGAGCCATAAACCATCATTTCCAGAAACATCACCGCTGGCCAATTTTAAATGTTCACTCAGTTGTTTTCCTTTTCTTCCAATAAAGAGAGTGCTTCACAAGCCTGTTCACTGCAAAAACACTAAGGTCCGGTGGACACTTTCCTAAGAACATGCTCTAGTCAATAACATGGGACTTCTGGCCAGATCTGCTTAGGATTGCTCCCAATATGCCTGGGACACAAAAGTCAGTCCTAGAACATCTGAAGCATTTGTGGTCTTATTCTGTATTATGTTTGCATTTAAAAAAAAATGAAACATATGCATTCTAGCTGATTTTCAACAATGTTTGCATTGTCTCTGTTAAATACTGGGTTCTGGATGCATTGCAGTGATCAGCTCTAGTTTATTTAGTGATTTCAGGAACACTACAAGGACTGAATCCAGGGCTGACTGCCTTGTTTATAAAGCATGCAAAGACCACACCCTAACACACTCCACTCCCAATGATAGGCTATTTACATAATACTACATCTCTATTGGCCCACTCCTGAATCCAAGTAAGCTATTGTTCTGGGATAACAAGCTCAACCCTGCTAGCTCAGGGATGACTCATGCTCAGTACACAACAGTCTTTCACACACATTTGTTTTCTGTGTGTGTTTATATTTTAAATGTTGTGTCCTTTCTTATTGAAGTTAACAGCATGGTTCTAATTCAGTCTTGTTCATACAGATTCTCTTTCTGCAAGCCAGCTGCTGCTTTCCTGGGGCTGATAGAAACATAATGCAATCAAATCGGCCACAAACATTAATACCAACCTGTTAGTACTTATGCCTCTTTATTTGCAGAGCAGCTTAAATTGTTTTTGGTGGCTGTTTTTTGGGGGGAGTCTCACTCAGGGAGAAGGAAGACGACCAGGGTGCCTGAATCCCCTCTCCTTCCCATACTGAGACCAGCAGGGAGGCCGGCCCAAACCCATCTGAGACAGCAGAGGACAGGTGAGCCAGTTCAGTGAAGAGGGAGCCTCACACTGCCAATAAAGCGAAAAACTCTGTTTTGGGGCATGCAGAAGTCCACAATGCTAATCTCTTAGAACTGATATTTGTGAGGCAGCATTTTTTATTTCCCTTGTCCTGTTCGGTTTCTGCCCCCTCTCCCCAGCAACCACACCTTCCCCTTGGCCAGATCCTCATAGTGAATGAGTTTATTTGTTCTGTCTGTCCTTTGTCTCCCCAGTGGTACCTTTTCTTAATTACAGCTGTTGGAATATGCAAGTGTCTCGACTTGTGTCATGAAAGAGTTAATCTGTTGTTTGTGTTTACAAATAGTAGTTAGTTACCTCTGACCAATTAGACACTGTGTAGAAGTTTCCACTAGAGAAGGAGGAGGTCGTAATCTAATTGGGGTGGTCTGAGACTGAGGACAGATTGAAAGTCGACTAGGGCGGGGGGAAGGAAGCCACCCGCAGCATTCAGACTGCGGGCGGCTTCCTATGGCGGCGGGCAGATGCCGCGCGGCTCCCCCTCCCAGCGCGCATTCACACCCGCTCCGGTGGGTGGAACGCGTGCTGCAGCAGCTGAGCACCACTTTGAAGTGGTGCTCGGCTGCTGCGGGAGGAGCGCAGCGCCGGACGCAATGCGTCCGGGCTGCCTCCTCGGGGCAGATGCGGCCATCTGAACGGCCGCTCTGCCTTCGCTTTTGAAGTGGAGGCAGCGCAGCCGAGACTGCCAGTCTGTCCTCAGCCTGAGATTCTCTATTGGTTAAACAGTGTTACTGGGGGTACTACATGCCTTTAGTCGCGTACTCAGTTTGTGGGACCTTTCGTTTTCTTTGTTCTAGAGACCACAAGGGTTTTAGCCAAGATGGAGTGTAGATTAGGAGAAGTCAGTTAGACTGTTATGCTTTATTATTTTCTATTCCAATGTACCCTTCCTTCTTTTGTCTCTTAGTAAACTTTTCTTTTTAATCAAACACACATGACTATGTCATGTGCTGCCTTTATTCTGCTGTGCTTAAAGTGCTCTGCTAACTTTTCCGAACACAGCATAAACAGCCTCTGTTGCCTTAAGAAGATGTGAAGACCCAGCTCTGACAATCTGATTCTTGAGACTGATCATACTGGCTAACAAGACTATGATAGGTCTGTGGTACTGGGAATACGGAAAGCCTTGCGGGAGGGATTAAGTTTTACAAAGAGACAGGACAAGTTGGCAAGGCAGGATAATTTGTGCAGACTTCACCTTGCTTAGGAGGCATATTGTCTTGATGAAGTTTTTCAAAGGCATGGACAACCTAGAAGGTGTTTCACTAATTTCATCTTGGATGGTATAAAATGCCTTGAACAAAGAGATTTGGATAAATGTGTAAGTAAGGTTGCTACCCTGGACTCCAAGCTTTCCTAGACATTAAAAAAAATCTAGAGACTCATCCCAGTTCCTCCATTTCTGGCAGAGAGGGAGAAGGTGCAGAAGCTGGGGAGTCAGCCGATAAAGGTAGCTATGGACAGAGAAGGACAGGTAGAATGGGGGGGGGGGGGAGACTGGTCAGTGCAGGAAATTCCTTCTGTTCTCTGTCATTTGCCTTCCTTCCAACCATCTCCTAGGATCCAAAAGCAGGATGGTTAGTAGCTGAAATTTAAAGTTGATAGTCTTTTGTCAGTTTTCTGGATAAGCTTAGTGTATGCCCCATGAAACTGCATTTCAGGAGCTTGAAGGAAACAGGCCAACCCATAAGGAGTAATAGATTGTCTAACACCAAGTATTGTGCAAAGGATCCATGGTATTGGTTCACTGCTATAAGCATTTATCAATACAGTGAATGGAGAGATACACAAACTTTTTTTGAATAGTTCCCTGCTGTGGTTTTTTTAAAAAAAATATATGAAAAAAACCCTACGATTGTTTCAGTAGTTGAAAGGAATGTTCAAAATGGACCATAGTGAGTAATTAACAGTTCTGCTTTGAGTGCTGGTTTTCATTAGCTGTGTCCTCCATGTTACTTTTTGTACTGATGAAGGGCAGCCATAAACTGGCTGAGGAGGGGCCACGGCATCCTGAAGGCGCCACAGCACTGTGGAACTCCAATTCCCCAAGGCAGTGCTGTGGTCTGCCCACCCTTTCTTCTCCTCTGGCTGTTCTTTTACAAGTTGAGAAGTTTGGTTCAGACCTACATGCAAACATTGGGATGCTTATGCAAACATCTCAGGCTTACCAAAAAATAGAGATGGAAATCTCATGAAAACATGATTTATTGGAAGATTTCTAATACTTCCTGCTTCTGTTTGGCCTGGAAGTGTCACAAGAAAAATATTTCTTGTGGTATTTGCATTTCTGGATGCAGATTGAACAAGAAAGAAGTTGCATACACAAACGGAAACTAAGCTTTGGAACAATCCAACCTTTGGTTGGGGCTCCACAAAAGTTTTGTTCCCTGTCCAATCTGAGCAAAATGGGGAAGGTTCTTTTTTTATGTTGTCAACATAATCATTTTCTACTACTATTCATTGAATACTACTATTCATTTTCTACTACTATTCATTCTTTTAATTCTTGCATTCTTGCATTGTGTGATGATAAGGTGCTGATTTGTTGTTTTATCAGTTTGTTAATTGAAAAAATATTACTAGAGCTGTAACCTTAAGCACACATCCTAGGAAGTAAATACAGCACAATCAAGCAAAAAAGTTAATTAAATCCATATTATATATTCTGACAAATCTGTGGATCTGCTAATTTTCACGTGGCAAGTGTTTTTTGTGAAAATATTTTCCCATGTATGCATTTTTAAAACTGCAATTAAATTGTTCACAAATTTCTTCTTGGGGTACCACTTTGGGAACTTTTCCATACAGGTTATTTATTCCAGGTATGACACAGCTGGGAAGCAGGGTCCCCCTCCCACTTCCCCATAGCATCATAGTGCATCCATGAACCTCCCAGGTTTTCCCCAACTTCCCCCCCAGTCTTTTCAAAACCTACCTTACTGTAAAGTTTTGGAAAAGATTGCAGCAATCAATGGGACTTCATTTAGTAAGAACAAGTCCATTGTTTTCAGTGAACTGAGCTGCAACCAACTTTTTTCTCTGTGGCCTGGGCTCCCAAATCCTACTGAAACCAATATGACATTTCCAGGTACAGCCGCTTAAGGTCAAGTTACGTGCTGGTTATTCCACTTTGTCATCCATACTAGGAGAGGGTGACCTTCTCTATGTTCAGTCACAGTACAACTAGGAATATAAGTGTCAAACTACACTTGTTTGGGAAAAGATGATGTTATGTATTGAAGAGTAGCACAGACATTCAAAATACATTGAGAGGTCTGGGAGATTTAAGAACCCATTTCTCAGTAAATTGTTTCTTCATACCCGTTGGCTTTGCCTATTTGTTGTTTTTTCTGCAGTGTGCTGCTGTTCTTCTCCTACTGACTGCATTCTGTTAAAGACTGTAATGCACCCTGTACTTTGTCAGTGGTCATTTTCTAGTTGCTCTTCCAAACACATTTTCTGCCTAAAACTGAACTAAATAGTAGTGGAGCAAGGAAATTAGCAGCATCCCACAGATGAACAGAGGTCAAGTCATTCCTCTCCATCTGCAGAGTCCCTCCTTTTATTATGTGGAATGGTGAGAGTTTAAGCACAAAATATGCGTGTTTAGGAAGGACTTGAGTGGTACCTTCCTAACTAATAATTGTTGGTGCAAACATCCCAAAATTGGACCACGCATCATCTTTCTAAGAAAGGCCATAAGTCAGTCAGTCATGGAGATCATCATTGTTGATATCTAATGGAAACCAATGTGGTATAGGGATTAGAGCGGGGTGTTAAACTCATTTGTTATGAGGGCCGGATCTGACATAAATGAGACCTTGTTGGGCCGGACCACGTGTGTCATAAAATGTAATGCCAGGTAGCGGGGATATAAACTTTATAAAGGACACAAACACAAAGATTTTTTTAAACTTAAAATAAAAACATGCTTAAAACATTAGCACTCTTTCAATATTTTGTTTATTTAATAGTATCTGATAACTAACACCTCTGCTCTGAATTATTGCATCAGAATGTCTGTGCTGTTGCAATCTTGAGTATGCTGTTCAGGTGTGTATCCGTAAGCTGCAAACCTACTTTTGATTTATTGACATTCACCACAGAAATCTCATGCTCAGAGTTCTGAGTCTAGGACCCAAGGAAAAACATCAAATGGCTGAGCGATTGAGAGTCTGGCGAAGCAAGCTATGATGCAGCAGCAGCAACAGAACTGGAAGCAGGAGATGGCCAGTTCCAGTGCGGGCCTGATAAAAGCCCTCTGGGGGCCTGATCTGCCCCCTGGGCTGCCCGTTTGACACCCCTGGGTTAGACTAGAATCCAGAAGACCTAGTTTCAAATCCCCATTCTGCTGTGGAAACTCATGGAGTGACCTTGGGCTAGTCCCTCTCTCTCTCAGCCTAACACATCTGACAGGGTTGTTGATGTCAGGATAAAATGAAGGAAAGGAGAATGATATTATGAGCTGCTTCAGGGACCCACTGAGAAGAAAATTAGGGGATAAACATCTTGAATCAATTCACTGCTTATAGTGCTGGGGCCATATAAACCCCAAATGAAATGAATGGATGCAAATCAGAGAATTCTGATTTATATAATTCTCAAGGGTGAGGCCTTATTTTTTCACCAGGGCAAAACTTGTACACTCAGAATGTTCCCACAGTAAAGATATTAATGCCTGTAATGAGTGATTCAGAACATAGCAGAGGGCAACTTGTCCTTACCAGGGTATTCTTCATAGAGGGGAGCAAAAGAAATCTGCTGGTGAAAAAGGGAGGAGAGGGTCCCATTGGATCACCAAAAACACCACGCTGGGAATCATAGGATCTGCCTGGGGGGAAAGCATGCGCAGTACGCATTAGAAAAGGGGAAGGAATTAGGTGAGAATAAAAGTGAGAAAGTCAAAAAGCAGGCTGGATCCAGCCTATAGAAAGCAACACAAAAGAGTATATTAGTTATAAGTACAACTCAATATCTCCTGCAGAAAAGCCATTAGTACAATTCAGCCAAACTTCAAAATTAAATAGTTCCAATTAGAAAGTTACAGCTTGATCCTAACCATTTTTATTGAGAAGTCTAACTTATTTCAGTGGAATTCAGGACAAGAGCTTTAAGCATATGCCCAGCTCTAAGGCTGAAATCAGTGGGGCCTAAAAACTTTATCATCACAATCCAGCTCAGAATCAAATGCACAAACCTAATGAGATCAATTGTAACTGTCCAGCAAAACTAAGGTGTGTCCAAAGCCCTGTTCAAGGAATGTATTATACAGAAGTTGACATATTTAAACCATAAGCCTAGGGTTCAGAAAGTGGATAGAGATATTTTTTTCTTCCTATCCCATAATACTGGGATGTGGGGCCAACCAAAGAAGTTTATGAACAATAGATTCAGGACTGATGAAGGGAAGTACTTCTTTACTCAAAGTGTAATTAAATTGTGGAATTCATTGCCAGGGGGTGCAGTGATAGCCACAAACATAGGTTTGAAAAGGGGATCAGACAGATTAATGGGGGAAAGTCCATCAATGGCTACTAGCCAAAAGAACTAAAAGAATCTCCACATCCAGAGGCAGTAAATCTCTGAAAACCAGTGCTAGGAGGCAACATCATGGTAAGGCCTTGACATCTGTGCCCTATATGTTGGCCCTCAACTGATTTGCCACTGTTTGAAACAGGATGCTGGACAAGATGAACTTGTCTGATCCAGCAGGCACCTCTTATGTCCTTAATCTTGATTACTGGGCACGTGACCAAGCCACATTGAAGGCAATAAATTCTGTTATCACTCAGCCATAATTATCTGAAGTCCCCTGGTTTTCAACAGAACTTAAACCTTGCTTGGTTGTTCAAAGTGCACGCACTGAATGAATGTAGAGGGGAGTAGAATCATGCCCACCACCCCTGTTTCCGACGTCCACGCAAAGAACAATAGCAGAGAGTGCATGCAACGGAACATGCATAAGCTTTGCACATGTGGTGATCAGCTCCCTTTTTGAAGTCCTCCCAAGTGCATCTGCTCACACGCTTGCACTCTTGTATGTAATTAGGCTCTCTGCAGACATTTGTCTGCACATGAAAACATCCAGAATGGTGCCTACAGTTACAATCTTGCTCCCCTCTTTGCCCATGGAGTTGTTAGGTGCTTTGAACAACTGAGGAAAGATTAGTCACAACTATATCCCATTCCATTCCTTTCAATGAGACTCAGTCATAACTAGCTGGATTGTGCATGTTTAAATATGCCAACCTCTGTATTGGATTGTGGACCACGTGTGTAATCCTAATGACTATAGACTGCAAGACAGAGGATATACCAGGGGTCAGGTGCCCAACCTTTTTCACACAAGGGATACCTTTGAAATTCTGACACAAGCTGGTGAGCACAACTACAAAATGGCTGTGGGAGGAGGTGGAGCCAGCCACGAAATTACAAGGAAGAAGGTCACGGGTAACTCTGACAGTTCTCTTCAACATTCCAGGCAGAAGCTGTGTTTCACAGAGTGAAAATAAACATGCTGTTTTAAAATATTTTCTGGCGTACAGACAACTCACCTTCAGCCATGCAGTGAAGATCCTTGTGTTGCAATGGTAGCTGCTGCTAAGCAACTTTTTAAAAACCTGCATGGCCAACCAGATCTCCAGTGGCCCATCAGAAGCCCTGCTGGGCAAAAGCCCCACCTGACCCTGCCTACTTTTAAAAAATGCCTGGCAGTCACCAGGAAAGGTGTTGGCGGGCTCCACAGTTGGGGACTCTGGACAAGCTTGAGTGAAATGAACTGTAACTGCACAATACTTCAGATGTGCTGCTCCACAAGTCCCATTCATTTCAGTGAGCGTTGTGTGGGAGATGCTCCTGATTAATTGCACCCAGAGATTCCAGGCTATGGTTAAAACTCAACAAAGGGAGTACGTGTTTAACGTATACCTGCAATGAGGAGGTATAAATAAACTACAACACAACAAACTGGGAACAATTATTTCTTAAGAATTTACTGCCTTTAATCCCCACACAATACTTAGAAGCCAACAAAAAAAAAAAAAAGGAAGGGGACTGGAGTAGAAAACGAAAAGATCAATTGTGGGGGTGAAAAGTTCTTCTGAAAAGGTTTTTATTAATTTTTAGGTTTAAGATGACGAGGAATGCAGTGTAATGAAGAAATCATTGGAATCATTAAAAAAATTTCCCTCCTGGGAGATTTTTCATGGGGTTCATTTCTCTGCTGTCAAAACCAGGGGAAGCTAAAAAGAAATTACGCATGTTTTGGATTTAGGTCGGCAAAATATAGAGACCAATTTCTCTCTTCTTTTTCTGCTTTAGTGCATTGAATGTGGTGTAAAAAAAGTTCATTTCTATCATATTCCTTCTGATACCATTATTACTGTGAATCGGCAATTTCCCCATCATTTTGCTTGGTGAATTGTGTGTCAAAGGAGGGCTGGTATGCTGCAAAACGCCAGGGACACATAGCACCCCTGAGGGATCTCTGACAGTGAATGGCCGATGTGAAGATTCCACCCTCACTGCAGCACTGTCGCCAAATGCAAAGTTACTGAAGTGATTGTTGATGTCTAATCATATATGTGTTAGAACTGGCTGAAAACATAAAGGGGTGAGAAAGTATGGCACCCATGTGGAAGGATCCCTATAAATCTCACCAGAGCCCTGGGTCATCCTTTACCACCCCCAACCTCAGTGCATGAAAAGAGGAATTTGTTTTATTTATTTATTTAAACATTTCTATGCCACCTTCCCACCCAACTCAGAGTCTCCAAGGAAGCAAGCACTAACAGCATTATATCTATTTAAATATTTAAAACAATTAAATAGAACATATAGGCTCACATGTTTAAAACAATTAAATAGAACATATAGGCTCACATATATTGTGATGGGAGATCTGTGCACAGCTCCCATGTTCCAGTCCATCCATGCCTCCTTCAGCATCGCAACATATTTGACAACTGCATCTCAAGTTAACTTGCAGCAGTCTGAATACAACCAGAGGAGATGGCGGCAGATCTTTGATTGGCTCTCCCAATGCAGTTGTTATTGTTAGAAAGCATCCATGGAGGTCCTCAGTTTGGATGAGGGCAACAGAAGCATTAGAGAGGTTAATCATTAGGGAGATTCTCATACATTGGAGTTTCCTTTTAACCTTAAAGATGCACCAGGAGATCCAGTTAGACATCTTGTATAGCTGAGCCCTCAGCAAAGGAGGCCGATAGGAGGATATAGGACAGGAGTGGCCAAACTTGCTTAATGTAAGAGCCACAGAGAATAAACATCAGATGTTGGAGAGCCACAAGACATGAACAAATATTACACACACGATTTTATTGGAAAATATGCAAATTTGGTTTTTATTAAGATTAAATGAGACTGCCAAAAATAAAAAGGGGTAAAAATAGATATTGATGATGATATTTATTTGTCCAATGATATTTGTTAGCAGGGTGTGGGGTTTGAGAACACATTTAAAGTTAAAGTTGCTTTCCTTCTCTGCTTCCCCACCCCCACCCCCACCTCAAGCATACCCAGGAAGGAAAACACTGGCTGGGGAAGGGAAGACCAATAGCAGAGGGGAGGCATGTCTCCCCTTTGCTTGACCAGCTGCCCTGCCAGGAGCCACATATGAAAGAGCTGCATGTGGCTCCCGCGCCACAGTTTGGCCACCCCTGATATAGGACATAAAGTTCTCCCATTCCCCATTTATGTGCTGCTGTGCAGCTTCCAAAGCACCCACATGCACAAGCTAAGGGAAAGGGAAGGTGGAAACATGATTCAATGAATGGATGGATTCCAACCAGCTACAAAAACTTGGGCTGAGGGGTACTGTTTATGCCCTTTTGCCAAAACCGAGGAGAAAGGGTGTTGCCGTCAGAATGTGAGAGTGATGAAAATTAAATCTTCCTGGAGAAGGGCAAGTCTGAAAAGAAAGTCTTTGTCTGTATTGTGTAGGGGACTTTTCCTTGTTTGCATTAAATGTCTCGAAAAAGTTCCCATGGGGAGGTTTGGAAGTTATAACTGAGGCTGGATAATTGACATGATTAAGGAAGGGCAGGAACCTTCCAGATCAGTTGTTAAGATATGGGGAAATGGGTCATTCATTAAGATCAAATCATCAGGGAGGAGACTCCAAGGTCCTTGGGGGAAATGGCCTCTGATTGAATCCCCCTTAGGATGGGCTTTGCATGACTGATAGAGAAGCTGCTCTTTATTCATTTATGCCCTTAGCATGACTCACTGCCATTTGGTTCTAGGCCCAATGTTGAGAAGTACATGAGTACAAAATGGGATAAAATGTTACAAAAATGGGGGTTCCCATGGGGTGAGGGTTCCAAGGGTAACAGGATCAACCTTTATACTTTTTAAAATTGCATTTTCCTACAGATTATATGAGTAAATCAGTTAGCATGTTTCAACACACTAGAAAAGATTCCTTCATTTAAAAATTTAAAAATGTTGACCCATTTACTTTTGAAACTAGATGTTCATCATGAACAAACTGCAACTAACCAAACAAGAAGAAAAAGAGTAACCTTTTGTGTGAAAAAATAGCATGTATTCTGACAAAATGTGGCAGATTAATGGGTGAGCTGTGAATTTTTCCACACTTCCAAGTTCTAGCCTTGTTCTTCTGTCCATTACCACATCCCTATTGAACTAAAGTGAACTTCTACAACAGATGCTGCCAGATGGGCAGCCAAGATATTTTGTGGCTATGGCTGCGCATTTGTCCAAATGTTTCTCTTTGAATGCCCAGCAAAAAAAATTCCAGTACGCCTTTTCCCTTTGCTTGACATATAAACCATTTTACTTTTAAGAGCAGCCTTGATATTATACTCCAGTATAGTGTAATGAACTCCAGACAGTTTCTTTTAAATGAAAAGATGCCTCAAAAGGTTGCAATTTTTAGTGTACAGGTATTTTTTAATGTAGAGGGACATTTTCTCTGCTGCTAGCTATTCTCATGCTCAAAATCACACTTTTACCAAGCTGTAATGCTCCCAATGCAGCTCGGGGAAAGCAATTGTGATGGGAAATGGAGCAGTAGTTAACCACTTTCTGTATCAGCTGCCATTCTTCTGTTAATATGAGCAGCCTCGTGAGGCTCCTTTTCATTTTAATAAAAAATATCATTGCTGAGGTCACAGCTATTATATATTTGAATGTGTCTAAGTGAATCTGTAGTTATGTTTCACTCTGTTGCTTGTTATGTTGAATCTGTTGTTCATCTTCTTGCATTAGCTTACTTGATGATGTCTTAGTAAAACTGCTAGACACTAAATCAGGGGTGTCAAACATGTGGCCTGTGGGTCAGATCAGGCTCCCGGAGGGCTTCTATCCGGCCCTCAGTGGAACTGGCTGTCTCCTGCTTCTAGCTGGATTCCGGTTAGGAAGAGGGATGCCGTGGCTCTGCAAGCCAGCCAGCCAGCATGCATGTGAGTGTGTGCAATTGGTTTCATTCATTCATTATTTTGTGATGTCATGCCCCACCAGTTCCCCCAGTCCCTCCCCCCCAATGAGTACTTTCTGGGTATGGGCCTGAATGCAGGACAGCCTTTTACCTTTGCCACATACAAGCCATTATCACCCATGGCCAGTTCCCAACAGTGGAATAACAGCCAGGGGATAATCCAACAAGACAGCCAACTTTGGAGAACTAAAGACTATAGATAAAGACTTCAAAGAAAAACCACGTATTGCCTTTGCAACTAGGCTAGCTCCTGCTTTCTGTGGAGAGAAACAGATCTCCAGAACAATATTGTATTTGGCCCTTGGCTTGGCTTGCTTACATAAATCACCTGGGAAGAGGGTTCTAGAGGCCTTTCTTAGCTTGCAAGTTCCACTCCTATGCCTCTCACTTATTAAAGGGGCTGACTGATGGTCTCATGTCCAGGAGTCAGGTTGTCTTTGGTTTCTTCCCTCCCATTCTAACTCTCAGAGCCAGTTTGGTGTGGTGGTTAAGTGCGCAGACTCTAATCTGGGAGAACCAGGTTTGATTCCCCACTCTTCCACTTACAGCTGCTGTATGACCTTGGGCAAGCCATAGTTTTGTCACAGCTGTTCTTTCAAGGACAGCTCTGGAAAGAGCTCTCTCAGCCCCACCTTCCTCACAGGGCATCTGTTGTGGGGAGGGGAAGGGAAAGGAGTTTGTAAGCCACTCTTGAGACTCCAAGTGATTAGGGCTGTCAGCCTCCAGGTGGGGCCTGGGGATCCCCCGCTTTTACAACTGATCTCCAGCTGACAGAGATCAGCTCCCCTGGAGAAAATGGCTGCTTTGAAGGGTGGACTCTATGGCATTGTACCCTGCTGAGGCCCCTCCCCTCCCCAAACCCTGCCCTCTCCTGGCTCCACCCCCAAAGTCTCCAGGTATTTTCCAACCCAGGCTTGGCAACCCTACAAGTGGGTAAAGGGCAGGATATAAATCCAATCTTTTCTTCTTCTCTCTCAGGCATACCTACTGTGGGACTATTGACTTTGTTTGTTTTAACAGAATTTGATGTAGGGTTGCCAGGTACCCCCTAGCAACCAGTGGGGATAGGGGCAGACTTACAGAAGCAAAGAGAGGCCTTGGCCAGCATTGCCAGCGATGTGGTGACGTTACTTCTGACATGCACTGGAAGTGAAATCACATTGTCAGCAATGGGGGTACTCTCTGGTATTTGGGTAAAAACTGTATATTAGAAGTCATTTTTACCATAGAGTTTTGCCAAATACCAGAGCTTCCCTGTGTCACCAGTGATGTGATGACATAACTTTCGGTGTGTGCTAGAAGTAAGATCACCACATTGCTGACGATCCTAGGCCTCCTTTCACTGCTATAGGGTTGCCAGGTCTGGGTGAGAAAATACCTGGAGACTTTGGGGGTGGATCCAGGAGGGGTGGGGTTTGGGGAGGGGTCTCAGCATGGTTCAATGCCATAAAGTCCACCATTCAAAGCAGCCATTTTCTCCAGGGGAACTGATCTCTGTCAGCTGGAGATCAGTTGTAAAAGCAGGATATCTCCAGGCTCCACGTGGAGGCTGGCAACCATACACTGCCACTGAGTCCCACGTCAGTTAGCTGATCACCACTGGACTGGCAAACCTACTATGATGCATATTATAAAATACTTTTTAAAAAGTGCCATAAGAACTCGCTGTTTGATAAACAAATGTTCAAAGCCCCTTTCAGTCAGTCCCCCCTTCTTTTGGAGAGCAACTTTTTATTAACTTAAAACTTTTATTAAAACTCATATTCTCAACAAATGATGGCTTACAAAAATGAAATCAAACAGCATAACAACTAAAGGACAGATCAGCAAAATGAAACAGCATCTGAAAATGATCAATAAACACTGCAGCATAAAAGACCTGAGCTTTCTAGACCAGGGAAGTTAAACAAATTGTTATATAGCAAAATGGCAGAGGTAAAGCATCTATGGTCTCCCTTTCTAGCAATTACTCATACAATGGGCTGAGTATGCAGAGGTGTCTTATTGGCCTTAAGATTTCTTTATTGCTTGACTCCTATTTCCCCCATGAAGTTACATTGACTAGACTAGAAACAGACTAGGAAGATATCTAGGGAGTTTCACTGCAATGGAAAGCAACTTCAGGTAAGTATTGGGAAGAAGGTTTTCTCCTCAGTCTGCACCCCAGTCTGAGAAGTTCTTGTCTCCCTCCATTAAAGTTTTCAAGTTGCAGGTACTGAATCAGGCATTATAACAGTAAATTAACCTTTTGTGCTGTACAGAAATAAGAAATATACAGAAATATAGTGAGACAAATTCCTGAAAATCTTATTAGAAAATTCCATGGCATCAGGCGACCTCAATTTGAGGAAGTTTGTCCATTTTTAAAATAACATTTAATATTTTCTTTTCCTTTGGCTATCTGTCTCCAGTTTCAGTAAACAATAATGATAAACATGGTCTAATATTGCAGACTGAATAAAAAAACAACCGTGAACATCAGACCTCAAAGTATCAACAGTCAAGCAACTAGTAAATGCAATGAATAATGTCTATTTGAAGTGCATACAAAATAAAGTTTCAGTAAGTCATAAAGAGAATTCTATTCTTTTTATGCAATGAATAATATCTGTTTGAAATGTATACAAATCACAATTATACAAAATACAGTTCCAATAAATCATAAGAAAAATCCTATTCAACATCATTTCCGGATTGTTTTCAATGTTTCAAATGGAATTCTTCCTCAGGAAATATCCTATACAGAGCAGTAACCTTCAAACTCTTACGATTACGTCTGTTTTCAGCAAGAACCATAACCAGTCAGCCAGGCGCAGATTGCAAAACCTTCCTAAAGCAAATATCACAGAAGTATCTGTCTGGATCCAAAAAACGCAGGATTTTTCTTATGATTTATTGGAACTGTACTGGAACATTATTCATTGCATTTACAAGTTGTTTGACTGTTAATACTTTGGGGTCTGATGTCTCCAGTTTCAAACAGATAAGGCTGAAACAGTGTTCCCTCTTGAGCCTCAAATATTGTTTTTATATTAGCTAACCTTTTCTTCCCTACCAACCAACACAAAAGAGGGTGGTTCCATCAAAGCGCAGACATATCTGTGCTCTCCTGGTAACCAGATTTCTTGATCCAGGCCTGTCAGAAAGAACAACAGAGTCGAGCCAAGAAGAGGGACAGCTGCTGGCTTCTAGCAGCCAAAATTCAAGCCAGGTATCAAATATAGCTCTATATACATATAAGAAAAATAAATACGTATAATAATGTAAAGCTGCTGTGATCACTGGGAATTCAGGCCAAGATATTGGCACTGTTCAGGCTCTCCTGTCTGACACACAAACAAACCAGATGCAAGCAGTTTAAACCACTTCACTCTCCTCCGAGGGCTCTGTTTTACCTCATTTATACTCCACTTTTATTCCCAACAAGGATCCATAACTCTGATAGCATTCTGTCTTTCTATACTGAGAGCCTGAGTGCTGCCATGGTTAGAGTGTTGGATTAGGATCTAGGAGATCCAGGCTGTTATCCCTATTGGGCCATGGAAGCTTGCTGGGTGACCTTGGGTCAGTCACATCCTCTAAACCTAATTACCTCTCGGAGTTGTTGTGAGGATAAAACAAAGGAGAGGAAAACTATGAGAAATGCAGGGTATTAATGAAGTAAATAGACAAATAGATCTCCAAGGTCCTAATCCAACACTCTAACCACTTCACCACACTGAGACAGGCCATCTGTGTTCATCCTGCCTTCTATCTTTAAGATTTGTAGACAAGGTTCAGAGATTAGAGGCAGAAACAGACATCTGGAAGTCTCCAGTAGGTGTGCTTCTACGCCATTTGTAAATAGAAGATGGGGTAAAAAAAATCCTGAGTGATCTGTTCTGGAACAAACAGAACTGATGACAAGTAAACAGAGAGTAGGTGTCACAACATAATGGCTGCCAAGGATGGCAGTCACAAAATGGTTCCTGAACCTCTTCAACAAAATTCTTTTAAAAATGTTTAAAAGTTCATGGGTTTTCAGTATGCAAATTGAAAACTTCATTTCCCTCTTAAGAGTTCCGGCACCTCTTTAAAAAAAGAGAAAAAAAAGACATGCACAAAGGTGATACCTCCTGTTTTTTTCTCAGGCATCTCCTTCTTGTCCGCAGGTGATTCTGCAAGCAGGGATAAATGCAAACCTTCTAATCAGCTATGGCTATTATGACCTCATGTACAAACTTATCACAGAATCTGAATGAGCCCATTCTAATCACATTCCAGCTATAAACAGCTGTAATTAACAATTTAAATAGCTCAAAATGCATTCTTTCTTTGACACCAAAGTGTCCACTAAAGCTGCTGAACGAATTTCAGCTTCCATTTTAAACCCCTGCTATACAGGACTTTTATTCCTCTTTTCCATTTTGCATGAAGGATCATTTATACCTCCTTCACCTTTTAGCAGGATTTGCCCTGAGCAAAGAAAAAAATCAGTAAATTTCAAGACGCAGCATTTATTTTCACAGTAAGGAAGTTTTAGATTTAAGTCCCACCTTGTTCACACGATTTCTTGTTATACAGCTTGGAGTTTCCAATGCTCTAAAGCTTCATCTAAGCAAAATAAATGTCCTTGTATTGGCAAGGAAGTATGAATGAGAATTCGTGAAAATACATTAATAAGTAGGAGTATATAGTAGCCACTTGGGGAAAAAATAAGCCAAAATGAGTTTGGCAGCTTTTCTTGAATCAGATGACTTGTAAGGCTATGAATTTGGGATCATAATTTGATAATATTATTTTTAAAATGGTATGTGGAATTTTCCTAGGTATTGTGCAGTTATCTGGATCATTTTCAACCTGCTTCAAACCTGAATTGTGGACTCAGACTGTTCTGATTGCTCAACTGGTATAATGGGAGATCAATGAGGTGATTGCCCCTCCATCCCCTCCTCCTCCTTCTCAGGAATTTGAGTACTGAGAGTTGGATGCAAAGCTCAGTGTCTAAAAACTGGTGGGAGAGTTGGGGGCACAGCATTGTGGGAGTTTTTTGTTTTTTTTAAAAAAATACATCCTCATGTACTTATCAGAAGTTCATACAGGAAGGGGAAAAGGGTAACCCTATGAGTCACTGGATGGATTCCTTGAGCATACATCCATGAGTTCTGAAAGAACTCAAATGTGAACTTGTGGATCACCTGACAAAAATTTGTAATTTTTCATTAAAATCTGCCTCCATTCCTGTGGACTGGAAGGTAGCTAATGTCATTCGAATCTTTAAAAAGGGTTTCAGAGGAGACCTGGGATATTACAGGCCAGTCAGTCTGACATCAGTACCGGGTAAGTTAGCAAAAAACAGGGCTCGTTTTGCAGCAGGAGCTCCTTTGCATATTAGGCCACACACCCCTGATGTAGCCAATCCACCAAGAGCTTACAGAGCTCTTCTTACAGGGGCTACTGTAAGCTCTTGGAGGATTGGCTACATCAGGGGTGTGTGGCCTAATATGCAAAGGAGCTCCTGCTACGAAATGAGCCCTGGCAAAAACTGTTATTAAGGAGAGAATTAGTAGGCACATTGATGAACAAAAACAATGAGGCAGACTCAGCATGGGTTCTGTAAGGGAAGATCTTGTCTCACTAACCTGTTAGTGTTCTTTCAGGGGGTGAACAAACATGTGGACAAGGGGGACCCAACATGACTTCCAGAAAGCTTTTGATAAAGTTCCTCATCAAAGGCTCCTAAGTAAGGCTCAATAGTCATGGGATAAAAGAACAAGTCCTCTTGTGGATCAAAAACTGGCTAATTAATAGGAAACAGAAAGTGAGTTTAAATGGGCAATTTCACAGTGGAGGGTGGTAAGCAGTGGGGTATCGCAGGTACTCGGTCCGATGCTTTTTAACTTGTCCATTAATTATTTGGAGTTGGGAGTAAGCAGTGACACAAAATTGTTCAGGGTAGTGAAAACCAGTAAGGACTGTGAGGCACTCCAAAGGGATCTGTCAAGGATGGGCGAGTGGGTGTCAACATGGCAAATGGGATTAGAACAGATAAAAGGAAGTCCTTCTTCACCCAAAGAGTGATTAACACATGGAATTCACTGCCACAGGAGGTGGTGGTGGCTACAGTCATGGATGGCTTCAAGAGAGAATTGGATAAACATATGGAGCAGAGGTCCATCAAGTGGCTGTTAGCCACAAGGTAGAGATAGGAACTCTTGGTCTGGGGCAAGTTGACCTCCTGATGGCCACTGTGTATTTATGGCCACTGTGTGGCAGAGTGTTGGACTGGATGGGCCATTGGCCTGATCCAACTTTGGCTTCTCTTATGTTGTTACCCTTTGTCACTTCATGTATGTATTACTGGTAAGTACTTGAGGCTGCTCCCCCCCCCCCCCCAGTTATTCTCCCCCTACTGTTCAGAATGGCAGCATGCAATGGGACCTGAGAGCAGGGGATCCCCTGCCCTAACTGGGCTTGTCTCTCTACTGCCGAGTATGGCCTTTACTAATTTACTAAAGCTGAAGCTCAAATACTTTGGCCACCAAATGAGAAAGGAGCACTCACTGGAGAAGACCCTGATGCTGGGAAAGACTGAAGGCAAAAGAAGAAGAGGACGGCAAAGGTTGAGATGGTTAGACAGTGTTATCGATGCAACAAACATGAAGTTGAGCAAACTCCAGAGCATGACAGAAGACAGGAGGGCCTGGCATGATATGGTCCATGAGGTCGCGAAGAGTCGGACTCGACTGAGAGACTGAACAACAACAACAAATTTAGAACTATACGGTAGACTCATATTTTATTTGCTCATGCTTACACGCTGCCTGGTTATCTGTTTATTTAGGCCATATTGTTTTTCTGTAGGTATATACATCTTTCTGATAGTATCATATCCATGCCTTTTCTTAGGTCTTCATGTATCTGATTTAGGTTGCAGGTTGCAATGTGCTCTTGTAGTGTATTGTGCCTTCCAATCAACTGCTTAATTCATTATCAGTAACAATTTGGAGTCTGTGTCACATACCCTCCAGGACGATAAGAACCTGTAGGAACAGAAGCATCCTGCCTATGGTCCAGCCACCAAGAACCAGAGTGGCCATCTTGGTGCTTCCTCACTCAGTGCAAAGCTCAGGCAGGGCCAGTGACTCTTTGGAATCCAGCCGAGTGACTCTTTGGAATGGCACGAGAGCTGCAACACACCACATGGGCTCAGATCTTTTTCTCCTGGCCATCACCAGCACTGGAGGTGGCTGGCATGCCCTCCTCTGGACCTGTGCTCGAGAGCTGATGGAGGTGCCTTGCCCAGAGCAACAAAATTGCTTGAACCATCCCTGAGCCCAGACATGTGAAAAGCAGGAAAGCTGAGTGATGCACCCAAGCCTGCCAGGGCCTCTGCCAGTTGGCTGAGCTGTAAGATTCTGCTTCAACAGGAGAGTTCATCAAACTGTAGCATATATACATTTACAGGAAAGCCAATCCGTCAGCTTAGTTTGCAGGTTCTTTTTTTGTGTGTGACCAAAGCTATTTAAAGTGAGCCAAGACTGAAGAGAGAGTGGAAAGCCCACCAAGAAAAACATGACCCTTATAAGCCGACAACTCCGTCGGCACCTGAAAAGGCTACGTATAAAGTCTCTTTATTAAAAAAAAGTCACAGCTGGCGATGACCACAATGATATCCATGTTTATTCATTTGCATTCAACTGTACTCATAAAATTCAAGATTACAGTCATTTTTAGATCACGAGTATTAAATATTTGGTGGGAAAAGAGTTTTTCCCCCCTTCTTGCTACTCATGGGAACACCCATGAATATCTTTTATTTCTTTTCATAGCTTTAAATCTTGATTAGTGCCCAAAGCCAATGGAACCACTAATCCCACTATTGAAAGGAAATTGGACGTCGTAAAGAAGCCCTGCTTTGTATTGGGGATGGATGATGAATTACGGCTTCCATCCTGCAGGCTCTTTGTGGCTTTTAAGACCAAAATAAGAACATCTAGAGAGGTCTGATGGAAAAATCAGGCGTGGTTTTTGTTTTTTCATAAACTCCTTCTTTTTGAGGCTTGGTTTTTCTAAATACCAAGCCTATAACACTTTGGCTACAAACCTCCCTTTGCCTCACTTCCCAAAAATTGCTATACAGATGAGGACAGTGATTAGAATGGCCACCTTTTTTCCCCCCTTGGCAGGGCTCCTTTGTTGTTCTTGTTTTCAGCACACGCATATTCAACAGGTGGTCTGTCTGCAGTTGCCAGCAGGCCTGGAGAAAAATGCCTTGTCCATTTAAACAGAGGTTTCATGGACTGTGATTAGTATTTACCTCCACACCGTGAAAATCTTCCACTACCCATTTCCACACGTTAAGCCTGTACATCGACAGGTATATAGACACACCAACAACATGGTTTCAAAAGGTAGCCATGATGGTTTATTTATTTGCTTCCAGGCAAATCAACTGTGTCTGGAAACCAAGCAGGGGTGGCCAAGTGGCTTCCCAGAGGACAGCACTGTTCAGTCCATTTCTTGATAAATGCCTTCATTCTTACTGGAGTATGATGTTGTGTGCATAGAGAAGGACATCTAGTGGAGAAGAGATAAACACTTGGGAACTGAGACATGAATAATGAGGATGACCAGCTGTTTAAAACAAGGATGAAACCCTGAACCATTTTCTTCACCAGATTAACTGGCAATGTGCAGAAGACAGTACAAAAGGGTTCCGACACTTTTCCTGACAGGACTCTTCCATCCCATTTTCCTCAGCCCACTGTCTCCAAATATCAGAGAGTTTTTCTGCTGGCTAAATGCTTTCCCCTATGCTGTTTTGGTGGGTAGATTCCAAGGAGCACCCTACTCAGATGTGGATCTAGGGTAATAAAAACTTCAGCCAAAGAGTACTTAACACATGGAATTCCCTGCCACAGGAAGTGGTGGCAGCTACAAGCATAGACAACTTCAAGAGGGGACTGGATAAACATATGGAGCAGAGGTCCATCAGTGGCTATTAGCTGCAAGGTATAGATGGAACACTCTGTCTGGGGCAATGATGCTCTATATTCTTTATGCTTGGGGTGCTACAGTGGGAGGGCTTCTGGAGTTCTGGCCCCACTGGTGGACCTCCTGATGGCACCTGGGTTTTGGCCACTGTGTGACAGAGTGTTGGACTGGATGGGCCATTCACCTGATCCAACATGGCTTCTCTTATGTTCTTAACTTTATTTTACATTTTCTTTGATTGTGCATTGACTGCCCCTTTGAGAGATCTGTGGATACAGCCAGTGATAGTTCCCGGGTTTTCACTTTTAGCTGTTACTAGCCCTGGTATTACTTTGGCTATGGCTAAATTTCTGGCAACAGTGGCTTCTATGCAAGGATGGAAACAGGAGATGGTATTCATAAGGTTGGTTCTGTCCAAGACCGTTGGGTCATTGGATTGATAAGTAAAAAAGGGACCATTGCCTGGCAGGAATCCAGTGTCTCTGATGGGCACACAATAAGCATAAATATGGAAGGTTACGCATTTCCCATCACTGACCCTGCATATTACAAAAATGATTTCTGAACTGCTGCTTCTCTTCAGCCGTGAAAGGTATAGGAGCCTACCAGCCAAAAAAACAACATCTGGCAAACCTAAAAGAAACAAAGCATGAAGTCCCATCTCAGAATTCATCCCTGAAGACTCACGTCAGTCATCTCAGTTAAGATCTTTAAGAACACTAGCCCTGTCATGTGTATCATTCCTTCAGTACTGAAAGCTACATGCATGGCATCTCTGCATCATGTACCCTAGCCAGCACAGTCCAGGTCACAGTGAGCCATGAGCACAAAGCAGATACAGTACAGAAAAGGGTAACTTAAGAAAGGGACCCAAGCTATATCCCCTAGAAGAAGAAGGTGGGGAAAACCCAAGCCAGGATCTGTTCATTCCCAACCACAAAGAGGTTTATCAGCTGGCAAAAATGCCTCCAACTCTCATCAAAACTCACATATTCTGAGGGTGTAGTATAATGCAAAGTTCCCCCTAAGTTGTGCTAGGTGGTACTGGCAGACAACATTTTAGCTGGTAGCACAAGGAACTTAGTTGGCAGCACAACTGAGAATTTCCCCATCCATTGTTCTCCGGAGGACAGATCTACCAATATAGTGGACTGGGGCAGGTAGACCTGTTCTCTGGAGGCCAGGTCTACCAATATTGTGGAAAGGGGTGGGTAAAATTTGACTTGATTCTGTTTTCTCTTATAGTGTATAAATTATTCTCAAATTATAGTTTAAATATCATTTAAAAGAATTTATTCTGATATTTTTACAAGGTTATGGAAATAATCTAAAAAACTGATTTATGTGATAGTCAAAGGTAGACTCACTCACAACTTTAGTGCTACTAGCTTTTTTCTCTCACAAAGTAGAATTTCTGCTCACAACACCGTGGAGCTTAGAGGGAACACTGGTTAAGAGAATCACACTAGGATCAAGAAGATGGTGGTTCAGATCCCTGCTTGGCTGTGTAATGCACTGGGTGACCTTGAGTGAGTCAGTCACCATCTCTCAGCGTAACCTACCTCACAGGGTTATCATAAGGATAAAACGGCAAGACCCATGCATTCTGCCCTGCATGTCTTAAAAGAATGGCCGCATGAAAATTAAATCATAGCATCAATGAGAATTTACCATCTCAAATTGATGAGCTGTATCCTCTGGAGCTAGACAGAAAGGAAAGAGGTCACCAGCCACCTTAAGCTGGATAGTGGGAGAATTCCTCGTCAATCCCTAAATGAGCATGAAAGTCTCCCTCAACATGGAAGCAAGGTTTAAAGAAAATCCCTTAACTAAGAACATAACAGTAACTTTATTGGCTCTGTTGCATCTAATCCAACATTCTGGCTTGGGTCCTATGATTGCATTCCATGCGCATGGGACAATGCCTGCTGCAGAGCACAATTCCTCTGCCCCTAATGTTTCTGTAACCCCTACCACCTGTGCAAGGTCAATATTTTTCCCATGAGTCCTTGCGCAAGTGCTTGTGGCAAAGGAAGCATGTTTCACAGTGAAGGCTGTCCAGTTACATGGAATGTAGTCATGGGATCTAAGCCACCCTATGCAAAAGCCAGCCAGGTGTATTCGGAATGCTTAGAAGCATGGAAATGATGGTGAAGTTCTTAACTGCTATCATCCCCCCACTGTTATTGCCCAGCATTTGGCTTCCCAAGAGCTATTTCCTTAGCTTTCTTCAGTCCAACTCATGAGTTCTCCTCCAGTTATCTCTAATATATCTAATTAGTATTAGCTATATTTCAGAGCAAGGAAGCTCATAAATCTTGAGGGAGAGGGATTCTTGACCCCAACAGTCTACTAAAAGACTGCTACTTTGGCTGGATGGTACCACCAGGAGAATTGCTGGCTACACTTTTCCATTCCTTTGGAGGCCTTTACAGGCTTCTCTGGATAGGTGTGCCAACAGCTGTCTTCCTTTCCAGGTGCAAGACTTAACAGAAATCAGCATGGCCAAAGTGAAATGATGGCCCTGAGTTCATCTGGCATCGCATCTAATAATCTTCTTTACACAACTGGTTCTCTTCCAAATCCAGATTATCTGACACTATGAAATGAGTCCGCTGCAAACCCATGTAAATGAAACTCAAGCACATGCCAGCAGAGCTCCATTTTCTAAACACCCCATAACTCCATGGTTAATGAGGGGGCAGAAAATGGAAGTGGGGGGAGAGATGCCTGAGAAAACAAGATTGTGACATTATCCCAATGTAGGGTTCTAATGTTTTTGTTGTAGTAGTTCATTTCTTGGCTGGTTTGAACAGCAATCTGCTAACTGGCTATTTTAAAATACAGAACCTGGCCAGGATTTGTACCTTTCCCAGAGGCTTTATATGTAGAAGTCAGCAAATAAAGTTTTCCATGGCATGAAGTTCCATGTGACCCGCCTGTTAACAGCAGTAGCTCAATATGGTTAAAGGGACAGTTACAGAATTGAGTTCAAAAGTTGGCCACTCTCCCCTGCATGCAGAAACTGAGTAGGTGAGCTGTTTCTTCCTGTGGATACAAGTGGTGGGAAAGCCTTCTACACTGAATATAGGGCTTCTATTAAAACACACAGATGTAGGGTCGTGGTGGGAAAGGCAAGTCTAGCTGAATGGCGGCTTCTGAGAAGGGTAATCATTAGGGTTGCCAACCTCCAGGTGGCTAGCTGGATAGCTCCTGCTATTACAAGTGGTCTCCAGGCAACAGAGATTGGTTCACCTGGAGAAAATGGCCACTTTGAAGGGTGGTCTCTGTACCCTGCTGAGGTCCCGCCCATTCCCCAAACTCTGCCCTCCTCAAGCTCCACCCCCAAAATCTCCAGGTATTTGCCATCCAGGAGCTGGCAACCCTAGGAATCATACAGCTCATTCATGTCTCTCCCCCTTCCCCCGAAAATAAGTCTCACTGAGATAAACGAAACATATTCCCCAAGATGTTATAATCATTTACATAGTGCCATCACTGTACATGGTGCTTCATAAATGTGTGTGCCTAGGAATGCATCCTTAATGTGTTCAGGCTGCATAACCAATACTGCAATGTTTCAAGGGCTTCCAGAATACTCATAGAAACAGGCTGTAATGTAAAAACTCCTATTTATGCCCTGCTTTAGTATGTGTCCGAGAGCTTTATAAATACATTTGCACCGCACCAGAGTGAACATGATTATGTGCCTGGTTAAAGAACATGGGGTTTACAGCTCCTTCCATAATGACTTCCTTTTTTTACTCACTCCTTTTTACTCCTTTTTTAACTCACCCATTTAAAAGCACAGGAAGTGGGGGGGGGGGGTGCCTCTCTTTACTGCTGGTTACTCCAAGGCCAAAACATTATCCTGGTTGGATCTGATGGCGAGGTTGTGACGCCAAGAGAGCTTATAGCCAGTCCTCACAGAAATGCGTCACTCACTCCTCTTTGTCAGCATGACCTGTTGACGATTCCATATCTTCTTTGTAACATAAACGGGAAATCTGTTAAAATGTTAACAAATATCTCAGCTGGCAGCCTTTCTTCCTTTTGAGATCTTCTGTTTACTGTAACACATTATAACCATAAAATTTTAATGTCAGGGTTTGTTTGTTTTTTTAAAAAAACGTCATTTTTGTTTTGAGAAATACACAAAGATGACTTCACTGTAAATTGAGCCTGGGTTCCCTGCCCACTATCCAAGTGTTTCACCAATGGGACCAGTTTCCTTTGGGATTTTTAATTATTTATCCTCTTGCACTATTTCAATTGTTACCTTGGCTTATATTACTCTTAAAACTTCATGCAGGCATCCCTAATTCTCTCACTCCTGCAGGATCCAATTTCTGGTTGAACCATCAAGGCCACTGGGTTTTGCAGGGCTATTCTATAAAGGGCAACTAGAATGATAAAACGGTTGGAACACTTTCCCTATGAAGAAAGGCTGAAGTGCTCGGGGCTCTTTGGCTTGGAGAAACAATGACTGAGGGGTGACATGATCTCGGTTTACAAGATTATGCATGGGATAGAGCAGGTCAAGAAAGAAGTCCTTTTCTCCCTTTCTCACAATACAAGAACTCATGGGCACTCCATGAAATTGCTGAGCAGTCGGGTGAGAATGGATAAAAGGAAGTACTTCTTCACCCAAAGAGTGATTAACACATGGAATTCACTGCCACAGGAGGTGGCTACAAGCATGGACGGCTTCAAGAGGGAATTAAATAAACATACGGAGCAGAGGTCCATCAGTGGCTATTAGCCACAAGGCATAGAAAGGATCCCTCAGTCTGGGGCAAGTGAAGCACTATATTCTTGGTGCTTGGGGGGGCAACAGTGGGAGGGCTTCTAGTGTCCTGGCCCCACTGCTGGACCTCCTGAGGGCACCTGGTATTTTTGGCCACTTTATGACAGATTGTCAGACTGGATGGGCCATTGGCCTGATCCAACATTGGTTTCTCTTATGTTCTTATCACAACCCACAATACAAGATAATAAAAAATACTAATTTCTAATAATACAGAGCAATTGCATAAAACTCTCAGGGCTCTTCGTATATATTATCTTGCTGAAATCCTGACAACATCCCTGTAAAGCAGATCAGGGTTGCAGTCACATGCCCGAGATAAAGCGGGGGGAAGCAAGGCTATTTCCTCTGGTGGAAGTTGACCCGCCATTGCGCGATCACATGGATTTTTGTAGATGTGGGCACAGCCCACCACTGTGTAATCAGACACAACTGCCGGTGAGTCGGGGAGGGGAGTTAACTGTTTTTTCCCGATGCGCTTACACAAGGAATCGATGATTCACACCTCTCCCTATGGAATGTCCGGGGGGATGTGTGCTGATGTGCATACTGCGACAGGGGGAACAACGGCATGGAGTCAGAATAGCCTGATCAGACTATCCTGATGCCATGGGAGCGCACTGGCATGATCAGACTCAGGAAAGTCTGTCTGTGGTGCGTAGCAACCCATTTGCTACTGGACTTTCTGAGGTGTTTTTTTACTGTACATGTTCGGCAGAGCAAAACGGGTTGCCGACAGCTGCGGGGCACTTCCCAGATGTTGGCGTCTGGTCACGCTCCTTTAATCCACCCGGCATTTGCGCCTATGTCAGGGCGAATTGTGCTTGGGATTGCAGCCCAGTGTTATTATTCCCCATGTTGTAGCTGCAGGACTAAGGCTGAGCAGCTTGGTCAGTTGAATACAAAGGTCAGATTTGAAAGGAGGAAGGAACCTCCTAGGTCATTAGGCATCATGCAATGCACCTTTGTGCTCCATTTACTGGGGAACATGACTTTTTCCAAGCCCCCACCCCCACCCCATACCTATATTCTTGGTGCTTTGATACACAGGCAGTTTGCAGTTTTTCCCCAGTTATCACCATGGGTAACTAGCAGAGGTTTTTGGTTTTTTGCGGGGGGGGGGACGGACGGACAAAACAGCTCCTCAAGCAAATCTTTCCTTTTTAGAGGAGTGGAGTTTTCAAAGACTTTAAAACACATCATTGGGATCAAAAAGAAGCTATTAGCCAGGTTTTGAAAAACTGCAGTTCCTGGACATCCTGGTTTCCCTTCAGGGACCAGTGACTTCAAAGGTACATTTGAGCGTTAGCGCAGTCCATCATAGGTTTCCCCTTGGCCAGTGCTCTCCCCAAAGTCCAAAGCCTCTGTAAAGTGCTTTCTCTGTGTCCTCCTCACTTCATCCTGCTCATGACCAAATGACATTATGCGTCAAATTGATCCATTCTCTGGAAAGCAAGCATGGCTTTAACAATGGTCACCAATGGAATAGGCTCTTTCCTTCCATATGCATCTGTTGGAGGCAAGTTGGGGCAATTTACAAATGTTGAATGAACGGCAGGCATTTATTCATGGAGGCTACATCTAAACAACTCAGTATGTAAGAAGAAAAGGTTGGCCAGCTGATGAAGCTTTGCCTGGAAGGGTCCTTCCAGATTATACTCCAGGAAGCAGTGGAAGTCCAGTTCATACTGATACATCACACACTAGCCCTTTCTGCACCCATATTTTGCCTCAGTTTCTGAGTGCTTCCTATTCTTCTGTTCTGTGTTCCCTCCCACTTTCACTTCCACTTTGTGTCGGGGCTTTTTCTTCTTTCCGCATTTGTTTTACAGGAATCTGCATTCAGACCGCTCCCAGCACACTGTTGCCCCGCAGCTACCCAAACTCCTTTTGCTGCGATTCTTTGTTCTCATCTGCTTTTAAATCGCTAATCCTTTCTGAAGTAGAATTGTTTCTGCAGGTATTTAAGTGCTGCCCACTGCCCTGCCCCGTTTCCAACTCTCTCTCTTTAGGTTGACGCTCCCTCCCTGTTCTGTTTTCTTTCCCTCCTTCTCCAAAGACAAAAGAGGGTGTGTCCTCCTGCTCAGGCAAACTTTTAAAAAGCCAGAGAGAGCATAAGAAGGAATCTGTAAATATAAAGGAGTAGGAGATTTCCTGCTCCCAAATGTGTCAGTCTGGCATGTGTGGGCCGGGATTTCCCCCTCCCTCCCCTTTCTTTTTGCAGAATCAAGCAAGCAGGGAGGGAGGGGTTGGCAGCCTCAATTAGCTCAAAAAATGCGGGTTTTGCTTATAAATGCAGAATACATAAAGAGTATACAAATAAATAAACCCGTGGGGGGGCACAGTGTAGAGGGAATGCATGTGACTGTGAAGTCAACCCTTAAAGCTTGACTGCTCGGATTCTCTGGAGCAGGGATGGTCAAACTTGCTTAATGTAACAGCCATACAGAATAAACATCAGATGTTTCAGAGCTGCAAGACATGAACAAATATTACACACATGTTTTTTATTGAAAAATATGAAGATTTGCTTTTTATTAACATTAAATTAGACTGTGTGAAAGAGCTGCATGCGGCTCCTGAGTTGCAGTTTGGCCACCCCTGCTCTGGAGCAAGTTGTCAGTGCAGAAAGGGCCACTGTCAGCTAAATTACACATGAAATGGAGTTGTAAGTATCTCCCACCCACCCCCACAATGGTTTTTAATCAGAGACTCAAGAGTCTGGGAGTTTGGGGTGGGGTGGGGGGGAATGGTGAGGAAACAGTCTGCTCAACCCATTACCCTCCAACTATTTTTCTGCTCAAAATCATCACACATGTATACACATGTATGTATCTTTGGGATACGCCAGCACAGAGTTTAGTCACCATTCCAGACTGCTCAGAGACAGGGCTTAGGATTCCACTGTAAATAGTACTTTCCTAATATTTGTGTTTTCTTCTTAGTTCTATGTTGTTGTAAGCTGTCTTTTGGCTTATTTTTAACAGAAAGAACAAGTAGATTCTTTAAGTAAAAAAAAAAATTGAACCCTAAAGATGGACACCAACTTAAATTTGTCCCCATTTACATTTCACTTGGCTGTTCTCCACTGCCATCTGGCATCTTGTGCTGGGTGCTTCTCCATATTGTCCATCACAAGCCTTGGCCCTTGGAAAGGTACTCACTTTCTGCCATACTTACAGCTGATAATTTTTTCCTTGGCTTTCGCTTTCTTTCCCTCTGCCAGTTTCTAGCTCATGACGGCACTTCACATCTTGGTCCATGACTGCCCGGTTTCCTTAAGAGTCTCTGGTGAGACATATTTGTCAAAGGCTTTTTTGAAAGCCTCGGCGATCTTCTCCTGAATTTGAGGGCATGATTTCATTTCACAAACCTAATAATTCCCTCCCCTTCCAAAAGGCTCTGTCACAAATCAGCTGAAGCAGGAAGAGGAGAAGGGTCTGAATAGCCATTATTTGTACACTGACTGGCATCAACCCTTCCATACTGATAATGCTTTCCATGGAAATTCTGGCCATGTCAGTTTTGGCAGAGGCCTGGGAACTATATTTGGAACATTTAAGAAACCTCCAAGGAGTGACTTTATACTTTAATTCACATAAAGGGGTCTCTACTTAAGATTTATTAAAAACATGGGTTCTGCTTAATTTCAAACCAGCCTTCAAAGGACATAACAAACATGAATGGCTAAGTGAACCGCCAGGTGAGCACCATTTCGGAATGCGATTTGGTGAGTGCATGAGGCAGGCCTTCCCCATGAAAGTGACGGGAGGAAAAGGAGAATAAATACGGAGTGAGGTTGGACTGGGTGAAAGAAAGGAGGAGAATGAAAGAAAGGAGGTCACCCAGCAAGCTTCTAGGGCAGAGTGGGGAATGGGATTCAGACTTGGGCCACCTGACTCCTAGTCTCTCAAGCTAACCACTTCAGCACACTACACCCAGTCCTGCAGTGGGTTAATATAACTTTCAATCAGCTTAAGCTGCTTGGAATATAAAGTAGCAAGTTTTCATCCTTTACCTCTCCCATGACTGCCACTTTAGTCAACACCCTCCCATGTCTTTCTTGTGGCATATTTTTTTTCTGTTTGGTGTAGTGGTTAAGTGTGTAGTGGTTAAGTTTGGTGTAGTGGTTAAGTGTGCGGACTCTAATCTGGGAGAACCGGGTTTGATTCCCCACTCCTCCACTTGCATCTGGCTGGATGACCTTGGGCAAGCCATAGCTCTGTACCAGCTGTTCCCTCAAGGACAGCTTGGGAAAGAGCTCTCTCAGCCCCACCTACCTCACAGGGTGTCTGTTGTGGGGAGGGGAAGGGAAAGGAGTTTGTAAGCCGCTCTGAGACTCCCTTGGGGAGTGGAGGGCGGGGTATAAATCCAATCTCTTCTTCTTCTTCTTCTGTTTGCCATAGCACACTTTGAGTTGGCAACTCCAAACTGGGTAATTCCTGGAGATTGGGGGTGAAACCTGGGGAAGGTGGCGCTTGGGGAGAGGAGGGACTTCACCAGGGTATAACAGCATAGAATCCATCCTCCAAAGCAGCCATTTTCTCCAGGAGAACTGATCTCTGTTGTCTGGAAATCAATTGTTATTTCAGGAGATCTCCAAGCCCCACCTGGTGGTTGGCAACCCTAAGCCTACTCCCTGCCTCACATTTCCCTCCACTAACTTTCATTTGACACCACCGTTTTTTAATTCGGGCACTAAGAAAGAAGCATGAAATCTGTGTAATACCTTTTATTAGGAACCAACCAATCAAACTGAAGAGCATTCCAAATAGTGCCAGTGTGTATTAATTTGGTTTCCTCTTGGTCAGAGCCATCTTGTTTTGAGCTCGTACTAAATTAGAGTGATTAACTTGGCCTCTCTAGGCTATAGGCACCATTTTGAATACTTTTCAAGCCCACCACTCTAGGATCTGAATTAGGGAGGCTCAAACAGCCACTGGTGTTGAATAGGGAGCCAATTTTTCAACAGATTATATAATCTGTTGAGCCATTTGTTGCTGTTTGGCTGGTTGTTCTACTCTATTCCTCCCTAATAGTGCTATAAAGTTCAATCTGTTTTTGAACTAAGTTGTGCTCCCCTCTGGCCACACTGTTGCTCCAGTTGACAGAAAATTGTTTAGACAGCTAAATCAGTCACAAAGGATGTAAATCAGTCAGACATAAAAACATGCTTTAAAAAAAATCCTACCATTTGGTGTCCATTTCAGAAGCCTTCAGCAACATTAATGGCTGGTGATCTATTTAGATTTGCAGCATTTTCATGCATGTGAAATTTGTGGCATCTCTATGAATGCTTCAACCAGCTGCAACTGGAGAGGAGCTAGCAAGAAAGACAGCCAATGCCATACTTTGTAGCACTGCTAACTGCCTCCCACTTCTCTTTCTGTACATATCAGAATCTTACCCACTGGAGTCCAAAGGTGGTCTTTCCCCCTTTGTCTGTGTTGTCCTTACCAGTCCTTACCATGCTAACTCGCCAGTTCCCACAAGCAGAGTTCTCACCACTAATCAGAGACTCCTAGCCCATCTGCTCCTCTTTAGAATGGGAAATACCCTTAGAGAGCCCTGGGATATGGCAGGGGCTTTGGGGGCAATCTCCTACATGCTGGGTAACATAGCTAGAGGGAGCAAAAAACAGTTCTTCCTTTTCACCTTGCCACTCCCACCAGGATTTGAAGGAACATGAAACAGTAAAATTCTGTTCTCCTTGTGTGTGTGTGTGCATGTGCGCATGAGAGGGAGATATACATAGTGGTGTGTGTTGTGTATGTGAAATTTTGCCAAAGGCCTCAGAAATCTGGAACTGGCCATCATGAAAATTACTCAGGCAGCACAGAATTGCATAATGGCCCAGCAACCCCTCTGACTCAAAAGTAACATCAGAATCAGGATGGGAATCTGTGTGTGTGTGTGTGTGTGTAAAGCTGCTTTCACATATACTGAATAATGCACTTTCAATCCACTTCCAAGTCGCTTTTCAACTGGAAAGAAGAACAAGAGGAAGAAAAGGAACAGGAGGAGGAGGAAGAGGAAGAGGAAGAAGAAGAAGAAGAATTGGATTTATACCCCGCCCTTCACTCAGAGTCTCAGAGCAGCTTTGCTGGGGTTTGCAAGTTCTTTCCCTGACGTCATGGAAGAATTTACATATTTGTTTATGCATGCTGATATTCTAGCCATTTAGTTAGAGACCCAGTGGTAGACTATGCACATAGTTGCCACCAGAGCAAGGTGTTAAAATGCACAATTTGTTGGGTTTGGGTTCTCCGATTGGGTCATCAATAGATCAGAAGGTGTCCCAGGAGTGGAGGCTTAGAAAATGTATTGCTCTTTGCTCTAACTCTCACCTGGGGCAAGCACACCTGGGGTTTAGACTTTAGAGAGTCAAGAAGGCAGAAAGGATATTAATGCTTTGTTTTCTAGTATTTCCCAGTTTACCCTTTTCCTCATTAGCAAAGTAAACGTTCTTATTTAAAGGCTAATAGAAGTGTTCTGCTGCATTTATTAACTCTGCATTTTACACTGAAATTCCTAAAAGGCTTGCAATCCCTTTCCCCTCCTCTCCTCACAACAGACATTCTGTAGGTAGGGCTGAGAGAGCTCTGAGAGAACTGTGACTGACCCAAGGTCACCCAGCTGGCTGCATGTGAAGGAGTGGGGACTCAAACCCAGTTCTCCAGATCAGAGTCCACTGCTCTTAACGACTACACCAAATTTACTGTGTGAAACAGAAAAATCCACTTGGAAAAAATTGCTAAAGTGCATGAAAAGTGCATTATTCAGCATGTGTGAAAGCACCCAGATAGATGGACAGAGTATAGTATGATAGTTTCTATGGGGAAGAAATTATCTACTTTCATCACTAAACACTATGCATTAGCCTAGATTAAAATTACACACACACCCCTTCAAGGGTTTATAGGGATTCCCATAAACATAGCTTGGGTCTCTTTTTGCACAGCTTTCCTCACCAGTGAGCAGAGCAAAAACAGAAGAACAGAAGATTCTTGGCTGAAGGGTGATCCTGTAAAGATGGGCTTCTCTTGGAAGGAGATGGGGCAAGCAGAGGCTGCTGCCTGAAATAAATCATTGCCACTGATAGCTTGAAGACAGAACAGCAATAATATGTTAACAACGAAATAGATGTCTCTGTCCTGAGGTACATATTTTCACATCAAAGCCCTGTGGAATGAATAGGAGTCCATGTGACATCGATGTCTTGGTATGTGTTTGTTTTTTTTAAGAAAGTGGCCCACACATCTGAAGAAATATATGGATGTAGGGTGGAAGGGTTGCCATGGTGAATGCCATGCATCATTTTGGTTGAGTAGCAGGATAAATAAGTTTGCAAGAGCTACCTCAGAGGTGTCAGTGCAGATGCAATATTGTATACCCCGCTGTTCAAATGTTTCTCTTGAGTTTTCTTCTTTCTTTCATTATTCATTAACAGTACAACATTCTGTTATGACAGAGTTTAAAAGGGGAGTTCATTACTGATTTACGTCACAGGTTTGCCCTTATAAATTTAAGGGTTCTGGAGAGTTGTGGTTTAAAAACAATGCAGTAGATTACAAAAGTGTCTTAAATGCACCAAAAGAGAGCAATCTTCACTGACAGTTTTCCTAAAGGCAAAATACAAGATATTAAAATACATTTTTGGAACCAAAGATCTATGCTTCAGCCATTGAGAATAAAGGTTACCTTCATTTTCTTTTCACTAAGTAGCTTTATTCACGCTGTTCCCAGTTTATCTTTTTATTGAAATGAGGGACAATCGGCAGGGGGTTCGGTTTGCACAACACAATCATCATTGAAATTTCATTTTGGTATGGTTTGTGCAAGAGAAGGAGGAGGAGGAGGAGTAGAAAAAGAGGAGTTGGTTTTAATAACCTTCTTTTCTCTACCCAAAGGAGTCTCAAAGCCTACAATCGCTTTCCCTTCCTCTCTGCAAAACTTGATGAAGTCAAGAAACAGATTAACGGAGCCGGAAGGTACCCAGAGAAAACATGCTGCCAGACAGGCCCAAGAGAGACAATAACAGAACACCACTAGTGGTCACAGAAAGCTCTCAACTCAAAACAGTTCAATGCATCATCAGTGACTAACAACCTCTACTGGATAATGACTGTTCTCTTTCACAAGTACTGGGGGGCAAACCTTAAACAAGTCCTCACCCACAATAATACAGTGTCTAATCTGAACATGGATACTGGTACCAGAGCTTGCAATAAACCTAGATGCCAACTTTGCTGCCACAGACACCCAAACAACACAATCACTAACAACATCAACACCATTTCAGGCTCATTCACTTGCTCATCTTCTAACATCATATGTGCCATTAAATGCCAACAGTGCCCTTCAGTTCTTTACATAGGGCAAACGGGTCAAACCCTATGCCAAAGGATAAATGTACACATATCTGACATCAAAAATCACAAAACTGAGAAAACTGTGGGAGCACACTTCAACCTTCCAGGACATTCAGTGGGTGACCTTAAAGTAGCTGTTTTATTGCACAGGAAATTCAGAAATAGACTAGAATGGGAGATTGCTGAGTTATAAGTTATTGCAACACTCAGGGCAATTAAAAACCTGGGGCTTAACAGAGATATTGGTTTCTTATCTCACTGCCCATGCTAACATCATTCAGTTCTCGCATCCATTGTAAACTACTGTATTATGCTGTATGATAATTTGATGCTATTCACAGGACTTACCAATCACCTTCATCCACTTAGCTATATTTACTGCTCAGTTACTTATGCCTTTAGACTCTAACTTATGCCTTTAGACCGTCCTCACCCTCTACCTATATGTAATGGTTGGTGACTTTTGTTTCAGTGTATCTGAAGAAGCATGCATGCACACAAAAGCTTACACATAGAATAAAATCTTGTTGGTCTTAAAAGGGCCACTGGACTCAAACTTTGTTCTCCCCTCAACAGATACCTTGTGAGGTAGGTGGGGCTGAGAGAGCTCTGAGAGAACTGTAACTGGCCCAAGGTTACCCAGCAGGCTTCCTGTGCTAGAGTGGGGAATCAAACACGGTTCTCCAGGTTAGAGTCCACCACTATCACTACACCACACTGGCTCTCAAGTGAAGTTGGGGGGGGGAATGTTGTACTTCCTTATTATTTAGCACTAATACAATGCTAGGTACAGAGCCATGGAGGTTAAATGACCTATAAAAGCAGAAAGCAAAAGGCAAAAATATTGGATGGAAGGAGAGCAAGGATGAAAACAACACTCTTCATACATTATTTCAGTGTGTGTGGGGGGGAGGTCTTTGCGTGCTCTTTCTGCTCCTATCTAGGGATGCTGCGAACTTTGCAGCAAAGAATTTCATCAGGCAAACAGACCATCTTCAATAGCTGTGAACACTCATAAGTCAAGTTTCAGATCTGTTTGCCTCTCCACCATCTATCCACCTCAGAAAGCTGACAAACAGCTTTGGGGATGCATGGTAACTGCAAGGTTTTGATGTAATCTCCTTCTGTCTTGCAAGCCAGTTTTTGCATCTATGCAATAGCTCTGGACTAGGAAATTCCTGGAGATTTGGGAGGTGGACCCTAGAGAGGATATTTGAGGGGACTCAAACAGCAGTTTTCTCCAGGGGAACCAGTCTCTGTGGTCTGGAGATCAACTTTAAATCCCAGAGGTCACCAGGCTCCACCTGGAGGTTGGCAACCCTAGCAACAGACAAGATCACTTTCCCTCAGGAACATGGATGGTTAGGTCAGGTAATTAAATGATGTGGTAGATACTACATGTCCCATAAGGCTGTGCAAAATAATCTGCACAAAACAACCTTGATGATAACATGGAACTTAATGGTTCCATGGTTTCAGGTTTAAGACTTGTTTATTGATATTCACTGGCAGACTGATTCATTTACTCACTGTTTGTTTCTATGATTGGCTGCCAGGTGGCGAGCAGCTCCAACAGATCTGTTCAGAAAGGCGAGAAAATTCCCACTGGGGCCGGGCTATGTGATAAAATGTACATGCATGAAATACTGCAAATTGCATTGTACTTTACTGGATTAATATACAAAAAGTAACCTGATGAACAGGGTCGAATTGCATGATAGCAGCCAAATAGCCTCTATTTATCTGACGTTTTGAATGGGGTCTATGCATATGAAACAGAACATGTGTCAGGAGAATCTCCAAATGCCTGGTTTGACTCCAAACGCACATTACAAACGCACATTACAAACATCTCTGCTAACACTGGTTTTGCATGAACAGTGTTAGTGTGAATACTTGAGAGATATCCAAAGGACAGGTGAGATGCCTTTTCCACGTTATTTCCTGTGATAATAGCCGGCCAAGATTTGCTCAGGGTTTTATTGTGCTTGTTGGCCCTTTCTGCATGCACTCTCTTTACTCCTGACTCTACCAGATCTCGAGTCATTTCGCTGTTACTTCAGATGATGTTCTTGCATTCTGCACTATTTTTTTTATTTGCTCCAGCTCTCTCCCTGGGTGCCTAGGCGATGCAGATCATGCTTTCCACATTCCATTTGAAAAAAACTTCACCACACCTCTGAAGTTGCCGCCAACTTTAAAAGTTTGTGCCATTGGCTGACAAAGCTGTTTGGTCCGTCAGGTGGAGTACTGGGCCATGTAATTGGACCATGCGTCTAATTATGATGAAGGTTAAACGCCCCAGATTATTTGATGATTGCACTAATACCTGTGATGTAATATGATAAGTAATAGTTCTGTAAACCGTGCAGACGAAAGGATTTTTAAACTCAGCATCTTAATTGTGGAAAAAAGGAAATGTAAACTCAGCATCTTAAGTAATAAATGGCACATGCCTGAAATTCCCATCAAATGCACACTAGCAAGGTGAGAGCAAAGGCTCAACTTGCAAACATCTTTTAACTTCCATGGACCAACAATGGTTAATGGTAGCCATGGATGCCAGGTATAGGGTGTTTGGGTAATTCAAAAATCTTGTAAATATCGGTATCCCTTTCCCGGCACCAGGCAACCTGCGCAAAGTGAGATCCAAGCCCTTCCTCTGCTCAAGGAGAGGTGAATACAAATCAAGATTAGTGATCTGTCTACATTACTGATAGACCTAAATGGGTTGTTTTTAAAAAAAATTTTTTTACAATGATGGGGTAACCTTGCCGTACAGGAGAGCAAAAGGTAAAAGTGGGAAGGAGCAGGGCTTTTTTTTGTAGAAAAAGCCCAGAAAGAACTCATTAGCATAATAGGCCACACCAACAGCAGAAACTCATTAGCATATTAGGCCACACCCCTGACAGCACAGCTCTCTCCCAGGATCAGCTTCCCCAGGTGTCCTGCGGCTTGCGGGGCGCCTGGGGAACCCGAGGAGGGGGGGAGGCTGTAGGTGTGGCCAACTTGGGAGCCAGCCAGAACTCCGTTCCTGTGCATTCCTGCCCAAAAATAGCCCTGGGAAGGAGGAAAGTGCAGAGTGGAGAAAAAAATATCAAACCCAGAGGAGACGTGACAAAAGAAAGGAGGGGCAGAAACAGGGGTAGAAATTGGCAAAGACGTGGGCAGGAAATGGGTGGTGCTACAAAGTCCAAGGAAATATGTCTCCTTCAGTATTACCTCTGACTTGGAAGCGGAACAATTTTTAAGTCTGCAGCAAAAGCATTTTTGGAAAACCTGAGGTGACAGCATAGGGAAAGCAATCTGACAGCTGAATGCCTTAAAATATATGCAGAAGAAAAAAGAAAACCTGACAGACAGTAGAGGTGAAAGCGGGAGGAAATGCGGAACGATATTTAAAAGGCGACAGAGAAGCACAGAGACATGAAGGGGAAAGGCAGGTGCAGAAAGCCCCCCCCCCATCTCTCATCTGGATCAGACCTGGTTCATCCATAGCTACTGATGTCTATTGATGTGTAGGTGTGGCCACATGTACACCTCTTCACAGTTGTTTCCCATGCTGATTTGCAGTTGATTTCAATTTGATTGTAAAGGGAGACATGTGAGAGTATCCTTAAAGACCATATGAATAACATAAGATCCTCAGATCACAATGGTTTAAGCCATAGATTCACAGAGCCATAGATTCACAGAGCCATAGATTCAACACTGTATAGCAAATGCATGCAACATGTCTACCAGCTGTAACATACATACCATGTACATGAAAACCATCACAGCTGTCATATATAGCAATTAGCCCAGGCAATACATTCCAGAGATGGTACTTTTTCCCCTCCCCCTATCTCTTTGCTATACTTTTAACAACAATAACAACAAAAGATGGGGTGCTATTTTGGTTTTTTTCCCCCGCTTGATGTGCAAAGATATTTGCAGCTAGTGCTGAAAACTAAATTGTTGCTCATAATATGTAACTCAATGCATCACTTAGCAGTGGCCTTCCATGCCTATCAAAACCCCAAAGGTTCTGTTGATCTCCCCTGCTAAACATTACAATTTTTTTTTGCAAACAATAAAGACACAATATCAGCTGGAAAAAATAGCTGTGAGAATTATTGAGAATGGAAAATATTGATGACTCCAATGAGTCGCTACAGCCATAAGAGATCCTGGTCAGTAGAGTATCTGGTCCCAGATGTAATGTGGTGGAAGAATGACTTTTTAATCATGAGCTACTTTCTCATTGTATAATTGAAGTGATGCGAAGCAATTCATGTAAACATTTTGCTCCTTCTGTGTGTGACCCCCACCCCAAAAAAAACCCTCAGTGGGGAGATGGGCAGGGCTGCTTGATTTAGTGCCGATGAGCAAAACTCTTTTTTTCTGCTTGGCTTTGGTTTGTGATCCATAGGAAATGATTGATGTGCTGCATTTCACATTGATCCTGGCTCACTAAATTGTTCCAGCTGAAAAAGCAGCGTTAAAAACTAACAATTTCCCTAGCTGGAAAAATAACAGATGACTTTATATGTTGGGTGAGAAGCTGTCTTCTGTCGTTAGTGTATTAGAAAAATCACCTATATGAGCAAGCATGCATGAGCATTGTTTGAATTTTTGAGCTAACAGTAGGAACATACCGAAAACTAGAAAGGGCTGGCTCCTAGTCGATCTTTTCTTGCTGTAGACTACTCTAACAGCATTGTGACTTAGTGGGGACTGGATTGTGTATATTTTAAAAGCCAAGAGGTGCTGTGCTGTTTTACAGAATTGCCTCTTGAAAATAGCCCAGATTAGGAGACAGTGAACTCCTGCTCAGCAACCAGCTTTGTGGGCAGACTGCTCTGAGGAAGAAACTTGAGTGGTGAGCCAAGGTTGGAGCGCCTTTCCTGTGGTGGAGGGGGACATGATAGAGGTTCACAAAATTATGCAGAGGATGGAGAGAGTTGACAAAGAGAAAATTTTCTCCCTCTCCCAAAATATTAACCTTGAAATAGGTTCGGGACAGATTAAAGGAAATAATGCTTTACACAGAGAGTGATTAAAATGTGGGATTTGTTGTCAGAGGATGTAGTGATAGCCACAGGAATACACAGAGTTAAAGGAGGATTAGACAGATTCATGGAGGATAGGTCTATCAGTGGCTACTAGCCATGGTGACTGAAGGGAACCTCCACATTCAGAAGCACTAAACCTCTGAATCCCAAAGTCACGAGGCAACATCAGTGGAAGGCCTTGGCCTCTATGCCCTGTTGTTCACCATGTGAGACAGAAAGCTGGACTAGATGGGCTATTGGTCTGATCCAGCAGAGCTCTCCTTATGTTTCATGTTCCAATCTTTGCCCCTGAAAATGGTCTATCAGCTCAGCTGGCCCTATTTTCATAATCACCTCCTTTTCTGTGTCTCTGGGATGACCACTGAGGGCCAAGTGATGTCTCTTAGGTGGCACATTTGGCCCAGTAGCCTCCAGATAGTAAAACAGAAGGTAACTAATGTTAAGAACTTTTTTTTTAAAAAAAAAATCCTTACCATAAACTTAGGCTGGAGCAATCCTCTTCCCTCCCCCCCTCAATATACAAGCTGTACCTGAACAATTATTTGAAAGTCTTTGCTAAATCCATAAGGGAAGCCCTGAAACATCACCAATACCCAGAAATCATGCTTCCATCTCTGAGACTGGACCAAAAGAAGACTGTGATGTTAAAGGAGTCCTGGAGCAAGCAGAAAGTCTACATCTGTTGCCATGATCACCATGACCTGGGGCAGAGCTTAGAAGATCCTGTGGTGGTATCAGCACCACAGGGGCCACTTAGCCCAGCTTGCCCTTGACTGCCAGTGGCTTTCCAGGGCAATGACCTACCAGGAACTTTCCTAGTAAGTTAAAGGACCTATCCAACACTGGCCTGTGACTGGGCAACGAGGAAGGCAGAACTCTGGGCGGTTGTTTCTAAATGGGCTATGCTGCAGCTTCAAGAAGAATGCCTATCCTGGCCATTGTTCTGGGAACTGACTGAGAAAATACTTTTTTTGTTATTGTGTAAAAATGAAGTGTGGTTTCAGTTTTAATCTAGAAGAAGACAGCCTCAGGGATCAAGAATTTGAGATAACCTGCTTTATGGTATTAGTATAAGAGGAAAACTCTATGTAAAATCTGAAATATACTACTTAACAAAACATGAAATTGTTTTTCATTCTTCTCGAATATATGAAGGAAAGGTCATCACTGTTTATTATGTACGCAGTAAGGTAATGTAGATACAAGGTATATGAGACTGAATATATTGCAGCTCTGTGCTGAAGGTTTATGAAACCAGCTTTACCATCTGAGTTTATTTCTTTGGAGGTGTATCACTAAATAGCTTTATGGGAGAAGAAAAACTCATATGTTAAATTTTTTCCTCCTCACAGCTGTACTATGAGGTCATCTATTCCATCACACTGTCAATGCAAGATTGTTCCCTGCAGGGTAATTTTAAGTCTGCTGTCTAATCCACTTTTAAGAGTCTCAAGCAATTCGGGGGGGGGGGGGGGGGTCCCACCACTGGCCTTGGGAATCCATTCTGAACTCTGACATACAACTGACATTATGTTTTGCTCACTGGAGCAAAGAAGCAGTTTAGGTTTTAAAAAGTAGTATCTGGCCAGTATGCCTCCGGTTCTTGTTTCTTAATCTTTCCTCTTAATCCAAAAATGGGCCTATGTTCTGCAAAAAGACATATTATGTATTGTTTTATTGAGTGCATTTGTATGCTATCGCTCAACACAAAATTCCCACAGCAGCACAAACTAAAGTTTTAAAACATTTAAGAAAATGATCTATTAAACAACATAACATCTTGGCGATAAGGACAAGGAGGGCAAGGAACTGTTTCAGTTGGCAGCAGAGGATAGGACACAAAGCAACGGGTTTAAATTACATGCAGAAAGGTATCGGCTGGATATTAGGAAGAACCTTTTCACGGTCAGAGTGGTTCAAAGGTGGAATCAGCTGCCTAAGGGGGTGGTACGCTCCCCTTCACTGGCAGCTTTCAAGAAGAGGCTGGATGAATATTTGTCATAGATGCTTTAGGCTGGTCCTGCACTGGGCAGGGAGTTGGACTAGGTGGTCTAGATGGCCCCTTCCAACTCAATTATTCTATCTGTAAAAGAAATGGCAACAGTAGTAAAAACTGCAATAGTAGCAATTAAAATTATACAACACAAACAAAATGAAGGAAACAAATAGTTACCCCAGGGCTCCCCAACACAGTGCCTGTGGACACCACTGTGCCTGCCAACACCTTTCCTTGTGCTCACCAGGTGTTTTCAAAAAGTGGGCAGGGCCAGGTGGAGATTTTTGCCCAGCAAGGCTTCTGATTGGCCACTGGAGAATTGATTGGCTGTGTAGGTTTTTTAAAATGTTGCTTTGGCAGCAGCTGCCACCACTGCATAAGAAGTGTCACTACATGACTGAAGGTAAGCTGCTGCAGCAACTATTTTGTTCATGGCTCCACCTCCCATGGCAGCCATTTTGGGACTGTACCCAGAAAAAGAAGAAGAGATTGGATTTATACCCCGCCCTTCACTACCCAAAAGAGTCTCAGAGCAGCTTACAACTCCTTTCCCTTCCCCTCCCCACAACAGACACCCTGTGAAGTAGGTGGGGCTGAGAGAGCTCTGACAGAAACTGCTCTTTTTCAAGAACAGCTGTACCAGAACTATGGCTTGCCCAAGATCATCCAGCAGGTGCAAGAGGAGGAGTGGGGATTCAAACCCGGTTCTCCCAGATTAGAGTCTGCGCACTTAACCACTACACCAAACTGGCTCTCCCACCAGTTTGAGTGGTTTACCATTGCTTGACTCTGCAATGTGACCCTGGACTTCCTTGGAAGTCACCCATCCAACTGCTGCTTAGTTTCAAAGATATGAAGAGATCAGGCTAGCATGGGCTATCTAGGTCAGGGCACTGAAATGAATACAAAACATGTATGAATAGTGCTCCAGTAAAGCTCCCATTTGTTTCAGGGGGCTTAGACAAAGGAAACCGGGTCACCAGAAAACACAGTGGCTAAACACTATAAAAGTCGACACCAGCCTGAGCATGAAATGCCTCAAAGAAACAGTTCAAGATCAGAAAACGTGGAGAGAGCTGGCCCATAGAATTGCCAAGAGTTAGACACAACTGAATGGCTAACAACAACAACAGACGTGAGAACCTCCAGGCAGATTGCATCCCCCGTCTCTTCAAAATTTCCATCCTTTTCTTGACATATTCATGATGTGCTGATCTGTGTCTCTTGGTATACCCACATGGGATTGCATTTAGCACAATGCTAAAAGCAAATGCAACTTGAAGCATCATTCTGACTACTACAATTGAATTGGCTGCTGGAATTTTTACCGGTAGAAGTCTGCCTTGGAGCTGGCAGGGCACTTGTGGTGGAACCATATCAGAAGCAGTTTATGGCCATAAACAGAGATGGGCATTACCTACCCCCCCCCAACAAAACCCCTAACTGCTGTTATAAATAAATGATCACATTCAGACTTGCTAATCTGAATGCTTACATCCAAATGCCATTATTTAGAAGGTTATAAATCTTACACACATCATAAAGAAATGGAAAGTCTGAATCATTCTATAGCATGTGCTACCTCATCACCATCTAAGATTAAAAGGGGGAAATGTGCTTGGAAAATTAGAACATTAGCCCCTGAAAGGGTTCAGATGCAAGATTTAGTGATGTGTATCAATGTTTTATTTTCAGATGTGCCAACTGGGACGATTCAAATGGGAAAGCAGCATGCAGTAATTCCCAAACAGTTTGCTGAGGGAGCACACCAGAACTGCTAGTATGCCAGAAGTAACAGATATATTTCCCATGAATCTTAAACACCCATTCTTAGACCAGGCTGCCTACCATGTTTGTGCATGATTCACTGATCGAGGCTTGTATCCCTGCAAACAGGAAGCATCCCCAAAAGCAAAGTGTTACTAAGAGACTGAATGACACGGAAAACTTGAGTTCCATGAGTGGAATTCCAGAAGAATTGGGCCCTAAAAGGAACTGGGTGTGTGTGGCTATCTTGATCAGTGGCACAGGTCTGATACCATATCCTTGATCAGAAATCACATGCGTGCACTCACAGAGAGCTGTTTTAATCTCCACTAAGAAAAAAGATAGGAGTGTGTATTGCACTTGCCTTATTTCCCAACAGGACTTAAAGCATTGGGAAAGCAGCAAAGTTAAATCCCCACTACTCCAGATCTGCTGCCCAAATCTATAAAGCCTTGGATGCTTTTAAGAGTCAAATTAGATATCTGAATTCCACCCATATACCCCAGGACTGAGTGTAGTTCAGCCCTAAGATGCCATAGGAAACACATCATTTTGGAATCTTGAAGGCCCTCTACCTTGAGTCTGCTGACTTTGAGCCTTGAGTCTGCTGACCTGGCCATGTGAATTCATACTATGGTTACCTTAAGGCTGGACTACTGTAATTCACTCTACACAGGTCTGCCCTTAAAGACAACGTAGAAACTCCAGTTGGTACTGAACACCATGACCTGTCTACTATTGGATGCCAAGCGGAATCTGCATACCACTCCCTTTCTGCAGACATTCCATTGGTTACCATCAGATCCCAGATTCAGTTCAAGCTGCCACCTACAGATCCCTCCAAAGCCCTGGAGCCACATGCTTGCAGGACTGCATCTCCTGCTATGTTCACCCTGCAGCAATTCTGCTCATCTGAGCAAAGCCTTTTGAAGTTACCACCCTGCAAACAGGTAACTAGACAATAGCCCATTTACTCGCATTCTCTGTGGTGGCTCTTACATTCTGGAATGGTTTACCTGAGGCTCTTAGGAAACTCCCCACATTTCTATCATTTTGCAAAATGGGCAAAGCAGAATTGTTCAGGATGGGGCGTAGACTTTCGTAAAATCCAGGGGGGCTCTTTAGCGCGTGTGCTCGCTGGGGATGTTCCCCCCCCCCCGCCGGGAAACCTCCATGCCTCGCCAGGCCCTTCCGAGGCCTGCCAGCCACAGCTGCCGGGGCCTCTCTCTCTCCCCCCCACTCCTTCCCTCTCCCTTCGCCGGGAAAAGAGGGAGGGAGAGGGAAGTATGGAAGCAGGGCTGCCAAGTCCAACTTGGGAAATATCTGGGGTCTTTGGGGGTGGAGCCAGGAGACTTTGGGGGTGGAGCCAGGAGAAAGGAAGTGACATCATTTTGTGATGTCACATCCTGTGATGTTGCTTCCACATGCTGACACATGAACTCATGAAGTTTCCTAATACTGAATCAGGCCATTGGTCCATCAAGGTCAGTATTGACTACTCAGACTGGTAGTGGCTCTCCAGGGTCTCAGGCTGAGATCTTTAATGTCACCTATTACCTGATCCTTTTTTAGCTGAAGAGGCTGATACCTCCTGCATGTCAAGCAGATGCTCTTATCACTGAGCAACGGCCCTACTGAATCCTTCCTCATCTCAGCAGAATATGAAGCACTAAGTGCTACACAAGTGCTGAATATGATTTTCATATCATAAGAACAGGAGAGAAGCCACAGTGGATCGGCCCATCCAGTACAGCCCATCCAGTACAACACTCTGTGTCACAACAGTGGCCAAAAATACCAGGTGCCCTCAGGAGGTCCAGCAGCGGGGCCAGAACTCCAGAAGCCCTCCCACTGTTGCCCCCCAAGCACCAAGAATGCAGAGCCTCACTGCCCCAGACAAAGGGTTCCATTTAGACCTTGTGGCTAATAATAGCCACTGACAGACCTCTGCCGCATGGGGACAGAGAGAGAGAGACAGACAGACAGACAGACAGAAAAAAGAAAGAAAGAGGGAGAGAGAGAGAAGGGGAAAAAACTGGCAGAGGCACTTACTTCCATTTAGACCTTGTGGCTACAATAGCCACTGATAGACCTCTGCTCCATGGGGACAGAGAGAGAGACAGACAGACAGACAGACAGAAAAAAGAAAGGGAGAGAGAATGAAAAGAGCTGGAAGAGAAACTCACCTTGCCAGCCACATGCAAAAGCAGCTCCTTCAGTCCCTCCTTAATCTCTGGGCGGGGCTCTCTTGCTGTGGAAGAAGCTCTCTTGCTGATTTCTTAAAGGGGAAATGTCTGGCGAGGCTTTTTACTGCAGGGCAGGCTCTCTGCAGACATTTCCCTTTTAAGGCAGCCATTTTGTCCCCCCGGTGGCCATCTTTGGAAAAGCGGGAGGTAAGCTCTAACAATCGGTGTTTCCCCCGCCCAAGCGGGGGACTTGGCAGCCCTAGATGGAAGAGTGGCGGGCGGGGGGGGGGGGAGGCACCGGCAGCAGCCTCGGAAGGGCCCTGGGAGGCACGGCGGCAGGTGCTACGTTTCCCCGGGGGGGCTCAGTCCCCCCCGGGAAATTTCGGGGGAGGCTCGAGCCCCCCCGTAGTCTACACCTATGGTTCAGGAGGACATTCTCTAAAGGACGCAAAGCTATAGTGTAATTTTTTGTCTCAGGGGGTAACTTCTATTAGAGCTAAAGTCTTTTCTACCCTGACTGTCTTATTGCCTTAAACAGCTATGTTTGCATGAATTGTTCAGGGGGGGGGGGTTCTTTCCTCATTCTAAAATGCCAGCCCAACAGTATTATTTTGTCTTACTAGGGCTGTGATCACACACACAATTAGCCCCGACATAAGTGCAAATGCCGGGCGGATTAAAGGAGCACGATCACACAATAACATCTGGGAAGTGCCCCAGAGCCATCAACAACCTGTTTTGCTCCAGCACACAAGCAGATTTAAAAGACACCTCAGAAAGTCTGGTAGCAAACAGGTTGCTACGGGCTACAGACAGACTTTTCCACGTCTGATTGCCCCAGCATGCTCTCATAGCATCAGGATGGTCTGATCAGGCCATCCCGACTCTGTGCCATTGTTTTTCCCCCTTCTCAGTATGTGCATCATCGCACACTCCATAGGGAGCCCTCAGGGCTGAGATGCAAATCATGGATCCCTCATTTAAGCGCATTGGAGACAAACAGGCGAAAAAAACCGACACACACGGTTGCGTCTGATCACGTAGTGGCAAGCTGCACCTGCAGCTTCAAAAAACTGTGTGATGGAGCAACTGGGATCAATTTCCGCTGAAGTAAATAGCCTCTCTTCCCTCCCACTTTATCTCACACATGTGACCGCAACTTAGGGATCTCTGCTGTTAGTTTCAAAGGGTGTCATGGCTTGCAATCCACTCACTGACTGCCTGGAAGTTTTTTCTCTCATACTTGTAATCCACCTTGGGCCCCAGTGAGAAAGGCGAACTAAAAATGAAAATAAATAAATAAATAAAAGCCATTTGTGGGCGAAATTGTAGGCCAGGCAAAGGTTATGCACTGCAGAGCCCTTAAGATTTCTCCTCTCTGTTTTTCCTCACTTTAAAAAAAATGGGGTCTCACTTACATGTATTAATAATGTGAACCTGTTCATTAAATGACGTGCTCAGAAACACAGGAGTATAAGCTATTCAGAGGACAAGTATATATTCATACATATTCTAACATAAACAGGAGTTGAGGGGCATTTCCCCCCAAAATTAAATTCAAGAGCTCTAGTCCATGAGATTTTATGCTGGAATAAAATACGTTGCTTGTCTTTACAGTGCTACAAGACTCATGTTTATTTTTGCTGCAACAGGCTGGCATAGTTATGCAGGAGCATACTGAGAGGTAAAAATGGCCCTGGAAAGGGCCCTGGCACCCAGTCCGCCTGAGGGTTGCCAGGTCCCCCATGGCCACTGACGGGGGATGAGGAGATAGGGTTACCAGCTCCAGGTTCTATTTTATCTTCACAACAATCCTGTGAGGTAGGTTAGGTGGAGCATGTGTGACTGGACCAAGGTCATCCAGCAAAATTCCTTGACAGTGGGGATTTGAACCTGGGTCTCCCAGATCCTAGTCTGAAACACTAACCACTATACCATACTATCTTTTGTGGGGTGGCTGCTGTTGAACAGTAGCAAGCAACCAGGCTAGGGTGACTTAAAGTTGCATGGTACCATGTTGCCTAGTGGTTGCTGCCTGGCCTGGCCTGGCCCCAATGAGTCCTCCTCTCAAAGGCCAGAACAGTCCTGGAAAGGTCTTTATTCCTCCCCCTGGCTTTCACTGACAGAAATCAAGGCTTGAAGGCGGGCAGAACTGTTGTGTTTTCTTAGCAATGGCCACTGAAGGCATTTGTTTTGTTAAAGGTACATGTGCTGCTTCTGTTATTAGGGGGGATTAACCCACAGTGCTGTTTGTTTGTGGAAGTCAGATTTTTCTGCAAACCTGTGGCTTTCCTCATGTTTGTAGAAAGATCTGCCATCTCTTCATGTCTCTAATTTCTGTATTTAAGTAGCCACAGATCTGGCCAGGTTGAGAATTAGCTATATTGATAGGCCTAGTTTTCCCTGGAGAGACTCTAACACAATGGTTCTCAATCTGTGGGTCGGGACCCCTTTTGGGGTCGAACAACCATTTCACAGGGGTTGCCGGCTGGCGTCTGAGCCCGCCCCACCCCTCCCTGCCAGCAGGAAAGTGCCCTGCGCTCAATCAAGTGTGAGGTCTGGCCTCCTGGCTCTTTGCCTTCAAAGGGAGCTTTCCCTTTAAGGGCAAAGATCAGGGGTTGGTTGGGGCTGGAGCCCCACCCCCTGCTTCCAGCAGCTCTTTCAGCAGGGGCCACGAGGAGGAAGAAGCCAGGTAAGTCAATGGCCGCTTCCCCCTCCCCGCCACCGCCTTTAGGGCGCTGTGCTGTTGCCTTCCCTGGGCTCCACGCCAAAGCGCAGAGCCCAGGAAAGGTGGCAAAAGCCCCCCCCCCGCCTTCCCTAGGCTCCGTGCCGAAGTGCAGAGCCCAGGAAAGGAGGCAAAAGCTGCCCCCCACCTACCTTCCTTCTCCCCCTCCCACCTTTCTCTCTCTCTTGCTCTCTCACTCTTCCCCCTTTCTCTCTCTCTCTTCCCCCTTTCTCTCTCTTTCTCTCTCTTCCCCCCTCTCTTCCCCCTTTCTTTCTCTCTCTCCCCCTACCTTTCTCTCTCTCTCTCTCCCCCCTACCTGCAACAGCCTCTCCCCCCACCTACCTTCATTTTCTCATGGCATCTTCTGTTGAAGAAAAGTAAGTCTGAAGCCTGAGTGTTTGTTGTATCTTGTTGGGAATAGCTTGCAAATATATGTGTGTCTAAAGTCTGTATTAAAGTTGTTTGGTGCTAACTGCCATGCAAGAGAAAACATCTGAAAAAGTAGCTTCATTGTTGTGTGTGTTGGCAGAATTTTATGGTTGGGGGTCACCACAACATGAGGAGCTGTATTAAAGGGTTGCGGCATTAGAAAGGTTGAGAACCACTGCTCTAACATAAGGGAGGTAGGAAAAATTAGCAGACATCCAAATGCATCAAAGGATGGAAGGACCCAAGCCAGCAGCTCATCAGCTCTGTGGCAGGGATGGGGAAGGGGCCTACTTGATGCTGGGCTGCATTATTATGACCCCCAGCTGCAGCACAGAATGGGGGAAAGGTGTGGTACTCATTGTCAGTTATGACTGCCATACCGGGAGATGGGATACACAGGGGAAGATGAGCCAGTATACCTCCCCCCTTAGGAATGTACTCCTTTTTCCCAGCTTCACTTCTGCTTATCTGTGGCCTTGACTGCTTGCAACCTCTCACAAGGCTCTGTCGTTAATTGAGAGCATTCTCGCAGGTGCAAACCGCTTTTCCTTCCCGCTTTTGCCTGGGAATTAACTGCCCAAGGGTTTTAGGCACCCTTTGTCCTGTACCTTTGATTGGGGCTCCTCTCTATGACCTAATGGTTTGAATACAGTATATTTACTCTAACTGACTGTTTCACTTTCTTTACTAACTAAACAAGTGTGCCCCGAAGATATCCCCCCAATAAAGACGTTCTTGTTTAAGACCCTTGGCCTGGAGTTGTATGTCCTGGAGCTCTCACACTCATCACCTCTCAGAAAATATTTTTGTACAGACAACAAAATTAAATCAGGGTGGCTTTGGCCCACACAATTTGAGGAGTGTAGTTTAATTATGCTAGGAATTATCCTATGAAAAGTTGAAAGGAGGAGGAAAAGAAAGAAAGGAGGAGTTGGTTTTTATACCCCGCCCTTCACTAGCCGAAGGAGTTTCAGAGCAGCTTACAATCACCTTCCCTTCCTCTCCCCACAACAGATAACCTGTGAGGGTAGGTGGGGCTGAGTGAGAGGTAACTGTGACAGACCCAAGGTCACCCAGCTGGCTTCCTATGGAGGAGTAGGGAATCAAACCTGGTTCTCCAGATTAGTGTCCACCACTCTTAACCACTACACAATAGGGTTGCCAGGTATGGGTTGGAAAATACCTGGAGACTTTGGGGGTGGACCCGGGAGAGGGTGGGGTTTGGGGAGGGGAGGGGCCTCAGCATGGTCCATAGCCATAGAGCCCACCATTCAAAGCAGCCATTTTCTCCAGGGGAACTAATCTCTGTCAGCTGGAGATCAATTGTAAAAGCGGGGGATCCCCAGGCCCCACCTGGAGGCTAGCAAACCTACTACCCAAGAGGAGATGGACTGACTCAATAAAGGAAGTGGGGGCCCTCACTTTGCAGGACCTGAGCAGGGCTGTTAGTGATAGGATGTTTTAGCGGTCATTAATTCATAAATCACCATAAGTAGGAAGTGAATGGATGGCACATCATATACTTTAATTAAGATTAATATTTTGCCACATTAGTTTTTAATTAACCTAGATTTGAGTCCAGTAGCACCTTAACCCAATAACATTTTTGAGGTATGAGCTTTCAAGAGTCAAAGCTCCTTCATCAGATATCCCATACCCTGGAAAGCCTGTTGGTCTCTAAGATGCGACTGGACTCGAATCTAGTTCTTCTACTGCAGACTGACACAGCTACCCACGAAAACTTAATTAATCTAGTTTAAATCAAGTATCCACATCTTGCATCTTCAGTCTGGGATATGCAGGCAAAGAAATGCTGCTTGCAGTATACATCCCACTTTTCCCGCTGGTAAACAGATTTGGCAGTCGTTTGTATTCTCCAAAACCTGAAAAACTTGCTTTATCGGGCAGAACCATGGGACAAAAAAAGAGAAGTTCTTGTTCAATAGGTTAAAAGGGCAAAATTTGAAAAGCATCAGAAATAGTAGAATAGCACACATCTGGCTTCCAATCTGAGTTTAGTTTTCTTATAACTTTTCTAACGCTGTGCCTTGGCTTGTGTGTTAAAAGAGATGATGTATTTCCTCCTATTCATTATTTGCACTGGGCTACCGAAGAAAAAAAATCACGAACTGTGTAACATATAATATTATTTGTGCCAGGAATAACAGTGCACCTGTGCCTCATTAGCTGATGGAAAACCATACCCCAAGGAAACAGCAAGGTGTCAACATGAAGCATTGGCAGCCTTCTGAGTAACAGAGATGCCTCTTTGACAAAAGTGGATGGACCTCCTGGAAATGTTGTCAGTATGCTTACATATGGTTGCATCACCATCTCCTACATTTAGCCTAAGCCATACAGCAGGGGTGGCAAACTCATTCGTTATGAGGGCCACATGTGACATAAATGAGACCTTGTCAGGCTGGGCCATGTAATGCCAGGTAGCAGAGATATACACTTTATAAAGGACACAGAAAACACAATTAAAGATGTTTTTAAACTTAAAACATTACTACTCTTGCAATGTTTTGTTTATTTAACAATCTCTGATAACTGAGACCTCTTGCTCGGGATTATTGCATCAATGTCTGTGCTGTAGCAATCTTGAGTGTGTTCGGGTGTGTATCTGTAACTTGCAAACCTACTTTTGATTTATTGACATTCATTACAGGAATCTCATGGTCAATGTGCTGAGCCTAAGACCCAGTTGTAAACATGAAATGGCTGGGCATTGCAAACATTTGTACATAACATGTAAAGGCACCATGTCACAAACTGAGAGCTGTGTGTTTGTCGACAAAACCATAGTTTTTCCCAGAGTGCAAGAACAGAGAGACAGCAATGTATGGTGGTCAGTATCAGCCTACTATCTGGGAAGTCTAAGTTCAAACCCCCCAGTCTACGAAGGAAATGTGCTGGATGAATTTGGTCTGGACACAAACTTTCAGCCTAATCCACCTCACTAGCTTGTTGTTTTTCCTCGTGTGTGTGTGTGTGTGTGTGTGTGTGTGTGTGTGTATCTCCTGTGCGATAGAGGGAACTGGGCAAAGCAAACCCCGGGGATGTGGAGGGGGAGGAGACTCAGCCAATGGAGGGAAGAGAGGGTTGGCTCAGAAGCTCTGCTGTGGGATTGAGAGAGCATAGCAAAGCAAGTTCTTGCTGTTTCCCGCCCTCCCCCTCTTCCTTCCCAAGGGAAGAGGAGAGGAAGGAGCCTCAGCCCATGGAAGGAAGGGACACTTTACTCTGTAGCTGCTGTGTGATTGAGACAGCCTGGCAAAGCAAGCTGAGATGCAGAAGGAGACAGAGAAGCGAGCCAGTTGCTCACAGGCCAGGTACGAGTCCTGGGGGGGGGGCAGATCTGGCCCGTGGGCTGCACGTTTGACACCCCTGCCATACGGTATTCAAATTAATTTACCTACACTGCCATACGGTATTCAAATTAATCTACCTACACTCATTTAAGACCACAAACATGTCCAAACCCCAGAAAAGAAACAAGTGGTTTGATTCTGAGTTCAAACCTATGAAAAGAAGGATCCAGCAATTGCACAGGGGATTTAAAAGATATAATACTTTACATGTTCTAGGGGAATAATTGGACCTCAAAAAAGATTTTAAAAATAATTCAGGATAAAAAGAGAGAAGAAAAGTACAAGTCCTGGCACCTCCTTATTAGATCACTTAACAATGGCTTATCAAGTTTTTGGAAAGCTGTTTCTATGGCCATGAATCTGAGATCCAACTTGCCGTTATGTATCTCTGCTTCCAGGTAGACAAGATATTTTAAGGACCTGCTTTGCTCTAATTCTTCCAACAATACTCAGGTAGATGACAGAATGCCAGATGACTCCCCTAATTCAGCCACTGTACTGGAGAAATGTATCCAATAAGATCTGTCAAATGAGATCCGGCAGTGCCCCTGGCCCAGATAAGGTCCTGACTGAGCTTCTCAAACTAAATCTGTTGTGATGGGGAAGAAGTCTAGCACCTGTTTTATTTCAGATAAATCAGACAGGAGAAATTCCTTGGTTTGGAAGCATTCTATAATCATTCCAATTTTTTTTTTTTTTAAAGGGCAATAGTCTTGATCTGGCCACCTATCAGCCAACCAGCCTTCTATCATCTGTTGAGAAATCATATTCTTACTTTTTGCACCAAAGATTAGTGGAATAGATCAAGACCAATAAAATCCTGGGCTGGGAACAAATTGGCTTTAGGAGAGGCTTTTCCACTATTGATCCCTGTTTAACTCTCTCTCATCTAGCAAAAAAATATACAGCTAGTCCTGGTGGGAAGCTTTATGTGGGCTTTATGGATCTTAAGGGAGCATTTGATTCGGTCAGCTGAAGCAAGCTGTGGGAGAAACTGGTGGGCCGATCCATTGACAAAAGACTGTTATAGCTAATTAAGACCTTATATACCAGTACAACTGCCCAGGTCCGTTGTGATGAGGGACAACTCTCAGAGGGTTTCACCACTGATAGCAGGTGAAGTAAGGTTGTCTGCTTGCTCCCCTTCTTTTTTAATTTATATCTTATATAATTATATCACATCTTTCTTCTGCAGAGTTTCATGCCCCCAGATTAGCTTTGAAAGAAATACCCTTGCTGCTATATGCCGATGATTCAGTTCTTATCTCCTACAACAAGACTGGTCTGAAGAAAGTCCTGAGATGTTTCTCAAACTATCACCTAAATGAGGAGTTACAAATAAACTATAACAAGTCTAAAATCTTGCTTTTTCTCTAAAAATGGTAAATTGGGTCTTTCCAAATGAACTATAGCAAACTCAGACACTGAACAAGTCAGGAGTTTCTGCTACCTGGGGATTGTTTTTTCTTCAAACCTCTCCTGGCCTCACCAGGGTAAATTTTCTCTAAATAAGATTAAGCCTGCTTCTGGCACAATATGGGGAGCGGGATATAAATTTAAGAAATAAAATAAATAAGTAATATCTTGCTTCTTCTTTACAGGCAGAATTCAGGTGTTTCAACTCTAAAATAATAGTCCAGTTACTATATGATGTCCCTATCTGGGCATTGGTGATCTCAGAATCTTTTGACTATCCCCTGTGTCCGTTTATACATAGGATAATAGGTGTCCCTCATTACATCTCTGATGTATCTATCCTTCAGAGCTGAACTCAGCCAAAAGTCATTGGAAGCCAGAGGTATGGCAGGCTGCTGATCATGTTACTTTAGGCCACATGGGTGGCCCAGGGCTCATCTAGGGCATACAGGCAGGACTTGGACAGGCTGTTTCAGGAGTCGTGCGTGGGTGGTCCCAGTGTCTGGTTGGGGTGTGCCAATGGTGGTTGAGTTGGCTAGAACAGAGTGGGTTGGCCCCAAAACCTGGCTGAATGTTGCAGGTTGGGAGTGAGCTGGCCACACTGGTTCTGCCTGAACTGTCAGTTGTACAGTGGGGAGCAGTGCCAGTGCTGGGTGCCAAGTCACCAAGCAAAGGACCCTCCTTCAGACCTAGAGGTAGGGAGGTGGCCAGCTGATGATTGGGATTGTCACTCTGGGGGAGGGCAGGGCAGTGATAGCTGCTAGGGGTGGGTAAGGTCACCTTGGAGGAGTTGGGCTGGAGCCAGAAGACACCTGGCCATACAGGAGGTCTGGGACCACAGTGAAAGGGAGAGAGAGCTCTGCAGGTAAGACCAAGGATGGGTTGGCTAGTAGGCAGGGAACCAGTCAGGGTCTGTCCCTCCCAAGAGAGCCAGAGAACCCCAAAGAATAGTTGGGGTCAGCACAGGAAGGAGAGGAGAAGCTGCAAGGCTAAGAGCTCAAGGGAGCAAAAGGGGGCAGTGCACTGATCCTGGGCGCTGTTAATGACAGAATTCATTGTCCCAGTTTCCAATAAGGACTCGCAACACATCAGGGCAGAGAAGTCCCCATTCCCAGACAGCCACACCTAAATTATTTGTTATCACCTGCAAACTCTGCTGATGCAATTTACACATCAGCAGACTACGATCAATTAGGAACACTAAACACTAAAGCACTAAAAATGACATTGACAACCATAAAAAAGATGCAGAACAAGTGATTTTTAGCCATTTAAAATTTTGGAAAACAATCTTTTTTCCAAATGTCAGTGGGAAGCAAGTGGATATCTTGAATACAAGCAAATCCTGAAAGAACTGGACATTTATAAACTACTTGACATCCTTCTACTGCAAACCTACAAGGGAGAGAATTCTTCAGCTGCTTGGACAATCCCTTCCACCCTATAGCATTTCTGAATATTTCGTTCCATCCTCCTGTCTTGAGTTAATTGTTCCCTGTTTTTCTTTCTTCTTGCATCCTTAAGTACTGGATAACTCTCCCTTTTAACTTAACATGATTTTAGGCTGTATTCTCTGCCTACCCAGCCCCCTTTCTCCACCCTCTGTCCATCACCTTAAACCACAGCAAACTAACCACATTTTCTGGAACATGTTCCAAAAACTGCTATGGCTTTAAAAGAAGAATTCCAGCCATTTGCTGGCCCAGATCTCTCCAGTATCACCTCCTGCTGCGACTACAGGTGCTCCTCTTTAACCTTTCCCTCTCTTGCAGAATCCATCCCACCTCTTGCAGTGCTCAGTGATCCATAGCCACAGTCTCCTCTTGTGTACACATCTCAAATTCTGCAATTAACTTCTTGGTAAAACAGCTGCAAATGTTCTGAAACAATTGGCTAGAGCTCCCTTCAAATATGGATTGGATTTTATTTTTAGAGGACAATCAAATTATGGGCACATTAAAGAAGGTTATACGTTCTAACGGGGTTTCGGCTTATTAAACTAACATCTCAACTGGAAAAGTTACAGATGCTCAACCAAGTACACAAGGGCCTAAACTCAATTTTTTAAAAATTAATGAAACAGATACAGATCTGCTGTCTGTCTTTCACAATGTATTCCTGTCACATAATGGCTCGGGGGCCTGAAAGAGAACACAAGATGGACACTCCAGAAGGGATACAAATGATAGAATCTTTGAACTTGGGCCGGGGGGGGGGGGGATAGATCCTGCCTAGAATTTCCATGACTGCAAAGAGGAAGGGTGGGGTTTGCCAATTCCCCCTTCCCATGGCAGCCCAAAAGACTTCTTGAAACCCTGCTCCTGTGGGACAGGGGACTCCCAGGAAAAGCTTGATGGGATCAGAGACCTCCAACAGAAGGGAAAATCAGCACACACAAAAAAAACCCCAACCCCTCCCTTGCACCCTTGCAAAATTCTAGGCAAGTTCCAATCCTGTGTGTGGGCCTATAACACAAATTCCTTGCCAACTACGATTAGGGATACTGTTTTTTATATATTTAGATGTTTCTATCTCAGTTTTCTACCCAATGGGGATTCAAAGCTGCTTACCACATAACTGTCCCCTTCTCTATTGTATCATTCATGAAAACAACTCTGTGAAGTAGCTTAGACTGAGAGTGAATGACTGGCTCAAGGCCACCCAGAGAAATTTCATGGCAGGGGGGGATTTCGAACCTGAGCTTCCCGGGTCTTAATCTGACCCTCCAATCACTACACCACACTGGCTCTCTTTTCTGCTCAGGACCATGGTGATTGGCTCCATCCTATGCTTCCAGGCCATTAAGTATTACAGAAGCACCGGAGCATGACCCACAGAAAAATAGCTCCCACAGTGCTAACATAATGTTTAAAGGGGCCCCTAGAAATCACCGCAAAGTATCCTCTGATTGTCCTGCATGTATCGAAGGAAGAAAATACACTGCATCCATTTGTACCCAAAGGCTCTCTTTAATCGATGCAGTCCCCCCCTCCCTCCGCCCAAGTTCAAAGACATATGAGACTCTCTCAGGTTCGTTCGAGTCCTGCTGGCCTGAGGTATCCCGCTTAAAAAACAGCTGAGATTCCCAGTTCTGTTGCCCTTGGCAAGGCAACAGTTGCAGCAAGGATCCTTGGGGAAGCCAGGGGAGATATTGGATACCTTACATTCTGCTGGTCATTTTCTATTACAGTTTCTGTCAAGTCCAGCAGAGCACGTGGACCGTCTTGAGGGAAATAAATCTATGGCACACTTGAAGGAACCAGTCCAACACTATATTGCTGGCTGCACACCAAGAGCCTGCTTCACACTCAGTAACAGCTTGTGCCCTTACTAATAACTGATCCTAGCAGCACTGCTGGGCTTCTCCGGTTACAGCCACAGACAGGTTTAAAGGGACAAAGCCTAGCAACCAGTCCTGTTCAAGCTGCTGTCGAACCATCTGTCTTATAAGTGTTCGCAGGCTTTGAAAACACTGTTAGGTTCCTCCCCCCCCCCCTCCAAGTCAAACCACTGTAGGAATACTTTACACACTGGATAAAGGCAAACAGAAACATATTTGATAGTTATCCCTTGATTTTCATATTGCAGAAATCATGTCACTCTCCTTGATCGTTCCAGGCTTTTCTCCCACGTCCATTTAAATTGTTCAGAAAAAAATTGTTTTGCACTGATGGGATGCAGATTTCATCACCGTCGGTAAGAAACCAGCATTTCACTACAACCAGCTCAGGGGTGTAATGATGCCAATGTGCACTTACGCATTGATAAATGAGCAAAGTTCAAGTCAAGTGGCACTGTGTATAAGCTTTCGTGTGAAGAAGCGTGCATGCTTTCATGTGAAGAAGTGGTCACACCCATGAAAGCTTCTACCCCAAATAAAACTGTGTTGGTCTTAAAGGTGACACTGGACTTGAACTTTGCTCTGCTGCTTCAGAACAACACAGCTGCCCCACCTGAATCTATCTGCATGGATAAATGATCATTCAGCAAAATATTTGGCTTAAAAGTTGCCTTTTGGAGACATTTGGTTAGAACACATTTCATTTTACATATGGCCAAGGAAGTAGTTGTTCAAATGGCAGACTCCAACGGGGGGGGGGGGGGGGGACTGGGTTCAGATCCTCACTCCGCCAAACTCATTATGGGAGCTAGGGCCAATCAGTCTCCTATATGTCACCTTGGGGTTGTGTTCCACACCTACTCAGGGCACCTGTAATACCATTGTGGGAGGCCTTAGCTGTTGGCAGAGTTCAGAAATAATCCAATTCACGCTTTGGAGTTTGCTTTCACTGAATTTACTGCAACATGATTTTGCAAAAAAGACAATAACTGACTACAGGCCATTAATACAGCAGAGAGATCTTCAGAGCACAAACACTAACACATACTAACACACAGGAGAGAGAGAAAATAACAAGAGGTAGGCTGACCTGCAAGAGGAAAAATTCAATAAACCCTAAACACTAGGGAATGTTCCACAGCTCCCCCTAGAGTACAAGTGGACTAAACTGTTCTTTCTGCAGTATTTACAGTAATTAGACTCGTAGCAGGCTGTTGTTTCTCCAGCATTAGCAAGCTGCGCCAGGGTTAGCTACGCATGTTCCCTCTCTGAACAGAAGTACTCACATGGAGGCAGTGGCAGCTTGTTAACCAGGCTTTATTTAGGCACTTCCAGTCAAGGTCATTAGGGTAGCTGCACCACTCCCTTTCCCTGGCCTCCTATTCAGCCTGGCCTTCCACGTGCCAGCCATCCCTCCCTCACACCTTGCACACCTCTATCTTCCTTTACCCGGAGCTGATCAACTCCTCTCTGCATCTGCTCAAGTCCTTCCCCAGCTTAGATCCCACAGCTGCAGGGTCAGCCTGGAATTCCTGCCTTCCTCATGTTTGCTGACCCCTCCACCCCAGGGGCATGCCCTCCCCAAACAGTGCAGTGCCTGCCCCTAACACAGCTCCCTAACACAGGTTGTTGGATAAAATGGCCCTCAATGCACTCTGCTGCCTCTTAAAGGGCTCCTGTCCCCTATTCATCCCTCCATGTCACCATATATATAGGTTGATAAACTAGGCTTATTAAAAGTGATCTGCAGATTCTTATTTATCAAATTTGTTAGCATACATCCCTCCCATTTAGTATGGGTCATCATCAGTGTTCCCTCTAAGATGAGTTAGTGTGAGCTGGCTCACAGTTTTTTAGCCTCCAGCTAAAACATTTTTGTCTGAGCTCAGGAAGGATGAGGCTCCAGAGCAAACTAGTTTATGCAGTAGCCAAATGGCTGGCTCACGACATTAATGCCAGTAGCCCACAAAGTAGAATTTTTGCTCACAAGACTCCACACCTTAGAGGGAGCATTGGTCATCATATGTCTAGGAAGCCTGAGTTCAGGCCACCCCACTCTGACTCAGAACTCAGCTCAGGAAATGCTACCGTATCTTGACTTTCATTGCTTGTACACAAACATGTGCCAAGAACTGCTGGCCCCACCTGAATTCCCCCACACTATATAGCAGCTGGATTCAGCTGATGTTGCCCAACATCAAAGGATCTCCCTCCTCAATCCCCTCTGTAAGTGGCTGCATTGGGCATATTCCTTTCATTATCAGATGCTTCATGGTGCACCAATAATGTAAGATTGTCTGTCAATAACTGGCACCCAGTGGGAGATAGATAGGGCAAGGACAAGTAGGCATGATTGTTGTGCATGATTTTATGCCACTTTCAGATTTCCCTCTAGGAATCACCAGAAATTCTATGGATATGACTTCACTTCAAGCCTCTTCCCTGTCTCAGGCTGTATTGCTGCACGCACAATTGGGGTCAGCCTGGGCTTGTCATCACCGGCTGGGGGCTGGTTGACAAGGCCCACCACAGATACCCTGTGAGGTAGGTGGGGCTGAGAGAGCTCGGAGACAACTGTTCTTGAGAGAACAGCTGGTACAGAACTATGGCTTGCCCAAGGTCATCCAGCAGGTGCAAGTGGAGAAGTGGGGAATCAAACCCAGTTATCCCACATTAGAGTCTGCGCACTTAACCGCTACACCAAACTGACTCACCTGGCAGAGCCTCCCAAAAATGCTCAGCCCCTAAGCAACCAGATAATTCTACACAGGAGGAAATCAGGTGAAAAAGGCCTGCTGATGGAGGCTCAGACAGCCATGCCATTACCTCTTTCCCATGGGCCACACTGTAAACACTGAGCCCGTTCACAGGGAGGGTGGGGTATAAATTTAAATAAATAAATACATAAATACATAAATAAATACATAAATACAAGAGGCCAGTGGTCAGTCACGTCTGCTCAAAATGAGCCTAATCTGCATTGATGTGAAAGGTGGTGTGCCCAAATGCCAGCTTCTACTCCCATTCAGGTCAGGAGCCCAGCTTCTTTTGAGCCCAGCTGACTTTTCAACATTGTTTTGCGGATAATACTAAGGAGGGGAGTACTACGTACATTCCATGAAAGAAGACTGGGATAAAAATGTGGAAAAGATTCCTGTCATTTATATAGAATCATAAGATGATAGAGTAATTTAGGGGAAGTATTCATCTTAACTATTGGCATTCTGCCCTTCACTGACAATTTCAAATTGCTCCTTAAGTTGCAACCAATTTTCCTCAACAATTTGTCAAAAATGTTCTCTCACATGCTTTCCATGCTTTCTCACATGCTCAATGAGCTATATATACATTCACAGGTATTTAACCTTCCTTTTCCCCCCAATGTTGAGTTTATAATGCTCCAACTTCTAATTTTCCTCGGTCATTAATACATACTCTAATGATTTCTGACTTCTGTTAATTCGTTTAGAGCACAGAGACCTGACTAAATATACTTACTATTTTTCTTGCCCTGACCTGGATAGCGCAGGCTTGTCTGATCTTGTCAGCCCTGGCTAGTATTTGGAAGAGTGACCTTCAAGGAACACTAGGATCCTGACGCAGAGGCATGCAATGGCAAACCACCTCTGAATTTTTTTCAGGAGAAGTGGAATAAATGTTTTAAATAAATAATAAGTGATTTATATAGTTTGGACATCAGTTCTGGTTCCAGGAGATCTTCAGCCCCCACCTCGAGGTTGGCTACCCTATGTTAGCCTGATTATTTATTTAAAGCCTTTATATCCTGCCTTATCTCTGTTAGCCTGACTGCTCTATTATGTTATTAATATTTGGGGAATATTAGCTCTTAACAATCTGCAGCAGGCATTGCGGATCTCCACCTGTATCTACAGAGGCTGCGCTTCACCGAGGCTTCCCAGGAACTGACATGAGACTCAAGTTAAGAGTTATAAAGATAAATTGTTTACTATAAAAATGATAAAAGATTCATAGGCAATATTACACAATCATACACACAGTTACACAGATATAAGAAATTAGGTAGAATTATAGAGATGTTTGCATGAGCAGGAGAATTGATGGTATCCGTCGAGGGTGATAGTTACCTCTAAAGGAATCTAACGAAGTCCATCTGGAAAAAGTGGGGAAAGTATCTTCGGACAAAGGACAAAGGATTGTGGTTCTGAACCAGCAGAGGCCACGTGACGGATCCAAGTGGTGCACCCAAGGATCCATGAGGGAGGGAGGAAAAACAAGCAGGAGCGGGGAGGAAAATCTGACTTGTGACTCTTGGGGAGCAGTATTTATTGGGGGGTGTTCCTGGGAGTTTGGCAAGGTATGGGACCTTCCCAGGAATGCCTATAGATGGTCCGTTCTCTGTCCCTAGCCACTAAGAGGGTCCTATGGGAGTGGTCAATATTTAGATCTACCTGATGGTCAGGACAGGATGTTGACGTCAGCTGCATCTGGCATGGTCTTCTAGATGAAAGGGGTCCCGGGCGGCAGAACCGGTCCATCAGGAAACGTCCCGGTGCTTTCGTACCCTCGTGTGAAGTCCTTTGATATGCCAAATGGAGGGGGGAAGTTGTAGGAGGGGGTTCAAGCTCATGTACGTGTATGGAGATCGTACTTTCATGGAGTTAGTGGTATGTGTCTCTAGCGAAACAGCTTCACTTGGCTTTTTGTGTGAGAGAGTGTCTTTGTGCTTTGTGACAACCTCCAGGCTGGAGGTGGTAACCTCAGAAAATGGCACGTTAAAAGTTTATTGGAAGCATCTGCTATCATTTTCCCACTGGTCACCGTGTACACTATTTTAACTCACATAAGTGGCAGCATAGTCCATTCACTGCTCTCACAAATCACCAGAAAATTCCAAAAGAATGTTTCTCTGGCTTACACTCCTCGGACTCAAGGCAGGTAAAAATACTGACCAGGAGAGTATACAGTATTCAGAATGTGAACACACCACAGGTTTATCCAAAGGCTTTATGGCAGCAGCCATTTAACTGAAGAGAGAGAATTCCTACCCCACACTTCCCACCACCTGCTCAACTAGCAAAATAATTACTTATCTGCCTGATACTGTCATGATCTATTACAGAAAACTGAATGTAATCATATACATTACAGTGGGTTGGTGCCAGGTAATCCTGTATTCATAATTGTAAAAGTTGATCACCTAGTGCCAAAATGTGGTGCATTAAAGCACCAAGAGAACTGAAAGAGACAGTTAACGGTTTTTAGCTCTGCTTCACATATTGTTCCCATGTTGTCTGAGCCAAATTTGACTTACTGCCAACACATATACAAACAACAGTTAACAAGATTTACAGTTACTTTTGCACTAATGCAGCCAGAGTGGAAAGGTTAAATGAATTATGTCATTTGAAGGTCAGCACTAACAACTGATAGGCCATAGCAGAATGCACTGGTGAGGCACTACCATCTGTCACACAGCAAAAGGGGGAGGGGATAAGTATGGAAGCCACCTTTCACAGGACAAAGTTAAACAAACACGTATTACATGCCTTTTTGGCTGAGAGATCCAAAACAGCCCCAGAATTCTGAACCTCAGATGTTTAGAGCCCTCTAGCAACTCATTCTCTCTTCTGATTCTTGGCAGCTGCAGCTCTCTTGATGACATTGTAGGCACTAGCCAGTAGATTCCCATGATGACACTCCTGTAGTCAGGTCCCAGGTAGTACTACCAATCACAATGGCTCCATCAGCTAGGGAAGGATTTACATTTTCCCAACTCAGTCCCAGGAAAATATGATGTCCCAAGAAGGGAAGAACAACTTTGACCAAAAAATATGTGGCGGGATCTCATATAACAAATGAACAACACAACTGCTTAATGAGGTGATAGGAATGGATCAAGATGATCTTTCTTCTAACCCACGCTGGCCAGATGGTGAGTTTACCTACAATAATGACTTTTTGATCTTCCACAGATGTAAAATGGCTTACACTCAGATTTAGCTAACATCATACAATAAGCTGCCACGACAGTAGATGAGTGTTCCTTAGCATGCATGAGAACACCACAATGGCTAAAATCAATCAGCAGCCAGTTCTGCCCCCATCTGGATCCAAACTGCAGAGAACCAACTACTGGGTTTAATCTAACAACTAAAGGTTTGTGATAAATAATATCAACTGGGATTGACTTGAATTCCTTCCAATAGTCCAAGTGTTCTTTGAAGTTATCATGATCTGCATTCCTTCCCACTATAGTCAAGGTGCACAAACCTGAGAAAATGATTGTGTGGTGATAAACTGACCTGAAAACAGTATGATTACTTGTTACGAACAAATGATGCCAGACAAATCAAGTTTCCTTCTTTGATAAGGTAATGACTTCGAGAGACTAGGAAATGTGATAAGTATTCATGACATGTCCATTAAAGCCTTGAGAAATGGGATCCTGGAGGAGCTACTCTGCTTTCCAAAGGGAATTGTGAATTTTGGAGAGAAATCTTGGGATTTGTCAGCATCCCACAAAAAAAAATGGATTATGAATTTTTCTGGGACATGTCTATGGGGGGTTCATCATAGCTGTGAAAAGCATTTTTCTCTATGGCCTTCACCTGTTCTCTGGTCTAGAATAAAGTGGGCGCAGTCCCTTATCAGACCACCAATGCATGCCAAAAAATGAGTGGATGGAAAAGGTAACATAAAACACAAGTGAAAATGATAGGTGTTGATTTTAATCTAAGATGCTAATGGAATTCTGGGGTGTTTTTTTTTTTAAATGAACTCTTTTATCTGTTGCCCCAAGCACGAGGAAACTATATTGATTGACAACTCAGCCTGCCACATTCTTGTTTTAGTAACAGATTTGTGACAGTTTTTAGATCCCATGCCTTGTAGCAAAACACACCTTAAGATATGTAAAGCTTTTCATTACGTTTCCATGTTTTGACTTCCCCTGTCACATAACCCTACCATCTTTTGACCTTGACTTACTCTTTGGTCAATTTATTTCTCTTTTAGATTCTTCCACATCTAACCTAAACTGGGTGACCTCCTGTGCCTCTGACGTGGCAAGCTTGGAACCATTGAAACAGTTATCAGATCTCTGAACATATAGGAAGCTGCCCTGTACTGGGTCAATACAATGATCAGTTCAGGCCAGTAATATTTATTATGATTGACTCTGGCTCTGGCTATGATTGACTCTGGCTCTGGCTATGATTGGCTCTGGAAGGATCTTGACCTGGGTCTTTCCCAACCCTCATGTTTATCTTTCAACTGGAGATTCCAGAGATAAAATCAAGGACTTATTGCATTGAAAGCATGAGCTCTATCACTGACCTTTAGCCCCAATATCTATTGTTACGTGCTGTAGCTATATGGCATAGGCATATTATGCCATTGATGCTCAGGATGGTGGAAACCAAAGATGACTGTGAAGAGCTCCAGGAGGATCTTCACATGTTGGCTGAGTGGACAACAATGTGGAAAATGAAGTTCAATGTTGGTAAGTGTAGGGCAGAGTTCTGGTGCACTGGTGCACAAAATTTAAGGTAGCAGCTCAGGGATTTTAGCTTTATCTCACAAGTAAATTGAGAACGCATTATCCCCTCCATTGGAAACAATGGAGGATGGGGGCACCTCCTTCTGGGGCCCATAAAATTTTAAAAAAAACCGTCCAATGTTTTTGAAAGTTGGGGTTTTTGGGTTTTTTGTGCTGCAAATTTGGTGCTCAGTGGAGAATATGGATGCTTGAGAGGGTGGACTGTATGGCATTATACCTTGCTGAGGTCCCTCCCTCCCTAGGGCTCACCCCCAAAATCTCCAGGTACATCCAATCCAGAGCTGGCAACTCTAGACAGAGGTAAGGCAGTCAATACATTCTATTCCATAGTCCCCATATGAGAAGGAGCCACATCCAGCCTCACTGTATGACCATCAAAAATTACACCTTCAGAATCTTCAAACAAAACTTGCTTTGTGTATGTCCACTAGGGCTGAGCATTCTCAAGCTCACCCAAGAAGCCATGTAGGACTCTGACATTTTTTTAAAAATTAATAATTTTTTATTTCAAAAATAATACATAACATATACAGAAAAGTTCTCCATTGATATATAGGAAGATATATAACAAGTTTCAATAGAAACTTAAGTAACATTACTCACTGATATTTGCATAGTAAACTAACTTGAACATTAACACTTAACTAGCTATAATAACCATATCATAGGCTCACCTTACACTAATATTTCAAACATTATAAAAATATACAATCAGATTAATAAAACACAAAGTCCTTATATTTCTGAGGCACTACATGACTTGTAATTTTTCTCACTTCTTCGAGAATAGAGTCCCAGAATTTAGCAATTCTAGAGCAATTCCACCAACACTGGATAAAGGATCCAATATTGCCACATCTCTTCCAGCAAATAGGAGAAGACTTAAGTTTACTTTTAAACAATCTTTCAGGGGTTAGGTACCATCTTGTGTAGAGCTTATAATTTTGGAATTTCAAATTCATAGCCTTAGTAGTATACATGTGTGTTGCCCATATTTCTAACCATTGACTATCTGTAAAGTTTATCCCACAGTCTTTATGCCAAGCTGCTTGAATAGATGTTTGTACTGACCACACAGTCTCATTAAGCAAAGTATAAATAGTTTCAAGCAGTCCCTTTGTTCCAGAAGACTGTTTTTTCAAAAATAATTCAAAATGGGTTAGTGGTCTATCTAATTGGGTTGAGTTGGTTAGTTCATGTATTTTATGGTGCAGTTGAAAGCACTGTAGCCATGGGATCTGAAATGCAGATTTCCTTTCTAGTTGTTGCTGTGATCCCATACTACCATTGATAATTAGGTCACATACTCTAAAAATCCCTTCCTTTCTCATATATAAAAAGGGTTGCTTGTCTCTGCCTGGAGGAAAGCATGGCTGACCCAGGAATGAAGCAATAGGGGATATTCCAGGGGGCAGTACCTGTCTGTGTTTGTCCCAAGTTTGCAAGGTAAATTTTAGAAATGGGTTAGTTAGCTTCGAGCTATGTCTATTGGTAGATAGGTTCCAGATTACTTCATGTATGGCATCAGGAGAGAGCTCAAGTTTTTCTATTGTGCTAGACAATTCATTGCTTGGCTGTCTTTAATTTTATTTTGTTTGGTAAGCAGAGGGCTTATAAACAAACAGACCAAAGATCAGTGATAGCAGACAGAAAACTATTCTAGAGGACCAGACATCTGTTTGTTTAAGTGTTTTCAGCTTTGTATTGCCGCATGTGCTCTCTCGTGCACAAAGAATGTCCTGCCGCAAAACTGCCAGGGCCAGCAGAGAAAGCAAAGGGCTCAGAGCCAGAAACTTTTAAAGTCGAATCCCAGAAAGCTACAAGTTCAGAACGACTAGTCCATAAGAACATGAGAGAACATAAGAGTATATCATTTCATGTGTTTTAGAAATGAAAGAGCAGAGAGTCAGATACACACGTTATTTGGTTTGCTTATTTGCCATGGCACATTTGCAGTGCCTGGACTTTACATAAGGGGGGGCAGATCTTTCTCTTTTTTCACTAAATTTCTGCAGTGGTTCATTTGGCTACATCAAGATAACAGTGCATGCAATACTGAAGTGCAGGCTCAGAAGTCAGAATGGAATTAGTTCTGCTTTCTTCCTTTCCCCCCATTTGTCCAGACAATTGCTGTGGGTACCACATCAGCCCTGCTTTGAAGAAATGAGAAATCTTCAAACAAAATGGAGGGAGGAAGAAGAAATCCAGAATAATGAAGGCATTCAGTCTGAACACCAAAGCTTGGTGGAGTGTCATCAACAAGGCACAGGATGCGAGTTGCTCACCAGGGTCTTGTTCAAATGATCCTTGGGACTGTACCTGGGGAGAGATCAGGTGTGGGTCTGGGGCTTGCATGCTCTCTCTGATGTCTTCTTCACAGCAGCAAGAAGTGAGGAAACCAGTGCTGTATACATTTGACTGCAGGATCTCCTCAGCTCGCCACTCTGCATGGAATGAGAAAGTTAGAAAAGTGCACAGAGGAACATAGAAGAGTTTGCATGTAATTCAAAGGCCAGGAAGCCCAGGCAAGTTCCCAAGGCCATGGCTAGCCAACAAGTTACCCTACGGATAACCAAAGCAGGGCCCTTTGTTGGTCTTTAGCTGCATAGTCTGCAAAGTGTGTCCTATGAAGCTGCTACGGTAATCATGTCAATTCATCATTAGGCCTCCACAGACGTTCCATTCCATTCATGTTAACCAGGAAAAGAAGAAGAGAGAAGAGATTGGGCTGATACCCCACCCTTCACTCGGAGTCTCAGAGCGGCTTACAAACTCCTTTCCCTTCCCCTCCCCGCAAAAAACACTCTGTGAGGTAGGTGGGGCTGAGAGAGCTCTTTTGAGAACTGCCCTTGAGAGAACACTTCTGACAGAACCATGGCTTGCCCAAGGTCATCCAGCAACTACAAGTGGAGGAGTGGGGAATCAAACCTGGTTCTCCCAGATTAGAGTCTGTGCACTTAACCACAACACCAAACTGGCAGCCATGCATATTAGGAGTGCAAACTGCACAATCACCATCCCATGTGAATTGGGCAGTGCATGGATTTTCCATGTGGGTATGGCATCCATTCCATACCCACATAGAAAATCTATGCTTTGCTGTCCAATTCACAAAGGACAGTGACGATGCAGACCATGTTACCGATATAAGCAATTGACAGGCTGTCAGTTTGTGTGAATGAAACAGAATGTTTGATAGCAAAGAGTCATCATAGGTTTTTGTTCCACTCTTTTCCTACATCCCAAGCCCAAAAATTCATAGAAAGCATATAGAAAGGAAGGAGCAAAGTTCCCAGCACAATAAGCTCCCAGCTCATGACATTTTGTAGCACAACATTTATGCCCCAATAAATGTGTTAAGTCTTTGAAGTGTCACCAAACTCTTTGTTGCTTTTGTTCCCAGCACAGCTCCTTCAAATTGCCATTGAAATGAACAAATGCTGTATCAATTTTTCATGCTGACCCTAACAGTCAAATCTGAACTCTGCAGTAAATTCTGCTGGCCCTTCAAATGCAGACTTAAAACCTGATCCTCAGAAGTCAGCCCCATTTATTTCGGAGTCTTGCATCCAAGAAAGGATGCTTAGGATTGCTGCATTAATCACATTAAAATAGCTCTTGCTTTTGCCACAAGTTATACGCCCCCCTTGGGAGCCCGTCATCTGATCAGAAATATAAATTACCTCTTATATTCATAGCTAAGCATTGCATACAGTTTAGTTCCTTAATTACATTTAGTCACCCCACGCTGTAAAAACGTATCAGACCCCAGGAGCACTCCATCCACATTTAACATCTGGTACTCATCATGTCTTGTAACATCCGTGTTTTATCATCTCTTTTTAGCCACAGATTCCTTAGGCAGTATAGCAGAAGTCTGATTCCATACTATCTGAGCAACTTGGAGAGAGGGAAGAATGTTCATGTTACATGAATATATCAGTGACCGATCTTTCAAAGATGAAGCATGAGGTGCTCATGGAAGCAGATCTTTCCGTGAATTCTCCCTCAGACCCACAAAGAGGGGCTCAAAAAGCCATCCAGGGGTGGGGAGGTTATCTACAAGCAAGCATGTCAATTGCCCAGGTCATTTCACAGTTCTAGAGGCAGACCAAGGCATCAACAGGAGCAACAACCATAACAACAGAAAAATCCTGTAATGCCATCTGAAAACCAGTTTGATCCGTCAGTAGGGTTCCCGGTCCCCTGGTGGGGGTGGGGGAACCCCTGTTTTCATGGGCTGTTGCCCGCCACCAGGCAACTGGCCAGCGGGGGAAATCCTGTCCCCAACTGACCTTCCCAGGGAACTTCCTATAAAACCAGAAGTGCAGCCCCCCAATGTGAAGACATCACCCAGAAGTGATGTCATCACATTGGGGGTGATGCTCTGGTTTGTGGGCAAAACTCTGTGGTTTGAAGCCAAAATTAACATAGAGCTTTGCCCAAAAACCAGAGTGTCGCCCCCAACGTCCCTGACATGATGACATCACTTCCAGGGTACATCATCATGTCCAGGCCTGCACTTCTGGTTTTAACGGAAGTTGCCTGATATCACTTCAGGTCTCTCAGAAGGATGTCAGGAGCCCCCCACCAGCCAGGTAAGTGGTCCTGGCAACCCTATCAATCAGGCTGCAGGAATGGACCATCTTAATTGATCTATATCCCTTGGTATCCCTGTAAGTTTAAACCCCAGTAGCTACTCAACTGTCCATGACAAGGAAACCCTCTGCCTTCAAATCACCTTCTTACTGCCCAGAGCAAAACACCAGATAAAGAGTGTGACCTGCACAATGTGTGGGGTCTGCTTTTACTCAAAACAGGCCCATGGTTGGCATAAAAACCATGAAATCCTGAGCTGTTCCCAACAAAGGTGGCTTCAGCATGAATTTGGAAGTCATAGAAGCATAGAGTTGGGAAGGGCCACTGGCCTTCTAGTCCAATCCCCTGTTCAACGCAGGATCAGCCTAGAGCATCCCTGACAAGTGTTCACCCAGGTGCTGCTTGAAGACTGCCACTGAGGGGGAGCTTACTATCTCCCTAGGCAGCCAATTCCACTGCTGAGCTACTCTTACTGTAAAAAGGGGGGGAAATGCTAATATCCAGCCAGTACCTTTCTGCCTGTAATTTAAACCCATTATTGTGAGTCCTAGCCTCTGCTGCCAACAGGAACTACCCTGCCCTCCTCTTAAGTGACAGCCCTTCAGATACTTAAAGAGAGCAATCATGTCCTCCTTTAGCCTCCTCTTTCCCAGACTGAACATTCTCAAGTCCCTCAGCCTTTTTTTTTTTGTAGGGCTTGGTCTCCAGGCCCCAGATCATCCTTGTCACTCTCTTCTGCACCCGCTCTGTTTTGTCCACATTGTTTTTGAAGTGAGGCCTCCAAAACTGAACACAGTACTCCAGGTGAGGCTTGACCAATGCAGTGTACAACGGGACTATGCCATCTTGTGATCTGGATGTTATGCCTCTGTTAATACACCTCAAAACTGCATTAGCCTTTTTTGTCACTGTATCACACTGACTACTCGTATTTAATTTAAAGTCCACCCATACCCCAAGATCTTGTTCACACACACTGCTGCCCAGAAGTGTGTCTCCCATCCAGTATGTGTGCTTTGCATTTCTGTTATCTAGATGTAGAACTCTGCACTTATCCTTGTTGAATTGCATCTTGTTCACATCCACCCACTTTTCCAGTGTGCTGAGATCTCATTGAATTCTATCTATATTTTTTGGGATATTTGCTACTTCTCCCAATTTGGTGCTATCTGCAAATTTAATAACTAGTCCTGCCACCCCCTCATCCAGATCATTTATAAAAATATTTATAACTAAACCCTGTGGCACCCCATTGGACACCTCCCTCCAATCACATGAAATAACATTTACAACTACTCTTTGGGTGTGGTTCTCCAACCAGTCCCCTATCCACCTCACTGTCCTAGAGTCCAGCCCACAGTCCTCCAGTTTACCCATCAGAACATCATGGGGAACCCTGTCAAAAGCTTTACTGAAATCCAGGTAAACAACATTGATGGTGTTCCCGAGATTCAGTAAGCTCTTCATTCAATCAAAGGAGGAAACGAGGCTGGTCTGGCAGGACCTGTGAGGGTCATATTTGTGCTGACTCCCCCAGATCACCACTTGTCCTTCAGATGCTCACAGACTGACACCTTTAAAATCTGGTCCAATATCTTCCCAGGGACAGCGGTCAAACTGACTGGCCTGTAGTTTCCTGGGTCATCCTTCCTCCCTTTTTTGAAATTTGGGATAACATTTGCCCTCCTCCAGTCTTGTGGCACATCTCCAGTCCTCCAAGAAGTCAGAAGGATGATGGACAAAGGCTCTGCACGCTCTTTAAAGAAAGTTCTTTGAGCACTCGAGAGCCAGTTTGGTGTAGTGGTTTAGAGCGTGGACTCTGATCTGGGAGAACTGGGTTTGATTCCCGGCTCCTCCACTTGCAGCTGCTGATGTGACCTTGGGTCAGTCATAAGTTCTTCCAGAGCTGTTCTCTCAAGGGCAGTTCTCAAGAGAGCTCTCTCAACCCCACCTACCTCACAGGGTGTCTGTTGTGGGGAGGGGAAGGGGAAGAGATTGTAAGCTGCTCTGAGACTCCTTCAGGTACTGAAAGGCGGGATGTAAATCCAATCTCTACTCCTTCTTCTTCTCTTGGATGTACACCATCTGGCCTGAGGTGATTTGTACATATCCAATGCAGCCAGGTGCCTCTCAATCCATGTCAACCAGCAGCCCAGATGCTGTGCCTTGCCTGCTACCATCTCTAGATAAACCTGTTATTCAGGACGGAAACTGAGGCAAAATAGGCACTGATCCATTCTGCTTTCTCTCAGAGTTTCTCTGTTTGCACCCCAAACAACCAGCAAAGCAACAGTGCTGATGTTTTCTGTGTGTTATATTATCATTTTTTTTAATGAAATATAACGATCAAAAATATTCAGCTAAAGTTATACCAAAAAAAAAATTGTTCACACCTTTACAAAGTCATGACATTACTCATGCCCTTTGGTAAATGGTGCCTCAGGATCTGGCTTTGGAGGACCTCCACTATTTCAGCCTATGGCTTGTGTTTGTTCCTTGTACATGCGTCATGCTTTGGGGAAAGCAAAACACAGCAAGTTCACTAACTGCAGAACGGTAATACAAGAAAGTCAGGTTTGTATCCTGAAGTTTAACCTCTGCAGTAAGATACAGGAAGGCGGATTGTGCAGCTACATCTAGATGAGTCCTGTTGTCACGCTGCTCATTAAGAAGCTGAGTGATACTGCCAAGTAAAGAAATAACTATAATCTAAACCCCAAATAGCTCTAAATTTCCCGCCCTTAATGAAAAAAGAAAGTGGCCGGACACTTCATTTTAACTATTTACGGGTGAATATTACCATTTATTTGGGACGTTGTCAAAGTATTATTTTCATTACACCAATAAATACTGTAAAAGTCAATATAAAAAATTGCTACAAGTTCTGGAACATGTCCTATCTAAATCTATACGATCTGGAAATATTTGGCAAGGGAGTTCAGTAATACAAAACAGAAACAGAAAGGGTCCTGGGCGAAACTCTAGGGAAATGCCAAAGTATTAATTACACATTAAGTGTATGGTTTTTATTTTTCTGTTTAATAGCAACTATTCTGAGCCTATGCTACAATGCAACACTACAGTGATTTCCAGTATTATAAGTTCAAGTTATTTGGGCCCCCAGAGTAAAATGACAAAATAAAAAATGTACTGGCCATTTTAATATTTGAGTTACGGAATGAGAGACAAATTTGGATCCATTAGCACATGATTTGGCAAAAATTAATGATAAATCAAAGCTAGGAGCTGGCAAATATTCTTGCAATTAGAAGACTGACCACTTACTTGTGAATTCATTTGCTTGCCTGAATTATTTTCATCCTCTTGAGAAATAATTTGATGAATGACCTGAGCCACAAAATACTAAATCAAAATCAAGACAGCCACTGGACTGAAGTTTCTAACCATAACCAGACTGGTTTGCCCATACTGGAGGTGCCCCATGCTACTGGATATTGAGAAATGGCACAGTTAGAGGGAAGACCCACAGTTCAAAGTGGAGTATTTACTTATTTAGTACATTTTTTATCCTATTCTACTTCCAAGGAGTTCATGACACCATACGTTGTTCACCACTCCTCCATTTTACCCTCCCAGTCCTGTGAAATAAGTAAGGCTGAGAGGATTGCCAATAATCTGGAGAGAAAAAATGTCTTGTCTCTTTAACAGAGGCTTGATGAGAAGAAATGGGTAGAGATGCTCAAACACCCATCAGTTCTGCTTGCAAACAAGGACCTGGTTTTTCAACAATGTCTGACAGTCCATTTGGTCTGTTTGTCAGTATTTGACAGTTTGCTTCACTATGCTCCTACATAACCGTGCTGTACAGAGCTGTTGGCTTTTTATCCACACACATTCTCACACATTCCGATAAAGTTTTACTGTCCCCCCTGCTCTTTCTTGCTGTGTAACTGGTCCACTCAGCAGGCGATTGTTTAAATACACAATTAGATCACTCACAAATCGTATAGAGCAGTCACAAATAAATGCTGTGTTTCAATAACATCCTTCTGTGTTCATCTAAGTAGTGATGCTAAAGAACACCAATACATTTGAATTGGCAGCATTTGCGCATGAGCAATTTTGCAAAAACCTGGAGCAGACTGGTCCGGAAGGCATTCATGGCGGTTCGGCACCAACTGAACTGACTGGGCAATTGAGTTACATCTGATTGACACCTTCAGACAAAGTAAGTTTGACTGCTGAACACCTTCATGGTGAAATTTTCAGTATCCCTAGAAATGGCCAGCTGAAGCTTTTCATGGTGTAGAATAACATCACCTGATATAATATTCTATTATGCCTCTGTTCAAGGGGCAGGACATTTTTTTTCCTCCAGGTAATGCTAATTGAGAGAGAGTGATGCACCCAATCTCACCCAGCAAGTTTCCTTGCACAATGAGGACTTGAACTGATCTCTCAGACCCTAGTCTGTGGCACAATACCACACTTTGCACACAGAAGTCTTAGGTTCCTGTCACTGGCATGTCTGGTGAAAATGTTCTCTGATCGTAGGTCTGGGGAAAGACCCTGCCTGGGCCCCTAGAGAGCTACTGTCTGCTGCAATACTGAGACCAATAGTCTGACTCAATTAGGGTAGCCAGGTCCCTCTTGGCAACCAGCAAGGGATGGGGGGGTCTTACCAGGGTAAAACTGGCTTCTACCATAGAGCTTTTGCCTAAATAACAGAGCATTGCCCGGAAGTCACTGGTGTGATGACATCACTTCCTGTTAGGTGTCAGCAACATGGCCTGGGCCTCCCTCTTTCTATGGTTAAGTCCCCCCACCAGCCATTGGATCCATGGCTGGGGGGCAGGGCTTGGCAGCAAGGGCCCCCTGCCTCCACTGGGGGTCTGGCAATCCTAGATGCAATACAGGGCAATTTCATATGTCCAGTGGCTTTTCCTTGTGATTGATACCACACAGACTGTCAATCAGTCCTTTTGGGCTTTATCTTCAGAGCCTACACTTGTATTGGAAGGGCAACTGCTTCACAGCACAAGAAGGAGGGGTATTATCCCTTCTATCCACAGAAATCCTCTGTGAGATACAGTCTATAATGTCCTCCTTCACTGGTTGCCCTCCCCCATTCTGTCTATGTACAGCAGTGGAAAGCCTGAAAATAATAATAAGAATTATAATAAAAATAATAAAACTGTCTCACCTTACAGTGCCGTTCTAAGGATTACTGAGATACTGCATGTGAATTTCTTTGAGCATTATAGAAAAAAAGGGCTATTTAAATACTAACGTATCACACTCCCTCATACATGGGTGCAATGCCCACATGTGGAGGGATCCCCACACAGCTCCATGTGGGCGCCCTCTTCCACACACACAGGCATGCACAAAAGCAGAAGACCAAAGCACACCAGGGAACAGGAGGTCTGCGCGCACCTCCTGTATTCTAAACGATCCCTTCTTTTGACACAGCGAGCTATTCAAGATAACTCTTCCATTTGTTTTAATAAACACTGGCAGGAAATCAAAGAAAGGACTGTGTGAGCCCATGAAAGGTGTTTTCAAGTTAAACATGGAAAGAATGCAAGAGATGCAAGTGGTTCTGCGGTATGAGATGTTCTCACTTCTCAGTTTTCCTAAGAGCTACAGTCTTCCTTGGCTACACGCACCCTAAAGAAAATGAAAGCCTCTAAACCTCTGCGTGTGGAAAGCTGCCTGCTTAATCCTCTGTCCACTTTTTCCTTCTCTGTGTGTGTGTGTCTCGCACCCTGTGCTCAGAAATCAGTGAATTGACGATAAGTATTTTTCAGTGTTTTTGATAGGAACCTCAGGTTTCTCTGCCAAACTTGTTGCCCCAATCTTCTGTAACAGGATCCAGCTCCTGCAGTTATTTTCATTTAAAAAGAAGGGCCAAAGTCACTCGGTCCAGACGACCAAGAGTGATCCACTTGCATAAGCAGTCTTCCCCGTGTGTTGCAGATAAGGACGCGACAAGCATACCCAAGGTGCTTCGTGATGTTTATCCACACACCACCTAACCTGTACTTGGGCCCACTGGATTCAGATAATAAAGAACTTACTATATAATGAGTCAAGTTCCACCCTGAATTGTGCCCATTATTTAAAGTAATAGATATGACTAATCTGACTGTATTAACCTCTGACATTCCGTCACTGAATGAAATGTTCAGATTTGGCTATTAGTCTGCTACTTTACTAACTGCTTCCAGTTTCCCTGACAATGGGACAAGCAACAAGGGGCAAGACAACGGGAGAAGAGACCATGACTCCTCAGATATGTGCTGACATGGGCGTTGTCCAACCAGAACAGTTTGCCAGTGTTACTACTGAACTGGATCATCATGATTTAGCATTCTGTACAGAGCGTTTCTACTTTCCACTCATGGTTGTATCATTTCAGTGGCTTTGGGAAGTAGGTTTTCAGATTCAGTATTAACTCAGGTCCTGTTTGTCTGATCTGTTTCATTACTTGAACTCAATGAAGCTGCAATGTGCAAAACAGAATTATTCTGGAGAGAAGTGGAGCTGAGAGCTGTAATGTAATCGATCAGTTCAGGAGGTAACCTGTACTGGAGATAATGTGTTTTTTTTCTTCCACTTCTTCAGTCCCAGCCCCACTGCATTACATTGTTTTACTAGGGATCTTTGCTGCTAGACTCAAATGTGGTTTTCATATTTTGTAATCCAGTTGCTGATTGATAGAATAGCTTTGTTTGACTAGGAAACTTTGCTCTTAGGTTCAAGTATTGTTATCATTCAAATGTTATCATATTTTGTAATCAGTTTATTGGTTGATTTAATAGTTCTATCACACTTGTAATCTGCCTTGAGACCCGATGAGAAAGGCTGTCCAGAGTCTCAGGTAGAGGTTTTTCACACTGTAGTTTTGAATGTATGGAGATGCCTACTACTATCACCTGTGGGCATGGGAAGAAGCCTTTATGGGAGCCAGTTTGGTGTAGTGGTTAAGTGTGTGGATTCTAATCTGGGAGAACCGGGTTTGATTCCCCACTCCTCCTCTTGCACCTGCTGGATGATCTTGGGCAAGCCGTAGTTCTGGCACAGCTATTCTTGAAAAAGAGCAGTTTCTGTCAGAGCTCTCTCAGCCCCACCTACCTCACAGGGTGTCAGTTGTGGGGAGGGGAAGAGAAAGGAGTTTGTAAGCCACTCTGAGACTCCTCCAGGTAGTGAAGGGCGGGGTATAAATCCAATCTCTTCTCTCTCCTTCTCTTCTTTATCAGAGGCAGTCCCTAAATACTGGAATGTGGCAATGACCCTATTTTATAAGATAGCAATGATGGGTGGTACAGCAGCTGCTTTGCAAGCATGAGATTCAAGGTTCAATCCCCAGCATTTCCAGGGCCAAGATCTCAGGTCTGGGAAAGGCCATTCTCTGCCTGAGACCCTGAGAGCTGCTGCCAGTCAGCGAACGTAATACCAAGCTGGATGGACTGACTGTCTGACTTGATTGAAGGCAGCTTCATATGATAAGCAGTGCACTTGTGCTGCAGGGGACAAGAGGAATAAATGCAGTGTCTGTACTAGATGCTAGACAGGGCTTTGCCAGCTGGGGGAGACAGAGGCCAAGGACAAGGGAGTTGTGTGCTTCTATGCTCAGTGACTGCACTGGACTTGGAAAGGGGTAACTCTGTTTAGGATGCCACTGTTAGTGCGCTACACCGGATAAAGACACAAGCGATCCGTGATGAAGAAGGATCAAGTGATCTCTCTGTGTGAGAGAGAAGAACCACAGATTCACTGCCTAAGATCCCAGCCTACAGGTGGTGGACTCTCCTTTAAATATTTTAAGACAGGTTTAAAATGGACAGTTGTTTTCTATAGAATGTCGGATAATATTTCTAAAGAAAAGAGCAGCAAGAGTTGAAGCCAGTAGCACCTTAGAGACCAACAAGTATTTAAGGTCAAAGCTCACACCCCGAAAACCTTGCTGGTCTCTTAAGGTGCTCCTGGACTCAGATCTAGCTGTTCTACTGCAAACTAACATGGCTGAAATTAAAGAAGTGTCTTAAAAACTTGTCTTAAAACACTCAACAGTTCTAGCTAATAACAGAACTAGCAATTCAGTTAGCAAAAACCCAGTGGGATATGAAGGGTTAAATTCTTTCCATCTAACTATGGGATCCCAGTCTGAATAACCACGGCATCCAGCCTTCTCTTGATACCTTCTTCTTGCCCCTGGTCCCCTGCTTTCATTCGGGCATTCTTGCATTTTCCCTTGCTCACTCCCATTGTTTTTATGTACCTTTATCCCTAGGAATTTGTCTAAATTCTCTTGAATGGCATTTGGCTAATTCCCCATAACGATTCAGCCTCCAAACTTTACTTCAACACACTGAGTATGGCCACAGATTCATTGCATGCAACTTAATCCAATGCAGATGAACTGAACTCTGTTCGATTATTTTTCTAACTGCTCCCTTCCAGATTCATGGTTTGCACAGAGCCTGGCCTCTGGAGATTGAGTCTCCACTTGGCTTACTAACATTAAGGTCAATATGTAGGCCTTTTCCCTGCTATTTGCTTTCAGTGGCTGCAGAGGTTAGTCATCTAGTACAATAAACTTCCATTTAATAAATTGTATGTACAGCACACACAGATCCCAGAGCATCTAAACATGCTTATTAGTTAAGGCCAGGGTTAGTTCCTGTAGGAATTGTGATAAATAAAAAGAAAGCCAATGATGTACACAGGAAAAATCTGCAAGAATCCATGATTCATGTTTTCTGTCAAGGCATAGAGAAAATATAGCTCCGCTGCAGGTGCAGCTGAATAGATTCTGCTCTTTTCTCTGGAAAATAAGCATAGATTGTCATAATTATTATAAACTATATGATATAACTCCATTTTGTCACTCTGTTAAGCATAGTTTTCCTGTAGCATAACGTCCAAAAACATTTATAAAGTGTTCGATATGGAAACTAGACCAGAGCTAGTTTCAGAGGGTAGGGCAGCCATATTCATCTGCAGTAGAACAGAGAGATCCAAGTTCAGTAGCACCTTAGAGATCAACAAGATTTTTGGGGTATCTGCTTTCGAGAGTCAAAGCTCCCTTCATCAGCCACAGGTCTCCTTAGGCTGGCGACAGGTGATAGATTTTTCCAGAGGGATGGCGGCATTGTTGCTTGGGGTATGTATATTCTGGGGGTGCTTAAACACCTGCTAGTTCAGTTCATGTCCTGCTTACTGGTTGCAAACACAGAGCCAATTTTTCAATGGCTTGTTCACCTGTTTGTTCATCTGTTCATGGCTATTTAGCATGTTGCTTCACCTATCCTTTCCTAACAGTCCAGTAGCGCACAACTGGCTTTGCATGCATCCGTGTTTTTATACAGCCCAATTGTATTCTACCCTGCCCTCCTCTTTGCTGTGCCACTGCTCCAGTTGGCAGAAAATTGTTTATACAGTTAAATTAGTGACAAGACATATGTCAGTCATAAGTGAATGCCATGATTTTTTAAAAAAAAGAAATCCTTGTAAATTCTCTGCCTTTTGATGTGGAAAAAGCAACCCAAGGAATTAACAGTTTGATGAAATTAAAGCAACAGAACGACCTTCAAATGAAAGACTTTGACACAAAGGTAGAACACCAGGGGATTTATTGGTGAAGGACAACATCTTAAAGATGATTTTGTGATTCAACATATTAAAGATAAATTTTTTAAAGAGCTGAACGAAATAGACTCTAAACTAAGGCAACAGCAATCCTTAAACATGACTACTGCAGCTCTTTGCACCGTGTCTCCGGATTATTTATTTGTTTGTTTGTTTGATTGATTGATTGATTGATTGATTGATTTATACCCCGCCCTCCCCATCAAAGCAGGCTCAGGGCAGCTTACATAAAAATATTTTTAAAAAACACCTCTTTCCTCCCTGTGTGCCAGACCTTCGACCTGCACAAGGAAAGCAAGATTCTATTCTTTCTCTGCAGCAAAAAACATTACCATCAAAATATTTTTGAAACTAAATTTCTGAATGAACTACACCAGAGCAGATATAGCCCTTAGGGCAGTGGAATTCAGCCGTTCCAGAAATAAAACCCACTTGTCGTAGGACCCAGTGAGCTGCAAGCACGTGACAGGAAATCTTGAGACATCAGTCATGTGACAAGAAGAGGGAAAGCCAGCATTATGACTTCACCAGTGTCCAGGCCAGGACCACAGCAGACTAAGAGAGGTGGGGGCAGGAGGCACAAACCAACACCAGGAGGTGTCCCATGGTGAAGAACAAGCCAAGCAGCATAGACAAATCCTCCCTCCCACTGAGTGATCCCACCTTGCCATCCTGATGCTCTTCTCAGCATGCAACCAGAAGTGAGGAAGTGTGGCACCTTTGCTGTCTCCATATGCAAACCAGCAGGAGGTCCTTCCAAAAGGCAAGCAAATGGCTGCTCTACAGAGGTTCGCAGGGGGGGAGGGCTGGAACCATGGAGCCAATCCATTGGTCTCATACCACTGCCATAAGGAGAGACCACATGGTTTATTCCCTCTCATTGTGACAAGTAGGCATTTATTCCTGACACTTGTTTCTGTGTTGTTTTTAACCAACTCCTGATACTGACCAATGACTGTTAACATTTTCTTGGGAAACATTGGTAAGGAACTTTGTCAAAACCTTTTTGAAACCCTTGTTATATACCTGGCCAAATTTCTGTGCAATTTTCTGAGTTTAACAATACAATCCTGTAATGAATTTTTGACCTCTCTTCTTTCGGTGGTCTAAGAACTGAGCCCGGGGTCCACTTCAACAAAAAGGTCGAACTTTGCCATCTCATGTGCAGATCCTACTGTAAGTATGCTACACAGATATCATATGTACTTATCTCGATGCAGACCACAAGTCTTTAGTGCAAGGGATTTCCATATAGCAATTTTTCTGACCTCTGAGTAATTTTTCATTTTAGTTTATGACACATTCATGATTTTAATAACATTCTAAAGTCCCAGGGATGTGCAGAAACCATCAGAAATCTCTTTAATTTAATACGTTGTGCCTGGAGATTAAGTCACAAAGAAGCTGCTCTTCTTGGCTAATCCTATAAACCACAGCCGCGTGGGAGGAACAGGAGGATTTTGCTCCTCCCCTATAATTTTCGTTCTCAGAATCGGTTTTGTGAATCTTTCCAACTATGTAATCCTCTCTACATAACAGATGACCAGTTTAAACGTACGTTGCCAAGTCCAGTCCACAGACACTGAAGAGCATCTCCTGGATCATTGATCCATAATTGTACAGCCCACCCAGCTTGGCCTACTGAGGTAAGATCTCCTGTTCCTTGTCCTGTCACGATAATCTCCATGTGTTTACTACATCTTTATCCACTATATATTAAATGTTCTGACTTCCTTAATTTTTCAGTTTGCTGTAAGAAATAACTTACTACTCATCATCAGTGGGCTTCAAAGAATGCATACACTCACTCGATTAAGCTCAGCATGATTCTTGAGTTTGGGTTACTTTGTACTAAATTGCCTACTTGGAAGTTTTCTAACCAGGAACTTGCCCCAACTGTAGAGAACAAAGTGCATTTTGGGGCAAAAGATCTCAAGGTCGTAATGATCCACTTCTGCCAACACCCCTTATATCATAACTGTCTTACAGGGAAGAAGAAGAAGAGATTGGATTTATACCCCGCCCTTCGCTACCTGAAGGAGTCTCAGAGCAGTTTACAATCTCCTTTCCCTTCCCCTTCCCAGCATGTTACTGGGGAGATGTGGATTGCCCTGCTTCCTGTTCACTTCGTGTCAGAATAAAAGCAACTCTGCATGCATTTTTGGACCCTGGGGATGAGGTTGCCAACCTCCAGGTGGAACCTGGCAAGTTCCCAGAATTACAACAGATCTCCAGACTACAGTGATCATTCCCTGTGCAGAAAATGGCTGCTTTTGAGGGTGGACTTTATGGCATTATAGCCCAACGAGGTCCCTCCCGTCCACCAACCCTGCTGTCCCCAGTCTCCACCCTCAAATCTCAGGGAATTTCCCAACCCACAGCTGGCATCTCTAACTGTAGGTGAGCAATATGCTCGCCTTCATCACAGGTTCAGTTCATGCCAGAGAGCCGTGCCTCTCATTATCTGCAAGTAGCTTGAGAATTTCCTTTAGTCCTCTCCTGCTCCACAAGGAAGACAGACAACTACGAACAAGTCTGCCTATGCTTGTAGGGGCCACTTGTAGGAACTAGGATTTAGAGAGGATTGACCAGATGGAAACGGAAATGGAAATTACCTCAATAAAGTAAGTTTCTACTTTTCTTCATTATAACTCTGTCTTATGCCACTAATAATTGCTTCTTCTAAGCCAAAGGCTATGAAACCCGATCTTTATTGCTGGGCAACTCTGCTTGATTCAATATATATACACCAATAGTTGGGGACCTTAGAACGATGCCAATGAATTCCACTCTCATTGTCACCCACATGTTTTAATTTTGCCATTACTTAAATTGGCAACACTCAGAACATAACAAACAGTTGATGGGGTGGCTTTGGCAGAGGAGAGAGTGGTGTTTTAGAGAACAATGGAAAGCTAGTGTTCAAAAACATTACAACATAATGGTGGTATCTTTGGTTTTGGAAGTACTGCTGGACATTTTTAAAAACTGTTCTCATCTTAGCAGTGTCTCACTGTGTCCTTATTTCTTAGTCAACTTGTGGGGGGGGGGGGGGGGGGAGATGACCAGAAAAAAAAATTCATAATAACTGGTGGGTCTGAACTGATTCATCCATGCATGTAAACGTTTCGATAAGCACTCAGGTACTCACTGATATGTGAACTGCTTGCATTGAAAGGTATTGCATTTGACAGGACATCTGTATTTCTGTGATGCATGTTGTCTTGTGGGTGTCACATATGTGAAAGTTATCAAGGCCACAAAGAAGGGGAAACTAGAGGTACAAGATCTGAGGAAGCCCAGGTCCTGGGGAAGCCATGCCATGTGGCTTTGGGGGGGGGGGGGGGCAGAAGCAGCATGCCAGCTTTAATTAAGCAATTATCGTGTGCTCTTTCTGGGGGGCCCAGATGAAATCTCTGTCTGGGCCCTAGAAGCCCTGATGAGGGAGGGGAAGTAGGTGGAATGTTCATGAAGCATCTCATACGAACACACATGAGACTACCTTATACTGAATCAGACCATCAGTCCATCAAGCACAGTATTGTCTACTCAGATTGGCAGCAGCTCTTCAGGGCCTCAGCAAGAGGTCTTTTACATCCCCTACTACCTGTTTCTTTTTATCTGGAAATGCTGGGGATTGAACCTGGGACCTTCTGTATGCAAAGCAGAGGCCCCTCCAGTGAGACACAGCCCCTCCCATCCCAATGGACTTATTTCCTATGGGTTTGTTATCTATTCCTTTAGAAGAAGTTTGTGTTTTTAAGATTTTTCATTGCTCTTTTCATTGAACTAAGTTCTCTGAGAACAGAAGTTGAAAGATGGCACAAAGAAGTAAAACAAATACCACTAAAGATTGCCCTTTCTGGATTGGCAAGCATTATTGCTTCCCTGACTTTTTAAAAGGGCCAATATATTCATTGTTTCCTCAAAATCACTTATGGCTGATGCGCCAAAGAACAATACCTTTTTAAAAAAAACAGGACATGCTTTGCTTTCTGCTGGTTTTCAGTTGCATCGAGAGGCCCTGAAAAGTTATGGATCTCTCAGTACCAGAGAGGTTTAACTAACACTTTATAAAATCACATAATTATTCATTATGTTTCAAAAAGCCATCAGGGGGATCCTGGAAATATGTTACGCTCAGTGGAGCCTTTAAAAGGGCAATGGTATAGACAACATATTTTATTGATTTGTTTGCCCTCCAGAAATCCCTTGTGCACAGTGCAGAAATAGGACCCAAGATAATGAGGATGTAAAGAAATCAGAAAACAACATTCCATATAACTACGCTTTATTAGAGGTAACATTTCAAAGGTTTCTGTCTACATTGAACATCACCTTAAAAATTGAAGTTTTAAATTAGTAGAGCATAATTTTGGAACATAGTGTAAAGAAACAAACTTACATGCATTCCTCAGGATCAGATAAATTACATGGCGTAGACTGGCTGGGGAATGTACCAGATTAGCCGGGACCTGGGAACGACATAAGTTAATGGCTCCCATCACAAACTTCCCAGCTATGGAAAGCTAGCATGTTAGGAGACAGAAGTGAGCCTTGGCTTTTCTTCCATGCACTAGTATTTGACATGCAGAAAATTTCTGAGATGGTGGGTCTCAAAAACATTGTCCATAAGTGTGTGTGCACACAAAAGCTCGTACCTTGAATAAAACTTCTTTAGTTTTAAAGGTGCCACTGGACTCTAAATTTGTTCTATCATCCATAAGAGCATTAGCCATAAAGAATCCTAAGTGATTTTGAAGAAATGAAAGATAAAATGGCATTTTAAAAAGTGACACACCACTTGCAGATGGTGTCCTACACAGAGATACACAAACCCACATTGCCTTGCATTGAGTTAGACCCTTAGTCCATCAAAGTCAGTACTGTCTGCCCAGATTGGCAGAGGCTCTCCAAGGTCTTATGCAGAGATCTTTCACACTACCTACTGCCAGATTCCTTAACTGGAGATTCTGGGGACTGAATATACCACTGAACCATGGCCCCTATGGGAATATGTCATTAGGATTTCTCGCTTTTGATTATAGAATTACTGGCTCTTTAAACTTAGGTTAGAGCCTGGAGCATTGGGGTGCAGCTTGGAGGATATGGGTTGTTCTGAACCCACCAGACAAGATCTGGCTTGTCAAAGGCAACACTTGAAAGGCTGTGGCTTTCCAGGTCCATTACCAGCTGTGTGATTAAATGAAATGAACCTATGAAGCCCTATCAAGTATTGCCTACTCTGACCAGCCGCGGCTCTCTGGTGTCTCAGGTCTTTCACATCAAGTACCAGATCCTGTCAAATGGAAATGTGCAGATTTGAACATGGAAACTTCAGCATTCTGGGCAAATGTTCCACCCTACAGCCATATCCCCTACAAGGTGTTACTGGTTGACAACCTACGAGCTGCAACATATAGCTGCAGGGATTGCAAAATGATCTTTTGTTTAGTCCAGGAGCTCTAAATATGAGCAATCATTTCATTTTCTTTTGCTTTCCCACCCTTATTTTGGACTGTGGTTCATCAGCTGCACTGCAAACCTTTGGAAATATGACCTTTCCACTCTTTGCTAGCAGCTGACTAAGCTAACATGACATAAAAAGTAACCAGCTCCCATAACCTTAATTTTATGGTTGCAAACTATATTTATTGCTATATCATAAGTTTCAAAGGACTGCTAAGTGTTTATCATGGGAATTCTGAGAATTTTCCTTAAGTTAGATTTATGGGTAAATGTGCCATTAAAATGAGAGAAGTTTATGGTCTTTTTAAAATTCACTCTGCAAAACAGAATGCCAATTTGATTAAACTCAGAACTTAATAATGCAAGCCAAACGATTCTTCTTCATCATTTTGGGCCTCTTTCATACATTACTTTTTAAAAGGCAAAGGTTCAGCCTCTCGGCTCACAGTTTTCTCTCAGTGGGAAATTCTGCAGGTTTTAGTTGCATAAATCGTCAAACATGGATGGGGCTCATGAAATCATACCCATGAACATGAATACGTGAAGCTGCCTTTCACTGAATCAGACCGTTGGTCTGTCAAGGTAAGTGTTGTCCATTTAGACAAGGAGTGGCTCTCCAGGGTCTCAGGCTGAGGTCTTTCACATCACCTACTATATCATCTTTTTAATTGGCGATGCCAAAGATTGGATCTGGGACTTTCTGCATACCACTGAGCCATGGCCCATCCCCCTAATAATACCCACAGCTTTTCCCTTTTTTTCAAATGCATATTCACTTTTTCCTTCTATGACTGTGCATGTACTGGCAACCTACATGACTTTAATAGGATTAGCCCATAGGGATGGGCACGAACCAGGAAAACATCATTCTGTTCAGTTTGTGGTTTGTGTTGTGCCCCGTTCGCAAACCACGAACCGTCACAAACCTGACTACCCTCTACCTGCCCTCCAAGTTTGGTGAGGATTGGACTTAGAGGGTCTTGAGTTACGGCCCCCCCAAAAAGGTGCCCCCAGGAAAGTGCTTTCTGGGGAAATGACAGGCACAGGTTCAGGAGGGTAAAGAACAGACCCTGTGCAAGCTAGAGGCATCAAACTCACAGGGGACCTCCCCCTCATGCTCCTCTACATGCCTTCCTAGTTAAATGCAGATTGGACTTAGGGGGTCTGAGTTATGCCCCCCCCCCAAAAAATAAGATGTCCTCAGGAAAAATGTCAGGCACAGGTTCAAAAGTGTATAGAATGCCAGCTACATACACCAAACACACAGAGAACCTTACTCTGCCACCCGCTCCTCTACAGTCTCTTCAAGTTGGGGGTGGATTACCTTTCTGGCATCCCAGTTACGGGCCCTCAAAAAAGGTCTCCCCAGTGCACCCTCTGGAAAAGACAGCTGCAGTTACAGGAGTCTGTGGAACAAGCCAGTGACACCAAACTCATAGGGAAACTTCACCTGGGCAGACACCCCTCCCCGCCAGACACTGGAAGCAAGGCAAACATTCCCAGTACGCTCGCAGCCCCCCCCCCCCAAAGTCTCCAAAGGCAGGTTCTAAAAGATAGAAAGGCAGACATCCCCCAGAGTTCCAACAGAGGCTCCCCAAAGTAACCCCATGATAGCTTGGTAGGCACCCTAGCCACATCACGCAAGCAAGGAAAGCATGCCCACAACTCTGACAGGGCCCCCCCCCCAGCTGAAACATACACGTCCAGAGCATACCCATCTACTGTGGGGATCCACGTTATGGCCCACTAAAGAAGATACCCCCAGGAAAGTGCTTTGGGGGAAAATGTCAGGCACAGATTCCAAAGTGTGAGTCCTCAGCTGAGGCACCCAGTAGCTAAGCCCCCACCACTCAGTGTGAGCAGAGAGATGGGGTGGTTTCGAGATTAGTTCCCCTGTAACTGATGGCAGCTTTGGAGGGTGGGCTCTATGGAATAAATAATGCCACCAAACTCCTCCCCCCCACCTCCATCCTCCTTAGGTACCACTCCCAAATCTCCACAAATTTCTCAAGCTGGAGTTGGCCACTCCAGTTGTCATCTGATTGCTCTCCATCAACCTCACAGCAGCCTGATGACATCGCCAGAAGTTCCAAATTCTCCACGAGCTTGGATTTCAGCTCTAATAAAACAAATGTTTTGACTAAACAAAATAAAACTCAGTTTGTCCAAAATGGAAACCAAAACTAGCAGAGGAGTGGCCTTTAGCAGTTTGTAATTCATAAACCATATTTTGTTGTATGGGGAGCAATCCTGAGAGCCCTGCTGCTGTGCAGTTTCCATTCGTTCCAGTGGGATTCTCGGCACAGGACCCATTGAAGTGGATGGAAGTAGTGCACTTGTTAAAACTTGATGGTGTTTCTGTGCCCTCGTCAGTTGCAGAATAATGAAAATAATTCAGTTGGAGGTTTTAAAAAGTTGCTTCTATTTGTTTGGAAATAATAGTATGTCAATATGTAGCAATATAAATACGAGACAATTTTTTTTCCTCAGGGGAAATCAGAGTGTTCCGTTTTAAGTGATAAGTGACGCAAACTGTCTTGCGTAATAAAGACAGACTGTTTACGGTTTCTTGCCCAACCAAGTGTTTATGGATTGAAGTGTTGACGTATGTTCATACACTGAAATCACGCATGAGGGCTATTTCAAGTATGTTCCTAAGTAATAGATGTACCCCTAGGGTTGCTTCCATATTGGATGCTAGGACTGGCTCCTCTACAATCCCAGTCACAGACACACACACACACACACACACACACACACACACACCCAGAGGTCTCTCACATTTATACCTTCCCACCCTTCCTGAGTGTGAACCCCCTATGTGTGCCATGAGGGTGAAAGTGGGTGCAAAGAATGCTCATCAGGGGGGGGGGGAAGAATCCCCCCACTCCCTATGTACCACAGCCCCCATCCACGGACACCAAACCCATCCTGCCAGGGCACAGGAGCCCGGCCCAAGCAGGGCATCACCAGGGGCCTCAGAGCCTCCTTCCTCTGATCTGTTCCTGGGGCTCTGCAGAGGCAAAAGAGTTGTTAGCACTGCCCAGAGACACCAGCAGTTGCTAACACTCTTCGGAGAGAAGGACTCTTAACAGCAGTGATTCAGAGGGTGGGAGGGAGCATCCTCCCCTCCCACATCACAACTCCCTGTTGCTGCTCCCACCTTGAGTGCACCTCTCAGTGGCCCCTCCCAGCCCAGCACCAGAAAGCAGGAGCACAAACCCAGAACAATTGTTCTCCTCCATCCTCTGCAGGCACCTGCAAAGGGTGTGCCTAGCCATGTTGCCAATGGAGGAAAGAGTGGCGGCCAGTGGGAGGAAGAAGAGGCCCTCTCTCTCTCTCTCTCAGCAGCAAGAAGCAGAGGGGGAGCAGGAGCCACCTCCAAGAAAGGTTCACTGCACTTGGGGTGCCATGGGTGGGACATCAAGGCAGGCCACCCTCCAAGAGGTCAAAGGGGCTATGTGGACGGTCCAGGAAGCAGTCACTTGCCTTGGTGGCAGCAAGATGATTGCTATGGATGGCCAACCCTTCTCCCTCATGGATGGCGTAGCCTTTCACTGGCTGCAGTGACAATGGTCAAGGTTCAGTTCTCCAGAGCACAAGGCAGAACTGTGTACTTCACAGCAGACCTTTAGAGCAGCCAGCAGGACTGCTGGGCACAGTCCAGACCCAAGGAGGGAACAGTCCTGCCACCGGGCTACGAAGTGGTTCTGCTCCATGTGCAGGAGATGGATGCAGACCCCATGGCACAAAACATTGCTGGTGTGATACAGAGTAGCCTGGGGGAGTGGGTGGGTGGTGGCAACATTGTTTGTGGCTACATAGTCATGGGCAGTGATAAGTATTGGAGTCGGGAGTCCATGGAATAGTGAAACAGCTAGATCTTTATTGCTGGTCCAGATGAAGCATACAACCCAGGGCTCGAAGCCCTCCTTTTATGCTGGTCAGGGATAATCCCCTGACCTCGCCCAACTGGCCTGATAGGCTATTATAAGTCTATTTACATCGCATAGGTTCCCTGGGAGAAACCTAGGTACATGATTGGTGGCCAGTTTGAATCCACCTGGCCTTTGTTCTACCTGGCTGAAGCTCAGGTAGTTTCTTGGCCATGGCGACCGCATGGTCAATACATAACAGCCAGTGTTCCCTCTAAGCTGAGTCAGTGTGAGCTAGCTCAGAGTTTTTTAGCCTCCAGCTCCCACATTTTTGTCTTCGCTCAGGACGGATGGGCTCCAGAACAAACTAATTTATGCAGTAGCCAGATCCCTCGCTCACAAAGTAGAATTTTTGCTCACAAGACTCCATGGCTTAGAGGGAGCATTGGTCATGGGGACACTAGAACCAACATGCTGGCAGTGGTGAACACTGCGCACCTCAAGGGCAGCGTCTGCTAGGCGCACAGGCTTCACCTGGTGGTGAAGGATGTTCTGGGGTTGTGGAATATGGTCAAGGATACCTGGGATGCTGCTTCCCTCAAAATGCAGTCCTTGCTGGAGACCTGCTGGCACCTGGTCACCACTTCCAGTGTAGCATCAGGTCTGCCCATCTGCTGTGCAAGAGGCAGGGGGAGGGGGATGAGGAACTCAAGCCCTTCCAGAACACCACCGTCATGCTGTGCACCCATACGGCCAGCCTGGGCCATGTCATCCCCCTGATTCAAGGGCTGGACCAGGTGATGGCCTCCACACTAGAGCAAGCTGTTCTCCCTCAGGTCAGGGCCTTGGCACAGAAGTTGCAGGTGGGCATCACCAACAGGATGCATCTTCTCTGCAATACAGGAGAGTACATGCTGGCCTGTATCTGTGACCCCCAGATAAAAGGCACCATTGCTGTCCTGAATGCAGAGTTCTTCCAATGGAAACGTGAGCTCTGCAAAGACATGTGGAGGCTACAGGCCAACAGATGTGGCAGGAGGAAACAGTGGGTGGAAGAGGCTGGGGAGGAGGAACTGTAGCCCATCACCTCTTCCTCAAAGAACCCAACCAGCTAGAAGCCCCACTACTGGTTGTCAGTACTGAACTGGGAGGTCAGCAGAGGCAGGGATGCCAGACATCCAATGGCAGAGAATTCAGCAGAGGTGATGGTGGGGGAGTACCTTGACAAGTCCCCTGAGCCCACCAATGCTGATCTCCTGAAGTACTGGTCACACAAAGCTGTAATCTGGCCCGACCTCTCTTGTGTAGCCATTAGCCCTGAGTCCACCCAAACCCCAGCAGTGTAGCATGGATGGGAATACATGATTTTTTAAAAAAAAAAATCAGATTATTCATATTCTTATATTTTTCTGAGTTTTTATGGATGTTTATATTTTGATTTTATTAGGATTTAGCAAAGGCATACTGAATAGTAAGGCCTCTCCATTGTAGGTTAGAGCATCTTTCTAGCTGATGCAAGCAGACAAGCAACAACATTATTTTTCTCTCCTTTCATGTTTTTTCCTGGATGAAATAGCTATCTAGCTGTTTTTCAATGGATGTAGTCGCTTGAAGTATTGAGTTCATGGTTTTAGTTGTTTGGGGTAAAACTCTGCAGTATCTGGGTCAAAAAGGGCTTCTAGCTTCATATCAGAAAACAACAACTTTTGTCTGGGTATGAAGAATGCTTTATTATTATTATTAAGGTTAGGTTAAATAAACATTTAAGATATTATGTAGTCACACCTTTTTCTGTAACTGACCAATGAATGAATGATTGCTCAGATGATGCTCAGTACCTTTGTGACCAGTTATGGACTCTGCACATTATCTTTCTACATATGTCATCCTGAATATAAAACTTCATGTACTTCCTGATTGCTCAGAAAGCAGTCAATTTTTGAAAGGCTAATTTGGCCTGTTTTCCAGGTATTTCTTGCAATAGATACCAAACAAACTTTCCTCCTCAGTCTGACTTCAATTTTTTGTTTGCTTTGGAATTTATTTGTGCAACAGCAGGGAAGGAGAGTTCACAAGCAGGAAGGTATAAAACATGGGTCCTCAGCTGAGGCAGTCGGGAGGAAGGAGGAGGAGGAGGAAGAGTTGGATTTATACTCCACTCTTTACTCAGAGTCTCAGAGGGGCTTACAATCTCTTTCCCTTCCTCTCCCCACAACAAATACCCTGTGAGGTTGGTGGGGCTGAGAGAGCTCTTGAGAGAACAGCTCTGAGAGAACTGTGACTGCCCCAAGGTCACCCAGCTGGCTGCTTGTAGAGGAGTGGGGAATCAAACCCGGTTCTCCAGATTAGAGTCCACCACTCTTAACCACTACACCAAACTGAGCAGAGAGATGGAGTGGCTCAGAGCCCTGAATCCACCTAACACCCAAAGTCTGGCAGGGGAGAATTCACAATCGGGAGCGTACAAAATGTGGATCCTCAACCAAGGCACCCAGTAGTTAATCCCCTCTGCTTTGTGGGAGCAGAGAGATGGTGTAGCTCAGAGCCCCAAGTCCACTTAACACCCAAATCCCAGCAGGGAAGAAGTGTTCACAATCAGGAAGAAATGAATGTGTTCTGCTTTTAACAAGTCCCCTTGTTAATTACATAACAAGCCACTTTTGTAAAATGCTGTGCTCATTATTGATGTTATTGTGTTTTATCTGTGAATTATTTTTATCTGAATTATTTTTATCTGTCTTTGGCACCTCGACAGATCCCCCGTAACTCGCTGAATAGTTGGGTTTCCTCCACATTCCACGGATGGCAACGTCTGTGTCTCGTTCTTTGCTGCCTTGATGTTAACAGTCGGTTTTCAGTTAGAATTGCCAACACAGAAAACACTGCATCGCACCTCGGTCCTGTGAAATCTTTTAATTGGTCGATTGGGTCGGTGGGTTGGGGTGTCTGTATAAATAAAACAAACAAAATGAAGAAGAACAGAAATGCAATGCTTGAGCACTCTTGAGGTAGGCACATACGTAGTAATCATAGAGTAATCTATGGAAAGATGGGACAACCAAGTTTGATGTACGATTGTTCCCCTCACAGCAATGGTTGGAGGACTGGGGCACAAGCATCATCGTGCATTCACTAATTCACCCAACTACTTTCAGTGCAGGGATCGCCATAGTGTGACCTGACAGTACACATAGTGTGACCTGACTGCATGAATCATCAAGGAACATGCACAAATGAAAATACTTTGTTCACATATAGGGCGATTCTGCATTGGCTTTTCCCTCCGTTGTTTTATGAAAGCCATGTTGGAACAGAAATTCCCCTCTGCATTGCATGCCACTTTTGCTTTTTTTGATCGTCAGGTTTTATGGTACTTTCTGCATATATTTATGGCCATTCAGGGGTAACTCCACAAAGTAATCCTTACCAGTTAACTCTCTGGAGAAAGGGTGTCTCTTGATTCTTTGTATTTAATGACTTCGTTTATACCTCAATATGGTGTTGCCATGGGGTATTTGAATGTCGTTTTGAGCTGCACCTTTTCCTCCCAGTTGAGAAAATGTGGAGCGAATGCTAGATGCAGAATTGCCCATAGTTACCTTCAGGCATAGGTGTCAACTCCGGGGGGGCTTGAGGGCTCAGGCCACCCCCCAAATTTCCCAGGGGGGACTGAGCCCCCCCCCGGCGAAACAGAGCACACACCGTCATGCCTCCCCATTGTGCCTCCCCGGGCCCTTCCTAGGCCCATCCGCTGCCGCCGCCTGTCCCCCCCCCCACCTGGCCACTCCTGCCTCCTTCCCTCTCCCGCCCTCCCTCCCTCCAGGGGCCATCTGGGCAAATGCCCAGCGTGATGGAATCACCCAGAAGTGAGGCCATCACGCTGGGCACATTGCCGGGGCGAAGCTCTAGCAATCGCCCCAAAACTCTATGGCACCATAGAGTTTCAGGGCGATTGCCAGAGCATCGCCCTTGCAACGTGCCCAGCGTGATGGCCTCACTTCTGGGTGACGCCATCACACTGGGCATTTGCCCAGATGGCCCCCAGAGGAAGGGAGAGGGAAGGAAGCAGGAGTGGCCAGGCGGGGGGGGAGAGGCGGTGGCAAGGACATGGTCCCGGCACGCGCTTTGCACATGCACACACAAGAGCCCCCGCCCCCGGGAATTTCAAAACGCAATGCCCCCGCCTTCAGGCAGAATTACAAGTGTGAAAACATTTGCTCTGCACAATGAAAACATAATGTCTTATGTGACAATGGAGATTTTTTTAAAAATTTCTTTGCTGACTGAAGCAGTGGCAGCAGGAAATGAAGGTTTCCAGCAGGAGATCTCTATGGTAGAAGGCAACCCTACCTTGGAAGAAGTGTGGGATAAAAATGTCCTAAATAGTGCTTCCTGGCTGAACAGTGACTGGAACTCAGGAATCCCTAATCAAAGTCTAATGCTTGAGCCACTACATTAGAAGCTGTCATGCTCCGAATGGTGCAACAATCAGCTACTGAGAGCATATAATTCTCTTGGATGTACTGGCAGTGCCTGAATGTTCCAAATGTATTCAGCAAAGAGTTGGGGCAGAAATACTACCCCCTAGAACTTCCTGATTGGAAGTAAGCAAGTCCAGAGCTGTAACTTATCTAGAGATGCAGCAGGCAGCCTCTTTTACGGATGCGCACTGTGGAGTCCCTGACACTTTTGGTTATTGTTCTTTCTTGAGGGGGCACACTTTAGCAGTTCTCCTATGGCATGCAATTGGGGAATTGTTGCTGTAAAGTACATCACGCACAGCAGGGCTGGGAGGACGGAGGAAGTGGCAGAAGCAGTGGTAACACAGGAGGGGTGGGTTCATAGTTAAAATGTGGCAGGGAGTATAGCAAAGGAGATTAGTTTAAAGAGTGAAACAGCTTTGGGAATGGCCTCTCTTTGCAAAAAGATAACTTGAATCATGGGCATGGTATAATGCTTGCGGTCCCCAAGAACTGTTTTGGAGGTGGAAAGGGAAAGCATTGCTGACACTTTGCCATCACTTTGGTGTAGAAACCTAGAAGTGATCAGGGGTCATTTCAAGCAGGAGCTCGGGGGAGCGCAGCTCCAGGAGTTGGTGCCAGCCCCCCCCCCCCCGCAGGGGAATGCCTGCTTGTGTCATGGCTGCAGCAAAATGACCCCATCCCCTGGAAATGTCCTTGTTCCTCTGACCAGCCTTCTGAAGGCTTCAGCCACCACTGAAGCTATCCTCCCAGAATAGTGGTATTTCTGAGGCTTGGATTAGTAGCGGTCCCCTCTCTGCCAGCTTTCTTTCTCTCTCTCTCTCTCTCTCTCTCTCTCTCCTTTCTTTCTTGCCTTCTGACTTACTTCCGGTGATGTCAGGTGGTATAGCATAGGCAAATAAGTTATGGTAATGAGTTATGCTAATGAGCTCCTGCACCTCTTTTTCTACGAAATGACCCCTGGAAGTGGTGCTTCCCATGATGCTCTTTTTCAGACTGAAACATGCATCTAGTTTTTGAAAATGTGCCAAATTTGAAATTTGGGGAGCACTGCTTTATGCACGTTCCCAGAAAGGAAGTACCACCCATTACTACTTCCTCCTTCAGTGTGTACGAATTGTGGGCAAAATCCTAAAGGTTACCAGATTGAGGGGGGTGGAGAGATTAAGATTAACTGTTAGACCGGTCTGCATTGTACACATTACAGTTATTCGGGAATCTTCTTTGAGTGTTTTGGATTACTGTGACATTTGCCTGGTGTTAAAATTATGTCTGCATAGTCCATGCAATTATTTTTAAGGAGAGAGATCAGAAGTTGTGCGTCATGCATGAGATTAAAAAGACAAATATTTGTGCAAATATTTTATACCCCTACACCAGCAATCATTATACAATAACGGTCTTACATCCTTTTCGTCCAGCTAGTCCTTTTGCTGAAATAACGTTTGCTTTTAAAGTTGCAGATGATAATTTGGCTATTTTCCATTTAACATTTGCTAAATTAAATGTTGAGGCTGTTTGTATGAAATGATCCATCAAATGTAGTTAAACTTTAGAGAAGACTTTACTTGTATTCCCTTAAATGTCACACTCCAGTGCCCCCTACTGGTGGAGATGTGCGAAAGTCCAAACAAAATCCATGCGGATCTCGGTGTTTGAGAGGCAAACAAAATATGGCATTATTTGATCTGATCTAATTTCATAACTTTCAACCATTTCAGATACATTGTGCAAATCTTAACCTCCACAAAGTAATCCTTATCAGTTAACTCTCTGGAGAAAGGGTGTCTCTTGATTCTTTGTATTTAATGACTTCGTTTATACCTCAATTTCCTCCTCAGCAGGGACCTGAAATGACTTCCAATATTCCCCTCTTCTTCATTTTATCCCCACACCAACAACCCTGAGGCTGAGAGGGTGTGACTGGCCCAAGGCCACACAGCAAGCTTCCATGTCAGCAGGGGTCCTTTAGTAGAAAAAGAGGTGCAGGAGCTCATTAGCATAACTTATTAGCATATGCCACATCCCCTGACATCACCAGAAGTGTGTCAGAAAGGGAATGTCAGTTTCAGCCCCATTATACCCTATGGGCCATTGAAATCAATGGCAAAAACTAATAGGGTATATGAGAGGCTGGAGGAAAGGGGGTTTGAGGAAGAGGCTCCAAACCTGCAGGGTAGCTGCTTGGGCCTCTCCTCGAAATACCCACCAAGTTTCAAGAAGATTGGACCAGGGGGGTCCAATTCTATGGGTCCCCAAACAGGTTGCCCCCATTCCCTCCATTGTTCTCTATGGCAGGAAAAAAGTAACACTTTTTCCCAGCATAGAGAACAATGGAGGGGATGGGACAACCTGTTTGGGGACCTGTAGAATTGGACCCCGTGGTCCAATCTTCTTGAAACTTGGTGGGTATTTCGAGGAGAGGCCCCAGCAGCTACCCTGCAGGTTTGGAGCCTCTTCCTCAAACCCCCTTTCCTCCAGTCGCTTTTAAAGTTGCCGCCGAATTTCGGCGGCAATTCGGCAGCGGGCCGAATCAGATCAGAGAATCTGATTCTGCCCGTGGCTGCCCTAGTGGCCACTCCTGAGCTGGCGGAGCTTCGCTCCGCCTTGCTCCGGCCCCAACGGACCCCTGCATGTCAGACAGGGAAATTGAACCTGGGTCTCCCAGTTACTAGTCTGATGCTCTTAATCACTTTATACCACACTGGCACTTATACTGGACTTTAGAACTCTGTGCAAACATGCACATCCTGCCATTTGGAGCTGCTCAGTTACATTTTGGACTACAGACAGAATATTACAGGAGAAAAGAGCTTTTAAATTAGCACTGAGGAAATTATGACAAGAATATGCAGTGGAGTAGAGCTTTCTGCAACGTGGAAAAGTGGAGGAAGAAGTCTTTGGGCAGTGACCTTTCACTGTGAGGATAGGGGTGGTACACTTGTGTCTCCCTGTTCATGTGTCAAGTAGTACCCTTTGCATGGGGCTATTATTTCTAAGTTCCCTGGTTGGCAGGCTTAGTTTTCAAGTGACCCAGAGTGCTGACATCTCTCTTTTCCTACATGAAACAGGGCTTGCCGAGCGCCGGCAGGGTCTGGAACACTGGGCCAGAGAAAGCAGGTGTGGTATGTTTGTTTTTTTGATGGTGCACATAATTATTGCTGAGTTGGAAGTAGGAGCTCTTTTTAATGTATACACACACACACACACACACACACACACACACCAGCAACAACCAACAGGACTTTTTTTTATCCTGCCAGAAACTCTTTTACAATGTTTGCTATACCTCATAGAGATCAAACAGGCGTGGTTATGAGCAGAAATGTTGAAACAATGCCAGATTCATTAAAAAGGGATACTGGCTCGTGGGTAGGGGTTGCTGTTGGGCTAAAAGGGGATTTCCCCCCCCCTTTTTTTTTCTTTTTTAATTTGCATTGCAACATCTATTTATTTAAAAATATTTTCCTGCTGTGTCTTGCGCATAGTGAAACACCTGTGCTGTTCCAGGCTGACCTATTTATCCAGTTCTGTTTTTTTTTTCCTGTGCGGCTGTAACTACTTAAAAATATGTTATTCCTGGGTTAGCCGAAGCCCTACGGGAGACAGTCCAGGTCTTTTAATAAACAGGTTGATTGGAAGGCTGAACAGACTGGCAACAGGTGGTAACATTTTTAACCTCTGTGGTCTCAGTTCAAATATAGTGCACTCGTCCCTAGGCTGTACAGACTCAGCCAAACCATTTATACTGGACTCAGTTTTGTGAGTGTTGAACCAGCATGGGCCGGTGGGTCACATGCAGACCCGGGACATCTCCATTCAAATTCCTGCTCCGCAATGGATGCATTTATCACATTCATTCATCTGCACTCTTCCAATCAGTTCCTGCTCAAGATTGCCCCCTGCAGTTCTCTGAGAATGTCCTCTGCCTACTCTTAGTCCTTCTTGGTGGTTGGGCCAATTTTATGGAATTGGCTATCAGATAAGGACAGGCACATATCATATATCTCAGCATCCAGATACATGTGAAAATTTATCCTCTATTGGGAGGCTTGTTTGTTTGTATGTTAAGATCTAATGTTAAATATTTTAGAGGACAGCCTGTGAGGAAATTTTCGAAAGGGCTGTATCTTTGGACATCCCCCCCCCCATGTTAATGTATTTTGCCTTGTTTGACATGCTGTAAGTCATCTTGTCTTTGTAGAAAAGGGCAAGATGTAAATGTCTTCATAAAACAAACTGATAGCCCTGACCTGGGTAGCCCAGGCAAGCAGGGCTGACCCTGGCAAGTACTTGGAAGAGAGACCTCCAAGGAATACCAGGGCGAGGATGCAGAGGCAGGTAATATCTAGCCACCTCTCTGAAATGTCCCAGCCTCACTAGGGGTCACCAGAAGTCACCGTGACTTCCAGGCTCGCAAGCATACACACACACACACACACACTCACACAAAATACTCACCAAATAAAATAAAATAATAAATACACTTGGTTTCCTTGGGCAACTCAGCTTCAACTTTGGATTTGCAAAATGGGACCACTAATGTCAAATTTCAGGCATATCCAGTGCATGAAAAATCAACATGTACACACATTGCTCTGTGGAGCTGCAGAGTATCCTGAAAAGCAAAATGACTGAGATTGACCAGCACACACATATACAAGCAAGATGGAGGAGAGGAGAACAATGTAAGCTGCTTTGGGTCCCCACTGGAGAGAAAGGTGGAATATAAATAAAGTAAATATGTAAATGATGAATAAGGCCGCGGTCACACGGCCCCTTAATGCGGGAGGAAGGGCTGCTTCCTCCCGCATTTAAAGGGGCCGTCCACAAAGGCCCGCTGCGAGTCCCGCAGTGAAGTGGGCTCCAATGCGGGTTGCTCCCGCATTTACCAACCCCGGGAAAAACTAGTGTTTTCCCGGGAGTCGCGGGAGCAATCCGCATTTGAGGTTATCTGGACAGCCCTCTCTCACAAGCATTGCGAGAGCAGGGCTGTCCAGATAGCCCCGCCGGCCATTTCCCCCCCCCTTTTACACTTGGGTGCATGGCTATCCATGCGCCCAAGTGTAAAAGGGGGGGGAAAACACCCCCGACTTACCCAGGCTTGCTTACCCGACATGTGTCTTCGGCGGCAGCCGCGACCGCCGCCTCCCTTTCCGCCGCTGCTGCCCCCGCTTCCGCCGCCGCGTCCGCCACCCTTTCCGCCACTGCGGCAGCCGCCGCTTTTTTAGCTGTCCCTGCTTCGGCCGCGGCCGCTGTTCCCGGAGGGGCTCCAAACAAGGGGATTCCCCCACCCACAACTGAGGACTGATAACACTAGTCACCATAGCTAGTAGCCATTGCTAGACCTGGCTAATGATTGCTCCTGTATTAAAAATAAAACTGGGGGTGCTCAGACTAGAATGAATGAATGAATGACGTTTCCCAGCTTCAGTCTCCAGTTTAAGGATCTCAGTTGGGCTATTTATTATGGATGTTTATGCTTTGTTCCGACGACAGCTCAATTTCAAATCCTATTGCATTACTTAATAGATGCCAAACTGGGTGCCAGTCAGGTAAAGTGCTGCAGGAAGAGCATTTCACAGCTGAGGTGCCACCACTAAAAAGTCCTGGCTCTGGTCGCTACACACCTCGCTTCACAAGGCGTGGGGGGGGGGGAGCACTGAGCAGGGATTCGGAGAGGCTCTTCGGACAGCCTGTGCTGGCCAGAAACAGGGCTGAAAGGAGGGAGGGGAGAAGAGAAGAAACCCTTTTTCAGAACTCCGTCCTTTCTCTAAGGCCCGCTTGAAAGGCTGCCAGGGAAGTCTTAGATGCGAACATTCCTTGAGCTCTTCTTGCTGAAGCAACAAGTGCTCTCTCTCTCGCCACATGTGATGATGATGTATTTTGAGACAAAAGGTTTCTTCGAGATTTTCCAAGCCTTCGGGCTCCTCCTGGTCCTTTTTCAAATTACAGGGATGATAGCATACTAGGGAGAATTGCGATTAGTCTAAACTCTCCACAGCTGCGAGGGATGAATGTAAAAATTCCATCCGAGGATCCACAACTTCTGGACTCAATTTACCTACATGACACCACGACCTAAACCGGGGGGGGGGGGGACTCGGAGCGGCATCAGCGCTATTCAGTTTCTTACCCTAGCACCAACCACAGGGGGACCCGCAGCCACCCCACCCGACACGTCTGTCATTACGGGGCAATGACATTATGGGAGCCTAGAGATCTGGAGGAAGGGGAATGGAACAATGATATAAAAAAGCTTCAAGCAGGGGAAAATCTAAAGAGGGGCTCGCAATTCATTACTTATAGTACCAGGGGGATTATAAAACACCTTGTAACTGAAAGGCTTTGCCTGAAGCTGTTAAGGACTGCAGGCTTTACTTCTTTTTTCAGAGGCTGACGCATGTCGAATGGTCTTGGCAAGAGAAACACAGCAATCGGCTTTCTGTCATTCTGCTCAGAAGAGATGGCGGGTTGTTCAGAGGGGCTCTCTTGCCGTTGTTTCCTTGGGTTACCGATCCAACACAAAATAACACAGACGATTCCCCTCTCTGTCACTTTTTATGAGTCAAAATGGACAATAGTGGCCAGATGCCAGTGCGAGGCTTTTGAAGGTCGTGCAATTGAGAAGCATCAGATGCATGCTGGGATATCTAGCAGGTACCTGGAGTGGCCCAAAGAAAGGTTGATTCAATAAACCCAGTGCAATTCAAGAGAGGGGAGGTGTCCGTTTCTTCAGCTCTTATGAAATAAAACAGGGCAGCACCACAGTCGGTGCTGGTGAGAGAGCGGAGCAGGTGGTTTACCGTGTAATCCTAAACCAAGTTACACCATTGACTCTCCCAGGGTTGTATAAAATTGCCCTTTCTTTCTAATAATGAGTAGTAACTTGTGCTGATCACACTTTAAAGTATGTCATCATCAAGTTATGTCAAGGAACAGAGTTGCCAGCATTGGATTTGAAAAGTGATTACACCTAGATGGGACCAGGAAAGAACAGGTCAGGCGGCAGAGCCAAAGGGTTTTTTATTGCTGTGGCTGCTGGTGGTGGGGGTTTGTAGATAACAGTGGGCTGAATCCCTGCTTAGAGTACAGCAACCTGATAGCCCAGAATAGCCTGGTCTCATCAGAGCTTTGAAGCTAAACAGAGTTGGCCACGGTTAGAGCCTGGATGGGAGACACACACACCCCTCAAGGAAGTCCAGGGTTGCGATGCAGAGGAAGGCAAAGGCAAACCACCTCTGTTCATTGCTGGCCTTGAAAACTTGCTGTGGTCGCCATGAGTCAGTTGCGGCTTGATGGTGCAAAATTATTAATTATTTTTAGAGCTGCAAAGGGAGGTGGGTGTGAAGCAAGTCTGACCGACGGGGCTACTGCAAAGTTGCTCTGGTCTGCCCCCATTTAGTGCTGTGGAGTGGAGGTCGCTAGGGAAGAAGCAGACATGTATCCTCTGGTCTCTACTGTCGCAGCATGTGTGCAGGATCAGTCCTCAAACATCTGGTTCCTTAGCCTTCCCATGTAGGCTAGAAGTTCAAGCACACACACTGTGAACATTGTCCCACTTGCATTTGTTAAACAAAATTCCAGTCTCATTACAGAAATTATTACACTACCTTTAGGAAACTTTTATGGGGGGGTGGGGGGTGCACATACGCGCGTGTGTAGAGTGCCATCAGGTCACAGCCCCACATATGCTGACCCATAGGGCTTTCAAGAGAAGAGATGTTCAGAGGTGTTTTACCACCGCCTGGATCTAGCACGGCAACCCTGGACTTCTTTGGTGGTCTCCCATCCATTCCTAACCAGGGCTGACCCTTGCTTAGCTTCTGACATCTGCCAGGATCCGGTTAACCTGGACTAATTAAAGAACCCTTGACTGATAATTACTGTGAAGTCAATTCATTAACCACTTGAATTTAAATTAAATTTCACTTTTATTAAAACGGTAGTCCATATGTCTTCTTGAGATAATGAAGTATGATGATAATGGATAGTTTAATAATCAAAAGCCACGCCACATTATATGGAAATAACACTTTCCGATGTTTTAAAATAAATTATTATGCTGCTTGACCGCTTTATTTATTGCTGTAGTTTATTTCGTTTGTGTGTGCGTCTCTGTGTGCGTGTGTGTGTACTTGTTTTACTCATTCTCTCTCTCACACAGTGTTAAGACAGTAACTTCTTGGGAAGATTCGTGTGCTTTTTAATCCTTGCGGCTAGGCGGCGCTGCTGCGGCTCGCCAGCAATGCTTGTCTACTTTTTAACAAACGAATAGCTCTTACCTCGCTTTAAAAAGGAGGATTTACAGAGCGATTGCAAAGGCCAGTTTACAAAGCCCCCAAGGGCAAAGTAGCGTAACTCCCATCGTCCTGTGCAATCCAATGCCCCTGGTAGAGGACTGAGACTCCCGCTAAAGGAATATCGGGGGTCCCTGCGAACCGTTGTGTTCCCCCTAAGCTACCAAGTATTCTGTATCTTCTTCATTGCAGTAAGTAAAGAATGCTTTTCAAATATACCCTCAATAAAATCGATTTTAGGGTTAGTTTTATGGACCCTTCCTAGGAAAAAACCATGAAACTCTCTTCCGGGTGAGCCTGCATAGGATTGCCTTGCACGTGGGCAAAAATACGGGCGGTAAAATGCGACTGCCGGAGACGCAAATTGGATTTCTGTGTGTAACAAAACCATCTCGAAATTCCGTTTTCAGAAATAAAACAGATAGAAAATGTAGGCCACTCCGCATATCAAAATGCAAAAGTGTGCATAACTTTTTTAAAAAAAATACGTATTTTTAAAACCCCACCTTTGTTCTTTGGGAAAGTTTCTTTGTCGTCTTGCTTGTGTCGGAGAACTAAGAAGATCCCTCTTTCGGAGCTAATTTTAATAGGTGTCAGCCTTTTTTTAACAACTATGTTTGAACACTATGAAACCTCTCTTCCCTGCGCAAAGAGCATAATTAAGTAAATTCAGTTGTGGAATGGACACCAGTTTAAATGTTCTGTAGTCGTGGCCGAGTGGTTAAGGCGATGGACTAGAAATCCATTGGGGTCTCCCCGCGCAGGTTCGAATCCTGCCGACTACGAATTTTTATTTTTTTTGTTCTTTAGCCATTTTTGGTTTGCCACTTCCAAGCAGCCTGTACCTTTAACGACCCCGCTCTCCTCTGGGACTGTTTATGTATTCACTGGCCTTTCAGCGCTGCCCAGGGCCGCCAGGGGCGAGGGCAGAAAGAAGGGGCGTGGTTAGCCTCTCATTGCCTGGCCTCCCCCACCCCCCCCGCCGTCTCCTTGGCAACGGGAGGCTGCAAAAAACGGGCTAAGATGGCGGACGATCTCGACGAGCTGTTGGATGAGGTGGAGGACAAGTTCTGTCGCCTGTCCAAGCCGGATCGCCCTGACCGGGTCCGAACTCCGGGAGAGTCAAAGAACCGCTCCAGAGAGGAGGAAGAAACGGCTAAAGCGGCCTCGTCTGGAGAGAGGGCCAGGTGAGCAATGCGCATGCTCCTTCCTTTGCCCTTCTCCCTCCACCCTTACAGCGACTGCAAAGAGATCGCGGATTACACTACACTTCCGGTTCCCGCAGGTGAAAATGGGGGGCGATGCTTGAAATTTTTATTTACTTACTTCATTTATACCCCGCCTTTCTCCCCAGTGGGGACCCAAAGCGGGTAGGACAACGGTATGCTAGACACTTTGCTTTATGATGCTGCTGGTGCTGCAGCAAAAAAAAATGCAGATACTCGTTTTTTGAAAATCCAAAATTGATAGTAGATGACTGTCTCTATTAGGACTTATTTAAAAATCATAACCGAGCAAATGTTCATGTTGAATAAAAAATATTTTAAAAATCTGGGTGTTGGGCAAAATAAGGAAAGGGGCAAAGTATGCTGCTGTGTTTAAGGAAGAGTCCCCTATGTTTCTTCACGCATAAGGCAGCGTTCAAACAGAAACCAGAGCTGTATGTAAATCTTGTCTTTCTGTATCTCTGTGGATGCTTCTTTCCTTCTCCGTTGTCTGGCACACACCGACCCCGGAATGAGTGCACGGTGCCTGGTCCCCGCAGCTCGTGCAGACGCCCCCATTCACCTGCTTCAGGTACTCCTGCGTCCTTTCCCCTAACGCTCCTCCGTCTTTTGGCTTTCCCCACAAATCCCATCTCTGTTTTTTTGGAACTGCAGGTGTGTGAGACTATTTATTAAGTGTATTTTTACCTTGCTTTTCAGCAAAAAAAATATGTCTCTATGACCCAACAGGTTAAAAGGTGCTCAGGGATATGTTAAACCCATGGATAGAGCATCACGGCTGCACAAATAGCATCTTCCTCTTGTATAAGCCTGCTTCTACTGTGGCTTCCAAATGTAGTGTTTTGCTGGTGATCAGCACTAGGAGTTAGAGCACCTGTCAACTTTAGGACTGTGGCACAGTGGTAGAGCATCTGTTTGGCATGCAGAAGGTCCCAGGTTCAGTCCCTGACATCTCTGATTAAAAGGACTGGGTCGGGTGATACATAGAAGATCTCTGCCTGGAGATCCCTAGCAGTCAGAGTGGACAGTACTGACCTTGGTAGACCTATAGTCTGTCCCACTGTAAGGCCGCTTCATGTCTTTGTGCAGTCCAGATTTCCAGGGTGCCAACTGCAGCTAGATAACAGGACCAGCATGGTCATCAGCACAGCTACCACCAGGGAAGCTCTAAAACGCCACTATAGAATGAATCTCTGCTTTGAGATGCAGCCTGTTGTGCTCTCTGAACACCCTCCCTATATTTTAGCATTCTTCTAAAATCCCTGGAATCCATAAATTGGCTACCACTCGGCGGCACTTTATACACACGCAATGTGTGGCTATCTGTCACCACTCCCTCCCTTAGTCCCTGGGGTCAATATAACACACTGACATCTTTCTTTGCTGGGAGTTGCTATGTATCTCAATGGACACCATAATCGTTGAACAGGAAACAGGTGTCTGTAAACATAGGGGTTGCATAGTGGACATACACCAAGGAGTTTCATTTGGTTGCAGATTCCCAGCATCTGTCAGTTTCCTGCCGCAAGTCTCATCTTCAGATGTTCTAGGTGTTCTCTGGCAAACAAATAGCAGGCAAGCTGCAAACTCATATTGCCACAGAAAGTGCAAATTGATCAGTGGTCTCTAGCCTTCTGGCAGTACTTCCTGTCCTCTTTTTGTCATTGGAATTTCTGCAGTCCAAAACTACCTTGTATCTTTATAGGGTTTTGTCCAGTCTGGTGTAGTGGTTAACTGCTTGGACTCTAATCTGGGAGAACCGGGTTTGATTCCCCACTCCTCCACTTGCACCTGGCTGGATGACCTTGGGCAAGCCATAGCTCTGTACCAGCTGTTCCCTCAAGGACAGCTTGGGAAAGAGTTCTCTCAGCCCCATCTACCTCACAGGGTGTCTGTTGTGGGGAGGGGAAGGGAAAAGGAGTTTGTAAGCCGCTCTGAGACTCTTGAGTGAAGGGCGGGATATAAATCCAATCTCTTCTCTTCTTCTTCTTCTTCTATGATGCCTGCAGACTGTTTAACTCTAAAAGACAGTCCTCCATCCACTATCATTGCTGGGATCATTGTATTCCTGTCTCACCCATACAGGTGTTGTCCCCCCCCCCCCCCCCAATTTCTTTTCATTTCAGAAGTTCAACGATGGTGTTTCTTTTCCATTTTCTTGCAGAGTTTCCAAAATATCAACAAAAAATAGTAATGAAGAAGAGGACTTGGATGAAATAATTAAAGATATAATCAAGGAAAAGAACTTTTCCAAAAATCCTGTGGTAGGTGAAACTGAGAGGACGGTGGAGGGCATGAGAGGTTGTTCAGAGCTATTAAAAACAAACAAACAAAATCCTGGTAAAGGAGGCTTGTGAGAGTGAAAAGTATTATAGATTTGAAAATCTGAGAATTCGGATTGATTGTGGGGCATTGAAATAATGATAATAATAGGTACTGGTAGTCTTGCTTGCCTTGAGGTAATGCAGCAAATGGCTGTATTACAAACAAGGGGTTTCTTTAACTTAAATAAGGCAAAGAAGCTTGTGCTGAGTTACTGGTGGATTTTGATTGCTTTGCAACAGTCTTCATAAATGAATTTATAAATGTTTTAGTCAGGCCGGTTTACACACGCATTTTCCTTCCTCCTGTATGTATTTATGTAGCGTTAAAAGAGACAACTGAAATACAGGGGTAGTTCCAGACTGAGAGACGTTTGAACATCCAGCGCACTGATTCAGCATTCCTGACAACCACTAGCCATATAGAAATTGATCCTCTGCTCATTGCTGCTAGTGCCAAACGGGCCAGATCAAGCAGGATCAGTGCAAAATAGGGATCATAGAACAAAACCTGACACTTTCAATTTCATCTTTACTTCCAGACTAGCTAATTAGCCCTGGGAGGAGGAGAGGGGAGCACGACATTTTCTAGAACTACTCATGGCAAGCAGGAGCCCAAAGTTCATGTGCTTCTTTACGCATTGCAGTCACAGCTCTGCATATACACAGTCCCTTGGTGCATATGATGCTGCCCCTTTATTAAGTGGCTAGGCCAAGAGACCTCCATCTCACTGCTGGATTGAACTGATTGCGTTCCTATTCTCATGAATCTAAGCTGCAGATGGCTGTTGAAACAGGAAAATTTTGAGGCCTTCATACAGTTAATTGTCTGCCCTCTGCCTGCTTCTCACTGTAGCAGGTTTGCAGCCTTTGTTATTTAAAATCAACAAAAAGAATAGGTGCATGACAGTACCAATTGACATGATCAGTCCTGTCCTCTCCTCTTTTTCTTAGAAAAGTATATCTAAATGTTCCACCCTCCCAGCTGAAACTAATATTACCTCCACTCATGCTCAAGGTAAGAGGTAAGTAAAGATCACCCTTGTGAATAAATGTTCTGATGCATAATTTCAGTGTAACTATACTTTTATATTAGCTGTGTTGCCAGTCAAATGAACAAAATAATCAAGCCTTTAGGAAACCCAGTTCTATTGCTGGGGTTCCATGGCAGAGCAGGGATTCAAACCTGGCTTTCCCAGATCCTAGTCGGATGCTGTAACTACTACACCCCACTAGCTCTCCTAGCCAGTCATGCTCGGGTGGAAATCCTTGCAGTCACAGAAACGCTAGTCTGGATCCACTTCATTGTGATACCATGATGAACTGTAACCTCCTTCATAGGGGTTAAGGATATATGTAGGTTGAAGGGACACCATGAATACCTCCCAGAGCTCCTTGGGAGAAGGGCAGGAGAAACAAACCCGTAATATATTGATAATTATGGATTATATTCTGCCATCCTTCTGTGTAGGGAAGAGGGATTATATAGACTGATCCCCTCCTAAATGCAGCCCTTTGACTTATGTGGTTTGTAAGACACCTCACACACTCTTTCCCACAACAGCTTCTTTTTGGGAGTACAAGAGGCTGCTGGGGGAAGGGGGGGAACCAAGAATGATCCTCTTCTGCCATCAAAATGGTGGTAGGATTCAACCCAATCTAAGGAAGCGGTAGCTCCGGTTGTTGTTTTAACTGTATGTAATATTCTATAGCTTTAGAAACGTTATTAATAGTTTTTCAGAAATTAAAATGTTCTCGGTTAGTTTGTCTCCTGTGTTAGTTGATCAAAACACTGCAGATTCTTCATTTATATTTGCTCCCAAGGTGTAAGTTACATATATAATAATACAGCGGTTGAGTCTGAATTGCTATGCCTTACAGTTCTTCCAAAAGCAAGAGGTTTGTTGAAAAAGTGTACGTGCTCACTAGAATAAGCAAACTTGAGAAGTTAGCAATGCAGTCCTAACCATCCTTGCACCCATGTAAGTCTGTTGACATTAATGGGCTTAGAAAGGAGTAACTCTGCTTGGGGTTGTAGTGTTAATGATGGTAGTGTTTGTGTTTTTATTTCATCTTCAATACTGCTTAAATTTTCCATTTTAATTCTCGTAGATGTTGCCCAGTATACCTTGGAGGAAGCACTGCACCTTATGGTATCGGAACCAATATTTCACAGAAGTAAGTTTTGTTTGTTTGGTTTTTAATGCTGGTGATTGCATTATTAGAACTTCATGCTCTCAAACTATTTAGCTAAAGGTCAGTTCCCACAAAGTACCATTCTCAGCCCTGTTACACCCATCCAAGCCTTCTGAAGTCAAGGGGTTGGATCTAACTAGCTTTTCCACTGCTGAAAAGGCTGTGACCACCAAAAAGGCTATGCTGGAGATGGTACGACCTGCATGGACAAACGATGGGGGCTGTAATAAGGAGAGGAATTGGGTGAGGCTGAGTGAAAAAACTGGCCAGATCCAATCCAGTGGGCTTAAAAGGGTGTGACTCCACTGGGAAGGCACTGACAGTCATTTCAGTCTGTGGCAGCCACAGCAAGAAAGTGATGTCATGGCAAGGCAGCTGGGGAAAATCCTCACCATCTTCAGGATTCAACCCAGGTCTGCCTTTTCACATTGCCCTGCAAATGCCCTGGGTGTAGCCTCATAGCAGCTGTCCTTGTGCATTTTTGGCAATCTCATGGGCTGACTATTCAATATAAAATATTTATATTGCGCCCTCTTATCTAAAAGTTCATAGGCAGCTGCTGTGAGCAAGGATAACTAGTGGAGGAACCTACTGATACGTAAAGTAGAAACAGAGGCTGCCAGCTGAGGTCGTAAATACTGGGACTAAAATAATGACTACCCGGGAATTTTGCAACTTAACCTTCAATGAAGGTTATTGATATTGAAGAAACAATGAAGAAATTGAAATTGTTCAAAATTTTCTATCTCTTGGCTCCATCATCAACCAAAAAGGAGAGTGCACCCAAGAAACCAGGAGGAGATTGAAATTGGGGAGGGCAGCCATGAAGGAACTAGAAAAGATCCTTAAGTGTAAGGATATGTTGCTGGCGAACAAGATCAAGTTAATTCATGGCATAGTATTTCCTATTACTATGTATGGTTGTGAAAGTTGGGCAGTGAAGAAAGCTGACCCAAAAAAAGTAGATTCCTTTGAAATGCAGTGTCAGAGAATAGTTTTACGGGTACCATGGACCACCAAAAAGACAAACAAGTGGGTGTAGATCAAATCAAGCCTGAACTCTCCCTAGAAGCTTAAATTACTAAAGTGAGGCTATTGTACTTTGGTCACATTGTGACAAGACAAGAGTCACTGGAAAAGACAATAATGCTAGGAAAAGTTGAAGGCAGCAGAAAAGAGGAAAACCCAACATGACTCAATAAAAGAAGCCACGGCCCTCAGTCTGCAAGACCTGAGAATAGCTGCTAGCGATAGGACATTTTGGAGAATGTTAATTCATAGGTCCGCCATAAGTCGGAAGTGACTTGATGACACTTAACACACACAATCTTGAATTAGCATATGAATCAATGAAAGCTCTAAATGAAGATCATTTTATTGTGCGAAAGCCCGTTTTAATCAGCATGGCTGAAACTAAGGGCCTAATAATTCATTCTAAAGGTCTGTTATATGTTATTTAATATACTAGTAATAATAATAATGTTAAGTGTAGTTTTTTCATATAATAGTATGAAAAAAAATCAAGGATGATCTTTCCTTCCAACAGTGAGTGCTGGTTTTTATTTAATTGTAATTTTTCTGATTCTTTCTTTGGTAGCTTAAAAAGAAAAGAATCCATTCTATTAAATAATATGGGTAACATGCATATTTTTTGTTTCATTTTGGTTTGCTTTGTTTTTGTATATTGCATGCACATGCACAAGCAGGCCCCATTCTAGAAGACGCATTTTCCTCAGTGTGTGAGAAAAGAGGGGGGGTGTCTCTTCCAAGACACTTATAAAATAGTCTCTTGGTCAGTTAATCGAGGGGAGATATTTACAGAGTTACACCCTTCTCAAGCTGTTTATTTCTGTGGATAGAGAAGGCTGTAATTCTGTTTAGGATTGCACTGTAACAGTTTTCTGATGAATAGTTCAGTGACTTCAGTGTTTTATAATGTCACAATATTTCTAATGCATCACTGGTTTGTACCCAGTGAGAACCACAAGCAGAGATTGGAGAATGGGACTTTTCCTGCCTCCCCTTTCCACTGTAGCCCACAAAAATGCTTCCCCTGGAGGTCAGTGCAACATGTAAGGAATTGGAGTGGGGTGGGGGAAATTGGTGCAGATAACTTCTAATACACACACCGCCAGTAGAAGTGTCCAGCTGTTTGGAACAAGCTGTTGTATTTCAGATGTGTTTCAATAAAACTAATGACATTGGTCCCTTCTTCCTTTGCACAGAACTTGTGATCGACTACGTTGTACTGCATGTGACTTCCATGTTTTACACTATGATGACTATCAGTGGGATAAATCATGTGATTATCTCTTTTTCAGGTATGGAATTGGGATTTATATTATCAGGAATCACTGCTGTGTTCATAGTGTACTGGTAGGCACACTGAATGTTCGTTCTTTATTATTCTAATTTCAGACCTCACAGAGTAGGGAATGGGGCAGTGAGAATGGTGAGAATCTTTTAGTATGTATTTATTTATTTTATTTAATCTCAGAGTTGGAAGGGACCACCAGGGTCATCTAGTCCAACCCCCTGCCAATGAAGGAACTACAACTATAATATCCCTGACAAGCATCCAGTTGGCATTTAAAACCTCCAACAATGAAAGAATTCACCACCTTGCAAAGGAAACGGTTCCATTGTCGAACACACCTTGCTATCAGGAAGTTCTTCCTCAAATTTAGATGAAACCTTCTTTGCTGTAGTTTATATCCATTAGTCTGACTCCTGGCATCCAAAATGACTGAAAACGTATCCACCCCATCCTCTGCATTTAGGTATTGGAATATGGCAATGATATCACCTCACGAGTGTCTGTTCTTTAATATAGCGATTCCAAGCTCCATCAACTTGCCATCATAGGACATGGTCTCCAAACCCCTCATCAGTTTCATTGGCCTACACTATAGATTGGAGGAAGCCTGAAGCAGAAAGACCAAGATCAATGATAAGGCAGAATTGTATTTGCTTTTTACTGGCTGTTTTCCCTAAATATCTGGAGACGATCCACTAGGATCAAGGCGGAAGCTCTATCTCAATAATGTCATCCTGTCAGATCTTGGAAGCTAAGCAGGGTCGGCCTTGGCTAGTATTTGAAAGGGCGACCTCCCAGGAATACTAGGGTTGTGACACAGAGGCAGGCAGTGGCAAGCCACCTCTGAAATGTTTCTTGCTTTAAAAACTAGTTTAGCTCATCACCTGGTGGTACATAACGCTAACGAGCTAGAACATGTGTCTGCCAGACAATCTTAGGATCTCCTGGCAATTCTACACACATACAATAATTCTATATGCCATACAGTAATTATTACTAGTACTGATGCAAGGTGTTATTTATCCTGCCAAGAGCATCTTCAGAGACCCTGTCTGAGTGTCCTCTAAGATTTGATAGGTCATGACTAAGGAAAGGGCCCTTTCTGCATCTGCCTCCTTCCTGAGGGCGACATATCTGTGCCTTCTGTGATATCCTTCAGGTGCCAGGCAAAGCCAGTCCTCTTTGCCTGATCTTTTCTATATAAATTTTCTTCTCCTCTTTTCCTGTTGCTGCCTGCCCTGTAGCTGTTGTGCTCTTCGAGGTCTGATTGTTTTAGCTGCTCTCGAGTTTGTTTTACTCTGGAGTTTTAAGGGGTTTTGAATTGATCGTATTGTATTTTTGTATTGACTGATCCCTTTTGGATCCTGTACTGGGAGAAAGGGGGCATAGAATCCCCCTGCCCCCCAATAAACGAATACACCTTTACATAACATCAGAACCATTTCTGTGAAATGCCAGAGTTTACCTTATCCTGTGAATATGCGTGGTATTTTAACTTCCCCAACCACCACCCTGCACAAAAAAAGTAAAATGGATTGTTCTTGATTGACAGGAATAACATGCCTGAATCCAGCAAGCTGAGAACAAAAATGGTAAAGAAGAAAGGAACACGGGCCTATGCTTGCCAGTGCAGTTGGAGATCTATAGATGAACTGACGGACTTGAGCGTGGACCGAGAGCTCCGTTGGGTTTGTCGCAAACACGCCGAGTGACGTCATCCTGCCCGTTCAGGCAGCCACTTCTGGATGAAGACCAGCTTCAGCGTTCATGGCTGATAAAACAGGCCCATGTTCTGTGCACAGAATGAATCTCGTTCTTCCAAGTATAACCTGAGTACTTTGCCTGGTCTGCAGTTCCCTTGTGAGCTAACCAAACTGGGTGGGATGGTCACCCAGAATCTCAGCAGCCTGCACCCTAGAAAACCGGACTGGCGTGACTATTTACAGTGTTGTTAGGAATCATTAGGCTCATCAGCTCCCTCCACTATTATCGGTACAAGGGGAAATGAAGGTCTGTGGCCTAGAAAGCATTTCAGAAATGGAGGATGCATGAAGTGAAATTGGACCAAGCTGTTCCTTTAGCTAGAACACTCGTTTCTTCCCCCACAGTGATACTATGTGATACACATACTAGTGATACACAGATACTATGTGTGCACCCGAAACACTAAATATTTAGGCACTTGGTATACTCAAAAGAAGGCTTTTCCAACAATGGGAGAAGATAATAAAGCCTTATCACTGGCTCTTTCTGGAAGACACATATTGAGATAAACGTTTAGTAGCAGTATTAGCAATAATGAAATTGTCTGGGATCTTGAAGCTTGCAGTTGAGCAAGAGTAACTATCAGTCTTGCAAGGAAAATGTACAGCATCCTTCAGCTGCACTCTTATGCTCATGTAGTCAATCAGTCAGTTGGCCTTTATTGGCATATAATACTGCCATAAACAATAACACACACAGAGAAGAGTAAAAAAGGGGAACCACTTTACAAAATACATAATTTTATAAAATACATCATATTACAAAATATCATTGATTATTTTTGTAGTTTTTCCTGGCACTTGTGGTCATGTATCTGGGGGTAAACCTCAGTTTACACAGTGGTATTTACCTGTGAGTAAACACATGCATGGCGTTGGGCTGCACCACTCTTTAGTGCTGCTTGCCCCCATCTCTTGCGGAGGGGATCACAAGGATTCAAAGTTGTTTGGGGTTTTTTTTGCATCAAGCGTATATATTTGTGGAAGACGGGAGGTGGGCACATGATTGGAAGGGGAGCAGAGAAGCTGTGCATTCCTTACCCACCTCTGCTCAACTTTTCAGCCAACCAGACCATGATCATCCAACAATTGTTATTAATTGTTATTAATTATAAAATGTTCATCATGCTCAAATTTTCTGTTTACATCTTTTTATCAAAATACTAACAAAAATACAGTAGTCTTGACCTGTTTCACACACACACACACACCCCTCTTCAGGGTCCAATTTAAAAAATATGGACAGTACTGTTACAGTTGTATTTAGATTTAGGAGTTTTGTCCTGAATGTAATCCTTTTTATATATAATTTTCTCGTTCTGTATATGTAACACCCCATTATTTCTCAGTATTTTGTTTTTCTGGTATCACTGGAAGCTTGAGAAAATGTGTCATGGCTTTGTTTTTGTTGAATAAGTATAGAAGGTGAATAGCAAACGGGCTTTGGTTCCATGGATTTCTTCTGCTAACAGCAGCACTGGCCTTGTACTAGCGGAAAAGTTCTAGAGGACCAACATAATCTGTATGAAGGGCTTTGTCATTCTGTTTCAATCGCAGGAGGATCCCCGACCCCAGCTTCTGAAAGGGCAGGCCACTTACAGCCGATTTCCATGACTGCTGCACTGTATGGTGATTAGTTGCTCCCCCCCCCCCAATTTCTCACAGCAATCTGTCTATTTTAATTATTTGTTTGGGGGGGGGGGAATCTACATTTAGGCATGCAAACTTTCCACTGGCTCATCCAGCCTCCCACCACGGAGAAAAGAACATACAACCATAAGCAGCATGGTCTTCCGAACTATGCCAAGGTGGAATCAGACAAATTTTATCTTTCTTGTTTCCAGTGCTCATCGGCTTTTGGATTTAATTTGTTGAAATGGCATGGGGAAAATGGTTCAAAGCATGTTCATGGTGTGAGTCAGACTGCATAGAAGGTCCCCGTTCAACCCCTGAGGTTGCCAATTAAAGGATCAAAATGTAGCAAGTGTTGAAAAAGACACCCCCCCCCCCAAAGAGCCCTGCTGTCTCACTACTATACACAGCTGGATCAATCAGTGGTCCTGCAGCACAAGACAGCTTTGTATCTGCAGGTAAAAGTTGTTTTGAGCCCCTTTGGAGGAGCACCTGTGGCTAAGTGTAATAGATCAATATAGTCCACCTTTTCTGAGCTATACATTTTCAATGGTGTATTTCAATCTGCTGTTCCAAATGAGTAGGAAGTGAAAATTCTTCATCCTCTCAATTTCAATCAGAGAGTTTAACATCAATATTTTAAAATAAAATTGATGTTCCTGGCTCAAAACAACAGAGGGCAGGTGTGCACCAATGTAGGTTTGTTTCAATGTTGTCACTGGATAAAGCCTTTCCTTCTACAGGTCATAAAAGGAACTACATAACTCAGAAAAAGCAGTCTCCTGGCTCTAGTCTGAGTAATACCAGACTATTCCATGAATTCAGTCTCTTTCTCTCTCTGTACACTACATAATATACGTATGTCAGATTTCCCCCCATATCCCTTATTGATCTCAGTTTTGTTTTTTGCTTTTAAGATTAATCAGTTCTTGCGTGTGACTATGTTTTGTTTCTTTTCTGATAGAGATTAGGGGAAGACAGATTGTATCAACCTCCAATAAGATTCTCTTGTTATTTTAATGTTTTACAGCATGTATATCCATCTCAGTTAGCAAACAGCTACGTTGAGGTCAGAACTGGTGCTTCCTGGCAGCTAAACCCCCCCCCCCCCTTCTATATGCAATTGTTGAGGAAATTCTGTTTCACAGTATCTGCAGATGTGTGCTTGTACAGGAAAGCTTATACCTTGAATAAAACTTTGTTGGTCTTAAAGGTGTCACTGGACTCAAACTTTGTTCTACTGCTTCAGACCAACATGGATACTCACCTGGATCCATCTCAGTTAGCATCATCCACTACGTCTTTAATCAGGAGTTCCTCTCTTTCTCCATGCCCACAATGAAAAGGGAAGTGTAATTTAAACTCAAATGGTGAAGATCAAAGCTATGGCAGTAGTGGAGGTACCACAGAGCAGAAATTACAGGCACTGGCTAATTACCGAGTATTAGACCAACTCAAGAAACAAGTTTTTGAGTTGCACAGAACTCTTCAAACATGTTCAAAGTGAGAATTAAAAAGTGACAGTGTTACACAGCAAGCAATGTTAGCTGAGTCTTCTGAGCAGCAGTATTGGAAAGGAAGAAGGCTTCTGCCACTTGTCAAATTACAAGTTTGGGAGGCCATGCTGGAATTATCAGGCCAGTGCATAAGGCCAGCGACAGCCAGCAAAGGCATCTGCCCAAGAATGTATGCTTGGCATCTTTCCCTTGCTAGCAGTGCTCACCCAACAGTGGCCTTGTAAAGCTGACAGTGGATAATGCAACCACAGGTTTCAGCACATTTCCTCAAATTTTGCAATGAGATGTTTACCCCAGTGCTAGAACAGGAAACCTGCCTTAAGTCAGGGTTGAAGCACATTGCTTCTAAAACCATATCTACCAAACCGTAGCACCCGTTCCCCTCAATCCACACTGCAGGGAAGGGAAAAGCACTTCCCTTTTAATTGCCATTGTTGTATCATGACAGGTACAGTCAATCCAGTTTGTGTTGGATGACATTGCACAAGAGTCTTCAGCCATTTCAGAATCAAGGCACAATCAAACCCAGCCAAATGGAAGCATTTTGAAGTGACTTTGGTTTCTGCAAAAGAGCTAAATGTATACTGAAGTCGATGCCATTGAAAGTCATGCTACTTAAGAGAGCTCAACTTTGGCTGGATCATGGGCATTATGTTGAGCCTTCATGATTGCAGAGAGGCATTTTATGCTTTCTTCAGTGAATATTTAGTTTTATATTTGAAGGAAGCCATTTCTACAAAAGGCGGCAGAATAAGCACAAAAAGTCTTCCAAACTACAGTTTGGGACCTAGTTATTTTAACGATAATGACACTAACATTAACAGCATGCAATTACAATGCAGACAGGTAAGCCATGAAAAAAAGAAACTATTCAAACATTTGCTTTAGCCACTGAAAAGCCTACTATAAAGGAAGCACATATCCTAAAAACAGCAGCTAGTGCATGCGTTTGTGTTTTTAAAAAAAAAGAGAGAGAGAGATTAAGTTTGTAAAAGTTTCAGTTCAGGTGAAAATCCAGGGTGTGAATCCAGCCATAATTAACCATTTTTAAGACTCCAGTGGAAGAACTATGCAAATGCCTAATAATGTCATCCTAGAGAGAGTTACACTCTTTTAAGTCCATTGAAGTTGATGGATTTAGAAGGGTGTAACTCTGCTTAGGATGGCATCGCTAATCTCTCCTGCTGCAACTGAGAGATGTCAGCTTTGGCTTGGATCACCGTCTTAAGTATTTGGTGGTGTCACTCTTTTAAATGCAAGATCTGTTATACCAGGTTTGAGGTTTGTTCCCTGCAGCCTTCATCAATCTCACACACACACACAAACACTCCTGTTATATTCAGACAGGGAGTTGTCATGGTGTAGGGATTAGAGTGTTGGACCAGGTCCTGAGACAACCAGGTTCAAATCCCTGCTCTGCCATGGAAGCTTCCCATGAACCCCATTCACATGTTCCAGTGACCGTACACACCGTATACGCACACATGTACACCTGATTGTAAAAAACAGCTAGGAGGCATTCATTTTGCAAATGATACCACTAGGACCTGACTGAATGAGGGGTTTAAATCATGCAATGAACATGAGACTGTCACGCTCAAGTGCACGCTGTACACAGATTGTACATGTGTTCACCGTAACTTGTGTGACCTTATGTCCCAGTCTCTCAGCCAAATCCTTCCTCCCAAGGTTGTTGTGAGGATAAAGTTGCTAAAAAAACCCAAACCCTCTGCACCTCTGAGTGACTTTACCTGACTATCCTCGTTCTCCTCTCAGCTTGTCAGCAAAAAAAGAGGCAGGGGGTGGGCTGGGGAGTCCTTGCTCTAAAAAGCAGCGGTGCCTATGAAGGGCTCCACCTGAGAATCCTGATCTATGAGTTGAAGACCACTGCTCTGGAGAACCATTTACACGGGCAACAGCAAACCCCCAAGTTGACCTCCCAAGCATTCCAAAATGCCTGCACACCATAGACCAACAGGTGTGGAAGGATTCCCTGCAAGCACCAAATGAAAGTGAATGCAGAACAAGATGTACAAGACAGTCACTGAAAATAGTTAACACTGAATGGGACAGGGCAGGGGAATCCTGGGAACGTGTCTGCCAGCTGAATGAGATCTGTGCTGAACTTCTGTTTCCCTTTTGGTTACAAATCACTTAAGCCTGAGCTCTTGACATTTGGCTTTTAGCCTATGGCTTGGCAATCTGTGGCCCACTGGTGCAGGATGAGGGGGTAGGGTTGCCAGATCCAGGTTCGGAAACTCCTGGAGATTTGTGGAGCCTAGGGAGAACCAGGAACTCAGTGGGGTACAATGTCATAGAGTCCACCCTCCAAAGCATCCATTTTCTCCTGGTGAACTGATCTCTGTAGTATGGAGATGAGCTGTACTTCTGGGGGGATCCCCAGGTCCCACCTGGAGGCTGGCACCCCTCGCTGAATAAGCTGGCCCAGTGAATCCAGGACCAGCCTAGGAGTTAGATTTGTATGATATACCCTTTGCTGTTTGTCTGTGAACTAAATTTTTGCATTTCTTTTTAAGCCACATTGAGCTCCCAGTAGGGAGAACAGTGGGGTAGAGATAAATTCCATTGTGTGGTCTTGTATATGTGGAGTAAGGTAATACAGCACTCTTTCATGGGCAGAATTCCCAATGCACACAAGAAGCTCCCATGTAAAGAAGGGGTTTCTTGTCCACTTAGAGTCTAGACTATGTTTTCCTTCTTCTGAAGTTGGGGCATAGAATTGTCCCACTTTGAAGAACAGCTTTGTGAGCACATGTGGGATCTTGGGATTTCTACCTTCAGCCACAATCCAAATACAGGCTAAATTATGTTTAAAGGTCATTGGATTTAATCAGTGGACTTAAGCATGCTTAACTTGAGTGTGGGGTTTGTCTTTTCTACTTTAACTCAAGTTAATTTATATGACCCACCCCCACCCCCGCACACACCAATTCAGTCATTATTTTAATGGTGTCCCAGCATGAAAGACTGCTCTTGAGTCAAAGGACAGACGGTCCTTCTTTGCTCCACTTGCATTTTGGTCCCAATTCTCTGATGCGAAAGCATGTGGTGTTTGATTGCTATGTGGGGGGGGGGGGGAGAGATGAGATTTGTTATCATCCAGATTGTGCAGAGAGTTACATCCATAAATCCCTGTGCATGATGAGATGAGAAGACCATCCCTGCATTAGAGTGTGTTTTAAAATAATCCCTTCAACTGTTAAAAAGGGGTACTTCTGTAATTGCTTTGCCACTGAAGCAGAACGTGTATTTACCAAAGGGGGGGGGGTGAGGCCTAGATCACTCATCCCTCAGGTACACCATGAGAGGCTGCTTCTTCACCAAACGGTTACCCGGGCACAAGATGTGTGTGAGAGAGAAAAAGCTGGACCACTGCAATAAATCCAAAATAATCCCCTAGGAATTAGTTTTAGTTTACATTTGTGTAACTGAGAAGAGAATTCTCTGACAATCCCACCAGAAATCCCATTAACTTCAACAAAATCCTTTAGCTATGATACCTATATGATCTGAATGATTTAACAAAGGAAATCTCATTCTGCAGAATGTGGACTGGCCTTGTTTTCAGAAATGGCGGGGAGGGGGGGGATAGGTTAGAGGCCAGAGGCATATCTCCCTGACCTATGATTGTCTGAAGAGTGGGTTGTTCCTGTTTCTGTCTCTCCTTTGCAGCCACCAGCCAGCCAACCTTTATCTGCCTCCATCTTCAGCTTTCCATCCTTCCCCTTCCATGACAGCTTCTGCTCTGGGAAAATTCTGTGTGGTGCAGGCTGCAAGCCAAGGCCCAGTTGTGCAATGGGGAACCTGCAAAGCCTTGCAGGAAGTATCTCATTTTCCAGCTATTTCCTCTTTTGCTTGCCTGAAAGCCCCCATAGCCTTTCCCCTTTTTCTGCTTCCATATCACCTTCCTACCCACCAGTCACCTTCTTTTATTGATCCCCATCTTCAGTTTTCCCTCCTTCCCTTCCCCTGATATCCTCTCCTTGAGAAAACTCTGCTTGGTGCTGGCGGCCAGCCAAGGCCCAGTTGCATAGAAGGAAATCTACAAGGGTTTGTGGGAGACATCTCATTATCCCCTCCCCACACTATTTCATCTTTCCCTCCACTCGATACTCTCCTTTCCAACCAGCAAGCAACATACCTTTTACCTGTCCACCATCTTCAACTATATTTATTATTTATTTATTTCATTTATACCACACCTTTTCCATAATGGGGACCCAAAGCAGCTTATAACAGTCTCCTCGCCTCCATTTTATCCTCACCTCCATTTTATCCTCACAACAACTCTGTAAGGTAGGTTAGGCTGAGAGTGTGTGACTGACCCATTTTTTTCTTCAGCAAATAATTTTCCTGCTACAGAGAAACTAACAAGTTCTTTCAAAGCTGTTCTCTCAAGAGCAGTTCTCAAAAGAGCTCTCTCAGCCCCACCTACCTCACGGGTATCTGTTGTGGGGAGGGGAAGAGAAAGGAGATTGTAAGCCACTCTGAGACTCCGAATAAAGGGCAGGTATAAATCCAGTATCATCATCTTCTCTCTTCATGCCAAGGCTGCTGTTGAACAGTAGCAATTAAGTCAGGCCTGGGTAGTAAGTTGCCCATCGGGTGCTGCCAGGCCTGACCATGGATGAGTCCTTCCTTAAAGGACAAAACAGCCTGGGAAAGGGCTCTGCCCCCCTTCCCCAGCCTCCTATGACAGAAACCAAGGCTTGAAGGCTGGCGATACATTAATAGTTGCCTAGCAATGGGCATTCATTTCTTAAAGCTACAGGTGCTATTTCTATCAGTTTGAGGCAGGGAGGTTAATCCCCAGTGGGGCTTCCCCCCCAGATTTTTCTGCAAATCTGGGGCTTTTCTCAGGTTTGTAGAAGGATGTGTCTTGTCTATCCATAGCTCCAATTTCTGGCTTTAAATATCCACAAATGGGGCCATATTGAGAATTATATATATTGATAATCCAGGGGGAAAGAAGCTAATGTACTCCAGACCTAATAAGTATGATATGGGGATTTTCAGAGAAACCTTATTACTTTTTTACCTTGCCATTTTTTTCTTCAGCAAATAATTTTCCCGCTACAGAGAAACTAACAAATTGTAGACTCTTGGCAATGTATCAGAAAGGATTTTGAACTGACTGAAGTTCAGCTTGCACAGCTGCACTGGGAAGAAAAGGTCACAGATGCTCCCAATGCAGAACAATAGAAAACAGAATCTCTCCATTTATGTGTTGGTGGTTATATAACTACAGGGCCAGGTTAAGTATTATCTGAAGGCCACTGCCAAATGCGAGCCCCTGAAGAATGTCTAATTGGGTCTCAGTGCTTAATTTCTAAAACAAGAGGTATCAAGACCACGATGCCTACCTCATTTGTAGAGTTTAGCAAAGAAAAACTCATTCTGCAGATTGTGGATTGGCCTTGTTTTTCAGAAACGGGGGGGGGGGGGGATTAGGTCAATGGGCAGGCAATGAGTCATCTCTCCCTGATATAAAATTCCCTGAAGAATATTCCATTAAAGTCTCTTGCTTTTAGAAGAAAACAGTCGGACAGGGGTTAGGGTTAGGGATGAAAATGGCTGGGCGGGGGGGGGGGGGGGGGGGGAGGAAAAGCTAATGAGCCCCAGTCTGAATAAAGAGCCTCTCTGTGTGAATCCCAAGTAAGTGGAATATTATATTAAGTGACAGGCCCACTTCTCATGTTTAAAGGCATTCTTTCTATTCCTGCATATATTCCAGGACCACCTTCAACCACTGGAAACAAGAGCCACAGTTCAAACAATTGAAGTGACCTCCGCCCCCCTCCCCAGTACAGATATTGGCCATCTTTGTCTTGGATCCCACAGGGCGTTTCTGCTGATGGAAGGATTCCTATCAGTGGAGTATAAGTTCATCACCTCTCCCTTACCACTGCAGCAGCCCAAAAAGACCACCTAAATGCTACATGGGGGGGGGGGGGGCATGGAAGGGTTACAGCAGGAGGGCAACATGAAGGAAGTCATGCTCTAGTTCCAGAAATTCTTCTTCCAGTGAAAATGCTTGTCGGGATCCCTCCCTTTAAACCCATCTTTGTTTGAATTCCCCATTATACCTGAGGGGTGGAACTCTTTGCTGGCTTATTCCACAGCTACATAAAACAATAGGTTGGGTTCTATGACTCTATAGTAAAGCACTGCTGTTAGTGGAGCAGGTAAGAGCAGTCCTACCCGTTACTTTACAGTCAAGAGCAATGCTCCCTCTAAGCTGTAGAGTCTTGTGAGCAAAAATTCTACTTTGTGAGCTACTGGCATTAAAGTTGTGAGCAAGCAATTTGGCTACTGCATCAATTAGTTTGCTCTAGAGTGGGGGTGGCCAAAGTGCGGCTCGGGAGCCACATGCAGCTCTTTCACACATATTGTGCAGCTCCTGGCAGGGCAGCTGGGGAAGCGGAGAGGAGGCATACTTCTTCTCCCTCCCTCCCATCAATTTATTTCCTTGTTTCTCTCTGTCTGTCTCTTTCTTTCCACATCTTTCATTCTTTCTTTCTACCTCTCTCTCTTAAGACAAATATCATTAGCAAAAAAATAAATATCACTGGACAAATAAATATCATTATCAATATCTGTTTATACCCCTTTTGTTTTTAATTTTTGGCAATCTCATTTAATGTTAATAAAAAGCAAATTTGCATATTTTAAAATTAAAACGTGTAATATTTGTTCATATCTTGCGGCTCTCAAACATCTGATGTTTGTTCTATGTGGCTCTTACACTGAGCAAGGTTGGCCACCCCTGCTCTAGAGCCATCCTTCCTGAGCTGAGACAAAAATGTGTGAGCCAGAGGTTAAAAAACTGTGAGCTAGTTCACACTAACTCAGCTTAGGGGGAACACTGGTCAAGAGCATGCCTGATTCTGCTTCATCCCATTTCTCTAGACAGAGGGGCAACGGACTGCTTGCAAAAACATTATGTCAAGGTTTAAGGTATGTAGACAAAACAAGGGGAAAACATAGTTTGCCAGTTATCAAAAACAAGTGAACACCTTGAATGCAATTAACAAGTCTTATATCAATGCCTTTAAATAAATATTTTGAAATACCAAACGAGAGTGTAGTCTTAATATAGATTCAGTTACCAAAGTTTTCTTATGCCAACTCCAAAAGTATTTAATACAAAGTCAAAAGTTCCTTGCCAGAGTTACAATGTAACACATAAAGTTCCCAAACTCTCAAAATGCAACAATCATGAGCTATAAATCAAGGTTACAATGTAACACTACTAGTTCCAAAGTTCTCAGTATGACAAATTTATATAACAGATCAACAATTGGAAGTTATACAGCGACATGTATCCTAGGCGTATAAACATGTTTCCGTCCTCTTTTTGAAAGCCGCATCTCCCTTCCATTGTGGAGATCAAAATCCAAGTTGGAACCAATGCTGTAGGAAATCTCTTTCAACCAGTAACCTCCCAGCTAACAAGCACTTCAGTGCAACGTATCAGTCCTAGCTGTTTTTGAATGTTCATGGTGATTACTAATTTTATTGTCTGTTCATGTATATTTGGATATTTCAATAAAATGTTTATCTGTTTAAAAAAAGACTATACACTTGTTTGGTATTTCAAAATATTTATTTAAAGGCACTGATATTTTTTTATTTTTTTAAAAAAAAAATCCGTATAGTCAAAACGATGGTATTCCCAGTAGTAATGTATGGCTGCGAGAGTTGGACCATAAGGAAGGCCAAGCGCTGAAGAATAGATGTGTTTGAATTATGGCACTGGAGAAGACTCTTGAGAGTCCCTTGGACTGCAAGGAGATCAAATCAGGCAATCCTATAGGAAATCAAACCTGACTGTTCCTTGGAAGGCCAGATACTGAAGCTGAAGCTCAAATACTTTGGCCACTGAATGAGAAGGGAGCACTCACTGGAGAAGACCCTGATGCTGGGAAAGATTGAAGGTCAAAGAAAGGGACGGCAAAGGATGAGATGGTTAGACAGTGTCATCGATGCAACGAACATGAAATTAAGCAAACTCCGGAACACAACAGAAGATAGGAGGGCCTGGCGTGATGTGGTCCATGGGGCTGCGAAGAGTCGGACTCGACTGTTTGACTTAACAACAACAACAAATTGTCTTTGCAAGGCTTCAGGTACGGCAATGCACAAAGAGATTCACAAGCATAATATCTGAAGTGCAGTTCCATATCTCAGAAGTGATCCTCAGCCAGGATTCCTGATAAATTCCTATTCCTTTCTTTTACGATTGCAGTCAGTGCCCACATTGCCCACATGGGCTTATATCCCTTCAAGATGCCAATGCCATCATGGCACACACCAACGTTTTGAAATGTCCCAACACTTAAGTCCTTAAGCAAACACCAGCAAGACACTGTATCTTCCCCAGTTAGACAGGTAGTTCTTGGAGGGCAACAAGACAGTTCACCTGACTGAAATCAACTCTTTTGACCAATCATATCTATCATTAGACAATGAGCAAAGTAAAGTGCAAGTTGAAATTTCTCCATCTGTCTGTCTTTCCAATGAGATTGGGAGCCTTTCTCGCTACTGGAGCTTCACGCAACAGGGAAAGGATAAAAAGTGTGTGGGGGGGAATAATTCAGAGTGCTGGTAGTGACCTTTAAAGCCCTGTCTAGCTTGGAACCAATCTACCTTAAGGAGTGCCTTACGAACCTAGTGTCCTACATAGGGAGCTGCTGTGGCTCAGTGGTAGAGCATCTCCTTGGCCTGCAGAAGGTCCTAGGTTCAACCGGCAGCTATTAGAAAGGATCAGGTGGTAGAGGATGTGAAAGGCCTCTGCTTAAGACCTTGGAGAGCTGCTGCCAATGTGAGCAGACGATACTGACTTTGATCAACCAATGGTCAAATGCAGTAGAAGGCAGTTCCATTATGTACTCCAGTCATATTAGGAGGTCCTTCTTTGGGTGCCCTGCCATCTGAGGTTAGAGGCAGCAAGCCAAGTAAAGGCCTTCTATGTCATAGTGCTGACGTTCTGGAACTCCATCCACAGGGAGATCTCTCTCTCTCTCTCTCTCTCTCTCTCTCTCTCTCTTGTTGCCCTTCCCCAATACAGCAGCCCCTTCCCCCCCTCCCCAGGATGTTTTTCAGGGCCAAAAGGCATGTTGGGAACACCAGTCACAGAGCTCTTGTTACATATTTTGAGAGAGAGAGAATGAAAAATTATTACTCCTTCAAAAGCTTCCTCCTCCTCCTCCTCCTGACAAAATGAAATGGAATTTGGTCCCGGAAAATGCAAGTAGAATCAAGTTATTGTGACTTTGTTCTGTATATGCAGGACATTAAACTTGGACACACCCAAAGTAAGTTATACAAATATACTAAAAAAAATGAGAGTAGAAACACATGACTGCCAGTAAGTCAGTCCACTGTGATTTAGGTATCTGGGCAAGAAACAAACTGACAGCAGCGATCTCTGGCCTTCTGAAAAGCGGACTCAGTGTGCTCTGAGCAGGCTCTGGAGACCATGTTTCTGAGTGTGTTTCTTCCATCCAACCCCACCCATCCTGTATACAAACCGCTATTTTGTTTTGGGGGGGGGGTGAAGGGGAGGAGGGAGGTGGATGTATTACAGTAGGTGCTCAAAATAGCTCCTTTCAATCGGAACTCTGCTCGTTTACCAGTCGTAATTATACTTTGCAGTCATACTTAATAGCCAGGGACTGGGCTCTCTTCAAACCAACTCTTGTCAAAAATCTACCTAGCAAAAAGCAAAAGAAAACAGGGAATTGCAGAGCCAAAGGCATTCCTCTAGATGTGGAGCACACACCAGCCCCAGTCAGTTGCTCCAGTGACCAACTCCCTCCCTCCCTGATTACTTTCAGTCTATCAAGTATGTTTATATCCCACCATTCCCAGAAGTAGAGAGAGCACCGACATGGTTCTCCTGTCCCCGTAACCTGGCATCCAAACTAATTCCGGCTCATCATCCAGCAAAGTGGTGGTGTAAAGTGTTGTCAAGTTGTAGCTGACTTAAGATGACCCCACAGGGTTTTTAAGGCAAGAGATATTCAGAGGTGGTTTGCCATGGCTTGCCTCTGCGTAGTGAACCCTGAACTTCCTTGGGGGTCTCCCATCCAAATACTAACCAGGGCCCCGACCCTGCTTAGCTTCTGAGATCTGATGAGTTTGGGCTAGCCTGGGTCATCCAAGTCAGGGTGTCCAGGGTGTCAATCAGAAATAGAACAGGCATCATTTGTTCTGTGGTTAAATGTTGCAAAAGTTCAGGTCATGTCACTTCAGGCTCAGCTCAAGCACTTTAAGGCACGATGGTCTTTCTCCTGAGAGACTCACTCCAGATCAAGTATTAATTTATCTGCAAGCTGCGCAAAAGCAGCCCTCCTTTCTCTTTCTGGCAGCCTTTTGCAGGCAAATGTCACCCCTCCCTTAGCTTTCTGTTACGTCAGTAGCTCTACCAGCCAGTGACCTTCTGTTTTCTGGACATCTCTTGCAATTTTATGGTTTAAAAGATTAATGCTGCTGATGCCACCCCCTGTGAAGCAATCTGGTCCCCATCCCATTCTTTTTGTGCTTTGTGGCTGGACTGCTGGTGGTGGCAGAAAATTCCGTCAAGTCACAGCCGACTTATGGCAGCTCCATAGGGTTTTAAAGGCAAGAGATGAACAGAGGTTTGCCATTCCCTGGCTCTGCACAGTGACCCTGGTCTTATCAGCAGTCTCCCATCCAAGTTCTAACCAGCCCCAGCCCTGTTTAGTTCCCGAGATCTGACAAGATCGGGCTACCCTGGACCATCTAGGTATTACTGATGTTCATCTCCAACTAAGACATTTCTATCCTGCCCTTTCTCCAAGCAGCCCAGAAACCATATGTGTTTCTTCCCACTCTCTTTCTATCCTCTCAACAAGCCTGCAAGATAAGCTAGGCTGACAGAGAAAACAACTTGCTGAAGGTCATGTTCATGGCTGAGTGGAGATGTGAATCCATGTTTTCCAAATCCTAGTTTGGTATTCTAATTACTATACAACATTGGCTCTGTGCCAGGCCTCCTGGCAAGTTACCTGCAGGCAGCTCAGGTGCCAGTGGGGAGGAAATGGGCAGCGGAGTGCGTGCTAGCATTGTGCCAGTGCGTTTACATCACTTCCAGTAAGAATGGAAGTGGCATGGTAGATGCTCTGGCATTTTACAAAAACTCTATGGTAAAACCATAGAGTTTTTGCAAAATGCTAGAGCATTTAAAGACATCGGTTCTGGTTTTTTACAGGAAGTGATGTCAGTGCGCTAGCATGCCCCTGGTGTTCCAGGCCCCACTCCCTAATTTCTTCTGGGGGTTGCCAACTGTGGCCTGTCAATCCTAAAACTATTCTTCTAAATAGAAATTATGATCAGCACTGTCCCCAGTTGCACTGTGGTGGGCTTGCTGACTGCTAAGCAACTGCATTTGGAACACTGTCTACATTAAATTTATAATATTCCCCATATTTAGCTGGCCGAAACAAGTCATACATAAAGAGAGCTGAAAGTAAAATTCAGATGTATTTAAAATTCAGCAACATTTTAGAATGCAATTTAGATTTTTTTTTTAATTCCATGCTGAATATATAAAGATGCCTTGCCATGAGACCATTGTTTCATTCAATGTAATCTCTGACTGACAGATGCTCTTCAAGGTCTCAGTCAGTGGTTATGCCCTGGAACCTCAGATCATTTAATTGGAGGTGCTAGTGATTAAACCAGGGATTTAGGTATATACATGCGATTATAAATACAGGAACACAAAACAGAACAAACAAACAGCGAGAGAAGTGAGAAACCACATGAAACAGAGACGCTGGGTTATTATTTCTACACTTTCAGTTTAGAACTGAAGCATACATTGAATTATTCAGGAGGTTCTTATTCATTTTGGCTATACGACCAATTAATATTCCGTTCATCCCATTTTGCATATTGTAGTGACAGAATGCATAATGCAGAGACCAGGAACTGGTAATGTGTGGATTTGCCCTTAGCTCAGTTGCCCTTAGTTTGGTCTGGAGCAGGGGTGGCCGAACATTTTGGTCTGAGAGCCACACTGAGATATCAGTGGCATTTGGTGCGCCAGGCCAAGATCTGCCCCACTTCACAAAGCCCTGCCTGAGAGGCTCAGCCAGCAGTTCCACGCCCACTTCTTCAGGGACCACATGAAAAGGGTCTGCAGGCTAGCAGTGGCATGTGAGCCATAATTCGGACGCGTGACTTAGACATCACTGCTGTGCACGATGTTTCTGGCTGCTGTTTCTACTGAAGTTACTTTAAACCATTCTTCATTCAGTTAGCCATTATTTACAAACCTAAAATATGACACATTATCGTCCTCTGTTTGGAACCTTTTTATCAAGAGGGGGCAGTTTTCCATGGCAATAGATGCCTAACAAGCCAGAGATGATGCCACTGGGCATTCAAGCAGCATTTGAAAACCACGATTGTTATTTTAATGAAAGAGGCATAATCTATACAGACTGCTGGCCATTTTTTTCAAAATGTACTACTTCCTTTTTCATATTCACTGGCCTGCCTGGGCATGAAATGTATGACCGCTTGAGTTTTTGTTGCAATCTTGACCGCTGGAGATTTTCTTTTCAATTTTTTAAAATTTGGAAATTAAGTTCTGGGAACAGTAGGACACCCCTGCTCTCCTTGGGCTGCGAGTGATCCAGAAATTCCCAGTGATGCTGAACCAGGAAAACGAGCCTTCCCACGTCTTCTGAACCACTCGCTTCCTCCCCTTTTTGCAGCTAGGAAATGGTGGGACTGGACACGAGATAATCTGTCATCATATGGCTACGTGAAAACCCAGTCTGCGAATCACGTTAAACATTGACGGAAAAGATTAAACATTTCTTGCAGTGCTTCTGTGGGTCTCTGGAATGTGGCATGCATTCAAAAATGCTTCATACCCGCAAAGAAAAACAACTCTGACTTCAGTGGGCCAGAAGAAGCGTCTTATTATGCTTAGGATAGAATACAGTATTACAGAACTTTCAGCTTAAAACCTTCCTCATGTTTGACTTCATTCACCCCTCATAAAAAAAACCCCTCCTTTCAATTTAGTTAAACACATGCGGGAGCTCCTTATCTACAGCCCTAAATAAAACTATTCCCCTTTTTATTTTTGCCGCCAAGTCACAGCTGATTCATGGCAACCCCGTAGGGTTTTTAAGGCAAGAGGCATTCAGAGGTGGTTTGCCATTGCCTGCCTTCATGTCGTGACCCTGTGAACTATGGGACTGAGAGGCAGTGTGGTTCAAGAGGTTCTTCGGCCAGAGAGCCTTGAGTTCAAACCTTTATTCCCTTGCAAACCCACTGAAGCGATGATCATACAGACGGACATATTGTGCATTGCTGCACAGAATGGTGTGAGTTATTTCTGAACAAATTGTTTAATAAACTGGGACTACAGGTTAAGGGATGGGGCTGCAGAGGCTCAAGTGGTTAAGACACTGAACTGCAGACCGGAAGGTCAGTAGTTTAGCAGTTTGAGACCTGAGTGCTGCATGACGGAGTGACCTTCCATCTCTGGTCCAGGCTCCTGCCAACCTAGCAGCTCTGAAGCAAGAAATTTCAAGTAGATAAATAGGTACCACTTCAGTGGGAAGGTAACAGCGTTCTGTGCGCCTCAGCATCTAGTCATGCCGGCCACATGACCACGGAAACGTCTTCGGATAGCGCTGGCTCTTTGGCTTGGAAACAGAGATGAGCACCGCATCCCTAGAGTTGTATTAGACTGGCTTTCGAGCAAGGGAAACCTGTACCTTTACAGGTTAAGGGCTCATGTGTTTTGAGGCTATTTTGGTTCTGGTGTGTTACTTTCATAGAATCATAGAGTTGGAAGGGGCCCATCTAGTCCAACCCCCTGCCCAGTATTAAAGATGACAAAATATTGTTCCAGATGGCAGCACTCTCAACCGGTGCACTAGACAGACATCCATAACCTCTACCCCAGCAGCAGGGATTCCGACATAACTGGAGCTAGCCGTTTTCAAACAAATCCTGGACCTCGCATGGGTATCAGTACAATAAAGTGATTGTAGTTATGGGCAGTTACATTTACATTGGCCTCAAGTGTGCATACTGTAGGAGTGAAGAGCATGAAGAAGATCACATATACTAAGATGAAGTATCTTCCAAACGAGGTTGGAGTAACCTCAGCAAACATCACTATTACTTGCAGTTCTCCGTTTGCCTGACTGTCTGCAAAACAATGAACTTCTCCACTCCCAGGTATGTGGGGGAGATGACTATAAGGATGATGTAACATTTTCCCATCTGAAAATGCAACTGAAGTGAGAAACCAACAAGCCTGTTCCGCCCTTCGTGCTTCCTTCTGTGCTTGGTGGCTACTTCCCTGTGTCGACTGAAATTTCTTTTTAGCCTGCCATCTGGAACCAGTCCTTTGGATGCCATGTGCTTTGGGCTATCCAAGAGAAATATGCAGTAAAATACTACCAATGCAAAGTAAGTAAATAAATAAACAAACAAACAAACAGCAAGTGGCGGTCTAATTTAAATTTCATCAAGTGGGCAAGCCAGTATTTTGCTCCAGTTGCTGCATTTTATGCCCTGGAATGCATTTTCATTTCAAAAAGACACTTCCTGTCATTGGGGGAGGGGGGTCTTCTTTAGGAACAAAGTAGAAACTACATATGAAAATCACATGGGGAGATCTGCCCGATTTCAGGGAACGGTTGTTCCTAGCACTGTGCCCTACGCTGTGGATAACAGTTACGTTAACCCACTGAGGACCCGAAGGTTCCTACTGTTTACTGTTTCTCAGAAAGAAACTTTGGCAAAACAGGTAAATGTTACACTACAGTAACGAGACTGTGGTCTGTGGCAAGAGCATCACACAAGCTTATTTGCAGCAACTGGAAAAGAACATTGCTTGAGAGGAAGATCCTAACAGGATTTGCCAGAAGTCACTGTAGCTTGAGAGGTAAGTGGTGGGCAAGAAGATATGGCAGCCAACTAACCCTGCAGCAGTGCTAGAAATTCAGCTGTGGTTGTAGAAAGCAACTGCAGCATTGCTTAGAAGAAGAAGAAGAAGAGATTGGATTTATACCCCGCCCTCCACTCCACAAGGGAGTCTCAGAGCGGCTTACAAACTCCTTTTCCCTTCCCCTCCCCATAACAGACACCCTTAGGAAGGCAGAAGATGTTTGTACATCCGGTGTGTGCTGAAGAAGGTGGGCAGTTGCCTTTCGGTAGGCAAAGGGACACTTGTGATGCTCTCAGACAAAGATTAGAGAGGATCGTATGACTATTTTGGTGCTGTTGCAAGTTTTGATAGATCTAGGTTGAGCGATCTAGAAAAGCCCTCTGTTGGTCAGGCATGAGTCACAATTTTAATGAAAGTTGGACTAGATAACTCAGTTTCATGTATTAGTAGGACTTTTTGCCTATGGTAGATAGAGCAAATGTAAAAGACAGGATCCTCCTTCACTTCACTATTATGCAAAAATAATTCCTTAAAGAGGAAGGCCTAACTGAAGCACAGATCAATCCCAAACTCAAGTTGCCCAAGAGTCCACAGTACAGCAAAGCTTGTTTCCTTCCAAATCAAAAACCTTCCTTGGGTGAGAGGGAGGACAATGAGAATGACAGGATTTCACTGAGACAACACATATTGAAAAGCATCTCCCACCCCGGGCCACAGGCAGAGAAAAGTCATTTTAAAATCTGTTTAAAAATTACCTACACATGCAACTGCAAGCACACACACAAGAATAGCTTACCTTTCAGTTGATTTGAATGTGAACAAAGGCCATACCTCTCTGTTACTCTTTCGGGATCTCTTGGCAGCATTTGATGTCGTGGACAAGGCCATCTGGTTGAGGTGTTTGGAGGCAGAAGCAGGGGTTAAGGGTTATGCTTTACCTTATGGGCAGGTCTCAGAGGGTTGCTGTTGGGGGCCAGCTGTCATCAGTGTGGGATTTGTGGGGTTCCTCAGGGCTCAGTCCTATGCCCTATGCTATTCAATCTCAATGTAAAGATGGCAGGAGAAACTTGCATGGGTTTAAAGTAGGCTGTCATTAATATGCTGATGACACACAGCTCTGTTGTCAGGTTCCCTGTCGTGTTTTTGATCCCCTGTGGCTGTTCCGGTTGCAGGTCCCGGTGGGAGCTCGGCATCCGTCTCTGCTCTGACGGTTCCTCCCCCCCCCCCCACTGCTCCCTCCTCTGGGTGAGCTCATATGTTTTGCTAGACTTCAGTTATCTATGTTGACTATTCTTGTAACCTTGGGCAACTGGGCTCTGCTTCTCCAGGTGTCTTTTGCGGGGGCCTGCAAGTAGATTACACACAGGGTCGGGGTGGAAATGTAGTTTCAGCTTGCACACCTTTTTTCCCTGAGAAAGTAACGGAAGTATTTTGGCGCTTGATTCTTTTTATTCTGATTGGCACCCAAGCCTCTGTTCTTGTTTGAATACAGTATATGAATCCTTTCCCCATTGTATATGGTATCACAAACAACGCAAGTGTCCCTGAAAGACCATTAAGAAATAAAGACTTTGTTTTAACCTACAAGGCCTGACTTATTGGATCTAATCAGAAGTCTCACATCTGTATGTCTTTATCCAAACCGCCTGATGCTGCTGTGTTCTGAGATCCTGAACTAGTTCCTTGTTGCTGTGGTTTACTGGTTAAGAGTGAGCAAGTTGAAACTGAGTCTTGACAAGACAGAAGTAATGCTGGCTGGGAAAGCTAAAGTCTTGATGGACAATGTGCTCCCCATCATTGATAGGGTCCAGATGATGCTCACTGACTTAGTTAAGAGCTTAAGGGTTACACTGGAGCCAGTGCTATTACTGGAGAAGCAAGTTAATGCAACTGCAGAAAAGGCATTTGGGCAGCTTCTTTTAGCCTAGAAGATAGCCCCCTACCATGACTTGACTGATCTGGCCACGCAGATCAATGCCATGTTTACATGAGACTAGACTACTGTAATGAACTATATATGGGTCCACCCTGAAAGACAACTCAGAAACGGCAGTCAATGCAGAATGCCACAACCCAGTTACTATCAGGCACCAGGTGGGACGCGCACATTACATTGATTCTGCAGGTACTCCATTAGTTACTGGTATCGGCTACTGAGTTCAACTCAAGGATTTGATTATCACCTACAAAGTCCAGACTGGCCTTGGACCCACATGCCTGCAGGACCTCCTCTCCCACTGAACTCTACTGTGCCAGCTTCAGTCATCTAAGCAAAACCTTCTAAAGGTGCCGCCTTGTAAATGGGCAAGATCAGCAACTGTCCATTCATGCACATTCTCACTGGTGACTCGTACCTTTTGAAACAGCCTGCCTGAGGAGGTCAGGAAGGCTCCCACAGTTCTTTCATTCCACAAAATGTGCAACATTATAATGTTCAAGAAGTAGAAAAGAGTAAGAGTGCAGTAGTACCGTAAAGACTAACAGAATTTGTGGTAGGGTATGAGCTTTTGTCACTGCTCACTTCTTTAGATACAGTTAGAATGTGAGTCCATCTGTCCTACATACTGGAAAGTGGAGTGATTTCAGATGCCAAATGACATCATCATCATCATCATTATGCAAATGACAATAGAAGGTGTGATTGGATTAGGTGTGATATGCAAAGAGGTAGTAGGAATGGAGAAATCAGCATTGGTAATGAGACAGGAAACCTAGGTCTCAATTCAGTCCAAGTGGAAGAATTGTCTTGAGCTTCGCTATCAGTTGCAATTCAGCAGTCTCTCTTTCTAATCTCCCTGTGATATTCCTTTGTAAGATAACTGCTACTTTTAGGTCAGCAACTGAATGTCCTGGAAGGTTAAAGTGTTCCCCCACTGTTTTTTGAATGTTGTGGGTTTTGATGTCAGATTTATGTCCATTAATTCTTTGTCGAAGGGACTGGCTTGTTTGTCCAATGTAGAGGGTGGAAGGGCTTTGCTGACATGTGATGGCATAAATCACATTAGAGCATGAGCAGGAGTAGGAACCTGAGATGGTATGTCTGATGTTGCTGGGTCCACTGATGGTGTTGCTAGAATCTATATAAGAGCGAAGTTGGCATCGTGGTTCGCTGCAGGCCTTGGTACCAGAGGGCATTTCTGGAAAAAAAAATTCAAGAGGGCATTTTTAAAAAGAGATTAAAACTCCAGAAGAATGAATGGGCCAGCAGGACACCATTGTAATGGAATAGGATCATAATACACTACAGTGATATTGGAGTCATTAGTGAAAATCATAAATTCCTCCCTGACTGAGGGGGCTCTCCCTAGGCCTTTGAAGGAGGCGGTTATTAGACCTCTGCTCATAAAACATTCACTGGCTAGGGGTGAAGTTGCCAGTTATAAGCCAGCCTCCCATTTACCTATTCTAGGGAAAGTGATAGAGTATTGGGGGGGTAGAGTAGTTCCAGGGCTTCCTGGATGACACATCTGTCCTTAACACATTTCGATCTGGGTTCGGGCTTTAGTTGCACTGGTGGATGATCTTTGTTTAGAGCTGGACAGGGGAAAACTTCTCTGTTGATACTGTTGGAACTCAATGGCTTTTGACACAGTTGACCACTCCATTCATACCCACAGGCTTCAATATAGAATTGGTATTCTGTAACCTCACAGTTGGTTTAATGCAATGTACTCTGCATGACGCTGCCCTCAAAGACAACCAGGAAATTACAAGAAGAAGAGATTGGATTTATACCCCATCCTTCACTAGGAGTCTCAGAACAGTTCACAAACTCCTTTCCCTTCCCCTCCTCACAACAGACACCCTGTGAGGTAGATGGGGCTGAGAGAGCTCTGACAGAAACAGCTCTTAAGAGAGCAGCTCTGACAGAACTATGGCTTGCCCAAGTTCATCCAGCAGCTGCGAGTGGAGGAACATAAGAACATGAGAAGCCAATATCGGATCAGGTCAATGGCCCATCCAGTCTAACACTCTTTCACACAGTGGCCAAAAATACCAGGTGCCATCAGGAGGCCCACCAGTGGGATCAGGACACTAGAAACCCTCCCACTGCCCCCCCCCCCAAGCACCAAGAATACAGAGCATCACTTGCCCCAGACCAAGAGTTCCTATCTATACCTTGCAGCTAATAGCCACTGATGGACCTCTGCTCCATATGTTGATCTAATTCCCTCTTGAAGCTGTCCATGCTTGTAGCTGCCACCACCTCCTGTGGCAGTGAATTCCATGTGTTAATCACTCTTTGGGTGAAGAAGGACTTCCTTTTATCAAATCAAATCCAGTTGTCCCAGATTAGAGTCCATGCACTCATCCACTACAACTGGTCCAGAATGCAGCAACCCATAGCCTCCAAAAACATATCTTGCTCAATTTGGAACAGCTTCATTGGCTGCCAGTCTGCTTCCAAGTTCAATCCAAGGTGCTGGTTATGACCTTTAAAGGGCTTCATGACCTGAGACCCACATATTTGAAGGACTGCCTTCTTCCATATGTCTCTGTGCATCAGCTATGGTTGTCAGGCTGCCATTTGTTCACTATCCCACCATTCAGGGTGGCCCATCTGGCATCCCCTTTTTTGAGGGGCCTTTTCTATTGTTTTTCCGGCTGTATGGAATGGGCTTCCTGAAAAGGTGAGGGGGTGTTTGTCAGGGCTTTATGAGGGAGTTTTGAATTGACAGGCATCTTTTAAGGGAGAAGAGGCAGAGAGAGCTTTGAGAACATAAGAAGAGCCCTACTGGATCAGACCAGTGGTCCATCTAGTCCAGCATCATGTCACACACAGTGGCCAGACAGTTCCTCTGGAGGGCAAACAGCAGGGCATAGAGACCGGGGCTTTCCCCTGATGTTGCCTTCTGGTTCTGGGATTCATAATGCTTCTGAATGTGGAGGTTCCTCTCAGTCACCATGGCTGCTAGCCATTGATAGACTTGTCCTCCATGAATCTATCTAATCTCATTTGAAAGTTGTTTATTCCTGTGACCATCACTACATCCTCTGGCAGCAAATTCCACATTTTAATCTCTCTGTGTAAAGTAGTATTTCCTTTTGTTTGTCCTGAACCTAATGCCCATCAATTTAATTGGATGCCCTCATTGGATGCCCTTCTAGTATTTTGGGAGAAGGAGATTTATCTGTGTCAACTCTCTACCCCCTGGGTAATTTTATAAACCTTTATCATATCCCTCAGTCATCTCTTTTTTAAACTGAAAAGTCCCTGACTCTTCAACCTTTCCTCCCAGGGAAGGTGCTCTAACCCCCTAATCATCTTGGCTGCCCTCCTCTGTACTTTTTCCAGCTTGGCAATGTCCTTTTGGAGATACAGTGACCAGAGCTGTATTCCAAATGAGGCTGCACCATAGACCTATGCAGGGTTTGTTATTTTATTTTTATTTGGGGTTTTAAACTGAAAATGTTTTAAACTATTATTGTAAGCCTCCTTGAACTACTAGGAAAGGCAGGATATAAAGGATCTCACACAGTTGCCTTTTGATTGCCTTTCTGATAGCCAATGAAATAAAAATAACTCCAGGGGAGTAACATTTTAGTTCAGAAATCAAAAGTGCATGTGAAATTAGCAAGTTGCATACTGTTTTGTTTGGCTTGAATAGGAATTAAGAGACCAGCTCTCTCACTATGGGAAGATTCGAACACAGAAGTCATCTATGATCTAAGTCTTTCTCTTAGAACCAAAAACATCACATAACAGTGTGCAAACTTTGGAGTCCTGGAAAACATTGGGGGAAGACAGAAAAAATGTTTCAGGTGATGACTTTAAGGCCTGTTACCTAGATCTTCTGTTGGTTTCAAATTGCACCTTGGTATTTTGTTTGCCAAGAGTCAAACACGACTGAGTGGCTAACAACAACGTTCTGAAGTGAAGACAAAAAAGAAACAGTCTCAAGAATATAAAATGATCGTTCAACCTAATGTCTCTCTAGCACTAAACAGTATACAAAAACCCCTTAAAAATGAAAAACATGGTAGTTTACAAATTTGTGTCCCGTTTTGTTCATACTTTTTTTTGTTGCCTCTTGGGCTTGTAGGGACCAGGGTGTTCTATTTTGTATTGTAAATACACTAATTAACCACTGGCACTTATAGTGTCAGATAGAGACTTCCTAGTGTCAGATAGAGCCAGTTTGGTGTAGTGGTTAAGTGGACGGACTCTAATCTGGGAGAACCGGGTTTGATTCCCCACTCCTCCACTTGCACCTACTGGATGACCTTGGGCAAGCCATAGCTCTGTACCAGCTGTTCTCTCAAGGACAGTTGTCTCAGAGCTCTCTCAGCCCCACCTACCTCACAGGGTGTCTGTTGTGGGGAGGGGAAAGGAGATTGCAAATCACTCTGAGACTCCAAGTGAGTGAAGGGCGGGATATACCATATTTTTTTGCTCCATAAGACTCACTTTTTCTCCCAAAAAAAGTGGGGGGGGGGAAGTGTGTGCGTCTTAAACCCCCCTCACCTTTCCTGAGCCACGGCACCGAGCAGAGCTAGGTGCGTCTTATGGTCAGGTGCGTCTTATGGAGTGAAAAATACGGTAAATCCAAACTCCTCTCTTCTTTTTTCTTCAACATCCAAAAGTCCACAATACAATTTGAAACCAGCACCACCTAAATTATTAAATTTGCAACACAACCTGAGCAAGACATGGACAAGAGGACTTCGTATTATGGTCTGAAACCTCCCCCGCCCCTCCAATTTTGTGTGTAGAACATTCAGGATGGCAGAAAGTTCAGGAGAACTCAAAAAAACTCACTCTGTTCTGTGATATTTTGATTGAAAAAGTATTACACAACTTTATCATGCTCAGCCTTCATGCAAGTCACTTGTGAGCAAAAAATGTCAGGATCATCTTTTAGAGTGGGTCCCTTCTTGTCAGTCACTTGGAGTGAGGGAAATACTTGCTGCCCTCCTTTTGAATTGGCTTTGTGATGCCATGATGTGACATCACACTGGTTTGCTGCAATCACACAGCAATCAAGAACATTCAGTTTAAAAATTGCACGTAACCAGCAACTCAGATGCAAAGAAGCTGTGAAAAGGAAAACAAAATGGGAGATGTCAGGAACATCTGTGTTGTCCTAAAAGCTATTTTCACTGCAAAAATGTTCCTGTGTGAGAATTCAACAGGTAAGTAATTTATAACAGTGGTTCCCAACCTTCGGGGTATGGTGACCCTCTTTAAAAAAAGAGCCTATACAAAGCAACAAAACTGCCAAAGACTCACTTTCACAGGCTATGCAACCCACTTTTAGATCAGGATGCAGTGTTTGGGAAATGCTCCTTTGTTGTTACTGGTTTAAATAGCAGTTGTCGTCCAGACTGTCCAATGTGTTGCTTCAGCATAACAACCGACCAACCAGGGCAGATGGGGTGATTAACACCTCTGCTACAGTTCAGCCACTAACATTCAGTCTGCATTGTCCCTTACTTACATTTGGATCCAAAATGTCAAGTTATATATAACGTTAAGGTCAGAACAGGTGCAAGCTCAGGGGTAATGCTATTAGAGATAAGAGACTGACTGTACTCTAGTTTGTTTTAAATAGAAGCACTTATAAGTAAGGAAGCTTGACTACAAACTGCTTGGACCACTAATGGGATGTGGGTAACAATCTGGGCACACATGAACTTCTCTAGAGATGAACACTTAAATCTATTACCTGGGTGGGCTATCGTTCAGTGGCCTCTAAAGAAACCAAGCCTTTTCTTTCTTCTGTGCCCACCCAGTTCTCTCCAGGGAATCTTCCAGGTCATCTTCACACACCAGCAGCAGCGTTTCTTGCAGAGAATAGGCCAGCTTTGTAGCATTTCAGAGTTCCCTTTTTCTGGTCCTTCAGTACTGTATCAGATAGATTTTCTGAGGCTATTCCTGAAATTTGGCACTCAAAATGGCTTTGCATACTGTAAATGCACATGCATCATGTTTGTTTTGGGTCTGAAATGTGGTATAAAAACACAGCGTTCTGTTTCAAAATAATTAAAACATTGTAAAATATAAATCTTTTCAAATGAACTGCACCCTGGCGTGGTGTCCAGCTTGCCGTCTCCCCTCCCCATAGATGAGCAAAGGGAGGATGTGACACTTGCTTTTATTTTCACTTCCTTTCATAATTTACATCCTTTAACTGCTGCATTAAGCCAGGTTTTCAGTTAATGTTTTACTTCACTCCAAGACAGCTTTTTTGTATAGACAGGCAGATTAGAGCCCAAGCAAAGTGGACAGAAAGTCTGCCTCAGAAAAAGAAAAAACTTCAGTAGGTCATTAGCCACTTCCCACATCAGGCAATCTACCTCTGAGTGTAGTTTTGTTTTTTTAAAGTACTGGGGGAAAATGTTTTCCTTTTTAATAAAAACACCCCACTAGAGGATTACACCTGCAGATATTTCCCTACATGACAGAAGTTTAAAGTGTTGCTAACCTGGGTGTTCTGGCCATTTTCAAACCACATTGGTGACCTCTTTCCCCCTTTGGAATGCCTAACGTTAAGAAATAAAGACTTGCTTATTCAAAACCAGTTTTACACAGTGAAATCAGTCCAGTCTGACAAACAAAATTACAAAACCATTTATTAAGCCCTTTTAAAAGTTTAACACAGAGACACGCAAGACAAAAAAAAAATATTTCCCACAAATTCTGAACAAGTCACAAAAGTGGTATCCTATTTCCACACGCCTATTTCTAGGATTATTTTCTCCTACAGATGTCAATTTGGTAACAGCTTCAGGGATCCATTGCAGCATAGCGTGAATTTCATTCACAGATAATGACGAGGATGGGATATATGGGGACAAGCCAAACAGAGGGTAGGTTTTCTTGAAGGTTAGAAAGTGCTGACGCCTTTGTGCAACGTACAAAGATAACTGGGGAAATATAACTGTGACATTCAGCATTTAATACACAAACACATTCAAAATTTAATATACAGCAAAGGGTAAGAATAAAGAAGCTAAACTGTATCAAGATCCATCTTAATACTTTACCATCTAGAAGATCCTCAAGTTCTCCTTTCAGAGGACAAAGCATACATTTGCAGCCAGCTCCTATAGCTCTTTACATGGAGAAAAGTCCCACACCAATTTCAGTGGGACTTCCTCTAAAGGAAGCGTGCATAAGATGGCCACCTTGTAATCATTTACGTGGAATGTATTGAGTGGGACTTGTTCCCAACACAAGCATTGCTAGGATTCCAGCCTAAGATCACTCTTCTCAGCCATTCAGTTCATCCATCTCCAGGGACCAATTGCACAATATTGCTCATCTGGTTCATATACTGTTCTCATGGCCTACAGCTTTAACACAGTCCTTCATGCCTACTGCAAAGCAAGTCAAAAACATATCCTTTAGCACATTAGAAAAGGCTGACACAATCAAAGCATTTCGAGTGTGATGCTGCTTCTCTGATTTTGTTTTGCTTTTTTAAAGACTCAAACTCCTGAATTTGGGAATAAACTCAAGGAGCAGTTGGAGATATTGTGGGGATAATTTTCTTGTAGGAAGGCTCTGAGTGAAGTATGTGAGCATGCCTGCAATTCTAGACCGCCATCCAAATTAATGCACGATTCCTTTCATGTTCACAACTATACATGAATGGGAATTACAGTTAGAAAATTAACTCTGGATAGGAATAATATACCAGGAACTGTTGCACTGTCTCCGATACATTCTCAAGCAAACTGCATAAAAAGGAACGGGAGACTGCTAAACATGGATTGTACCCTTCAGGTCATTTTCTTCCAAAACTGACATCTGTGCAACAGAAACCAGATTACAGACTGGGAGACTAGTGCAAGATGGAGAACTGATTGTTTATTCAATAAATATCACCCAGTTATTGCCAGATGAAGCCAACAGTGCAGAAACTGTCACTTTAGAAACAAATGTCTAGATACTATAATTTTGTTTTACAAACAATATCCACCACTTCTATAAAATCTCAGGTGCTATAGATTACGCACACAATTCCGTCAGGGGTTTTCTACATAAATCATTTAAACGCACTACAGTTATATAAAAATAGAGATATGTCTTGGGATTTTACAAAACTTCACAGAGCTAAATGTCATGTTTCTCTAAAAATGACGTCATCATAGAAAAGAATGTATTGTTAAAAGGTAAATACTTCATTGGAAACACTTTTTTTTTTTGCACTATCCCTCCTGGTCCTGGATATATGTATTTAAAATGAAGTCATTTGCAGTTTATCTGTATCTCGAGGTCAGCTGTGTTTACAGGATAGGCATCTTGCAAGTTTGTTTTTTCCCAGGTGGCTGGATGGGACATCTTCTCATATTGTGCTTTTAAAACAAATTCTAATTATTAAAAACCCTATTCCTAATGTTTAAAAAGGTTAGTATAGTATCTGAGGAAGTAATTTTATAAATAGCAAACACAGTACAGGAAATACCATGATCTGAGCAAACACTACTGTCAATTACCAAGACTCCATAGCTACAACAACTTCTCACCCCTAACTTGAGAGTAGCAAGATATTAAATTAAAACGTCTTCAAGTTGATTTACTAGGCAGCCCCCATTCTATGAAGGCTGAGGGAGCTTCATGGTGTTGTGGAGCTCAGCTGGACTCCACAACAGTGCCAGGTCAATCCTCATGTGACATATTAGAGGAAATGCCTTTTTGTGAGGTGAACTTGACACACATTGTAGTGACATACCCAAAGTATCTGCTTCTTAAATCCTAGTTATAGGACAGCAGTTATTGTCAACAGCACCAACTATTTTTCAGCTTGTTGCATGCAATTGCAAAAAGGGTACAATTATGTTAGTTCTTCCTGGAACAGTGCAGTCATTACAAGGCACTGCTTGGTATATAAATCTTTGCATAAAAGTTAATGACACTGAAGTATGTATTTATGTTAAGAGGATGATAGTATAATATCGGTTTCAAAGCCTGGTTAGATGTTCTGTTCAGTTTGATGCACGTTCAAAATAACCAGTTCTATGCACTTTTAATCCCTCACCAAATATTAAAAAGGAATACAATTTCCCTGTTGCACACCACATGGGATGGGTGTTGGTAAGAAAAAGCTGTACTTCGTTTTCTACCCTGAAGTGGGAAGGGAGAGGGCAAAAAGACCAATTCACCCCTACACAGGAAATCAAGTATACAAAACTGGAAAGTGATATATTTGCAACAGTCCATCCCTGCAGAAAGAGAGAGTAACGATTCTATATCTCGGGAATTCAGATATCGAGGCACATTCGAGCTGACGATTTTTCAGGCAATTTTATGGCTAGGGCAGGCTTGCCAGGAGAGCCCGGCTTCCCCAAACAGCCAGAGACATCCAAATCCCAGTTCCAACCTCCAGACATTCTCTTAGTCGCTGCTGTCGTCGTCATCCTCGTCATCAGATATGTCATTTAAAGGGGGCTTTGTCGACCGGCTGTAAGAGTCTGATCTCATTGGCTGGCATGTGGGCATCTCTCCAGTGGAAAGGAGGTCATAGCAGAAGTCGCAGATTCGCACCGGCTTGGAAGACTGGCTTGGAAGGAGAAACCTTTTTTCAGAACAGGGCCCACACACAACGAACCCACATTTCCGGCAGTGGTGTCGACGATTGACAGGGGTAAACTTTGCTTTCTGGCAGCGCATACATACAGTGGCTTCAGAGTCAGGGACCCAGACAGCTGCATGTTCATTACTGGGAGTCTTTCCACTTTTGGAAATCAAATCAGAAACGCATTTGTTTATGTGGTTCATCCATTCAGATTTCTCTGTGGCTGTGGCAGCGTAGACTGCAAAAGACTTAGTTGGAGTCTTGATAAGCCACCCATTCCGTAGATCCCCCTCATCCTGGATGGATTCAATAGTTACGTTTTCCAAAGGAATGATGTGCTGCTTGTTGTATTTTTTTTTCTGAATGACAATGTTACCATACACAAGAATATCGTTGAATAAGAAGAACTGCCGTGCTTTTGGTTTCTTCCTACACAGCTTTGTTAGGACTCCTTCACCTATCAGAACACGGCCGGGAATAGTCAGAGGCTGCCCAGCGGCTCCAAAACAGTTCTCCACAATGCTTATCCGTCTGGTATTCGCTTCACTGTTTGCCAAACGATCCACCATCTTTCACTAGTTTCCTGAAAACATAAAGAAATATTGTTAGAGCAAAGCAGCGGTTTGATAAATGGAACCAAACCCAGGAAGATGTTATGCGCATGCAGCCACCACAGTGGCTGGTGATAAATGGAACCAAACCCAGGAAGATGTTATGTGCATGCAGACACCACAGATTTTCTGAAAGCTTCTCTTTCAGCAGTTTCAACATGAAACCAGCATACAGCTTTTTAAACCTCAAGGAGTTCAGACACAGCATGTGCATTCAAGCGAGAGGAGCTACTTCAAGAAAACAGAAAAACTACTACCAACCACGTGGACCTGGAAAATCTCTTTGAACGGTGGCCAAAGAACTTCATCGTACGTTCACAGCAAACGGCTGGGGCCTTCAAAAGTGGAGTGCTACATCTCCCACCATGTTCTACCAATCCAAAGATGCCCCTACTTATTCAATCTCCTCCCCAGCTCTGCCAGTGAAGGCACCTATCAGTAATGATGGAACCAATAATGATGGCTGAATGGTACAGCCTTTTTTCAGAGGAAACAGAACTCTGAATACCAGATGCTAGGAATAAATAGTACTGTATTTTAAGTCTGAAATATTTGGACCACGTACTTAGATTTACAAATTCATTTTTATAAAACGTAAATCCAGGAACTCTTGCTTAATCCATTTCCATCCCCCTTTACATATCCCTCCAATTACTGACCAAGACAGAGTCTGCAAGTTACACCTTCCTGAATTTTTTTTCATGCATTAAGCAAGTTCAGCTGGAACAACTGAAGGAATAGTTCCTTTTAACTAAAGCTTACAAGGGAAAACACCTGACAGTTATAGGTGCCCAGAAATAGTTCTGTTGTGTAAAACAGGGCCCATTTCAACAGCCTTTACGAATCTATAAAGCCAGTGGTCTATAACAGCAAACCATAGTTCGCTGTAGTGGTGAACAAGCTGATCTGTTTATCCATACCCGCTCCCCTCACACACAGAGCTTACTAACAAATGATTTTCACTTCTAGAAAATTAGCTAGAAAGCATCTCCACAGGCTCATTCACAGAGAAGCAATCCAGAGCTTGCTGTTACACCTGAACAATACCATTCTGATATTCAACTTCTGAAAGATACTAACACTTTAGACATACTGAGAGAAAAGAGCATAGTCCCATCTTCAAGGTACTTGCTTATACTAGTTCCATTTGAATGGCAGACTGTATTTCTACTACATTTGCAAGAAAGTTTTCTAAATATATCCTCTCGCCTCTGTGACTCCCTGAGAAGGCAAGCCCAGCTGCATACTGAGATGGAATCTGAAGTCAGAATACATCGTATCTTCAGGATAGTCTTTTCCTAGTCAAGCAGCAGTGGACAGGACCAGAATTACTGTTATACTCCCACCCTCCAAAAGACGGCTCAGCACAACAGCCTGTGTAATGAAAGCACGCTATCACTCTTCCTTTTCCGGTTCCTTGTCAGGAGATACCATTTTAACAATGTGGCGAGAATGCACGATCATTCCCACCTTCAGACATTCAGCAGAGCAGCCACAAGACTTAATTTCTCAAATACTGGAGGGTAACATATCAGGCTGATGAGACTATTTCGCAGTCATCCATAAAAACGGAGGTCAAATTCCAAGTGTCCCTTCTGATGTTCCCCAAATGTTTTTAGAGCAAAAATGCAACTAAAGTGAACTAACTGTTGCTTATCTGTGAACTTAAGAACATAAGAGAAGCCAATGTTGGATCAGGCCAGTAGCCCATCCAGTCCAACACTCTGTCATACAGTGGCCAAAAACACCAGGTGCCCTCAGGAGATCCAGCAGTGGGGCCAGGACACTAGAAGCCCTCCCACTGTCGCCCCCCCCCCCCCAGCACCAAGAATACTTAACATCACTTGCCCCAGACTGAGAGTTCCTATCTATAACCTTGTGGCTAATAGCCATGGATGGACCTCTGCTCTATATGTTTACCTAATTCCCTCTTGAAGCCATCCATGCTTCTAGCCGCCACCGCCCCCTGTGGCAGTGAATTCTATGTGTTAATCACTCTTTGGGTGAAGAAGGACTTCCTTTTATCTGTTCTAACCCGACTGCTCAGTAATTTCATGGAGTGCCCACGAGTTCTTGTACTGTGAGAAAGGGCTCATTTCATAACTTATGCTCATTTCTGAAATAAGAACTGAAAACATAAACCAAATTATGTTCTGCTAAGAAAACATGGGGGCAGCAGTGGCTCAGAGGTTAAGACGTTGAGCTGTAGACTGGAAGGTCAGTAGCTCAGCAATTCAAGACCCAAGTGCTGTGTGACGGAGTGAGCTCCTGTCTCTGGCCCCAGCTCCTGCCAACATAGCAGTTCGAAAGCAAGAAATTGCAAGTAGATAAATAGGTATTGTTTCAGTGGGAAGGTAACAGCGTTCTGTGTGCCTCAGCATTTAGTCATGCCTGCCACATGACCACGAAAAAGTCTTCGGACAGCGCTGGCTCTTCGGCTTGGAAACGGAGGTGAGCACCGCCCCCTAGAGTCAGATTCAACTGGCATTCGAGCATGGGAAATCTTTACCGTTATCTTTTAAAGAAAACATGATATTCTGTGTAAATGCAAGTTTAAAACAGGATCATCAGTTATGACCTTCAAACAACAGGATTTAGCTCACCAAGACCATGTAAATCAGAGTTTAAGCATGTTTAACTTTTCTATGGACTGCAGTCAATATGTTTAGAGTTCCTGTCTTGAAGATTAAGTAATGTATCCTTGGGTGGGGGGGGGCTCCATACAAATATGAACTGTTTCTGCGAAGTTTAGAAAATCTTAACTTATCAGCACTATTGTGGGAGGAAATCTTTCTTAACCTTTTGTCATTATATCCTTTTCCTAGAAATGTACAAAAAAGGCAGGATGCCAAATGAAAAATTCCAAACTGACATTTCTCCCAAGTTCCTATCTCTAGTATTTCTGAGTTAGCAGCCATTCCTCTTCTTATACCCTTGTTATTTTCAGCATTAATTTCAAAGCCCAATATACTTCAAAACTAAGGATGAGCAGATTTGCGCTGTCCAGCACAGGTAGTTTACAGTTACAGATGCAAGTCCTTCAGCTAGGGGAGGGTGGTAGGTTACTGGAATGTTTTTTTTTTTTAAATGTTGTTCAGTCGCACAAAGTTTAACTCTTCACAATGCAATGGACCTCCTATCCTCCACCATCCTCCAGAGTCTGCTCAATTCCACGTTCATTGCATCGACAACACTGTCTAACCATCTAAAAATATATAACACTAAAACTAAAAATATATAACACTACAAATCAAAGAGATGGGGAATACCATCCCTTCATTATAATTATTTACTTCCAGACTTACTGAACACCTTCTAACAAGCTCTTCTTCTCCTCCTCCATTCCAACACAGGAGGTAGCTCACAGAAATTCATCTCATCTATGAACCAATATTACTAAAATATAAGCATATATTCTCAGTATTCATAAGGCTAGCCGGAGACCTTTCACAGTCCCATGTACCACTGCCTCCTCCTTGCCTTTCTACTCAGCAACTTCCCTATAACACTGCAGGGACTCCTTTCAACCATGGCTCAGAAAATCCCAGGTGCCAGGTTGCCATGGCACCTGGAAATTTCATTGTGGTGCCCAGCATTTTCAGCAGTGATTTTACTGTAGCAGTTCTATGTAGAAATACAAAGGGCAAGATCTGTGAAAAGGTTAGGATTAGGTTTTGTTGTCACAACAATACTGATAACTAAAAATATTGTCATTAAAATATGAAAACCCAAAGGCTGAAAAATGAATCTGGCTTCTTAATTTTAGGGCTGGCTTCTAGGGCCAAAGAAAATCTGTCAAGGCCTCATTCAAACCATTATCTATCATCCCCAATCCACACACACGGATGCACACACCACCTCTGAGGGAGAAGCTCTGTAAGGAGTCCATGCTTTGTAAGTGCAATAATGAGTTAACTGTAAGAGGAAGGTTTGACAATACCATGTAACACAAGCAGATCACTATACAGTTCAGCTACACTGCAAGATGTCTGATACTCAGTGGCAGGAACACTTATCCACCCTTCCATCCACCTCTCAGACATTTGCTTCTATTCAGAGGATTCAAAAAAATGGATTCATAGTGAAATGATTGATGTCAAAAATATTTGAAAGTGTTTTCCTTCAAAGCTTGCAAAATGATACCAATTTACATGCAGATGTTCAGCTGTACAGCTGCACTCAAAATCAAGGCAAAAATGGTACGCCTCTTACTTTCAAGGTAATTATTCTTTTCTAAATTCAAAACAAGTGTTCAGAAATTAATCTTTTTTCCCACTTGCTAGGGAATGGGCAATAACCAAAAAAATACAGAACAATTTGAAGCAGGGCATTACTCCTTGAAAACACAAATCTATAAGTACAAAAATGAGACCTAACAGCTGACTACCGTCCAGAGCCCGGATTCAACAAGTGCCCCTTGCTCTTGCCCAGCATGATCAGACAATGGGGAAAACACCTCTGGCACCTGCATGAAGGGACAGCTGAACTGGAGTGAGGGCTGATGGGATATTGTATTAGAACGATGTTAATGGTAAAGGTTTCCCTTGCTCGAAAGCTAGTTGAATCTGACTCTAGGGGGTGTGCTCATCTAAAGCTGAAGAGCCAGAGCTGCCTGGAGACTTCTCCGTGGTCACGTGGCCGGCATTACAAAACACCGAGGCGCACAGAACGCTGTTACCTTCCCACCGAAGCAGTACCTATTTATCTACTTGCAATTTCTTGCTTCCAAACTGCTAGGTTGGCAGGAGCTGGGACCAGAGATGGGAACTCACTCCGTCACATGGCACTCGGGTCTCGAACTGCTGAGCTACCAGTCTTCCGGTCTGCAACTCAGCGTCTTAACCTCTGAGCCACTGCGGTCCCAGAATGATGTTAGTGGGATGATAATTTCACATAGCTACAGATCTACAGAGATCCAAAATGGTGTAGTGGTTAGTGTGTTGGACTGAGATTTAAGAGACTCAGATTTGAATCCCTATTCTGCCATGGAAGCTTGCTGAGCAACCTTGGGCCAGTCACACACTCAACCTAACCTACTGGACAGGGTTGTTGCGAGGACAAAATGGAGGAGAGGAGAACAACATAAACCACTTTGGGTTCCCATTGGGAGTAAATGAAGTAAATAAACAAAATTTAGGTCCAAATCCCCAGTCTGTCATTCAAGCTCACTGGGTCAGTCCCTCTCTCAGCCTAAGAGGGTTATTATAACAATAAGGTTGGGGGAGGGCAGAGACAAGAATCATATATACCCCCCACTCTGACCTGTCTCTAGGAAGGGTATGAAGCAAAGTTAGTAACACTGAAGTAGCCAAAAGACTAATCTGTTGGGCAGAGAATCCTAATGTGGAGACTAATACTCCTCCAAGCTTCTGAAACCCACCAGTGTGTAGATGCACACAAACACAGGCAATTCAGAACTGAGAATTCCTTTTATAAAGCCACTTCCCCTCACACTGTTTTCCATTTGGCAGAAAACAATCTATGTGCACCTTACATGTACTGTGATCTTTGCTGCTGTTGATTCAAAATGACAAAATGACAGCATTAATCAAAAACATACCCATGAGTAGTATTGCATGCCGCTAGTATTATGTTTACACTGCATAAGTTTGCTTGGGTGGAAAATTTCCATGTCAGTGATCCACAGCCTAGGTGGGTACTGGTATGTTACAGAGGAGGCAAATGTGGAGACAACCATTAAAAAAGACACCAGGGTGTGAGATGCCATGCAGTTAAGTTTTCTGGTGCACAGGAGGCATTTTCCTGAAATCTGGCCTCAGTTCTGACGCTGACAGTATTAACAAGTATCCTTTAACCTTTAAAATTAGAATTTTTGTAAATGCATCAGAACTGAACCACCACAAAAGGTTACACTTGTACATTTTTAAGAAGCTGCGAACCCATTAGAAATTAGAACCAATTTCATACTTGTGTTCCATTGTAATGGATGCTATTGCAATACAACTACGTCATCTACAATGCCAGTGCATAGCATGGAAGTCTGTCCTTAAGAAAAAATGTACACAATTAAACTATTCCACAACTTCGAACTCAGCTAAAAGACTCAGTGTAAGTATCAAAGACTCTTTGTTAACAAAAAGAAAATGCATAACACTAATGTGGAGAATGAGGAAAGCATTTGGGGCAACATGCCATCCATCCCTATGACATATTTTTACATAAGACTTCCATAGACATAAGACTGCTTATGTGGGCTGCTGGCATAGGACTATATTCCATCGGTTATATATGGAATACATCCCATAACTAATATTACATTAGTTACCAGCTTCTATATGAGACACCAAACTGAATTTTTACCTAGAAATGCATGCCCTTGTAATGCTGCTGGTTAACACAATGAATACAGCATCCCTGCCTCAGGGACCAGACTTTAACCAATGCCTTCTTCAAAAACTAGACTGCAATGAGGGAATAATGCACCCAACTGCATCCATTCCTAACTGGTTCACACCCCATTCTTCCACTCCTGCTTCTCCTTCTCTGACACAGTTGTTTATTCCCTCCTGCCCAGCTTCATCATACAGCATGGTTTGAAATAACCTATGACTATATCACAGATGCCACTATTCCGCCCAGGTTCCCTCGATTCCAGAGTGTGGGAAATGAGTTACTAAGTCCCTATAATTTTTACAGGTTTCCAAGGGTCATTTCATAGAAAAAGAGGTGCAGGAGCTCATTAGCATAACTCATTAGCATAACTTATTTGCATAAGCTAAACCATCTGACATCACCAGAAGTATGTCAGAAGGAGAGAGAGAGAGAAAGAGCTGGCAGAGAGGGGACAGTTACTAATCCAAGCCTCAGAAATGCCACTATTCTGGGAGGATAGCTTCAGTGGTGGCTGAAGCCTTCAGAAGGCTGGTCGGAGGAACAAGGACCTTTCCAGGGGATGGGGCCATTTTGCTGCACCCATGACACAAGCAGGCATTCCCCTGCGGGGGGGTGGGGGTGGCACCAACTCCCAAAGCTGAGCTCCCCCAAGCTCCTGCTCGAAATGGCCCCTGCAGGTTTCTATTAACTTTCTTTTCTGTGCCAGCCATAGTTTGGCTCGTTTAACAGAGTTTCTCAGTAACTTACAGTGCCATAAACTTTGACTGCAGACTGGCTTCCTAATCTGGATTTGCTTTGGTATTCACAGGAACCGTGGGATTTCCAGGGAGTTAGATCCAGGTGGTCAGCCATGTTGGCCTGAAGCAGTGGAACAAATTTAGAGTCCAGTGGCATCTTTAAGACCAATAAAGTTTTATTCAGGGTATGAGCTTTCGTGTACATGCACACTTTTTCAAATACATTGGAATGGTAGGTAAAGTTCAAAGTTATAGATGGGCTGAACAGCAAATTAACACATAACATGATGATGTGCAAAGACAAATTAACAAGCTAAGATTATAAAATCAACAGTTGTAAAGCAATACATATCTCAAGATAGCAGATAAATGTGTAAAAGTATCTTTTCTAATTGTGGGAAGTAAACTGATACTCTACATTCTCTCCTCTCAGGCGCGGAGGTCATTTAACAGATTTTTTTTTCTTTTTTGAAGCAGATGCAGCAAAACATCCCAGTATTCCTTGCATTACATTCAGTATTCTAATATAGTATTCTGACAAAGAAATACACTAAAATACAGAGGATGTATAGTCCTTGTTGAGAATACATATGGGAGGACTGAATGAGTTAGCATATGTAATGAGCTAAGAAACCAATATCCCTGTTGAGTCCTGGGGAGGTTTTTGTTCCAAATAATTCAGCAATTTCCCTTTTCATTCTGTTCCTGAAGTTCCTTTGTAATAACACAGCTACTTTGAGGATTACTACAAGGGTTAGTACAAAAAAGAACGCTTTTCAGTGAATACCTTGCAGCACTATAAATGCTCCCATGTTCTAAAAGCACATGATTCTCAGCTGACATAGCTACTTCTTGTATCAATGTCTTCCTTTTAAATCATTTTAACCATCATCGCATCTTGAACTAAAAGTTTTTAACTATGATGTACAGTAGGAATGACTACAAACCACATCTAGCTCACGGAGTAACTGTACCCAGTGTCTAGTTGCCCTAACAATTTTCAAACAAGGTTTGATGATTTGCCAACATATTCACTTGTGGAGAAAAGAAGCAATGAGACTTCCTGTGCATTTTATGTACATTTGATTGTACTGCCCCATCTTCATTCTGGCGAGGCAACAAACATGGCCAATTGCCCCATGGAGAAGATCCTGCAGGAAGCAGTCATCCACGATGCTCCTCAACTCAGTCAACCGCCTCATTTTCTCAGCAAACATGTTCCAAACTAGCAATGTCTTTTACTTCCAGGAAATCCAAGCCAGTTTGAAATGTACAAAGAAGCAGTACATAGACTAATGCCTGGAAAATAGAGAGGTCCCCTAGAGTAAAGGTGACCATCCTGGCTGTAACTATTACCTTTGTAAGACTCTCTACATCCATTCTTTTTAGCAGTGAAGACAGGTGTCCAGACATGGCGGAGGTAATGCTGGTTCCTGGCTGGTAGTACACTCAAGACCTGGATGTGGTACGTTTGGCAGATCATGTGAAGAGTTTGGGGGTACTCTTGCACCAAGGCCTTTCTACTAGCAAAGCAGGTGGCCGCTGTTACTAACAGCATCTTCTTTCATTAACATATTGCTCTCTCTCCTACCTAGATTGCACACACCTAGCCACGCTGATATACTACTGATACCTGCAAATGGGACAACTATAACATATTTTTGAGGGGGTCACGGAAACAACTACACTGGCTGCTTTTTTGCTTCCAGGCTCAATTTAAGATGCTGTCTATACCGTCAAACCCTTTTACGATCTGGAATTCACATATCTGAAAGGTTGCATCTGCATGTATAAACTTGGGTGCCAGTCCTTCTCCTCTGGTCTTCTACTAGGGGCAGGGGCGTAGACTCTGTAAATCCCTGGGGGGGGCGGGGGCTCTTTCATGCGCGCGCGCATGGGACCATGTCCCCGCCGCTCCCCCCCCCGGCCCCAGGGAGGCAGGAGGGCAGGCCGGGGGTGGAGGGGAAGGAGAGGCGGCGACGGCAGCCAGCTGGCCAGCTGACTGGCCACCGGCAGGCGCTCCATTTTGCCGGGGGTGGCTGAGCCCCCCCGGGAAATTTCGGGGGAGGCTCGAGCCCTCGAGCCCCCCCGTAGTTGACGCCTATGACTAGGGGTACTCTCCCACAGAACAGCTCATGCTGCTACTGCTCAAGTTAAGGGCTTTTTGGTCCATTTCTTAGAATGTTTCTTAGAAGGGAGATTTGGAGGGGATCTTTGTTGACCGTCTTTAGAAAGTATGCAAAACTACTGTCTTCCAAAGGACGTAATAACCATGGTAAAGAAACAATGATTGCAAGGCTTGTATTTGGATTGACGTTTTTATTGTTTTAATGGTTTTATTGTATTTTGTCATGTAGCCTTTGTTAGCCTCCTGGAATCCTTTGAAAGGCAGGTGGTATAACTATTTTAACATTCATTCAGTATAGCTGTACAGCTTAGTTAGCTCTTTTTTTAAAAAAAACATTCAGAACCAAGCACTCTAAAAAACCATCTTCATGAGACAAAAGGACAAGTTATTGTAAGAGCCAGCATGGTGCAGTGGTTAGCACGTCAGATTAGCTCAAGCTGTGAGGCTCAAATGGAGGGGAGAATCACGTATGCCAGTTTTAGACCAAAACCCCATGCACATATATGCACGGCTTGTAGGCACGTGCAAGGATCTTCACTTGTATAACACAGATTCTGCTTTTTTTTTTGCAGAAGGACAGGGGACAGACTGAGTTAATTAGGGAGAGTTCAAAATGTTTGTAAAACAGCTGCAAAGACTGTTCCCTCTGAACAATGCTCTTGTTCATGCTTTAAGGTGAGAAAGACACTTAACTAACTTTTAAATTCACTATGAGCGTTTCTCCAGTGGATCTAGATTGGTAATCATTATAACACATTTCAAAAATTCTAACAGAACCCCCTACCTGGCCTGGGGTTACCTGTACTAAGTGATCTAGTTAGTGCCTAAAGGAAGTGTTGGCACAATATAACTCTTTTTCTCTTAAAAAGCAGAGGCCCAAGCCACAACCAGGAAGCTTTTTCTAACCACTTCATTCATTGGCACATTTTGCTTGTACAAGTGACACAGCTATTTGACATGTCAGAGTAGGATTTTTCACCCTCACACATGCACTTTTGGAACATAAACTAAATTTTTGTGAACCTGCAGACAAATCAAAATAGACATCCCAGTTAAAGTCACTAACTGGTATGTTACAATATTAAGTTTGGAACATAATTTATCATCTAAATTAACAGGACTCAGCAAATTAAAGGAAAGGGGCTGAAATCCGAAGCTGTAAAGAGATCACAGATAGTAAAACAGCTACACAACCAGAAACAGTAAGTGCCATGGATAAAACTAGGCTTAAGATATCAAACCCTTTGGAAAGAGATGCTGATGGCAAGAGAGAGCGAAACATTATGAATGCACACAATATGGCCTTTATAAGTTCAGATGCCCCAGTGGCAATCAATGTATGTTCTGTTATGGGCTAAAGAAAGCACAGTGTATAAAATTTATACAGGCTGTAAATCAGAGATGGAAATCTAGCAGTGTCCATCTTTTATCTCCAATACAAACTGGGAATGTATACATCCAATAAGATACCACTTTTACTTTAGAAAATAAATTGTAATTGCATGTGTGGGAGAATTACCACCTTCCTCCACTGCCAATCCACAAAGATGACTACACTGAAAATAAGTGGTTCCTTTCCATCTACCAAGTATTAGTCTTTCCCATAAAAATGTGCATGGATGGCAAGGAATGCTTAGCTAATTAGTTTCACCAATTCTAGTTTGGGGATTGCTATATTAAATTTCTCTACTCATCACCCCTCACCCGTGGGTGGGAAGGGTAAAACTGAGCTACCACATGTCTACAGGCCAAGAGAACAGAAGAGAATCTTCATATTCAGAGACAGTAGACCACTGAAAACCAGATGCTGGAACCAGACAGTGGGAGAGACATGCTCATGGGCTTTTTAGGCTCCGTTCAGATGTCACGTTGTCAACATTCAGCACGAGTCCAGTTTGCTGCTGGGATCACACACCTTACTTTGGTTTCCTCACCCTTCTTTCTCACCCATAGTACAATGAAGGGAACCTGGTTTTAAACAACACAACTTGTGAATGCAAGTTAGGTCTCCCCCCTGCTTCCCTGCAAGCCAGGATTTGGAACCACTGTTGACTCCAAGTTCAGAGGAGAAAACAAGCTACAGTTAGCCTGAGATCCTGCACTCTCAACTCACAGGTAATCAAATTTTCTTTTAAATCAGAATTCCCCATCTTGTTCCACACAAGATGGGAAAAGGAAGGGAGCAGGAGCGAGGGATGTATGCAAGTCTGTGCATGCACCTGGCTTGTTGCCAGCATCCTCTTAATGTTATGTCTGCATGTAATCTTGGAGGTACCCTCCTGGGCAGTACTGGGAACGAGTGGCTTGACTAACTGATTTGTGATCTTATGGTAAAAATTGAGGCCACCAGAAAGTATAGCACAGTATTTTAATCCCGCCCCCCCCCCCCCCCCGGCACATGCCACTAGATATTTTCCTTAAATTACCGCTATAGGCTTAAGGATTTACAACAAGAAGTATTTTCAAGATCTAGCAAATGAAATTTCAAATCTACTGCCAGTGACAGAATTTCTCCCTGTTTAGAGGCACAGTAATTACACTAACAAGAGTACAAATTCTGTTTTATAAAAAACGTCAGTGAGGCTAGCGCTTTTTAAAAATGTTACACTATAAGTATGTGCAAAAGTTTGTTTCGAAACAGGTTGTTTACACATGGTTTAACACATGGGTCTCTAGACAGATTTGTCTCCGTTCTTCAGCTGCAAAAAAATCCAGCTCCCTGTCTTAAGCAGGAGTACTCCTGTGTCCAATCATGCCCAACAGGTGGGTCAGGCTGTCAACAGCCCTCATTCTTCCTCACCCATGCCGCACCGAGACCTGAAGAATTTGTAATCAATAAAGCATTGACTGTATTATTCCCTCTCCTGTGAGTCTGCACTGCTCTCTCCCTTCTCATCTGCCGGGCCCAGCCATAAGAAGCAAAATTCATAACTAAACATCATGCTTGGAGAGTGTAGATTCAAATATCTTCATGCAAACAGCCAGTATATTCAATGAAATAAAAGATAGATGCAAGTCTATTTAGATTCACTAACTAATCATTGCTCATGGCATATATTTCAGGTATGCCTCACTAAAATAATAGCATTGCTTTGTTAAAATTCAAATCCCAAGTATTTCCCCAGTTTCATCATCCATAGAAAAAATTTACATAACAGATGCAATAGTTGTCTGAACCAAGGGTGTTCGTATGCCTAACTGCAAAGAAAACAGTTTGCTAAAATTATGAAAAATGTTGCTATAAAAGTAACAGAAGTTTAAAAACTAAGAGCAGCATAGCACCTCTCAAGTCACAGAAAGAACGTAAAAAATCCTACAATACAGGTTTAACTACCATTAATTTTAAACCTATCTACACGATCAAGAGGATGACTCATGATTTGAATACTGGGACCAACAATTACCAAGGCCAGCCAAAGAACTTGTCACTGGGTAAGAGAAAACCAATTACACCTTCCTACACACCAGCAATTGCTTACAAAAGAAGACATCTAGTTAAAAAGAACACCAATCACAAAAAAAAGCACAGATATTGCGAACATCTCTAAAACCCTGCTAGCAATTAGGTGTGTGCTAATTCAAATCCAATACAGCACTATTGGGGGGGGGGGGGGGGGGGAGGAAGCAACCACTACACAGGAATTTGCAACACTAGCTCAAAATTCTACAATAACATATCTCAATTGATTGTTTCCTTTTAACAGTCTTGTTTGAGAATACTGCTGCTACAGTTAAACTCCTTAACCTGAAACCGTTATGGCTCTTTGTTTAAAAAAACATATGAGTACAAAGGAACTCCTTTTGGGATTCCATTTATAGTTTATAACCATAGGTTATCACAATGTAAAATAAAAATTATAAATGCTCTACTGCAGTGCACAAATAAGACAATCATTTGGAAAGGGCAAATAAAATACTTTGATCTAGTGGCCAGGCAAGAGTTCAATCAAGTGATTTTCAGTACACAAAGTGGCAACTGACTTGGGCACGTTTGCACCAAATTTCATAAACTGCAAGAACATTTAATGATGTTCTATAGGCAGAATATATACCTTGCAAGAGGCAGCACTGACAAAATCTAAAAACTCAGAAAAAGACTCTAAAGTTAAATAGACTCCCTTGTTCCAACCAAGGGAAACAAACAATAATGTAGCTGTCAGTCTCCAGGATAACTTAAGCATCAGCCATGAGCTTTCCAACTAGTGGTTTAAATAGCAGCTGTCCCAGGCCTGGCCCAATCGATTAGAAGAACTTAAAAACAATCCAGCTAACTTCCTTCAGAAGGGAATCCACTCGCTTAGCCAACCACAGGCACAGCAGGCAGTTAGTTCCTTGTCTTCTGATGCAAATAAGCACATGCCACAGCGCTGTGAAATGCCCTCTGCAGAGAAGCAATACACACAGGGCTTTTATTTATTTATTTTTAAAGCTGTCTCACTGCAAAAAGATTAGCTAATTTATTCTGGCATAAATTCTCCCGGGCCATAGAACTCATTTGGTCAGATACACGAAGCGGGCCCTACATCGGATAAGTGCCAGTCAATTGAGCTGGTTAGTCTTTATGGTGCCACACAAGCCTCTTGGTTATTCTGAAGGCAACAGACCAACACAGCTGCAGTCTCCGGAATTACTTCTCCAACAGGCATTTTTACTCACACGGCGCGCACGAGCCAGCAGGCGATCTGCGGGGCCCTTTTATTGCAGCGCTGAGGTGGACGAGAGAAGAGCCGGACGAGAAGCTCTCAACTCTGGCCAAGTGGCCCAGAGACTTTCATTTTGCCTGTTAAAGAAACGGGGCGCCCCAGACACGCCGCTCTGGAGCGAGGAGGGCAGGGGCCGCAGGGCTGAGAAGTTTCTCCCCGACACGGGCTGGTGCGTGGCTTGGGCGGTGTGAGCCTCCCTGCTCGGAATTTGGAGCAGCAGCAGCAGAAACCTCCCCTGAACAGAGGGGGACGTACTTCGGACTGTGATCCCCCCCTGTTGGGCGAGCAGCAGTCCTCACAACAAGGCGGATCCTTAAAAAGCTGGAAGCATCGAAGGCGAGCAGCCCGCCCGCCCCTTTGTAACTATTTCTCCACACGCCGTCAATAAGGGCGGGGGGGGGGGGGAGAAGACCACGGTCTGCGAGCCCCACTGTCTGCCGGCGGTGTGCCCGCTCCGCCTTAACGGGAGCCTAAAGTGCTCCCGAGTTACCTGACACCACGCAGCAGCGACACCACACACCACCGTGACTGACACCCGACCCAACAGCCCAAACTCCGGAGGGACGCTTCTCCGCCTCCTCACCCAGCAACCTGAGGCTTCGGAATGAGGAGAAGAGACGGACTCCCTGGCGGGGGACTCCCACCGCGAAGAAAAGGCGCTTGGCTGCTTTCCGTCCGTCCGGCGCCTCCTTCCCCATCCCCAAAGTGGCAAAAACATCCCTCTCTCCCTCCCTCGGGTGGGGAGCTTCCCCCCTTCCCCACAGGCGGGATCCCAACATGGCCGCGGATCCGCCGGGGAAGGAAAGTTTCTGACGTTCAGCTTTCGACGCCGGCTTTGCCCCAGGGTGGGGAACGAGACCCACTCTCCCGCCCCCCAAGCGCCGTCCTCCTGCCCTCCAGCCCCGGGGGGGTGGGGTGGGGGCTGTGCTTACTGAGAGGCTGAAGAAGCGCGCCTTCGCCCGGCTCCGCTTCCAGGTCCGCGGCTTGTCGCTCTCGCTCCTTCGCCAGCGCCGCCGCTGTTTGCCAGCCTTTCTGCGGCCCCACCCGCGCACACGCCAGCCCCCAAACCGCGCGGAGGACGGGCCTTGACGGCGTTCCGCCCCACTCGTTTCTAGTCGCCGGAGCCAAAAGGCGGAGCCGCCGCCATCTTGGGGGGAGAAGCGGCCGCCGCGGCCTCTTTCGGATCTGGGCGGCTCAGTGAATGGTTTTAGTGACTTGAGAATGAAAAGATCTGGGGCTCAGGGCGGTCTGCAAGCCTTTCCTTTGCCGAATCTCCGTTTCCTGAACGAGGGGCGACGGGTGCGGTTGCGATCATGGCTGCTTTGGAACTTATTTCGAAGCGCTCTCGACTTTTTCTTAGCGCGGCAAGCAGACAGGGTGGTGTGTGTGGTGAAAGTCCTCTTGGCTTGCCTGCTGGAGAGATTTTCAACAAGTACCGTCGCTGCTTGGAGTGCAGTCGGCAGAGTCTTTTCTGCTGTGGCACCAAGGCTATGGAAGGATGCAGAAGGATTTCAGCCTCTGTCTCTCCAAGACTTCTGAAGGCCTGCGGAACTCTGTTAGGAGGGGAGTTGGTCACCACGCCGGGCTGACGTGGGTCTGCCGTTTTTATGTATGGATCTGTGCTTAGTTTCTGTCAGGGGTCCTTTGGTAGAAAAAGAGGTGCAGGAGCTCATTAGCATAACTCATTAGCATACCTCATTAGCATATGCCACCTCCACTGACATCACCAGAAGTCTGTCAGAAAGGGAATGTCAGTTTCAGCCCCATTATATCCTATGGGCCATTGAAATCAATGGCAAAAACTCATAGGGTATATGAGGGGCTGGAGGAAAGGGAGTTTGAGGGAGAGGCTCCAAACTTGCAGGGTAGCTGCTGGGGCCTCTCCTCAAAATACCCACCAAGTTTCAAGAAGATTGGACCAGGGGGTCCACATCTATGGACCCCCAAAGTCTCATCCTCTCCATTGTTCTCTATGGTGGGAAAAAATGTTAACTTTTTTCCTCCCATAGAGAACAATGGCGGGAATGGGGGCAACCTGTTTGGGGGCCCATAGAATTGGACCCCCTGGTCCAATCTTCTTGAAACGGTGGGTATTTCGAGAAGAGGCCCCAGCAGCTACCCTGCAAGTTTGGAGCCTCTCTCTCAAACCCCCTCCCCTCCAATGGCTTTTAAAATTGCAGCCGAATTTCAGCAGCAATTCGGCAGCAGGCTGAATCAGATTAGAGAATCTGATTTGGCCCGTGGCTGCCCCAGTGGCCACTCCTGAGCTGATCTCGCTCCGGCCCCAACAGACCCCTGGTTTCTGTGCTTTTAAATTATTTTTATCACTTTAGTCTACCGCAGTCTGGAGCCACAGAAGAACTTTGTTAAGGAGGTGTAGTGGGCTGCCATGCTGTTCACCTGCACAAAGAGCAGGATTGCTGGTAAAGTTATTTTGTAGTGACATCCCTAGCACTTTAAGAGTATGGGTTGAAATGGCCTTTTTTGTAAGTGATCTACACAATTAGAGAAAGCCACAGATGTTAATGGGGCAAATTCATGTACAAACAAACATCAGAATTTTGTCTATTTACCATTCTGTTCCATACTTGCTCAGAGGAGTTCACAGAACCATACCTGGTTCTCTCTCCACTTTACCCTCACAGGCTGAGAATGTGCAATTGACAAAATATCACTCAGTGAGCAACATGATCATCTTGAGACTTCAACCTAGGTCCCCAGTGCCAAAACTACTACACTATGCCTGTTCTTACATGCGTGACAGATCCATACATGTGTCTGAGAACTTAATTCATCCCACCTGTTTCTCCAGGGGGAAGAATTGCAAGAACCAGACAAAATACACACATCTGTCCAAGACACTCACAACCTCCTGTTGGCAGGTGAGCTTTGGAGATCTGGGGCTGGGTACCCATTACACAGTTACAAGAATGGTAAAAATTAAACGGAGTACACTACAGATAAAGCTGAGGCCAGACAGTAGGATGGGAGAGTCTGCACACTTTTTGTGGTTCAGAGAGTGTGTCTGCTAGGAAGACTTGACTTCTTACACAAACACACACACTGATCCCATCCTGTGTCATTTTTTTAATTAATCAGAATTTTAAATTTCTGGAATAGAAAACTTGCACACTTAAACTCAAGATAGTTACTGGACAGTAAGCAAAACACAGGGTGGCAGAATTTTGGGGGGGTGTGTGAAAGATCCTCATCTGAAGTGCAAAGGGAGTCACAGAATAAAGTGCGTAACTTCAAGACAAAAGCAAGGCTGGCTTGTCTGAGCAATACTACCAGTGTACATGCACACAGGCATATATACAAAGGTCAACACCATGGCAACAGACATGCATTTCTCTCTCCCTTTCTCAGCCTGCAGCTTAGGCTGCTACACAGGGAAATGGAGGCATCTTTATTGGGGAACATTATTTATGTTTAGTTGCCTAGCCAAGAGGGGAGAAAAGGAAACTCAGTCCTTAAACACTACACAAGTAATCCTATTTGTTTCTTAAAGCATTTTAGACTGTCTCACTTCATTTGTTGCAAGTATTACCAGCTCTTCTTCAAAAGCAAATAATTGGCTGCCTTTCGGGTTCTAAATGAGGAGTAACTTTCTCCAACCCCAGCCTTTGGCTGTGGTGCAAGTTACCATTATTAAATAAACATGCTAAATATACAACTAAAAATAAAGACTGTGGTTGAAATCCTATGCACGTTTATCTGTGACATAGGCCCCTTGAAGAATTTTGTGGGACTTCTGAGTCAGCATGCATCGGATTGGGCTGTAAATAAAAAAAATATGTTGAAACATCATGCCCAACCCAAAGCTTAAGTCTGGCCACCAAATTAGTAATAAACTTTGTCTGATTTAACTTGTTTTCTGATGCAAGCTGCAGGCAGCAAAAAGTAAGTGATACAAGATAAAACTAGCTGGGAACAATGAGAGATCTGCACAGCAACAAATAGATATTTTTCTGAACAATAATTAAAAGAAACAGCATTAATGCAAAAAGGGACAGACATTAAAAGCCATTTGTGTGTCAAACCCACCACACAAGATGTAATTTAAGATATCATTCTGATATAGAATTAGAGATTAATATGTAAGGAAGTCAAGAATTGCTGTTCTAGTTGCTATGAGGTGAAATGCTTAGTTCTTCTCCCCTCCATTTTACCCTCACAAGAAGCCTGTAATGTAGGTTAGGGTGCAATGGACTTAAGGTGGCCTTTTGAATTCCAGCCATTAGTTTGAGGCCTGCCAGAGGCTTGAGAAATCCCATTTTTGCATTCCCAGGAGGTAGATCCTCCTTTATTGGTTAACTCCCAGTCAGTGTGATTGGCTCCAGTGGGGTGTGGAGGCTTGGCCTAAGTTCTTTATTTAGGGCTCCTACAAGCTGGCCCTACTCCAGTGCTAAAGTATCCCAGGTCCAGTGACAAAGTGTCAGGAACATGGGAATAAATAGGTGAGTTTAGCAGACAAGCAAAAGAGGGTAAGTAATATAAATATACATATACACCCATATCCTAAGTTTTAATATAAAACTATCTAGACAGGGTAAGTGAAAACGGTTAAAATAGTAAAGAGGGCAAATAGTACAAAAATACCTTTAGGTACCAACATTTTGTAACTTTTCAGTGTTGTAGCTGCTCAGACTAATCCGGTATGGCTAATTTTAGTTCTGTTCTAATTTTCCGGCCTAGTTCTAATTTTACTTCGGTTGTAGCTGCTCAAACTACTCAGATGTAGTTAATTTTTATTCTAAACAAGCTCTGAGGTTCTTGGCTAGTTTTACTGCAGTACCAGAAGTGTTCAACAGAGGGTCAAACAAAGGACAATGATTAAAATTGAGTTTACAAGGCTAGTTTAAGCTGTAATATCACTTTTAAACTTTATTACGCCTAAGTTGTTTAGGGCGGTGTAAACCAAAGAGGACTGTGAGGCACTCCAAGGGATCTGTTGAGGCTGGGCAAGTGGGCGTCAACATGGCTAATGAGGTTCATTTTGGGTAAGTGCAAAGTAATGCACATTGGAGCCCAAAATCCTAACTATGAATATACATTGATGGGATCTGAACTGGCGGTAACTGATCAGGAGAGAGATCTTGGAGTTACGGTAGATAACTCACTGAAGATGTTGACTGTGTGTGTGACTACAATAAAAAAGGCCAATGCTCTGCTGGGGATTATTAGGAACGGGATTGAAAATTAGCAGCCAGGATCATAAGGCCCCCATATAAATCTATGGTGCGACCTCATTTGGAATACTGTGTACAGTCTGGTCATGGGACCTCAAAAAGATATTATGACATTGGAAAACGTGCAAAAAGGGGCAACTAAAATGATTAAGGGGATGGAAGGTTAGGGCTCTCTAACCTGGAGATACGATGACTGAGGGGTGACATGATAGAAGTTTACAAAATTATGTATGGAATAGAGAAGTTAGAGAAAGAACTACTTTTCTCCCTTTTCTTACAATACAAGAACTCGCAGACACTCAATGAAATTAATGAGCAGTTGGCTTAGAATAGATTAAAGGAAGTTCTTCAACCATCAGTACTGTAGGAAGTGGTGGCAGCTACAAGCATTGACAGCTTCAAGAGGGGATTAGATAAACATGCAGACCAGAGGTCCATTAATGGCTATTAGCTACAAGGTATAGATAGGATCTCTCACTGTGGGGCAAGTGATGCACTGTATTCTTGGTGCTTGGGGGGGGCAACAGTGGAAGGGCTTCTGGAGTTCTGGCTGCACTGGTGGGCCTCCTGATGGCACCTGGGTTTTGGCCACTGTGTGACATGGAGGGTTAGACTGGATGGGCCTTTGGCCTGATCCAACATAGCTTGTCTTTATGTTCTTACATAAGCATATAAGAACATAAGAGAAGCCAATGTTGGATCAGGCCAATGGCCCATCTAGTCCAACACTATGTCACACAGTGGCCAAAAATACCAGGTGCCCTCAGGAGATCCAGCAGAGGGGCCAGGACACTAGAAGTCCTCCCACTGTTACCCCCCCATCAAGCACCAAGAATACAGAGCATCACTTGCCCCAGACTGAGAGATCCTATCTATACCTTGTGGCTAATAGCCATTGATGGACCTCTGCTCCATGTGTTTATCCAATTCCTTCTTGAAGTCGTCCATGCTTGTAGCTGCCACTACCTCCTGTGGCAGTGAATTCCATGTGTTAATCACTCTTGGTGAAGAAGTACTTCCTTTTATCTGTTCTAAACCGACTGTTCAGCAATTTCGTTGAGTGCCCGTGAGTTCTTGTATTGTGAGAAAGGGAGAAAAGTACTTCTTTCTCTACCTGCTCTATCCCATGCATAATCTTATAAACCTCGATCATGTCACCCCTCAGTTATTGTTTCTCCAAGCTAAAGAGCCCCAAGCGCTTAACCTTTCTTCATAGGGAAAGTGTTCCAACCCTTTTATCATTCTAGTTGCCCTTTTCTGCACTTTGTCCAACGCTATAGTATCCTTTCTGAGGTGTAGTGACCAGAACTGTACACAGTATTCCAAATGAGGCCACACCATCCATTTATACAGGGGCATTATGATACTGGCTGATTTGTGTTCAATTCCCTTCCTAATAATCCCCAGCATAGCATTGGCCTTTTTCACTGCAGTTGCACACTGTCTCGACAGTTTCAGTGAGTTATCTACTATGACTCCAAGATCTCTCTCTTGGTCAGTCTGCGCCAGTTCAGACCCCATCGACGTGTATTTATAGTTAGGATTTTTGGCCCCAATGTGCATCATTCTTATGATGGGCTGCATTCAGTTCAGGCCACAATTTTATTTATTTATTAAATCAGACTTGTTAGGCCGCCCTTCCCTGCGAGCAGGGCTCAGGGCGGCTTTCATAAATGAAAATAAACAATAGACTTAAAACAGCATTAAAATTCAACAACCACAAGAAAAAAGCACAATCCAAGCTAGAAATAAATGTCCAATACCCACTTGCCCCCTGGGATAAGTAAAATGCAGAGCAGTGGGAGGGGGGTGCCAGGCCATGAGAGTGCCAGGCCATCACTGTCCTCAACCAAATGCCTTGCAGAACATCTCTGCCTTGCAAGCCCTACAGAATGGCAACAGATCCTGTAGGGCACAGATGTCCTCAGGCAGAGAGTTTCACTAGGTAAGGGCCAGGGCTGAAAAGGCCCTGGCCCTCGTTGAGGACAGCCGGATCTCTCTCAGGCCGGGGACCACCAGGAGGTTTTTATTTCCAGATCATAATGCTCTTCTGGGGGAGAGTGCAAGCCTGTCCTAAATGAACTGCATATTTAAAGTTCAGTAGGGTTGGATGATGGGCAAACCCTGTTCTGCCATAAAGAGGCTCATTAAACTCCATATTAAGTAAACTACTGCACACATGTAGGCCTGATCCTGCGCAGAAACAGGCATGTCAAAGCCACTGATTTCACATTTAAATCTGCAGGAAACTGGGCTGGCAGTTACCAGTTAGGAGCAGTGCATCCAAAATGGAGTATTGTGTCACCGTGGTTCAGGGGACAGTTCCTGCAGTAGTATCTATTTGTGTCCCAAAGAGAAAAGTACTGAATTTGATACAAAACTGCCAGAATCCTTATGTTATTGAAAAAGACAGGAAGGAAGTCTGACAAATCTGTCAGAGGGCTCTCAAAACAGGTCTGGGTAATTTATATTAGAATATCATCTTTTCTTGGGATGGATTCAATCTTATGTTTTTAAACAATAAAAAGTCCCAGAAGTTTTGCACATTTCTGTTCTTTTACCTTTTAAGACTGAAGTAGGAAGAATTATTATCAGAGTTGGCCTTGAGTAAATGTTCCTTGTAGCAACCACAGACAGACACACTCTGTAACCACAGTGCCAAGCCACACTCGTATGCTGTCTCTTCAACCTCAGGCCACATTTAACCCTCACCTAGCAAGAACCACATCCCCCTTCTATGCCACACACAAAGCTTGTATCTAAATATATAATAATGTTTTACAATTGTAAAACTTTATAATTATTGTGAACAAGATTCAGTTTTGTCACTTTGGGCAAATCAATTAATTTTCATACACAACGTTTTTGTCTGTTTGACCTACTTATGGTCTATCCCAGGGGTGTCAAACATGCAGCCCAGGGGCTGGATCAGGCCCTTGGAGGGCTTCTGTCAGGCCTGCAGTGGAACTGGCTGTCTCCTGCTTCTTCCAGCTCTGCTGCTGCTGTATCATCGTAGCTTGCTTTGCCAGATTCTCTCAGTCACTCAGGAGAGATTGATAGGCAAGCTTCTATTCGCTGCACTGGCTGAGGCTCCTCCCCAGAGGAGCCAGAGCTTGCTTCCTCGCCAGGCTGCCTCAATTGCACAGGAAACAAAGGCAAGCTTTTCTTCCCCTCCATTGGCTGAGGCTCCTCCCCGAAGGGAGGGAGGGAAGGAGGGAGAGCTTGCTTTGCTTGTCTTCCTCAATCACACGGGAGAAATACAAAGCACCTTTAAGACCAACAAAGTGTTATCCAAGGTATGAGCTTTTGTGTGCCTTGCTACAGTGTGTGTGTGTTGTTGGGCTTGTTATGCTGTTGCTCTCCTGGGTGCAACTGTGTTCTCTCCCCCTTTTAACTGCATTCATGCCCTCATGATCCAATCTTGCTCAGTAGGAAAGCAATGTGAATTATTTAGACAAGGAATAACAAAAAGCCAGTAAGGTGGATTAGGCTGAGAGTGTGTGTCCAGACCAAGTTCACCCAGCACATTTCCTTTGGGGATTTTAAACTTCCCAAGTAGTAGCCTTATACTGACCACTGAGAAAGACTATAGTTTTGTTGACAAACATGTAGCCCTCAGTCTGTGTCATGGTGCCTTCTTATGTTCTTGACCAGCACACAAAGCAATTTATTTACAAAAGCTCGCAATGCCCAGCCATTTCATGTTTTCCCCTGGGCCCTAGGCTCAGAACTCTGAGCATGAGATTTCTGTAATGCATATCAATAAATCAAAAGTAGGTTTGCTGCTTAAAGATACACACTTGAACAGCTTACTCAAGATTGGAACAGCACAGACATTTTGATGCAATAATTCAGAGCAAGAGGTGTCAGTTATCAGACACTGTTAAATAAATATTGCAAAAGTGCTAATGTTTTAAGCATGTTTTTGTGAGACTTCTGCTCAAAGTAGTCAAGGATCAGATCTTTGTTGATGAAACACAGTTCTTTATTTCCAATCTCTACATTGGTACAGCTTCTCGGATTATTGTCAGAGATGACACAGATGGCCAAACCAGGTCTATTATACTTTTCTAAGCAGTTTGAATTACCCATAGGTAGCCAATCACTACAAGGGAAAAACGGCGGGCAAAAAGGGGCTCTGGCCGTTTGCTTCCCACAGGAAAGAAAGTGAGGTGTCAAGTTGTAAATTTCCCCTTCCCAGCCAGACCCTTCAGATGTTACCAGTTCACATAACAATCCATGGCCTCGAGGCTTTCGCACATTGATAAGAGATGAGACTTGTCCTCCCTTAGAGTCTCAGCCGAGATGAATGGAATGCGGAGGTAGGAGTGTGAGAGGCCCATTGTTCCCATGCTTTGAAGCTGACATCCTCCCGCTTTGACAGTTACACAAACCAGGCCGGTCAGGGTCATAAACCTGGGGTTACACATTCTACATACATGCTAATACATACTGGCCAGAATGAGGGGTACATGACAGGTGTTCATAAGGGCATACATACAGTACTATAGAAAAGCAAAGCAGCAAATACAAAGTGAAAAAGGGCTGTAAGTAGCAAGATACATTGTCTGAATCAGCAGATTCTGACAGTTTTTAAGTTAAGAAAATGTGTTTGTGTCCTTTATAAAGTTTATATCTCTGCTACCCGGCATTACAATTTATGACACACATGGCCCAGCCCAAGAAGGTCTCATTTATGTTAGATCTGGCCCTCATAACAAATGAGTTCAACACCCCTGGCCTAACCCATCTTGTCCAGACCAATACATTGCTGAGGTTTAGGAAGGCCTCTTGAATCTTTATATTCAAACCCTGATCTTCTCAGCTTATTTGGTGTACTGGTTTAAATGGTGATCTAGGACTGAAAAAGAACCAGGTTCAAATCCCCACTCAGTCACGAAGCCCAGTGGGTGACGTTGGGACAATCATATTCTCTCAGCCTAATTTCCACCTCAGGCTTCGTACAGAGGAAGAACAGAGGAGACAATCATGTATAAAATATACTGAGTTCCTTGGAGGAAAGATGGGATGAAAACACAAGATATAAATTAACACTCCTCAGTCGAATCCTTGCCCCCTTACTATTAAAGAAATACTCTTCAACTTTTTCCTTAAAGACAAGAGAAAATTAGGTATTTATACTTTCTTGTTCTTGAATATTTTTGCTAACTTCCTCAGGTGGAAATAATTTTAAAAAACACGTTGTATCAGTGAAGTCCTAATACAGTCACATACCCTTCTAAGTCCATTGAAGTCAATATAATTAGAAGAGTGTCACTTTACTCAGTATTTCACTTCTGTGTCTTTGGGGACTGTACCATCAGATCAACCTCTTACCATGTTTCTATGATAATCATAAATACCAGTAATAATATTTTCAGCACTGTGCTCCGGGTCAACATATTCAAGTTTTTCACAGCTTGTAAAGCAGCATTGCGCCCTCTGATGGAACAAATGACTGACATGAATAAAAAATTGGATGTAGTACAACAGCTACTTAAGCATACCAATATACAATTGGAGAAGATTGCTAATGATGTAAAGAAAATCGACATTAAGACCAAAAAGATGGATCAAAGACTGCAAAAAGTGGAAAAAGAAAGGAATTCTGAAAAAGATAAACTCTTAAGACTTCAAATGGAAAAATCAGTTTATGCCCTGAGCTTTCAAGGTGTACCTGAACAGGAAGGTGAGGATCTTAAAGAGCTTCTGGGTCAAGCATTGTCTCCTATGATGGATTTAAAAGCTGATTTTTTGAAAAATGATATGGTTATGACCTATAGGGTATATTCTGAATACCTTAAAAAAAAATCTGCCTGGGGAGATAGTAGTTAGATTCTCCAAAAGAACAACAAGAGATGTGGTGCTCAAGGCCACAAATTGGTCTGTCTTGAAAATCATGGACAAATGTTACAGTCTTAAAAGATGTTCCATTTGAAGTTAGGAAAAGAAGAAGACCCTATAAGAACTTAACTGTATTCCTGCAAAAAAAAATCTGTTTCTTACAGGTGGACATTCCATGAAGGCCTAATGTTTAAATACAAAGACAAGAAAGAAAAGATTGACTCTCTTCTTAAAGCGAAGGCTTTCTTGGACTTACAACAAAATCCAAAGAAGGAAACCAAGACAACGGAGGAGAAAGAAGGAGAGACCAGCGAACAGATACAGGAAGTCCAGAATCAACAAGTTCCAGCGAGACAAGCAAAGAATCTATCTCTGAGACAGGGGCAGCCGCCACTAAACAATCCAGGATCCAAGAGACTATTCCCGAGAGACAGAAGAGGGGAAAAATGAGAAGATCTAGAAAATGTGAAGCCCTAGGAACATTTACTTATATACTGTTTTTATTATTTGATTGAAGTTCTGATGTATCAGTGTATTATTAAGCTGTGATAATAATCAGACAATATCTGTTTTGTATTACTATGGGGAACATTTAACTATGAAACTTTCTTTAGCTAATCTGATCCTTGTATATTTTAGGTTAGATTAGTTTTTTTCTTTTGTAGTTGTAGATTAGTTGTTGAATTTTGAAAAAACCAATAAAATATGTAAAAAAAACCCCAACCCTTCCTCTGAACTGGACCATATGCTGCTGCAAAAACATTCACAGACGTAAATCAGGAAAGAACTGTGGGAATACATGCAAAATAAATTACATAATAAATTACATAATTACTAGCATACATACAATTCTTGATGACTCAATTCATAGAAAATGTATAGGAATATATAATTTTTCACAATGTTCATCATTTAAAAGCGCAAAGTGTCTTCTGGAATCTCTACAATACATATCCAAATACAATAGTAAATTAGTATCAAAAATACATAGACTATCTGCATATATTATACTAGAAAGAATCAGGGGTCATTTCAAGCAGGAGCTCGGGGGAGCACAGCTCCTGGAGTTGGTCCCAGCCCCCCCCCCCCAGGCGGGGGAATGCCTGCTTGTGTCATGGCTGCAGCAAAATGACCCCGTCCCCTGGAAAGGTCCTTGTTCCTCTGACCAGCCTTCTGAAGGCTTCAGCCACTACTGAAGCTATCCTCCCAGAATAGAGGTATTTCTGAGGCTTGGATTAGTAGCTGTACCTCTTTCTTTCTTTCCTTCTTTCCTTCTTTCCTTCCTTCTTTCTTTCTTTCTTTCTTTCTTTCTCTCTCTTTCTCTCTCTTTCTTTCTCTCTCTTTCTCTCTCTCTCTCTCTCCCCTCCCTCCCTTCTTTCTTTCTTGCCTTCTGACATACTTCCAGTGATGTCAGGTGGTATAGCATATGCAAATAAGTTATGCTAATGAGCTCCTGCACCTCTTTTTCTACGAAATGACCCCTGGAAAGAATATAAGAGTACTAAGCATCTAAAAACTTATCATATTATGATGTCTAGCAGGTTATTTGCCTCTGGTTCAATGCTGTCGGGAAGCGGGGTTTTCCTGTATTTCTTCACAGCATCAGAGTGCATTGATGCACTTCCTAGGTTTCCCCCAGCTCTTCTCTGATCTTTCCCAAACCTGTTTGCTTTGAAGTTTTTGGGAAAGATTGCAGCAAAACCTGGACAACCACTGTGTAGGTGAGAAAGTCTTGGATTTTCCAAACCCTGCCTACATGCTGGCTATTTCCTGTGCGCCGCTCCATCCATCCCCTCCTGCACCTGTTGGGCATTTTTGTTTTAAACCAGCAATTAATATAGGTATAACATTATAACAATCCATCTTTCAGGTTCTTTGAATTCTCAGCTGTCATATAAAACAAAACGTCTCTAGCTCCTTTTGTTGTAGAGATATAAGGAGAAAGGCACACCTCTGCCACAAAAGGGGCTAGAGGTTTATTTTCTAATTGAAAGCTAGGAATTCATAGAACCAGATACACAAATTGTTATAATGATACACAGGTAGGGTTGCCAGCCTCCAGGTGGGGCCTGGGGATCTCCTGTTTTTACAACTGATCTCCAGCTGACAGAGATCAGCTCCCCTGGAGAAAATGGCTGCTCTGAAGGGTGGACTCTATGGCACTGTACTATGCTGAGGCCCCTCCCCTCCCCACCCCAAACCCCACCTTCTCCTGGCTCCACCCCCAAAGTCCCCAGGTATTTTCCAATCCAGACTTGGCAACCCTATACACAGGGCTTTAAAATTTTTTTTAAAAAGCAGGTGCCGAAACTCTTGAGGGAAATGACGTTTTCAATCTGTATACTGAAAATGCATGAACTTTGAAACATTTTAAAAATAATTTTGTAGAAAAGGTTCCGGAATGCACATTTCCCCAGAAATAAGTATTCCGTTACTAGTTTAAAAACACTGAAAAGCCTCCGGGGGGTGGGGGGGGAGTGCGTGGCATGGCCAGAAGACTGGGCAGGGAAGCTGAGGGGCAACCTGCCATATGGAGACCCCATTGCTGCTGCACTGTATCAGGCGCTACAGCATCAGCGGAGAAAGCCCATCTCAAATCTTAATGTGACTTTACTTTCCATAGCTGCATCTTGCTCATGAAACCCAGATTTCTAAGCTGTATTCCAGTGTTCTGCATCATGTGTTGATTTTTTACTCTTCCTTCTTCTGCACTGCTGCCTCTCAGTTCTCATTTATCTTCCTTTGATGGATTTCTTTGCCAGCTCGTAGTTCCTTAAGAATGCCTCAACAAGCACACAACATTAGTTAACAGTGCATTCCTAAGCAGAAGTACACCCTTCTAATGCCACTGACTTCATTGGACTTCAAAGGATATAACTCTCCTTAGGACAGAACTGCAATTCTACCAGAGCTCCACTACTGAGTGCAGTGCCATGAGTTTGTAATAACATTTTTTTTATGTAGGAATGAAGCATTGGGGGTTGCAAGTTTCTCAAGAAAGGCACCGTTTGACAGTCCAGTGCTGAGACACCATATATTTCCCCCCTTTTAGAAACAGTATTTTATTGAAGTATTTAATCTGTTACTGCAGAAAATATACAAAACTTTAAGTTCAGCTATAAAGGTCAGGCCTGAAATGGCATGATACTTTGCATAGCCATAAGACTATAGCCCTTTTGTAGTTTTATGTTATAACTTAGAAGAGTGTTAGTGGGACTAAGTCAGCCCGGGGGGCGGGGGATCCCCCGCTACAGGGGTTCCCGATCCACCGGCCAGCATTCGGCCGGCGGGGGAAACCCCGCCCCCGAAGTCGTCCAGCCTGGACGACTTCCCCCACGTAATGACGTCACCCGAAGTGACGCCATCACGTCGGGGGTGTTGCCAGGGCGATGCTCTGGCAATCGCCCGAACGTGTTGATGTCACTTCCATTGATGTCAGCCAGTGCGCGCGCTTTGCACGCACACCGGTGAAGCTCCCGGCCGGCGGAAGACTCCCCCCCACCAGTAAGTTCAACGGACTTGGCAACCCTAAGTGAGTGAGAAGCTTGTGGGTTGGATTCTATAGATGCAAAGATCAAGTATCTTTCCTGCAACCCCCTCCCAACAAAAATCCTTTCCAACTGTCACGGGCAGTGGCTAGAAAAGCTCTCTAATGGCTGCCACCACTCTGGTATGGGTCTCCTTGGAAGGGCCCAGAGTACCCACCCTACCCCTTTATACACTCCTTTTCCAGTAGGTTTCAAAGTAACCAAATGAGGCATGAGGACCAAGGCAGAGTAACAAACTATTTTTGTTAAAGAGATTTAACAGCAACTGTAATTCAATAACGTATAGGAAAAATGAGCACAGTAAAGGTAGGTAAACCAGCAAAATAAGAAATCCTATACTGTCCTAGCCTTCTCTAGGTATTTGGCCTCAAACGGACTCACCCCTTTGGGATGTGGGATCCCTCCTGCAGCAGCCTCACTAGCTCTGCTCCCTAGGAGTGAACACCCTCCCACTTTGGGCAAGGCCTTTTATTCCTTCTTCCCAGGCACCACCCTCTACTCCTTATTGGTGTAAATTTCCCCTCCAAATCCCCTGTTAACCAATCACAGGGTCCACAATAACTAGGAACTTGTAGATCCCTTTAGTCACTCTAATACAGGCTTCCCTGGAGCTAGTAGGCCTCCCTAGAGCCAGTAGGCTGCACTATTATAGGCCTATGAACACAACACCTACTCTAGGAAAATTTATTCGTGCCGTAACAAAACCTATGTGGACTAATAGCCAGCCAGGTCAGGCTGTAAGGGGACGTGGGGTGAAATCAACCTGACTGTTCCATCAATGCAGCTCCACTGATGGAGGAGAGAAGAGGATAATTCTCTTCCTCCTCTTTGCAGCCTTCCAGTACAAGTCCCACAACCCCAGAAATGGCCTTCCTTGGATTCAAAAATGGCTGCAAGATTGAGATGGGAGATGCAGTTTGCAACCATCAGCACCTTCCACTGGCAGTGCACAGGATTCAACCCCCTAATTAATATATTAAATAGTTTAAAAAATAATATAGTGTCTTCAAAACAATACAGTGAGAACATCAGCTGCATTTTAAAACTATAAAACAAGAGCCTAATGCCACCTGAAAGATAAATAAGATTTGATTGCTGTATAAGTTTTCATGGGCTGGAACCCACTTGTTCAAAAGCAATGTAGTGTGTCATTAGGCAGACATTTATATATATGATATGAAAAACAACAATAGCAGGTTTAAGTATAATTGTATAAAATTCCTCTGTAATCAAGATCCTCTGTAATTCAGCTCCTCAAAGTTACAAACCAAAATAGTTTGCTCTGTCTCTGAGGGGAGAGCTCCACAATGAAGGCGCCTCTAAAGAAAAAAGACTTTTCTTTTTGTCACCAGTCTGATTTCTCAAGACGGAACTCCAAGCAGTGTCCCTTAATACATTCTCAGAGTACAGTGTGCTTCACACTTTTGACCAGTTGGATGATGGTTATGATGGGCTTTAAAGACCCGTGCTTTGTTCAGAAACTAATTGGAAGACAGTACTGTGTGCTCCAGTTGGGTCATTCCTGCTAATAAGTGCCATCTGCATTTGAAACTAATTGACGTTTCTTGATCTTCAAAGACAAACCTTGGCAGAGCATTCCAGCCTAGAGATGACAAAGGCACATAAAGCAATAGTCAGGTTCTATGTAATATTGTCTAACAGCTGTCCAATCTGTATTCATTGACAATCAGAGTGTATGGATGCAGTCCAGCGCAGAATCAAAGATGAGCCAAAATACAGCTCTATATTTGGTATTGTTAAACCACATTTTGCTGGCCTCTGAAGAATGGATTGCTTAATTCTTGGCTGACCCTGTGAAGTTCTGAAGCATTAACTGTCACTGCTTAAATCCTTTAGGGTCCAAGTACTCAAGAAGCATCTGGAATAAAACAAATATAAAACAGAACGTACAAACTGTAGCCATTCTAAAAAAATCAAGAGAAATTATGCTTCATTCAGTTCACTAAGTGGGTGTTTCCTTCAACAGTTTATAACTAAGTGCATGTAGTTTTGCCAGCTGAAATCTGAATCCCTACATATCTCAGTAAGAGAGTCACCTGACCTGCTGTTCCCTTCTGTTGAGCATAGGCGTAGAGTACGGGGGGCCCTCGAGCCACCCCCAGCAAAACGGAGCGCCTGCCGCCGCGCCTCCCCAGGTCCTTCTGAGGCCCAGCCGCCGCTGCTGGAGAGGGAAGGGGTGGCGGGGGGGAAAGAGAGAGACACCAGCACCAGCAGCTGACGGGCCTCGAAAGGGCCCGGGGAGGCACGGCGGTTTCCCGGGGGGGGGGAGAACATTGCCCCAGTGAGCGCGTGCGCTAAGGAGCCCCCCCCCCCCGAATTTCCAAAAGTCTACGCCCCTGCTGTTGAGTATCCACTGTCTGGCATCTTCCCAGTCACACCTTTGCTCCAGTTTTGTGTAGTGGTTAAGTGTACGGACTCTAATCTGCAAGAACCGAGTTTGATTTCCCCACTCCTTCACTTGCACCTGCTGGATGACCTCGGGCAAGCCATAGCTCTGGCACAGCTGTCCTTGAAAAAGAGCAGTTTCTGTCAGAGCCACCTCTCTGCCCCACCTACCTTACAGGGTGTCTGTTGTGGGGAGGGGAGGGGAAAGGCGTTTGTAAGCCACCCTGAGACTCCAAGTGAAGGGCGGGGTATAAATCCAATCTCTTCTCTTCTCTTAATTCTTTGATATAAATGAGTTCCCTTAGGTCTGCCATGTTCCTTTCTAGCATCCTCACATGGGACACATGCTCTCTTCAAAGCCCAACTCCCCTCTTGGCTTAGAGCAAGGGTGTCAGACATATGGCTTGCGGGCTGGAACCAGCCCATCCAGGGCTCTTATCTGTCCCGCGAGCAACTGATTGCCTTTATTGCCAGATGGCAGAGGCTGTGCATTACGTCCCTGTATACTGCCCCAGTGCTAATGTGTAATGGGTGGTGGAAGTGGGAGGGTGGGCATCAGGGAGATCCTTTTATGAAATACTGTAAGAGTGTTAATCTTTTAAGCATGTTTGCATTTTTATCAAAAAATAATATTGTTAATTGGGTTTGCCTGTGTCCTTTATAAAGTTTATCTCTCTGGTACTTGGCGTTACATTTTATAGCACCCATGGCCTGGCCTGACAAAGTGACATGTAAGTCAGATCTGGCCCTCGTAACAAATGAGTTTGACCCTCTTGCTTAGAGGGATACCAGTATAGAGCCTTCTTAAATGTGTTACATCTTGTATATTACAGAAGATGGTACCTTTCAAACTCAAGAGCTTGAGTGATGGCAACTGGGAATTTGCAGCAAATATAATTCTGATGCCTTGCTTGCTCCAGAGACTTGCTGTTCACCAAAGACTAGACGGGGTAACACCATGATTCAGAGGTACAGCAAAATAAAGCAGAAGCCCAGTGGTTCCTTAAAGACTAACAATATTTAATGTACCAGTTCTGTATTGTTTTGCTACAGTGAATTAACATAGTGACCCTTCTAGAGTTATCAGCGATAGAGCCCCTGTTTTGCATACGGAAGGTCCCAGGTTCAATCCTTGTTAAAAGGATTAAAAGGATCCAGTAGAAGGAAAAAGACCTCTGCTGAGATTCTGGACAGCTGTTGCTAGTTAGACTAAGCAATACCCTGACCTTGATAGAGCAATGGTGTGACTCAGTATAAAGCAGTTCTTGGTATTCGTATCTTTTTAACTGCTTAGATTATGTTTATGTAAATCTTGCAGTATCAAAATATTTGACACTGTTTATTGCACGACTCTTTTCTCTTGATAGGATACGCTAAACTTTGATGCCACAACAAAAATTTTAACGTTCCCACCATATCAAAACCAGTCAAAGAATACATCGCTTCTACCATGTATAATCCGTTATAACCTGGGTGGCGAGTATAGATTTTGACATCTGTTACTTGTAAATTACAAAAATCCATGACTTGTTTGAAGAACAATTTTCCACTGATTTGACTCAGAAGAAGTATATTGAGGCAAGCAACCAATATATAACAGGAAAGCCACACAAATAATGAACCTCACACACATCAGAATAATATATAGCTCACCAGCCTCTATTTCTTTATCTCAGATAGGCAATAAACTACAGGAAGGAAATTGACCAAGAAGGTTATACCACCGGGAGTTGGATAACCACACACATGAATTCACCCAGTTATTTATCCTGAACAAATTGAAACCAAGTTTATCCATGCAAGTATAAAACAAGCTGTTATATTGTACAGATTCCACCCAATGCAGGTTCCAGCACAAGGTCTCAATTCAAGTCTGGTCTTGTTCACATTCTACTACATGCTATGAAATATCTAGCCAAGTATTATATAATTTCGTGTTGCCGTGGTAACAATTGTTATATATATTTTTACTTGTTCTCAGATTCTCTGACTGAGAGATTCCTGATAAGCTGCCAGGTCTAAGTCTCAGAGTTACTAGGCTACATATCCCTGTTAAGGAGCAGACCTTTCTTGGGGCAATATATCAACCCCCAAGTCTAAACTGAACCCTTTTGCCAGATCCACTCCATTCAACATAAGCTGCACAAAGGGTAGCTGTGGTTGTATTTATGCCCCACAGATGAATTGTTGAATATTGTATTTCAGTCCCATTCTTTCTCTCTTTTCTGTGGGATCTCTTTTTAAAATAACAACCCTCAGGGGTCCTTTCATAAAAAAAGAGGTGCAGGAGCTCATTAGCATAACTAATTTGCATATGCTACACCCCTGACGTCACCGGAAGCGATGACGTCATCGGCAGTGTGTCAGAAGGCAAGAAGGGAGGGAGGGAGGGAGGGGGAAGGAAGGAAAGGAAAGGAAAGGAACAGGAAGGAAGGAAGGTAGGTAGGTGGGAGAGAGAGAGAGAAGGAAGGAAGGAAGGAAGGAAGGAAGGAAGGACAGGGGAAGGGGGGAAGGAAGGAAGAAAGGAACAGGAAGGTAGGTAGGTAGGTGGGGGAGAGAGAGAGAGAGAAGGAAGGACCAGGAAGGTAGGTAGGTAGGTGGGGGGGAGAGAGAGAAGGAAGAAAGGAAGGGGGAAAGGAAGGAACAGGAAGGTAGGTAGGTGGGGGGAGAGAGAGAAGATAGGAAGGAAGGGAGAGGGGAAGGAAGGGGGAAAGAAGGAACAGGAAGGTAGGTAGGTAGGTAAGTAGGTGGGGGGGAGAGAGAAGGAAGGAAGGAAGGGGGGAGAGAGGGAGGAAGGAAGGAAGGGAGAGGGGAAGGACGGGAAAGGAAGAAGCAGTGAGAGGGGGGAGGGAGCAGTGGGAGGGGGGAGGCTTCTCCTTCTCGGGGCCGGCGGAGCGCCGCCGGCCCCGGGACAATTGAAGGGGGGGAAGGGAAGCGGCTTCCCGGGGCCTGTGGCGCTCTGCCGCAGCCCCGGGAGCTGTGGGAGGGGGGAGGTTTCTTCTTCCCGGGGGCCGGCGGAGCGCCGCCGGCCCCGGGACAATTGAAGGGGGGGGGGGAAGGGAAGAGGCTTCCCGGGGCCTGCGGCGCTCTGCCGCAGCCCCGGGAAGCATTGACGGGGGACGACGGCGGGGGGCGGGGCTTTGTTAAGTGCCCGCCCCCCCGCTGCGTCTCTCCCGGAGCAGCGCTCCGGCGCACCCCGGCCCCAACGGAGCCCTGACAACCCTAATCAATGAAGTCTTTCTGCTGGTTTATAGCTTTCAGGGATACCATTATACAGGCAATCACAGTCTTTAAGCACACTCACTAAGCAGGTTCTCCACTGATATAACTCAGTTGTTCACTTAGTCCCCCTTGCAAAAAGGCATGCAGGACAGTACACCCATCACATTCCAGGATCCTGCACAACATCAAAATGTTTTCCCTGAATCCCATTAATGGGGAGAGGCCATGGCTTGGTGGTACAGCCTCTGCTTGGCCTGCAGAAGGTCTCAGCTTCAATCCCTGGCATCTCCAGTTAAAAACACCAGGCAGTAGGTGATGTGAAAGACCTCCATATGAGACTCTGAAGAGCTGCTGCCTGTCAAAGTAGACAATACTGGCTTTGATGGACCTATGGTCTGGTATGATATAAGACAGCTTCACATGTGTGTTTATTCTCCAAGTCTTCAACCATCCCATCGAATTTGTTTTACTCATAGATGAGGGCTTAATTAAGGTTGAGTTCTCAATTTCCTCTACTCACTTCTCTTAAGGCAAAGAACTACTTACTCTTCTGTCCCCTCTCATCATCTTGATCTGAGTCAAAAACTCCAGTATGTGTAGATCCCCAGTATGTGTAGCTTCTGCAATCTCTGCCTTACTTCCTCTTTTTGTGGTTTCTGTGTGGGGCTCAAGGTCTGTGTTAGAAGCCCAACACTTCATGGATGCCTCTCAAAGGTTCAGCCTTACTGGTGGCTGATTTACCTTTTCTTTATGTAATGCCTAGAATTACGTGTTCTAAGGCTTAGATATCTGATGCTTTTTGTTTGCTAAATAAGTTGCCTGGTCCAATAAGTGAGTAACCTGTACTACTACCTTGACTTTCTCCTCGTTTTTTTATTGTATTTTACATCCAAGGAGCAGAAACAGTAGGGACAATCTCCTCAGATACTCTGTTTCTGACCTGAAAGTCACAACTCTTCAGCAAAATAACTTCAAAGACCAGATTCTAGAGAGAAACTGCTGAACTGAGATTTGTTGAGAAGTTACATTAATTAGACTGGAGTTTCACATAATTACATCTCACCCTGTGCTTCCTACATTTCATGGCCCCTTGATCTTGCAGTTTGTTTGTTTTAAAACCCCTACACAAAATAACTGGATGTGGCGGACCCGCTCATTGCGTCTGAAGAACTGGCCTCAAATCCACACACCCAGACAATTATGTTAGAATTTTAAAAATTGGTTACTCTAAGATGGTCCAAGACTTCTGTTTATTTTTGCTGCAGCAGATCAACACGGCTATGCCTCTGGAATTACATCTAAATAGTATCTTGTTAGCAATAAAAACACGGCAACTTTGGGAACATTTGCAGAGCCCTGAGTCTCTTTTCTGGTCATGTGGTAGAGTAACCAGGTAACTGTTTCACTGCAGAGTCAAAAGCTGCCCCCTCACAGTGCAATCTGCTGCAGAGTCTCAGCCTTTTAAATCCACTGACTACAATGGACTTAGAAGGATCTGTTAGGATAGAGTCACCTACCTCCAGGTGGGGCCTTGAGATCTCCCAGAACTACAGCTGATTGACAGAGATCAGTTCCTCAGGAGAAAAGGGGGGCTTGGGAGGGAAGACTCTGTGGCATTATACACAGCTGATGTTCCCCACCCTCTCCAGGCTCCAAATCTCTTGGAACTTCCCAGTCTAGAGTTGGAATCCCTTATTTAGGACTGTACTGTCACACTATGGTCAGAATGCAGCGATGCTCATTCAGGTTGTTGGTGAGGCAATATTCAAACACCTGCTTCTAGATACATTAATGATTAAACTATGGAATAAAAGCCCTGTAGTTTTTTTAAGCATTTGTTGTGGCAGCTTTATACCTTACAACATCTAGAGACCAATGCTGTTGTGGAGTGCTCACAGGAGCTCCACAACAGGTGGTTGTCATTTATTCCAAACATCTCAGAAACATCCAATTTTGTGGCATCACAACTTATACAGGTATTGTAGGCAACAGCCATCATTCCATTGTTCCTATGTAAATCTTTGTTTTTTAACTTCAGTTTTCTTGGGTGTGAGTTAGAAGGCTTTCATATTGCTGAAGATCAAATTGGTTTTACCATCCCAATTTTGTGAAATGTCAAGTATTACACCATATATTGCTCATCAAAAGGTTATAAGGTTGGTGCTTCCAGTTCTGGCGGCTTAATGGTGGGCGTGCTCCAGCAGAGCTCCGTATGGAGTGGTCCGCAACCTTGGCGAATGGGAGGGGTACCGGCCAGATTCCGGTGTCCCCCCCAAAGCCCTTGTAGGGTGCTCCCAGCCTGGGATGCGAGAGGCGCCACTTCCGAGGTGACGGCCAAAGGATTGTGGAGCCTCTGGCACCTAAAGGATTGGCAAGCAAAGAATGCAGCGAAGAAATGAAAATACCCCTACCTGCGGTGCAGCCTTGAACAAAATGTGAGTCAGCAGGTCCACTCAATCAGACTAACAGGTGTCCTGTAGCCCCGAAACAAAGTGGTGAAGGGGGAGGGAAAGTTCCCCCCCCCACTCTTTCTTTTTTAAAAAGACTGAAAAGCGGAGGGCTGGGATGACTGGCGCTGCACATGGGGTTCAAGTAGTGTGGAATCCTTCTTAAAACTGCATCCTTAAAAAACTTCCTGTGGTCTTTAACTTCTCCGAGAAGTAAACAATGGCTGGCAGAGGGGAAAAAATGGTGCCCAGATGGAGACCCTCTCCAAAAGCTACAGCTCCTTCTCTTCCTGTTCCTAAACAGGAAGCTGCCATAGACTTTCCAAACATGTTGTCGGTAGCATTGCACCCTCTGCTGGATCAGATGACTACAATGAACCAAAGTATTGATGCACTCCAGAAAGAGATTAAAGAATCTAATGCTAAAATAGAAGAAGTGGTTAAATCAGCAAAATCAGCTGAAACAAAAACAAAAATACTGAATCAAAGACTACAAGTGGTGGAGAAAGAAAAAGCAACTGACAGAGACCAACCTTTGAGACTGCAAATGGAAAAAGCATCTTGTGTTCTACGATTTCAAGGTGTCCCAGAACAAAAACCGGAGAATCTGAAAGAAATCTTAAGTGAAGCTTTGGCTCCAAAAACAGGTTTACAAGTGGAATATTTGCAAAGCGAAATTATTTGCAAAGCAATATGTCTACAGGACATATCCTGATTTTGTGAAGAAGAAAAACCTGCCTGGAGAAATTGTGGTGAAATTCTCTAAGAGAACAACAAGAGACGCTCAAGGTCACTAATGGGACAATCCTAAAATTCAAAGATGTGGAAATCAGGGTCTTGAAAGACATTCCATTTGAGATAAGAAAAAGAAGGAAGCAATATAAAAATTTGACAAAATTCCTGCAAAAGAGCTCCACCCCTTATAGATTTTTCCGGAGGGTTTGGTATTCAACTATAAGGAGAAAAAAAGAAAAGATCACCACTCCCAAAAGTGCAGAGACTTTTCTGGATTTGCAGCAAAGAAAAGAAGACAGCAGAGGAAGAAGAAGAGGAAGAAGGCATCATACATGACTTGGAAAGTTCCGAAAGCTCATTGAGTAGCTCTTCAGAGGATTCTGACTCAGCAAAGGGGGCAGCTACCCCAAAGCAACTGACAGTCCAAAGAGAACCCAAAGGAGGGGGAAATAGCTTTGTATACAACTTGAAAGTTTAAGAAATTTATTTTGCCACATGCTTGAATCTACATATGCATAGCCAGTACTATTTGAAACTTATTATCGTGTTTCAGTATTTTGTATTTTGCTATATGGGGAATTTCATTCATAATAGATCTTAAAAACTATTTATATGCTTTAATTTAAGTAGGGATAGTTTTGTAGTTGTAGGGATAGTTTTTATAGTTTGTAGAAAAGTAATAAAGAACATTATTTTTTAAAAAGTTACAAAGTTAGCATGTCAAATAATGATTGAAAAGCACAGTGCCTGAATAAAATTGTATGCTCATGGAACAGCTGATAGCAGTCCACTAATGTGTCTCCCTGTTTTTTTTTTAATTCAAAGCTGACTCAGTTTGTTTCTTGGTTGGTCTGAAAGCAATGTAATTAGGGTTACACTGATTTCTGAATAACCCAGATACAAACATAAGTCTGCCACCAACAGTATATAACGAATGCCACAGAGGCATAACACAAGGCACACTGCACATGCCCCACTTCCTCAAGCAGTATAAAGTTCCAGAAGAAGCATTCACTATCATAGTTCCTTCTGAATGACACCAGATGTCATTACAAAAATACAAGTAGAAGAGCTTAAGGAAATAAAACTGTACTTCTAAAGGGCAACTGGTCTCCTACCCTCCTGTGGTATACAAATATTTTAATCAATAAATCCATACAGAGAGACACCCCAAGATACTCTCCCATCACTCAACCCAAAGTTCACTCACTCTCCTTGCCCTCTTGTCTCTGAAACTAATTGTCATTTTTTCTAACCATCCCTTTCATTTGCTCACTATTACTGATTCACACATCATGGAGAACCCACAACTCATGCCTGACTGTCCAACAGGGCAGGGATCCCAGCCCAAACCTGTGGATTGCATAATGTGAGAATCAGCCCATCATGCCTCCCTTCTGCACTCATATTCCCTCTCCCCTCCCTTCAGTTCAATGGGTGTCACTTCTTCCAGGCTCTGATGGTTCAGAAGCAGTGTTCCCTCTAAGCTGAATAAGTGTGAGCTAGCTCACAGTTTTTTAGCCTCCAGCTCATGCATTTTTGTCTTACCTCCAGAGCCAACTAATTTATGCAGCAGCCAAATCGCTGGCTCACAACTTTAATGCCAGTAGTTCACAAAGTAGAATTTTTGCTCACAAGACTCCACGGCTTAGAGGGAGCATTGTTCAGAAGTACTGATTAGCTCCTTTTAAGGAAACATTAACATCGAGCTTGCTAGTTGATAATCTGCCTGACAAAATAATGGTCAAACAGGTGGAGCAATTCTGCATTGCAGACTGTAACCATTATCAGCTTGACATCGGGGTGGGGGCTACAAAACTTTGGAGCCCATGGAGCTGAACAAGTCTTGTGATTAATATATTTCATTTGGTTCTGGATAGTGCAAGTGAGGCCCAGAAGGAATCTTTGTCTACTCTAAGGGTTAATGGTAGGTGTCAGCAAGCACAGTATTATCAACATACATAGAATTCTGTATGTGAACATTCTATCTGCAAAAAAGTTATCTTATGTGAAGAAAAAATACTTTTGTGTACACAGAAATGACTTCCCTTTGAGTGTCAGAACACTAAGCCGAAGAGCATACAGGGGACTTCAGACCTTGGACATAATTCAGTGCACTTAAATTTATGACCACTGTCAGTAATCACTCATTTGCAAGCCTGTGCAACTTTCTGATTTGCCGGAACAAGGACTTCTCTTGGAAGCATGGTCAAGGTGACATACTGTTTAACCCTCTCCGTGTCAATGCCTGTGATAGTACAGCTTCCATGTCCACTAGTAGAGCTTCCACATCCACAGTCAGAGATGGTTCTTATATCTTTAAATGCTCTAAACCACTGAGCAAAGCTGCAGCTGCTACCTGCCCTTCTGTCGTCACTGATCTTTCCCTCCAATGCCAACCACAACAGGCAAAGAAGACAACGAATGAGAGGACTAGTGGATAAACAGCACCAGAGACCAGTTTACTCTAGTCTTTCTCAGTATTTGAGAGCATTTAAAGGTACAGGCTCACCACCATTTCTGAGCTCAGCACAAGCCCACTCTACAGATGTCATTAACAGTATTCTTAGGGAGAGCACCTCAACAGGTGGGGTGTGAATTTAGAACAAAACCAATTAGAATAAGCATTATCTGTGCATTTTCTCAAACTACCCTTTGACCAATCATGTTGTGCTCTTCTAAAAGAGGCTTCAGAATTCCTACACTGCTTTCCTAAAGTACAGATACACACCTCTATAGAATTCCATTTGTTCAGAAACAAATGTATATTGTTCTTCAAATGCTCATAGACAAAGGGCTTTTAATGTCTTTTTTTGGGGGGTGCAAGGGAACATAATATATATGCAAATATATTTATGCTGAAGTACAGAGAATATCTGCTGATGAAGTATTTTGAATTATGATGGCTTTATAGAAAAAGAAATTTTTAAACCCGCATGAAGAGTGCTTTTGAAAATGTGGATTTCCTTGATACCAAGTAGTGTTACGATCTTTTCAGCATTACAAAATGAACAATTATGCCTCAAGTGTTCCCCCATCCCTCATTCATTTCATGCTTCCAGAAGTGTGACGTGCAGCTGTATGAAAGCTGATGCCTCAGCACAGTGTTATATTCTGAATGAAATGTGCTGCTCAAGAACAGAAGAAAAGAGATTAGATTTATAGCCTGCTCTTCACTACCCGAAAGAGTCTCAGAGCGGCTTACAATCTCCTTTCCCTTCCCCTCCCCACAACAGAAACCCTGTGAGGTAGGTGGAGCTGAGAAAGCTCTTTCAAGGACTATTCCTGAGACAACAGCTCTGAACAACTTGTAACTGACCCAAGGTCACACCAGCAGCTGCATGTGGAGGCGTGGGGAATAAAATCTGGTTCTCCCAGATTAGAGTCCTCACTCCTAACCACTACACCAAACTGGCTCTCCAGGAGGGTTCAGTGCTAAGATGTACTAGAAGCTCTTCAAATGTATGTTCCTTATTTATAAAACTGGTTTTATTACTACGTTGCATAGTACAGTTCCATTGCCATCAGGTTGGGGTTCAAATATTTTGAATCTGGGGACCTTCTGCCGAAAACCCTTTAGGAACTTTCCTAACCAAAACACATGTATAAAGGTATTTGCCTTATAAAAGTAAAACAAAACTGCAAGTAAAACTATATGACAAATAAAGCAGAAATCGTAGAGTTATTTCAAGCAAGCATAGAGGCCATCAGTCCAGCCTTTAAGCCACAATGCAATTAATAATTTTCCATCTGCATTTCATTTCCACAAGTATATAGATATAGTTTCAGCAAGGGAGTTGCTTGGTTTAGATCCAAGGAATCATGTGCAGACTAGAGCTCACAGAAGGGATCTCTGCTGCCATCAGCTTCTCTCCACACTCAAATAGGCACTCTTGAGGTTTGGGGGCCCTTAGGAATAGCAGAGAAAACAGGGGGGCTGCAGTGAGAAAGGAGAACTGTAGAAATTCCCCCTACTTGTGCAAGATCCTACACCCACTGCAATTCTTATACACATCCCATATCATTCCCATGGGCCTTTGAAATACCAACAGCTCTGTAGAGCTCCACCAGAGACTGCAGCAAAGAGCTCTCCTAGGCATCCTGCTTGCAGTTCTTTGGATTGAAGCCATTCTCTTTTCTACTAGCGGGCAACAGGATTTGGGATCCTCAGACATGTAACAGATTGTGCCTTCCCACTCCTGTATTCTCACACAAGACTTCCGATTGCATGGCACGTAACAGCAATGCCCATCCAGCCTTGCAGAAGGTGCTGCAGGGCTTATTAAGAAAGTGAAAGATCTCCTTAAGAGGCTAGAAAAACAAAGTCACTCTCTGGGTCATGCTTGAACTTAGAGATGCTGAATCGTGGTATTATTTTCACTTTGGCAATAGAGGTGGATCTTGCTGAACAAACATCTATTTTGTTCTCCTTTTAAATGCTGGCCTTCCTGCCAATGTCTCAAGCCTAGTAAAATATTCAATAAAATCCATGGAAGTGAATCATCTGTATAAAATTTCTGAATCCAGGAAGGGGGAATAAAGCAGGTAACTCTTCCTGGAGGCATATTTAAGGTACTCTATCAGTGTTCATGCTCACAAATCAATAATTTAACAAGTATAAATAAATAACCATAGCTCAGGATAACACCCCTGTTTCAAGATGAAAAAGAATAGGAGTAGGAGGTTAAGATTGTACTGAAACGTTATTGCAGGACTGAAACAGAAAGACTATTATTTCTGGCTGAAGTTTAGATTATAAGAGTTTTAGGATCCTTCATGGTGTCATTTTGGCCCATCATTGGGCCTGGGAGGCACTGTTCTGCGTTGGTTTCAGTCTTACCTCAAAGGTACATTTCAGAGTGTAGTACTGGGGGGGGGGACTGCTGCTTAGCCCCTTGGCCACTGGTTTATGGGGTCCTACAAGATTCCATCTTGTTCTCCATGCTTTTCAATATTTACTTAAAGCTTCTAGGAAAGGTCACCCAGAGATTAGGGTTGAGTTGCCACCAATATGCAAGTGATGCTCAGCTCTCTCTCATTTCCAGCAGATCAGTTTCCACAGCCTCCCTAGTAAAGATACTACTGGTTAGGCACATTGATGAACAAAAGCTACTGAGGAAGAATCAGCATGGATTCTGTAAGGGAAGGGCTTGCCTCACTAACCTTTTAGAGTTCTTTGAGGGGGTGAATAAGCATGTGGACAAAGGTGACCCAATAGACGTTTATCTATACTGCCAGAAAGCTTTTGATAACATTCCTCAACAAAGGCTCCTATGTAAACTCAGCAGTCATGGGATAAGAGGACAAGTCCTCTTGTGGATTAAAAAACATATAAATGGGCAGTTTTCACCATGGAAGATGGGAAGCAGTAGGTTACTACAGAGCTCAGTACTAAGTCCAGTGCTTTTTAACTTGTTCATTAATGATTTGGGGTTGGGAGTAAGCAGTGAAGAGACTAAGTTTGCAGATGACACTACGTTGTTCAGGGTGGTGAAAACCAGGGAGGATTGTGAGGTGCTCCAGAGGGATCTCACAGTACAAGAACTTGTGGGCACTCAATGGAATTGATGAGCAGTAGGTTTAGAACAGATAAAAGGAAGTGATTCCTCACCCAAAGAGTAATTAACATGTGGAATTCAGTGCTGCAGAAAGTGGTGGCAACTACAAGGACAGACAGCTTCAAGAGGGGATTGGATAAACATTATGGAGCAGAGATCCATCAGTGGCTATTAGCCACAAGGTATAGAGGGAACACTATGTCTGGGGCAGTCATGCTCTGTATTCTTGGTGCTTGGAGGGCCACAGTGGGAGGGCTTCTGGAGATCTGACCCCACTGGTGGGCCCTCCTGATGGCACCTGGGTTTGGGCTGCTGTGTGACACAGAGTGTTGGACTGGATGGGCCATTTTCCTGATCCAGCACGGCTTTTCTCATTTTCTTAAAGAAAGATGACAAAAGGAGACTACATCATGGCAGGATGGATAAACAGCCTGGGAAGGTGGAATCACAGAGTTGGAAGGGACCTCTGGGGTCATCTAGTCCAACCCCCTGCACAGTGCAGGAAATTCACAAATACCTTCCCCTCACACCTCCAGTGACCACTGTTCCATGCCCAAAAGATGACAGAAAACCTCCAAACTGGCCTGGAGAAAAAAATGCTTCCTGACCCCAAAGTGGTGATCAGCATTTCCCTGGGCATGTAAGAAAGAGCCACAAGAACTAAGCACTGATGCAACCCTTCCTGCCCTCCCTCTCATGATCTGCGTAACTTCACATAATTAGCATTGCTGTCAGATGGCCATCCAGACTCTCTTTGAAAACCTCCAAAGAAGGAGAGCCCACCACCTCCCAAGGAAGCCTGTTCCACTGAGGAACCACTCTGTCAGGAGGTTCTTCCTAATGTTTAGCTGAAAACTCTTCTGATTTAATTTCAACCCATTGGTTCTGGTCTGACCCTCTGGGGCAACAGAAAACAACTGTGTACCATTCTCTATATGATAGCCCTTCAAGTACTTGAAGATGGTTATCATATCACCTCTCAGTCATCTCCTCTCCAGGCTAAACATACTCAGCTCCTTCAACCTTTCTTCATAGGACTTGGTCTCCAGACCCCTCACCATCTTCCTTGCCCTCCTCTGGACACATTCCAGCTTGCCTATATCTTTCTTAAATTGTGGTGCCCAAAACTGAGCACAATACTCTAGGTGAGGTCTAACTGGAGCAGAGTAAAGAGATACCATCACTTTGTGTGATCTGGACACTATACTTCTGTTGATACAGCCTAAAATCACATTTGCCTTCTTAGCTACCACATCGCACTGCCGACTCATGCTCAATGTATGGTGGAGGCTTCCCCCATGCCTGGAGGACATAGTCAGAGAAGATCAGCAAACAGTAATCAGCTCACCTGGCTGCTTGATAGTAATTAGACTTTGCACTCAGGAAGACTTGTATTTGCTGATGAAATTACCTTGATAGACTAAGGTGGGCACCTGGCTTTGCAAGCCCTTGTGGCAAAGGGTAGACCTGCAGATGTCCCAACAGTGAATCAGTCTCCTGCCCAAGGTTTTGGCCGTTCATTAGCATAGCCTGAGAAGAGTCTTGGCCTCACCTTCTCCAAAGCAAGGCATTGCTAGCTCCTAACATGGCTGCCAAGGCAAATTTAGCCAGGATGGAATCAGAGCAGACGGCACAGCACACGTCTAGGTAGGAATGGGGTCTTTCGTAATATTCCCTCCATAGCAAAAGAAAAAGTGGAGATGGGGCCGTTTCTTTCTCTAAGGCAGGGCCATCAGGACACAGCAATAATGCAATTATTAGCATCCCATCTGAGAATGGAAACCATAATTCCCTTGATCCACTACTTACGTCATATAATTTGAGGGTAACTGTGACAGCCTACAGTAGAACAGCTGCACTGGAGTCCAGTGGCACCGTAGAAATCAACAAGATGGGGGGGGGCATAAGATTTTCAGAGTTAACATAAGAGCATAAGAACATAAGAGAAGCCAATGTTGGATCAGACCAATGGTCCATCCAGTCCAACACACTGTTACGCAGTGGCCAAAAATACCAGGTGCCATCAGGAGGGCCAGCAGTGGGGCCAGGACACTAGAAATGGGAGTGGCCAACTGAGGTTAACTGAGAATGGCCAACTGAGGTTAACCAGCTGAATCAGGGCTGGAGGGTACTGGTGGCTCTGCACCAGCTGTTGGCTGTGAATCCTGACAAGTCTGCAGCTCATTTTCCTGCTGGTCAGCTTCTGTCAATTCAAGGCTAACTACACGGGGCTCCTCTTCTCCTGAGGAGTCCTTGCGATTGCTGAGCCCTGGCTGACTCATGACAATTGGGTGATTCAGTAATGAAGCCAATGGTCATCGAAGTAACTGAAAACATTAAAATCTCTTTGTGCCATAATGTCAGTCACAATCCCCAATAATTACAAGGATACAACAAAAGGGAAACAAACCCAACCTAAAAATCAAGTTAATTACTCAAGAGGTTGAGTAGCAAGATCATAATTTAAAAAAAAAGAAGTATATTTATGGCACAGTGCACCAGGTCAAAATTAAAAACAACACGCATAGAGAATAGAAATGTTATATACAGCAACCAATTGGAGTTTCATGTACAGTGATAACAGTCAACAGTGGTTTCATGTAAAGTTATACAACCACTAAGCCAGATATGTTTCAGCCCTAAGGGCCTTCTTCAATGGTCAAAACCATGTTGCACACACATAAAAATATCTTTCCTTTTGGGGGTCCAGACGGGTTTTAAATAATTCACTACAGGCTGAGGCTCCAAATAAAGAATGAAAGACAGGCCTGTATATCATCAGGAGCCAGCACTCTGATATCTCTGAACCAGAATTCTGTTCTTGGCCATAGCTATATTTCCTCAGGGCATGCAAATGTGAACCAGAAGTAATTGAGACCCTGGGTGTCAGGTATATACTCTCAGCATTCTACAGTTGATGATGCATGTGCCCATTAGTCTCTGATTCAACATATTTACTGCCTTAACTATGTTTTTCTCCCCCAGAGTTGAACCCAGACAAATGGTACCATATAAACTATGCTTGTTATTCCTTGAATCTGTTCAACATCTTCATTATGTTAATTTGTTGCTTACCTTCTATCTCTGTGTGTGGCCTGGTGGGTTTGGTTTCATTGTGTCTGACGAAGTATGCGTGCACACAAAAGCTTACACCATGAATAAAACTTTGTTGATCTTAAAAGTGCCACTGGATTCGAACTTTGTTCCGCTGCTTCAGACCAACACGGCTACCCACCAGATTCTAGTTTTAGTATGTCGTTAAAATGTGTTAATGCCTAGTTGTAGTTTCCTAGGCCTAGTGCAGACACAGCTCTTAATCATGGTTAGTGCTGACCATGATTTCTTGCTCTAACCTGAATTAAGATCTCAAATGCACCCTGAAACTATTGTTGAATTTGCCAAGCTGAGATCTGTCTGAATGCCTCAATGTGCAAGCAGAGACTATACAGGTGGTAAACCTGCACTAACCATGGGTTAGTGGGTTAAAGAAATGCTTTACCATGGTTAACATAAATCATTGTTCGGAAATGACTTGGAATCATGGATTCAGGGTTCATTTGAAATTGTCATAAGGACAATACCTAACTTGCATTGATTTAAGTAGCAACTTTTAATTATTTGTGTCAGAAGCTCCATATGAAGTTTGGTCAAAAGGTTTATTTTCTACTCTATTTTCTTCTGAATTCTTCATCCTTACTCCAACATTGGATGGACTCTGGCAGGTGGAATAGTTCAGTGTTAATAGCAACTAACCTGCAGGTGTTTCTGCCGGGCATTGCTGATGTACTGTGCGGCAGAATTACTACAAAAACAGAACATCAGGAAAGAGAAGACAAAGGGGAAACACTATAGGATGTTAATGGGCAGTAGACTCAGGACGGACAAAAGGAAATACTTCTTTACTCAGTGAGTGGGATTTGGTGCCAGAGGATGTAGTGATGGCCATAGGCTTCAAAAAGAGATTAGACAGATTCATTAAGTCTATCAGTGGCTTCTAAGCCAAGACGACTAAAGGAAATCTCCACATTCAGAGGCAGTAAACTTTTAAGTACCAGTGGCAGGACACAACATCAGGAGGAGGCTTCAGCCCCTTTGCCCTGTTGTTAACCTTCCAACATAACTGACTGGCCACTGTGTGAGACAGGATGCTGGACTAGATGGATACTGCTGGACTAGATGAGGTTGTGTGTTAAAAATGATCTGTTCCAGGTGTCAAATATACTAGGTATGCCACTGTTCGGCAGTAATCCCTTAATGTTCCTCCATGTGTATCCATCCTCATCTTTCTATAATAGACCTTTTAGAATTGTCCCATATACTATAGTCATCAGAAGGCGTATTAGAAATGTAAAAAGCTGCTTTAATACAGAAGTAATTTGCTCATCTGAATAACTGAACACGTTAGAATCTCTTTGTGTCCTATTAACAACTAGTAATAAGGCCTGTTGTAGAAATAAATACAAGGGGCTCTAGGCAGGTGCCCTGGCCTTGGGCAGTCAGCATCAGTTTGCTGTGGTGACCTCAGCAGGGTATGATGACACAAGGTCCACCATTTTCTCCAGGGGAACTGATCTCTGCCATCTGGAGAGCAGTTTTAATTCTGAGTGATCTCCCCAGGAGCAAATGGCTGGTTTGGAGGGTGGAGTCTATGGCATTGACCCTGTCTGAGCTCCCACCTCTCCTCAAATCCCACCCTCTCCAGGCTCCACCCCTCAAATCTCCAGGAATTTCCCAACCTGGAGATGGCAATCCTACCTCCTTCCCAGCCAATCATCAACGTACTTTCATCTGCCCCTCTGACTTCAGGTTTCCATCTCCCCTGCTCCCTAAAGCCTCTACCTAGGAGAGTACAGTCTTTCTCCACAGTGGGGACCAAAGCAGCTCATACCATTCTCCTCTCCCCCTTTTGATCTGCACAACAACCCTGTGAGGTAGGTTAGGCTGAAAGTCTGTGACTGGTCCAATATCACCCACTCAGCTTCCACAGCAAGAACCTGGGTCTGGCAGACCCTGCTCTTAAATGCTAACTGCAACATCACACTGGCTGTCATAGGGTGGCCACCTCAGCTGGTGCAATGACACAGAGTCCACCATTTTCTCCAGGGGAACCGATCTCTGCCATCTGGAGAGCAGCTGTAATTTTCTGTGATCTCCAGGCCTCACCTGGAGATTGGCAACAATGGTTCCCCTGGAGGAAACATACAGTCTTTTTTAAAAAAATAAATACTGTTAAGAGAGTTTCCCTTTATTTGTTTTCCGGGGTTTCTGTAACTTGACAGTGGACTACTCAATTTACTGTGGGCCAGGTATTTCCTCCGCATTTCCAAATGGGAAATCAAGACTTCTAGGTAGTCAATCTGTGTGATGGGTTCTTATGCAATTTGACATCAGTGCTGTCTAGGCCTCAGATTTTCAAAAAAGTTGTAATTTTCTCACAATTAGTTGAAAGAAACTTTCTTTTACAATAATTGTCTTATGTACATTCTCAGTTCCTGGGTGGGGGGGGGGGACTCTCTGTGGCATTTGAACTCCTTTAATGGCTAAAAAAAGGAAGCTGAACAGGAAAAGAGCTGAAACAGTTACATGTTCCCCAAAGGGGGGGAAATGGTCAAAACTCTTATTTGATGCATACAAGCAAGGGGTTGTCTGCAGTAGCTCTCTGGGTTCCAGCCCTGGGTATCAGCACGGGGATACTACCGTCCTGAAGATAGTCAGGTGTTTTAATTGCCTGATAGTGTCATGCTAAAATATTGCCAATATAGGGGAAACAGGGAGGGGAAGGAGAGGCCAAAGCAAGCAGTTTTCAGAGACTATGAAGACCAAATTAGGCAGGTTAAACTATCAACAAAAGGGAGAAATCATGCCATTCAGTTTAAATCTACTGGTTTTAGTGCTGTGGTAAAATGTCCTCACTCGTCACAAGCTGTCTGCATGTGAGCTAACCCACATCAAACATTTCTGTGCACCTCCTGGAAAGGGTTATGGAGGAGGGGCGGAGCTTATTTGGCAACTCTCATCCCAAAGACCTGTTCAGTGACTACTAGACTGCAATAGTATATCCAGCAAGCCATGAAAGGCACAAAGGCAGTGGCAGCCTCTGGAGCTGATTCATATCTATCTGGATTCTGGTATCTTACTACACTTGCACATGACTGCTGTAATTCCTGCGAGCTCACATCCTGTTTATTGTTTCTGAACTTGCTCTCTCAACATGCTGGACTCTGCTATGCCACAATTACTTCCTTACACAACAGACAACACTTCATGTCTCTTCAGCTGGATCTCCACTCTGCTCTGCCAGAATTTCTCCATTGGCCATATATCCCCAGATTATCCCCTGGGGTATACAAGAAGCTACACGTTTTCCCCAGCCAGGTTTATAAAGAGCAGCCCAGAAAAAGGAACCAAGAGGCCAAGTGATATGCTCATTCTATTGCATCAGTTTAAATATCCAAAAGGCTACAAGCAAACATTACACCATAGTCAGAATCCAGAGAGGCAAAGCCACATCAATTCATTATAGATGATGTCAACATAGCCAAGCTGACATTGACTCAAAGCGGCATGTTCTCTGGAAACCAAGGCATTTGAAAGCTTGAGACAGAAATTATGTTAACTAAACTTAAGAAACCACACTTTCTATGTATTTCCTGGTAAACGACTCTCCATCTTACGCATTTGCCTGTTCAGATTGTTTCTGAGGAATAACATCATAATTGGGGGTGATTTGTATTTAAATCAAATTATTCAAATAATTTAAATCAACAGTCAATAAAACTTTATTTGATCACTTTCTATCAAAAACCATCATTCTTTTAGTTTTATGTAATGTTATTGCATGCTCTTCAAAACTCAGACACACGTGAGCTTAATTTTTCGATGGTATAAAATACACATTTTAAAACAGTTATTTTGAACTTTTTTCAATTACTTCTTCAGTAATATTTTTTAAAATCCTGCATTTGATTTATTTACCCAAGTTAATTAACACAGGGGAAGGGAAGGTGGCATGGTTAGCCCAATCTCATCAGATCTCAAAAGCTAAGTAGGGTTGGTACTTGGGAGACCACCAAGGAAGATGCTGCAGAGGAAGGCAGTGGCAAACCACCTCCGCTTGCCTTGAAAGCCCCTTGTGGGGTCACTGTAAGTCAGCTGCAACTTGGCATCACTTTACACACACACACAGCACAATTAACACAGGTACCTGTGAAGTCACTGAGAGGGGCAGTGGCTTATAGGTAGAACATCTGCTTGGTATTCAGAAAGGCCCACTTTCAGTCCCCAGCGTCTTCAGTTAAAAGGATCAGGCAGTGATGTGAAAGACCTCTGAGACCTTGCAGAGCCACTGCCAGTCTGAGTAGACAATACCAAACTTGATGGACCAACGGTCAGGATAACACAGCTTCATGTGTTCAAAGCCAACCCATCTCTAATTCAACAGGTTAATCAATTAGGATACTTAGGGAATATTTTGGTGGACCTCATCCATCAGATCCATCATTCAGACATACTGTTTTAATTAAGCAGAACTACGGTCTTATGTATTCTGGATTTTTTTTCAAACAAGTATAATTTTTACAAAACTTGTATATGAAATTTTGAATTAAAAAATAAATAAATGGACTGTTCTGGCCATGTCAATGTGCATTCCAAAACATTCCCAAATAGGGTTTGCTGTAGTGCTTATGTTAGATTTTCCTTTCTTAAAGCAAATGGACCCTTAGGAACCCCATAAGATTGAGACCTTAACATAATGGTCCATGGCCAGTTGTAAAATATTTGTAAAACTTTTCTTAAACTTACGTAAATAGATTCTCACAGTATATGATTTAACAGTCAGAATCCTCATTCTATGATGGTATCTTGGATTTATATACCTTAAGCTAAAAACATCTTATATTTACATAACATCTGATTTAAACTTTTAAAAATGCGACATAAAAACCATTGCTTTTTATCAGTGCTTAAGGCTGATAAACCAAGCTAACCTGGTTTGGAATCCAGTTAACATTGCACCTAGTAAAACTTCTATTCACCACTTGCCTGATATTTTCACAGCCCAGTTGCCCTTTTTTGGCAGAATGCAGAGGGAAGTGGCTCTAGAACCTCTCCCTTTTACAACATTGTCACCTGTACAGCAGTAAACAACATCTCCAAAGTACAACCAGTTGCCACTTACATTTGCCTTTTGTAAACAAAAACGTACCCCAGGAAAACTCACCTTGGATTTTGTCACTGGGACAGATTTTTCACCCCAGCCTATGGAACAGAGTGGCATAGAAAAAACACCCCAAGATTCCCTTAAGAAAACTCTGAAGTGGGGAACCATTCTTAAGTGCTCTGGAGAGATATAGCCCTTCCTGATAACCTATCGAATATTTACATCACCACATTTGTGGGACAGGAAAAACACCTCAGTATCAGAAGCATTAGGGGTTATTCATTTTAAATGTCTTTCAATGTTTTCCTTAAAAATTAAGAAAGTTTATATTACTTGTCTAGTGTCATGGGGTCAAACTATAGTTTTTGTTGTTCATCATTTTAAAACATTATAGCATTGGAAAGGAATCATACTGGTGCAAGTTATTCAATATGCAAAAAGGGGAAGGTGTATCTATGCAAAAGGAACATTCTGACTTGTGCCAAAGCATATTTTCAAGTCCTGGATGTTTTAGATCAACACACATTGCACTCCCATCGCACCTCAGCCATGTGATAAGAGATTAAAAAAAGCAAAATTGCTATAAAAAGGAAAGGAAAAAAATTAGAATAGGATCCCACTTCGGCATTAAAGTCAGATGCTGGGTCTGAAACAGCTGCACCCCACATGACACAGAAGATCTCTCTACATCTTTGCTGTCCCCATACAAATGCATTCAAGCACCATTTTAAAAGCCTCATAACTGAATCAGTACCCTCATGCATGTGGCATGTTCATAATTCAGATTTAATCTCACAGATTTTTTTTGTTACAAAAATGTTTTAGATCTACATATAGCTCCTTTCCAGATATAGCTGAAACAGCAAAAAGGACCTGAAGAAATATCCTTTAGATGTTATGTTTAGGTTATAATCTGATCAATTTTCAAAGATTACCGAAGACATTAAATGTTTATGATCTTGTCCTTCAAAAAAGGAAGCAAGACTAATTTCTGCCTTAACACAGCTCAGTATCCAGCCTAATGGTATGTACAGGCAGTTTTTCTGTTTGAATTTGAGCAGCAGGGAAAGGGTGACTGAATGGACAATACACTTTGAATCTGTATTTTCTAAAACTGGTAGTGTACTTGGAAATAGCTCAGTTGAGCTACTTTGGTCATTTGCACAATTATCTACAGGTTAAGCACTCTCAACTAAAAACAATGTTTTGCTGGCATAATCAAAGGCTGGAGTGCAGGAGGAAAGACACTTGGTTAAGCAAGGAGGCTCTTCGCAGACCTCTGGTTTTCACTTCTGAACAACAGCCTGTGTGTTCTCTGTGGAGAGGCAACAGAAAACTGCACTAAATTATAAATATTAGGATCCTAATTAGGTGGAAGAACAGAACAAGAGCCAACAGTGTCTGGGGGTGCACGCTTGGCTACATGATTCTTAAATTCCCCACAGAAGCCATGCAGGGGGAGAAGAATTCTAAATGGGAATTAACAGCTTTTGATGTCCTTGGAGTATATAAGCAAGAGAGGTCCTTTTACTTAAGGCAAAGGGGAAACATGCAAAGCATGATAGATACATACTTTACTTTCTTGGTACAAGGGACTGACGGGGGAAAGACAACCTATAATTCGCCAACCACTATATGAGGATGTTTCTCTGTATCCCAGGTGCTGGATTTAATGTCTGCATTTAAAACTACAGAGAATGGGGACAAAGGAATTCCTGGAGTTATCAGAAACAGTGAACTCTGCTGTTCACTAGACATCTGTATTTTCCATCTAAAAATTAATTCCCAAAGCACAGCTTGGAAAAGGCCTTTCGAATTAAAGTGATTATTTCTGGATTTTCAAACTTTCCTTCAGCGCAACGGACCCTCTGATTGAAAAAGCAAGACTATCTTCCTCTTACGCAAATTCATTACAGAACAGAGCGTGCACTAAAGACACAGGATGTTGTTACACAACAAAGCATCTGGGAAGATTAATCCTGATTAAAAGGAGGAGGGGGGAAAAATTACATGGAGAATTTCGTTCAGCAAAACAGAATGGCCGCAAAGTATAATATACAGAAAATAACAGAACAGGCATCAAAGAAGACTATTTTAGAGAATTAAGCTAACATGCACCTCATCTTGAAATATGTTCTATTGACCATTTTGTAGATGCTCCTATAGCCATTTCCTCTCTTAACAGCTCTAGCCCAAATCCATGGCCTCAGTGGCTTGAGAAACTAATACAAACATAGTCAGGAGGGATCAACTTTGCTACAAGATAAAATTATTTATTCCTAGCCTGGTGACTGATGCATCCCCCACTTCAGTACAAGCCAGTGGAGTTCTGAAGTCAATCAAGCAGCTTCTAGTATAACCAGTTTCACTTTGGGGGAAGAAAATTAATTACTTTCCTTAAAGAGCCAGTTCGCCTGGCTAGGCGGAATACAAATATAAATAATAAATAAATAAATAAATATTTCAGTAAAATGGTACCTTGAACAGAAGTATATCCCTCTTGTACATTTTACCGTCCCACCAGCAGTAACTGCAGAAATCCCCAACTCCATTCACACGACACAGGTCAGACACACATTTAACCTGACCTGAGACAGCTATTCCTCAGTTGCTTTCCATTGTAAGAAAAGAGGCATGTGGGATTGCTTTTTAATTATTATGGTCAGAATAACATTTTATGTGATTCAGACAGTAAGATGGGAATGTCAACACTGTATTTCATGCAATTCACACAAATAGGAAGGCCAGTCTTAACTCAGATTAGTCTTCCCTCACAGGACGTTATAACTAGGTGTACAGCATTAGATGTGTCTGCAAAGGCTGTTCATGTTGTTCTTCCATGCAATGTGCTGGCTAGGCGGGATATAAATTCAAATAAATAAATAAATGTATGCCGCACTAAGCCCTTCAGAGAAAGGATGAGATCATGATAATAATAATGATGTAAATAAAATACAATCAGAAAGGAAAGGAAGCAGGGAGAAAAACCTCAGAGGTAAGTCTCAGATTAAAAACTCTTTAATATGTTTTCTTCCAGGACCTAATATACAACTGCAGAGGTAGTAAAGGACTCTTCCGGTGCAAGCTTGGATGAAATATATTAAAATCAGCTTTCTGTATTTTATTTAAATAATCCTCAAGAGCAACCTGGAATAAAAAAAAGAGAAACAAGGTCAGCTACATCCTTAAAAGCAACCTGGAATTAAAAAAGAGAGAGCGAAACAAAGTCAGCTACATAGCAAAAGATCACTTTACAAAGACAGGAATGAATTTTTACAGTATGAAATATACTGGGGTGGCCAAACTGCAGCTCGGGAGCCGCATGCAGCTCTTTCACACAGCCTAATTTAATCATGTTAATAAAAAGCAAATTTACTTTTAGTAACATTTTAGTGCCAGGCAACTCCCGTCCTCTATCCGATCATTGCGATCCCAGTTATTTTCTGTGGGCTAAAAAAAAGAAAAAGGCGGAGTTCCACTCACAGTGTAAAGAAAGGCAGGAAAAGCTTTAACGGGAACATTCTTTCTGAAGGACTGAGCCTGAAAGAAGACAGAAAGCAGGTGACCTTGCAAAGTATACTTCAAGCACGGAACCTACAGAATCTGCCAGGACTCCATCTGAATATACTGCAAACTACAAAGAGATTTATTGAACAACTCAACAGCCTGGCACTAAACAGAAAATAAAATACGTACAAACAATTTGGAAATGGATGCTATGACTCTGGTATTCCCTTAGTAACTTTTGACTAAAAGGAAAAGGATCAGGCTGTAAATCATATTTCTTGCACCACATGTCTTCTTCCTGCCATGCCATCATTCCAGTGATTCACATGAATTCCTTCTACTGTCAAAGAAGTTACATCACTTAGCACTGTAGCCACCACAACTCAGGAACAAGACAGTGAGGAAGGCAGACTCTGATCTGTGCACCATCAGAACTGGTTGCTCGTGCTACTAAGACCTAGAAGGGCTTTTGTTCTGTACTGGGGCAGAGGCCACGAGTAGAGGCAACACAAAATTGCATCACTCTTGGGCTCTAAGGAGACAGAACGGTAACTGGCGCTCTGTGTGTAGTCATCTGTGCAGTCACATGCATGGATTCTGGGCAGGCATAACACTCATTCGTGGGCTGCACAGACACCAGCACAAAAGAGAAGAACAGAAAAGTTTTGCTTGGCTGGGGCTGGCTGACATCTCCAGTCAAAGGGGAAATATATTTCACAGATACAACAGTATCCTGGGCATAACAGAGGCACATTCTTTAACTAGATTAGCAAAACAGGGTGCAGTTTGCCACTCTCCCCGGGGGCTTAGATGAGCTGACCAGTTCCCATACCCCTCTTACTGTGACTGCATCCACAGGAAGGATTCTCTGGTTCCCTGTCACTGCTGCTGTGAATGCAGAGGCCCTTGCATTGGCGACGGAGAATCCACACTGAAGTGCTCTGAGCATTTTCTTTCATTAGCCCACTATTTCCCCTGTATTTTCCCCAGCTGTGCTATTTTAAAAAATCAGTAATTGCTATTGTGCTGTTAAACATTACAAAGTGCCATTGTTATAGTCTACTAATTCCTCTGGATTCCTTTAAAAAAAAAGAGAGAGAGAGATGTCTCGAACTCTTTTCATTGCAGAGATACCACAAGAAAGGAGTGTGTCTGCTGCTAAGGCAGCTAGGGACCGACTTTTTAAAAAATGAAAGCAAGGAATTCAGAATCACAGAATCATAGAGTTAGAAGGGACCTCCAGGTTCATCTAGTCCAACCCCCTGCACAATGCAGGAAATTCAGGAAATGCAGGAAATATTTCCCCCCCACACCTGCAGTGACCACTGTTCCACACCCAGAAGATGACAAAAAAATCTCCAGGATCTCCAGCCAAACTGGCCTGTGGAAAAACTGCTTCCTGACCCCAAAGTGGCAGTTAGCATTTCCCCGGACGTGTAAGAAAGGGCCACATGGTAGACCACAGCAACGGATCATTGTAATGCTATAGCAATCACTGATTTTTTAAAAGTGCCCCCCAAAGCCTTACGGTGTTGTGGGAGTGAGATGGTGTGCACAGGGTGCCCAAGACAAGAAGCAAGGAAAATGGCACTGATGTGGGCAGGACCTTAAAAAATGCCCACCTGCCCATCCACATGTTGTGCAAATGTACCTTGAATATGATCTTTCCAAAAAGACAGTATCCAAACAGGTTTGGAAAAGTCTGGAACAACCTTGGGGGGAAACCTGAAAAGTGGACAATTGAGGCATGTCATTGCGTGGATGCCCAGGTTTGATGCCAAACGAAAGAAAAACCTTTCCATTCTGACACACCCACTTCTCCAAGATGGAAAGACACAGCCACCTTCTTCTATTAAGCCAAGACAGGCTACTGGAATACCCCTGAACTGCTCTTTCCATGTGGGGGTGGGTGGGTGGGGTGGGGGAAATAGCAGTAGTGCTGCAGCTCCCCATCCTTCGTCTCTTGGCCCTGTGATGCTGGAACAGAGAATGCACACAGCCTTTATAGTACTGCATTGACCTTTCTGCAGAATGTGAACAGCCGCACAGGACCACTCAAGTTTCCCAGAAAAAGTACCCTGGTGGTAGAGTGGGAGAAACAATGAGCAGGCTGCGCTGGCAGAGGGGGGGCGGGCAAGGAAAGGAGAGGAGAGAAATACAGACAATTATCTGGTAGGCAATCGCTGGGGGAAGACTGGGAAACAAGCAAATAGTTTAGTGAAGAAAACATTCTTGCATCCTTCACAACCTGGGTGCAGTTAAAGAACTATCTCCTGGTGTACATTTCTCTCTTTTTAAACAAAATCTTAATTATCAAGAATACTAATTTAGGAGTTCACTGGTTTCTAAGAGAGCCAGCGTGGTGTAGCGGTTAAGAGCAACGGACTCTGATTCTGCACTCCTCCACATGAAGGCAGCTAGGTGACCTTGGGTCAGTCACAGTTCTTTCAGAGCTCTCTCAGCCCAGAAAATAAGTCTAGCTTGTCACCTAGCATGACGCCAATGAGCCAGAACTTTTAAGGCTGCCAGACAATCTTCAGATCTCCTGGCTATACTATACACAATACCATACAATAATTATTATTACTGATTTCTAAGAATTCCTTGCAGAAGGTAGGAACCAGCTCTTTTGCAATAAGTCATGGAGGGAGGAAGCAGCAGAGTGTGGGGAAACCGGAGTGTGCAGTCTTGAAGGAGACAAGGCAACACGAAGAAACTGCATCGTGAAGGGGTCAAAGAGAGCAGTTCTAAGTGAAGACAAAACCAAGGGGAGTGCTCAAGGCAGTGAGTAGATCCTAAGGTTGGAGTTAAAGGACAAGGCAAGATAAGCAGCAACTTGATCAGAAATACTATCAGCCTGAATAATGAAGTCACTAAGATGTGAAGTGGGGCTGCTCTCAGAATGTAGGGAGGCAAAAACAGCAAACAGTGAAACAAAAGGTAGGAGTTGGGATATACAGAACTCAGTGAGCAGAAAAATACTGGAAACAGCAAAATGTCAGATGGGTCATTTGGTGTTGTCCTAGGTTTCATGAAAGGGCAACGCTGCCATGCTTGGATCAAAAGGCAAAGAGGACAAGGAATTCCGCCACCAGAACAATATGCCTCATCCATTATAGTAACTCTTCCAAGATGAGCAGAGATCCATCAGGGGCTATCAGCCACAAGGTATAGATAGGAACGCTGGGGCAAGTGATGCTTTGTATTCTTGGTGCTTGTGGGGAGGGCAACAGTGGGAGAACTTCTAGTGTCCTGGCCAGTGTTCCCTCTAAGCTGAGTTAGTGTGAGCTAGCTCACAGTTCTCTAGCCTCCGGCTCACACATTTTTGTCTTAGCTCAGGAAGGACGGCTCCAGAGCAAACTAATTTATGCAGTGGCCAAATTGCTGGCTCACTACTTTAATGCCAGTAGGTCACAAAGCTTAGAGGGAGCATTGGTCCTGGCCCCACTGGTGGACCTCCTGGTGGCACCTGGTATTTTTGGCCACTGTGTGACAGAGTGTTGGACTGGATGGGCCACTGGCCTGATCTAACATTGGCCTCTCTTATGTTCTTATGATAGCCCAGTTAGTGGTGTTACGACTTGTAAAGATGGAGCAACAGCAGCGACAGAAGGAGAAAAGTGTACAACCCCTACTTAGCCAGGATTGCTTGGCCCTTCAAGGACCCTCTCTTGTTCTGGAAAGGAAAAATTCAGAGCTTGGAAAACCTCTTCCTCAATTTGGGAAGCTACCTGACAAGAGTTAGAAGCCCCATGGACCTGATTGACCAGCTGCTACCTGAGCTACTTGACCCTCCAGCAGCCCTGCAAACCCTCCAAGATACAGAACCAAACCCTCTTAGCTCAGAAGATCCAGGGCACATCTGTTTGAGTGCACAGCCCCATGACAACAGGGAAAGAAAACATAAGAATGCTGGTTCATCCTTAGAGAACACCAGATGTATTTAAAAGCTGGGTTATTTCCTTTAGCAAGCATTGTTTTGATGCGGAGTAATCCAGAAGCACACTAAAAACCTAGCAAAATAGCAAGATTTTCAAGATGAATACACACGCTAGAAAGAGAACCATCAATATCAAGACATTACAGACAGTTTGTTTTCCGGTCGGGGGAATGGAGGTCTGACACGCTTTGCAAATGCGCAAGGCGGACAGCGGCTCTTCTTGACAGCTTGGGTGGATTAATCCACCTGACGCAACCTCACACAGGTAGTGTGAGGACTAGCAAGCAATATAATCCAGGTTTGAGCAAGCTCGGTGAAGGGAAAGTCTCGGAGGAGACTTTTCCGACACCTTGAGCACTGCAGCCGAAGAAGATTCTTGCAAGTATCTCTAAGGAGCCGAGCTGAGCTGATCAATTCAGCATAAAACCTCCAATTCCCCTGATTCCTTAACAAAGAAGACAAAGTTTAAACGTTGGGACCACATCTGAAGCGAAGTAACAACAAAAGGTAACGGAAAAAAAGTTTTTGCCTTACCATTACCGCATTTTGAAAGACGAAAAGCAGATCGGGTGAAGCAATAGACTGTTGCAGATTGGATGAGTGCAGTTTTGAAACGTTAAAAAGCTGAATTGGAACTTAAAAAGCCAAAAAAACAAGTTGTTTAACATTCCTGTGGTTAAGAAGAGTCGGGAGGGGGAGCCAAGCATCGCGAGACAAAGAGGGAGAAGGGAACCAAGCATCGCGAGACTAAGATGTGAGGACTGAGACAGGAAGTGACGGCTAGAGGAGCAGACAAGAAGGGAAAAGGAGAAGAACCAGAAGAAGGTAAAGGGGACTTTAAAAATTGCCGGACCAAAAAGACCACAACAGGAAGTGACGTGCAGAGAGCAGACAAGGAAGCAAAAGGAAGGGACAAAAGGAAACTACGGCAAGCCAGAAGTAAGGTAAAAAGACTATAACCTTTGACACAAACCATAGAGAAGTCGCGCCCGCCATTTTGGATTTATAAAATTTTTAAACTGCAATATCTCAAAAACTATATAACTTAGAAGGCTGAAACCAACATAATTTGACTTGGCAAGATTAGCTTGTTTGAATGCACTAATTGGTGTTTGATTTGGAAAGAGACAAGACGGACCGCGGACTAAGATCGAGAGCAGCTACATGGTCCTCTCCTACAATGGCAGCAAAAAAAGAAAAAGAATTATTAGCTGTTATGGAAGCAATGGAAAAAAATGTTAGACGCTATAGGAGAGGTAAATGTTAAAATGAATAATATAGCAGCTCAAGCAGACAAAAATTTTATGGACTTAAAAGCAGAATTTCAAAAATTAACCACAAGAACACAAGACATAGAAATTAAAGTAAAAGAACTCGAAGAAAGCACCCAAAAGACAATGAGAGAGAATGACAGGATGGAAAAGATGATGTATTATAAAGACATGCAAAACCATTTGAGATTTAGAGGGATTGAGGAAAAATTGAGTGAAGACATTTTTACAAGAATGCAAGAAGCAATAGCAGATTTTTTACAAGAACAGGAAGAGGTCGTTAAAGAACACATGGATCTTGTTTATAGAGTCAATTCCACATATGCAAGAGACAAAAACATACCAAGAGATGTGGTTGTCCAATTTACAATGAAAAGGACAAAAGAACAAATCTACAAGAAGTGCTTTACTGATCCTTTTGAAATAGATGGAAAGAAAATTATAGTAATGAAAGAATTGCCCAGAGCAATACTGCAAGAAAGGAAAAAATTCAAGCGTCTGACGGATAAACTGAAGGAGAAAAAAATTAGATTCTATTGGGAAATACCTCAAGGACTAAGCTTTTACTATGGCAACACCAGAGTAGTGATTAAAAGTACAGAAGAAATGTACGCATTCCTGGGAGAGAATAAAGATGACCTGGGAGATATTTAAGAATACATCAAGATGGATTACAAAATACTTACATGGAATGTAAATGGACTAAATTCACCCCAAAAACGTAGAATGGTAGGTCATTGGCTGGAGAAACAAAAATGTAGTATAATTTGTATACAAGAAGCTCATCTTAAAAAACAAGACCACAAATATTTAATAAGGAAAAAATTGGGAGAAGAATTTTATTCTTTAGCAAGTAATAAAAAGAATGGTGTTGTAACATATGTCAAAAAAGATTTGGAACCTAAAGTAATATTTAAAGATAAAGATGGAAGATATTTAGCTATTGAAATTTTATTACAAGGACTGAAAACTTTGATTGTGAACATTTATGCTCCGAATGGAGCCAAAGAAATTTTTTTTAAAGAACTACAAGTGGAATTGGACAATGTAAACTACGATCAAATCATGATGTTAGGGGACTTCAATGGAACTGTAGATAACAAATTAGACAGGCGCTCTAAGAGAAAGGATGAGACATTAGGGAAGCTTCCAAAAATTTTTTTTGAACTGATAAAACAAGAGAAGCTGGAAGATATTTGGAGGAAAGCTAACCCACAAGGAAAAGATTTTACCTTTTACTCTAATAGACATGACTCGCATTCAAGAATTGACATGATTTGGATGACTACTAACTTAACCTTCAAGACAAGAAAAGTGGAAATTCTACCCAGAATAATTTCATATCATAATCTGTGTTTATGGACGGCTGGGCAGGTAAAAAAACAAAAGAGATGGAGAATAAACGAGGACTTACTAGACAACCAAGAAATAGTTAAAAAATTACTTGAAGAAACAGACCTATACTTCCAAGTAAACATGCAGAAAGAAGTAAAAATCCAAACCGTATGGGATGCATATAAAGCAGTGATGAGAGGACTATTGATATCACTAAATGCTAAAGACAATAAAAAGAAAAGAGAGCAATATGAAAATATTGTACAAGCCATTAAAACAAAGGAAGAAGAACTGAAGAGTAAACCAGGGAAAAAGAAACTGCAAAAGGAAATCTGGATGCTACAAGACCAAGCAAAAGCTATTCTGAACCAAGAGATGTACTGGAACTTAAAAAAACTCCAACAAAAAGCATTTGAAGGTGCAAACAAACCCGGAAAATTGTATAAAGTTTTGCTAAAATGGTTTAATGCTGATGAAATGGTAAAAGAACAAATGGTAAAATGGGCGATAAACTTTAACAAAGACATTGAAATGGAATCTTGGGAATTTTTATGGAAAAATGCTATGAGTATATCTACGTGTTATAACTTAAAAGAAAATTGTTTTAAAATGATGTACAGATGGTATATGACACCAAAAAAATTGCAAATATTAATCAGAATATGTCTAACAAATGTTGGAAATGTAAAAAGAAAGAAGGTTCTTTTTATCATATGTGGTGGACTTGTGACAAAGCAAAGATTTATTGGTCAAAAATACATGCAGAAATGGAAAAAATCTTGAAATGTACATTTAAGAAGTTGCCTGAAATGTTATTGCTTGGACTTAAATTAGAAGAGATAAATGTAAAGAAAAGGACAATAATATGGTATATGATAACAACAGCAAGAATGGTGTATGCACAAAATTGGAAAAATGAAAAAATACCAGAGGTGTGGGAATGGTTGAAAAAACTGTTATATATGGCTGAAATGGATAAATGGACTAGAAAGTTGAATGATCTGTACTCAGAGGCTTTTTTAGAAGATTGGAAGGATTTGAAAGAGTATGTTGAAAAATACTGGGACATGAAAAATTGCATTTATACATGGTTATAATAACATAAAGCAATAGAATTAGAGTATATGAATGTATTAAGGTTAATTAGACAATGAAGTTGTTTTTTATTTTAGAATTATATAAGAATATAGAAAGTAAGAATTAGTGTATAAGTATTTTTAAGAAATATGACCGTTACCAGAAATGTAAACATAGATATAAGTATTACTATTTTGGATAGAGTGGAAAATGTGTTATGCTTCAGATGTGGTGGGAAACCGCTAATATAAGATAAAAATAAGATTATACAAACAGAACAAAATGTTATATAATATGGAAAAAAGGATTTGTATAAGAAAAATGTATTATTTTTAATGTTTTGAAAAATAAAAAAAAATTTACAAAAAAAAAAAGACATTACAGACAGTTGAAATGGCTAGCTAGCTCTGCAGTTTTGAGGATATTCATCAGCTGGACTACTAGTGTTAAGCAGGGCTTATTTTGCCCTCTGCTGGTCATAAACAAAGACTGCCATAACCTTCCACCCTTGTAATCATCTATCAGATTTGGCTTAACTTCATTCATACCAACCACCTTCTAGAATTGGGGCACTGTTGCACATTGGTTAGGTGTAGGACTGTGGAGAGACCCAGTTTCAAACCTCCACTCAGCCATGAACCACACAGGGCTATTCACATGCTCCCAGACTAAACTAACCACCCAGATCTGTTGGGTAAACCCCCTGGACCTCCATGTTAGCCTGCTGCAAACACAAATGGGAGTTCAGTGGCCTTTACGGGGCCACAAGACTCCTGTTCATTTAAGGGCTGTTGTGGAAGAAGAAAGAAGAACCTTGGAGGAAGGGAAGCCTAAAAATGTAATTATTGTTGTTAGAAGCAGGACTGCAGCTCACTCAGATTGTTTACCAAACACAGGACAGCTTAACACATTATGAAGCTAATTCATGTCAAAGCATTCCTTTAAACTATAGAGGGCAGGTTCAACACACATCTTTCAACTGTTAAATGAGGATTATATGTAGCCATCTCTTTGTCTCTGCCCCAAGGTAGCAGGAAGGGGGAAATGGGGAGAGAAATGAGAGGGGATGCCAACTTTTGACAAGAGGAAAGCCTTCATCCAACAGGGGAATCCGCACAGATCCCTCCAGGGGGAACTGCTGTCTCCAATGCATCACACTGCAAGATGGACAAATGAAAGTGGGAGAGGCTATTCTTAGTGATACAGGATCTGCCAGCATCGTTGGTTTTTATTTTTATCTTGCCATTTATGCTGGCATGTCCAGACATCCCAAGGACCACTGCAGGAAAGTCAGCACTTCCATAATTAGGTACTAAACAAGAACTCCACCAGGGTGAAAATGTAGACTGCACGAACCATCTGAGGTATGTTTTGGGGCACATTAACTACCCTGCACTGGCCCAGCTGTTGGTTTTGGTTTTTTTAATATCTTTATCTCTGCACGCAATCCGGATAAATGCAGTATACGAACAAGGCAAATTATACACAGTCAGCAGCGATCCTGCATGTCTACAGCATTTCTGCCAACTATACTCACAGCAACTTGGTTTGCATGCTACATTTGCTCTTTTGCCCAACAATTCTGGCTGTGGGATCTGGTGGTCGGAGGGGGTCCAAGGACCACTAAAGAAACTGGAGGAGCTTATCAATGGAGCTGGGGAAGATTACATCTGAAGAGTTCGGTTCAGTTTGATACATGACCAACTTCAAAAGTATGAATAAAAAACAATAAAAACTATCATGCACAATACCAAGACCAACAGGAAGACTTATATGTGCCATTGTACCCCCACATTACATAATGCTTGCACACGTTTCACAATAGAGGGGGTCAGTTATTTGAAGACTCAGCCATCTGCTTTCGTATTGCATAGGCCATTACACAGAATTTTGTTGGGAGTCATTTCTTTAGAGGAGTCTGAAAGGAGGAGGGAAGTGTAGAACTGCTCTTCCAGGGGAATTTTATTAAAATCAGCATAATATATTGGGAACGTATATCATTATTGTAGGGACAGTGCAATAACACATCAGTAACTGTCTCAACTTTTCCCATTTGACAATGGTCATTTGTAGAGTTGGGTAGGCTTATAAAAAAGGGAGGGAAGGAGTTTAATTCCGAGCTCTAAAGGGGCACATATTTTCAGAGGTGGCAGAGGAGGAGATGGAAGGAACTGCTGGGGTGGGGGGACAGATTGTGTATTGTTCCCCTCCCATCTGGCTGTGCGTGCTAGATACTGGCTGCACATACTGCAGAACTGTTTCAATAAAAGTGAACAAGATTTGGAAGGGATTCGGAAATCTTCTTTTAGTGCAAAGACAGGGCTGTGAAAAGAGGAGGCTCAAGAAGATACACTGAGATCAAAGACCGCCCAAACATTAGGAGAGTTTTTTCTTCCCCATCAATTTCCAAGAGATGCTATATCATTGGGGGAGGGGAGACACAGAATTAAGGCAACTTTAGTACTTGTGCTCCTAAGGTAACTTTTTGGCTATATTCAGAAGTTACAGATAAACTCTGTGATGAGAATGAACCTGGTTTACATGCCCCCTTCACCATCATTACTCTTGCACTCCATGCGGAGACCAAAGACTTCCTAAACCAAGAAATCTATTTAACCACAGTTTGCTGTGACAGCAGAATTTGTATTTTTCAACAAACTGAAATTTGTTTCTGGTCCACGAACTGGAAGCCTAAACCACAGTTTAATCCTGGTTTGGCATCCCAGTTTGTAGGGAAGAGGCAACGCCCAGTTTGTTGAAATATGCGAATTCAGATAGGTTTAGGAAGTTAGGAACCACAGTTTGATGTGACTAAAGACTTCCTAAACCAGGAAGCCTTCGATCTCAATTCCACACGCAAGGAGGAGGAGATAAGAGGAGGAGCACAATCTCAAGAAATAAACCAGTTACTCTAATCACAAACAACCTTCAGATTAACACTGACAAGACAAGTGTTCATGTCAAGCAGGTCTGCAGAGTTAGAGTAATTTACATAAGCGCAACCTCACTTCCTAGATCCAAAGGTTATTCAGCAATGCTAGTTTCACTGATGGAGAAGACACATTTAATGCAAACACTTCTGAACTGCTATTCCTTCCACTCAAAATTCAGAAAATTAACTCACATTCAAACCTCAGACACGGTTTCTCAGCACCTACTCAAGGTAAGTGAGGCAAGATACAGATTCCACTTACTCAGAGTAGACAGGTAAAGGCTATTAAATCAGGACTGCACTGTCAGCCATCCAAGAGCCAAACTACAGAAAAGCCTCAAGAGAGGAGGCTGGTTTTGTCAAGAAACATGTTTACAGCGTTAGGATTATACAGACTTCAGCCAAAAAGAAGAAACTCACATGTTCCAGATGAACATGAGCCTGACTGGCAACGTCATATATTACATCTTTCACTTTTTGCTCCTGTTTATGCCTTATGAAATCCTCTTGTGAAACACTGTGCTGGTATACCAGGAAGGAAAAGACATAAGTTAATAACATTTCTGGTAAACAAATTAAGAGGAAATAAAAAACGACTTCCCCAAAGGCACATTATGCACACCTAATTACAGTATAACTTAATGAGCACTTCTAATTTGCAAAGTCTGCCCTTAAGTTGCAATGCAACAGGGTCCCAGCACTCCTTCCCAGTCGTGAAACAATGTCAGGCTTCACATAAGACTACAGACTATTAATCCACACTTTATTGCTCAAGCAAGATAGACCTACTAAATGCTGCCACGCCCAGGTTAGCAGCTACTTTTCTGAATGGCGATCTCTTGCAGTGATTAACAGCACTGGGTCCCACGCAAGGATTGCTCCTGCAGGTGCCAAGAAAGGGTTCTTCAAACTGCTCCTCTCCAGAAAGAGCAGCAGCAGGGCTTCACCTCCCCTCCTCTGACACTTTGGCTGTGTCAAGTGTCATAAGGGGAGGGTTCTGTCACCCTACTGGTGTTCACACTGGTAAGGGGTTAAACAGTCAATTAGCCTGAAGTTGATGCAGTTGGATCAGAATCCAAGCTTGGGGACAGTTGCTTAAAATCTACTGTACATTTTTTTAAAAAAGAAAAGATCCTACTTTAAACACTATTAGTTTTCCCCAAAGACTAGGACACCCCATTTTGTTACTTAAAAAAAGGAAAAGACCAACCCTCCTGTTTATTTTGCATCTTGAAGTATAATATAACCAAGTGGGCAGGGGACACATAGTTTCTATGCTGTACAGAGCACGACTTCTGCTGCACATTCCACACTTCAGGGTATTACACCTCCACCAGCCAGAGATCTCCAGAAAGTTTAAACCAGGCCTTAGATGAATAGGGGTAAGAGTGCTGTTTCCCACTGATGACTTTTTCGCAGTGCAAGCTCTCATGGTCACACACATGGTCAAGCGTAACCAACAGGCCATCAAAAAGACAGTGAGATTAAGATATAGTAAGGTCAGATAAAAGTCATCCATAATTCTTTTCATCAGTATTTAACTGCTGGAAAGCAGCCACAGGACATGGCTAAGATGAGCCTTTTCAGTGAAGCAGTGATATTACAGTGGCTAAATTTTTTTTTTTAAAAATCACCAAATTTCATTTGAAGAACCTAATCTCGTGCATGTGTGTGCATGTGACATTAATTCCCAGCTGAATCACCCTACCAGCATACATATGTCCACAGGCAGAAACACTTTCCCTCTGCTAGCATGGTACGGAGTTGCTCTTAAGCAGGTCACGATGCCTTGTGCCTTCCCAATGTGACTGGCAGCATGGTCAGCATGGATATCCTTCACACCTGTACTTGAAGAAACGGACATTTAAACACACGATGATCACAACTGCCCTGGCCTGGATGGCGCAGGCTAGCCTGCTCTTCAGAAGCTATCCACGGTCAGTCCTGGTTAGTATTTGCATGGGAGAGTACCGAGGAAGTCCAGGGTTGCTACGCAGAGGCAGACAATGGCAAACCTGCTCTGTTTATCTCATGCCTTCAAAACCCTGTGGGGTCTTTATTAGCTAGCTGCGACTTGACAGCACTTTCCACTCTAAGCAGACTCACGGGAAGGCAGAGTTCTACTGAACTCACTGGGACTTACTTCCAAGTCAACATGACCAGGGCTACAACGGTCTATCCACAAGTAAGACCCCCCCCTTCCCACTTACTGAACCACCCTTGCAAGTGTTCCCCTTCAAGCTGCTTTAAAGGACATTTCTCTCTGCTACACTGGAAATAAGCCCAATCAAGAAGGGAAAGGGAAGAGAAAGGCCAAGGTGAGTTTGTCAGGGAGACTCTGCAGGTGGTTAAGGAACCTCCGCAGCCTAATTATTCCCTACAAATGCGAACTATCCCCACATTACCTTGGCCAATGCAGGCTTGGGGACTTGTGTCGAGATAACATGCAGACGTGCCATGAGAAGGCTGTCTTGGGTAGTTCTATTTAAACAGATGCTTTCCAATTTCCCATCACTCGGAAAGATGCACTTTAGACTAAAAAGTGTTCTCAGCATTACTTCAGAGATGCACCTACCAAGTGCTTCCAGCGTGAGATAAAGGAGCGCACTCTGAGTGTTTTCCGCGTATGCTTCCAGTTCATTGATATTCCGATATGCTCTATCGTCCAAATTTTTTTCCTAGAGTTTGAACACAGAGAAGCAGCCTGTTTTCTAGTGTACATCTGGTATGAGCAGTTTACTCAAGCAACTCATGTGAATACTCAAATATCCAACACACCCATCATCAAAGAGCAGTGAATAAACATAATACAAAAGAAGCCATCTATGTGACACACACACAAGACACCAAACCCACCTGGCATTAACCATTTCCCACCAGTGTGCATAGTCAAATGACGACCAGAAGTAATATGACTACAGGTTTGTGCCTTCTCCTCCATGCAAAATGCAAGCCAGATTCCTACCTGGGGTTTTCGCATGTGTGTTTTATGCACTCAAAGCAACTTAAAAATGATCTTGAATTGTGCATAGACTCCTCTCTTCTATTTTAGGTTTTTAAAAACAAAAGTTATAGTGAGACAATGCTATGAGGCAGGGGTAAAACAACATCCGTCTTTACACTTTTTAGACCCTCCATCCCCACACTTTCATAACCCTGCCATGACAGGCAGAAACAACACGTGTAAGAGTTTTACACCAACTTAACCGCTCTGGCCTTCCCCAGAGAATTATAGTTTGATGATATTGATCTGTTAGAGGTTGTCCTATGCTCCCTTTAAAGGGCAAGTCCCCAGTGCTGCCTGGAAAGTGGGAATGACCACTCTACAAGTACCCAGTGCATCTATGCCCGTGGCACAATCTATAACTATGTTCTAACAGAAAACAACATTGCCTGTTTCAACACCAAAACAAAGCAAAATAAAAGAATGCTTACATATTGTTAAGATTACGTGAATTTTTTTTAAAAAATCTTACCCGTTCATCAATAATCTTCATAAGCCACTTTTTGGTCAAGTTTTGTCTCTTGATAGCCTAGAAGTAGTTAAGCACAAAGTCATCCTTTATGTATGTTTATTTTACAACACAAGGAAAAAACAACCCAGGATGTAGCTGGGCCTGAGGTACTAAAAAGTCAGAATCACAAATAGCAGCCTCCCCCCCCCCCCAGGCATATTTTGCCTGCACTTTTTTCACTCTTTTCTCCACAATTCAACAGCACAACCTTTGATTAATGAAATACGATCACAGAGGAGAACTTTATAAAAGGCAGCCATCAAAAGGTAAACTAGACTAAACTATTTTACTGACATTCTCACAGATACTGTGAACTCATCAAGTTGTCAGCCAGACTCTTTGGTTCATTAAACTGGAGCTTTTGTTTTGAGGACAATTCTTAATTGAGGACAAACTTAATTCAGTTTGGAGAATCTGGTAGTTACAAGGGGACGGGGTGGAGAAAACACACCTTCAGGCAGCTTCCGCACCAGGATGATACTCCGTTGCACTCTCACTGCTGCTAGAAAAGCAGAGGCATTCATTGTGGCAACAAAACCTCCACATGGGCAGATCCTCTATGCTTTCCCATCATATCTAGTGATATGAAAGGCCCCCCTGAGGCCCTGGAGAGTCTCTTTTAGTCAAAATAATACAAAGGGTTTGACTCACTATAAGACGACTTCATATGCATAAGGGGTTCCTTAGCATAGATTTCTCAAATACTGCTGAATAAAGATGATACTTACAAGCCTATTTACATGCAAAAATCGAGGGGAAACTTGGCTCTTGTTCTACCTACTTCTATATGGAAATATGCACTGCGCAAGAATAATTATTATGCAGTATGTTTCAGTTTAAGAGAAGACCTGCTCCAAAATATTTTATCTTAGAAAATTTCACAGCTAGAGCAGAACTGTTGGATCTGTGATCAGGCTGGCGGACACGGGCACTTCTTATACAACTGATCTTGCAGCTGGGCAGATGACTTCACAAACAGATTGCCCACAATATAAACATAATTTTGAAGACTAACCTAATATTTGATCACCTACTTGAAAGGAGCAACTCCTAGAAAACACAGCAGTATTGCTATTTTCTACGCTGGCTGCAAAGTACTGGAAAATTCACAATGTTTATAAGTTGAGTGAATGGTCAATTAAACTCTGGGACTGAACTCCAATGAGTCAGATCACCTATTTGATTCAACTGAAGGAAGGGCATCAAAAATACATACAGAGAGAAAAGGGGATGTGGTTTAGGATGTTTCAGAACATTAAGCAGAACAGTATTAAATATAGCCACTGCTCTTTGTTAGGAGAAGTTTCTGTCTCTTTCCATGTGTGTATGTAGGTACAGGCATAACACATTCTATATTCATGCTGAATATGAAGTAAAAATGTTTTACTTAGAGCAATAACTTCATATAAAACTGATGATGTGTAACTCCAAATGCAAACCAACTAAAAATAGAATATGTGATGTATAGGACAGAAAAATATTAATTACTAGAACAAAACAGTGTTGCCGCTGAGTCAGAAAAGAAAAACAACATTTTGACTCACTGACAGCCTTGCTCACAAAAGCCAGTCTGGACAAGTCCACAACCAACATGTATAAAGCTATACTAGGCTCAGAAAGGAACAAACAGGGAAAGCAGGTACAGAAGAAACAAAACTCACCAGGAGCTAGTGTGAAATGGTGTCTGGCGAGTCAGACAAGAGACCTAGATTCAAATCCCCACTTTGCAGTGAAAGCTTAATGGGTGACTTTGGGCTGGACAGTCTCTCTGAGCCTACCTTGCAGGGCTTTCACAAGGACAAAATGGAAGAGGATGGAGAGGCTCATAAGCCTCTCTGAGTTTCCTGGAACAAGATAGAAATCTGACCGGCAGGCTTTGCAAAAAGACTTTGACAGAATCAATCCAGCCATTCCCAGAAGGGAGAAACTAGTGGGTTGAGAGGAACAGAACAGCTTGCACATGTGCATCTGGCCTTGCCTTGACACTAGGGATGGGCATGAACCACATTTTGGCAGTTTGGTTTATGGCTGAACCACAAACCAAACCACGAACCCATATGAACTGGGAGGTTGATTCATGAACCATTTAAAGTTTAAACCCCTTCTTTCTGCTCCCTGCAGCTTTTACCAGGGAGCAGAAAGCAGAGAGCCATTTAAATCCCTGCTTTCTGCTCCCTGTGAAAAACCACATAGAGCAGAAAGCCGGCTCAGCTTTGATTTAAATGGCCTCCTGCTTTCTGGTTCCCACGAAAAGCCAAAGGTAGCAGAAAGCAGGGTTTTAAATGACTCTCAGCCATTTAAACTGAACAGCTGAGTGGCAGGGAGCTACCCACCACTCAGCTGTTTTACATGAAGAGCTACAAACTGCATCAAAATCCGTGAAAGTTCATGGCGGTTCTTCAATTCATGAACACTGCTTTGTGAACCACAAATCAGCCAAAAGTCATGACAAACTATAGTTTGTCAGCCTGTTTGTGCCAACCCTCATACCCAGGTGAAGGTAGACTTACCCTGTTACAGAGCATCAAGGCCATTCTGCAAGCACTCTCATGGCCTTCAGTCCAGTATACCCATCCCTGTCTAAGGTCAAGCCCCAAGAAAAGGCATATTCTGCAAATTTAGAGCAGAAACCTGCCTGCTGCACATTTGCACTGATTGGCAAATGCCTCCATGTCACCAATCAATCAACTCTGCCCATCCCTGGAACAGTTTTATGCTTTAAAATAAATTTCCCTTTTCAAAAATATTAGTAAGAAACAATGAATGAACAAAAAATATTTGCACAGCTGTTTTTTTAATAGATACAGACAGTGTGCCTGAAGCATGGGGGGGCAGTGCACAGAGACAAGGCTGAAGGCTGAGCTAATGTGCAGTTTGCACATGTGATATGTAAGACATAAAGTCTTGCACATCCAGTGGCTGAGGGATGTTGTGGATGTGGTTTTTTAATGTTTCATCTGCCTTCACTTTTGCATATAACCAAGATTCTGTACTTTTTATATGCCAACTTGAATCCCAGGAACCATAACCAAGAGTGCAAAATACAGTGTGACCAGTAGTTTTGCAGTAATAGCTTTACTCATCCCTAGAAAGATCTAACAGGAAGCAAGCTCCATTTATTTTCAAAAATGAGGCTTAACTGCCCAGAAAAAATGCTTAGAATGGCAGCCTTGCACTTACCTCCTTAACGCATCAGGTGAAAGTCACACCTGTTTCAATTGAACTACATTTCATATTATGCTTTGTTAATCCCTGACATACCTGAAAATTGTGTTAAGGAAAAAAACTAAAGCAAACCTTCCTAGTTCTTGGTTTTCCTAGTACTATTACATTTTTACTAGATGTCTTATGCTGCCTGATTGAATTGTTTTCTGTAGTTTATATCCACTTTTTGTTTTTAAAAAATTTAGTTTTTTCCTTGAGATCAAGGAACAATTGTAAGCAATCTTTTTAACACAAACATATTATACCTTCCACAGTTCTCTAGCAACAGGCTGCTGTGGTGCATTATCACGGTATATGTCTTCTACAGCTTTCCTCCAAAACTCTATACGCATCAACCCAATGGTCTTCTGAGTTACTGCCTCTTTAATCTGGAGCAGAAACATAGGTTGGGTTAGCTTTACCTCAATTTTCGACTCTTAAACCAAATTAATCCAGTGAACCAAATCCTTTTTCTTAATGTATTTATACTAGCAACATATACCAAATACATTTTTTCACCACACACCTGATTTAAACCATCCTTACAACACACCGGCTCTCTCCCATAATAATTACACCACCCAGAACACTCAAGTGTCCACTCAATAAGATGTTTTTCATACTTATAGAATGTTTTGGTAGAAAGATCTTCAGCTGAAAATATTTCTACAAGGACCTTAAAAGTTAATGTTGATATTTTAGTATATTTCTAATCAGTTATTACACCGAAGTAATTATTACCTAAAACATTCTAACCTGCCTTTCCATCTGATGATCCATCTGATCCACAATAAGTGACCATAACCTACTAAAAATAGTCTCCCATTAGAAAAAAATTTGATCCACGCCATAAAACAATGCTAAGCACTACACTAAGTACTCACAATGTTCCAAAACATCAAGTCGAAAATTCCATAAACAGAGGACTCTAGCTTCATTTTCACATCTTTTTGTTAACTCTTGCACTGATGTGCTCATTTGCTGCTAGCCGTTGATCTTACCGGCCACCTGATATAATTTCAGCTCTGCATATGCATCTTGGCTCTGAGTGGCCCCTCCTAACGGCTGCCTCCACCCTCTTTTTTCCTGTAAATAACCCTTGAGGAGATTTTGTTCCATTTGGAGAGCCAGTTTGGTGCAGTGGTTAAGTGCGCGAACTCTAATCTGGGAGAACTGGGTTTGATTCCCCAATCCTCCACTTGCACCTGGCTGGATGACCTTGGGCAAGCCATAGCTCTGTACCAGCTGTTCTCTCAAGGACAGCTTGGGAAAGAGCTCTCTCAGCCCCACGTACCTCACAGGATGTCTGTTGTGGGGAGGGGAAGGGAAAGGAGTTTGTAAGCCGCTCTGAGACTCCAAGTGAGTGAAGGGTGGGATATAAATCCAATCTCCTCCTCTTCTTCTTTGTCTGAAGAAGTGTGATTTGCACACAAAAGCTTACACTTTGAATAAAACTTTGTTTGTCTTAAAGGTGCCACTGGACTCAAACTTTGTTCAAGTGGCAGACACAGCAATTGATATACTGAAATCCCTCTGACTGAGGGTCTTCTTCAACAGACAACAAATGGATAGCAAAGGGGTAGAGATGCAATTTCCCATGGAAAGTCATTCCATAACCATGGCACTGCTACCAAGAAGTGGCCACCCACCACATGTCAGTCAGTGGGGATATATAATGAAGGGTCTCCAGAGATTACCTTGGTTTGGATACTACCAACTTTTTTATCTCACCCAGTTCTTCCCTTCAACATAGCCCCTGTTCCTTGAGACTTGTTCACATACATCTCACTATTGTCATTCGTTCTGATGGCCAACAGTGGCCTATCCCTCTTTCAGCAGCAGAAAATCTGGTAGAATTCCACTCCTTAGATTTATAGGGCTATCTAAATAAAAAAGCGCAAAATAAAGCTACAAAAGTTTTCCTCTGAAAAGTACTAACATTGCTGAGATGGAGAAAAAGCAAATAACCCAAACCCGCCAAAGTAACATAATTTACAATGAAGCCACCCAAGAAGACTGTGAAGAAGAGCACTTCCGAACCTTTGATGGAGAGTCCTGCCAGAATCAGACACACGTTAAAAAAAAAAGACAAAGAATCTGTAGAGAAGCTGAATGGATTTTTAACATACAGTTTTCACCAATGATGAAGTATCTGAACACTTATGTCAGAGGACATAAATAATGAAGTTTTAAATTGTACACATGAATTAAAAAGTAACAACTCACGGTGATCATTCACCTGGGAGCTCTTTAAAAACAAGACTTGACTGTGAAATGGTTAAACTATTAACCAGAATATGTAACTTATCAATGAAACCAGCCAACTTGTGAGCAAACTGTAAGGTGGCCAAGGTGATACCAAGTTTTTAAAATGATATGGGGAAGTAAATCATAGAACAATCAGCCCCCATTCAGGTAAATTAGTCAAAATTATTATTTATGCTGGGATTATTAAATTTACAGAAGAACAAGCCTTGCTGAGGTAAAAGAATGCAGCAAGGTTTCTGCTAACACACTCTTGTATCAGTGACCTTTTAGAACTGTCTGGCAGCACCAGACATAAACAAAGGGGTGATCTAATACCTGGCACTTTCAAAAAGTCATTGCCAAAGATCACTATCAAAGGCTCCTAAACAAACTTAGCAGTCATGGGACAAGAGGATTGTTCCTGTTATGGATCAGTACCTGGTCAGAGCCCCAAAATAAGATAAAAAAAGAATAAGTTGACCTTATAAATGATCTGGAGCTAGGACCAATTAGAGAGCCATGGTCATAAATGGCACCTAATTACCCAGGGCAGTAAAATCTCAGATCTCTCCAAACAAGATTATTGTGTAACAGTCCAGCAGATGAGAAGTCATTTAAGTTAATACACATTTGGAACATTTGCACACACCCCCAGTGAGCAGTGACTCACAAAACCTCATATCCTGCCACAAATTTTGTTAGTCTTTATGGTGCTACTGGAATCCTGATCTTTTCTACTGCTTTTCATTCCAGTTTCACAAGTAAATGCTATAGGCTGTAACTATTTAAGAAAGATGGGAGTATTTTAAGAAAGAAGCAGAAGTATAAAGGAGAAATCCATCATTGAATAGGTAAGTGTACCATGGCTCTGAAAAAGGCAATCCATGTTAAGAATCACAGGTCTTTCGCCCAACATTTCACCGTGGAATATTTTAATACCTGCCTGAGCCAGTTCTACATTGAAAGCTCTCAGGGCAAAAACAGAAGAGCGCAATTCTGCTGGCAGTAGTAATGAACAGAGGAAGCCTTCATAGTCACGTTTCCTGGACAGGACAAACAAAAATAGAGGCAAAGTTATATTTGTGTCACAAGTTCATGTAACAAAAGCCAAATTATGTAAACACAGTTTCACCAGTTCAAGGAATACAGGATGTAATTGCAAGCCCTCCCCCCTAAAACAAAAACACTGTGTGGTAGATGTTATGGTGAAATACTAGGAGATCTATGGGAATGTTTGCAGTTACGTAATCCCTAAGTGGAAACAAAGATTACCAATTTCTGTGAGTAAGTGGCAAGAGACACCACTGAATATATTTACCGCATCCAGTTTGGGACTACATACACCAAGCTGGGTAACTATTTCCAAACAATCCTGATGAGTATCAGAACAGGAACCTGTTTCCCGTCTTGATTCAGTCATTTTGAGGGAAATCCACACAGCCAATCTCTCTCTCTCCCATTTAAATACTCCGCTCACATGGCAAAGCAGAATCCTGGACTAGTGATTCTTAAACTTTGGCAGCAATCCTACACAGAGTCAGGCACATCTAGGACTCCTCCTTACTTGTGCTTCACAAGCCATCGTGGATTGGATCCTATTCCCACAGCAGCCTTCTGCAGCCCTGAAAAGACATCCTGAAGGATCCCCCATGTTCAAAAAGTCAATGGGCAAGAGAGGGCCGACTCCAGTGTGGAATGGGATGCAATCACCTCCCTCCCTCCCTCTTCTGGCTCTGCCACCTTCCCTCTCCCAAGCTATCTTTGGGTGGTTGAGAGTGGGATGATTTCACCTAATTCTCCTTCCTCACTGTGGCCCTTCCTGTGTCCAGTGCCTTTTTGTCCTGCACCCCAGCAATGCATTTTCAGAATTACAGAGGGCTGCTGTGGGAAGGGCAGGTGGGGAAAGATCCACCACCACAAGCACCTTCTGTCTGTAGTCTCCTGCAATCCTATGGGATTCCGGCAACTGCCTAAAAAGCTGACGGAAGAGCCTCAGGATTACAATTCAGTTGCTTCTACACTCAACGACAGCTATGCCCCACACACAAGATTAAGAGAAAGGGAAAGCACAGCTAGGTTTGTCACAGACACACCAGGCCATCAAAACTCAAGCTGACAAAAATTACCAAACCCTGTCCCATTCCCTGCACTCAGTGAATTCGGTACAGTTGCAAAAGTAGTAGTAGAGCTTACATTCAGCATTCATCACTGTCTGATCTGAAAAAGTCTCCAGCATTTTCCTTTCAATTATTTTCAATATAATGAATTCATGTGGATACTTTAGTGTCTTTCTAATGTTATTACTTTAAAATAATTATTATTTAAACCAAGGGTGTCAAACATAAGGCCCAGGGGGCAGAACTGGCCCATCTAGGGCTCTTACCTGGCCCACAAGCAACTGGTATGTATGGAGATGTAAGGTACTCCCCCTTTTATGGTATCCCTTGGAAAAAATCTAGTCTTGCATATGATCAAATACATGTATTGGGGCTTTTGTGGGTTCCCCAGTAAAACAATTGATCTCACTGCTAGGAATCACTTGCTTTTGTTTGTATTTTGAGTAAAAAATAATATTGTGAATTGGGTTTGCCTTTGTCCCTTATAAAGTTTATATCTCCGGTATCTGGTATTACATTTAATGGCACACATGGCCCAGCCTGACAAAGTGACATCTGTGTCAGATCCGGCCCTTGTAACAAATGAGTTTGACACCTCTGATTTAAACCTTTCTAACCCACCATTCCTTCTAAGGAAAACTGTGCTTAGGAAGCACACTATTCACCACTCTTGGTCAAGACAGAGTGTACAACAATGATCTCATGCCAGTATTGTTCCTGGGGTGATATCCCAGGTGCCTCTTCCGCAGCACAGGCATGAAGGGAACCAACACAGAAGTTCTGAAACAGTGTGCAGAAGATATCCAGTCAGAAAGAAATTGCCTGGGTGGTACACCCATGTAAAACAAATGGCAGTACTCTAGTGTCTACAGCAGGGGTTCCCAACCTTTTTGAGCCTGTGGGCACCTTTGGAATTCTGACAGTCTGGTGGCCGAAGCCACAAAATGGCTGCTGCAGCCTACCTTCAGTCACACACTGAAGATCTCTGAGGTTGGCAGCTGCTGCCAATCCAACATTTAAAAAAAATCTGCGCAGCCACTTCAGTCTCCAACGGCCAATCACAACCTTGCTAGGCAAAATCCCCACCTGGCCCTGCCCGCTTTGTAAAAACACTTGGTGGCTGCCAGGAAAGGTGTCATGGTAGCTGCAGGCACCATGTCGGGGTATCCCTGGTCTGCAGCATCAGGGACAGCAGGGTTTTCTGCTTTAAGACGACATTCATGCAAATATTTCAGATGTTTAAAAACAAAGGGTCCCCTCCGCACACATTTAGCTAACAGGACCTGAAACAGACCTCAGGTTCCACTCTGCAAATGGATAAGAACAACAGCAACTTCTCACACTTGAGCATTCCCGGTCGAGGTTTCCACCATGTGGAACAGCCCAACCGATGTGGTCAGGAAGGCTCCCAACACTCTTATCATTTCGCAGAATGCATAAAATAGAATTGCTCAGGATGACATTTGTTCCAGGAACAGAAATGTGATGGAATGGAAGTGCACAACAGGGTGCTTTTCATAGTGGGACCAGAGTTGTAGTTTAAACCGTGGAACTATTAAGTACTTTTTGTTCTTTTCCTCTTTCTCCTCCTTCTGCAGTGTTGACAATATATGATACTGTTTTTATTCTGTTCTTCTCTAATGTTGTGATCCGACTTTATTGTATCGTTTACTGCCTAATCATGTAATCCAGTTTTATTGCATGTAGTATGATGGCTTTTATGGCATTGTTTTTATAATTCTGTAGGTGGATGATAAATAACATAAATTAAAACTTTCCAGACCATTACTAATATTAGCTGTTCATCTGCATTCTATTTCATTCCTGACAAATACAGGTCTTTGTTGGAATCTCTCAACACTTCAATAATGACAACTATGCTTAATTGTAAACAATTAATTTTATTTTCCAGAGCCAACACTGTGTACCTGTTCATAAAGATACTTATGTTAACTGGTATTCTCAAAGAAGGGTAGTGGTCAAAATTAGGCTGCTTCCACAACAAGCTGTCAAGCAAAAACTGGTACACATACATTTCAAGTCTAATTTTGCTGAGGGAAAGGTTATTACCACTCAGGGCCAGTGTTCCCTCTAAGCTGAGTTAGTGTGAGCTAGCTCACAGTTTTTTAGCCTCTGGTTCGCACACATTTTTGTCTTAGCTCAAGAGGGATGACTCCAGAGCAAACTAATTTATGCAGTAGCCAAGTCACTTGCTCACAGTTTTAATGCTAGTAGTTCACAAAGTAGAATTTTTGCTCTCAAGACACGAGGGAGTACTGCTCAGGGCCCAAGGACAAGGGGAAAATGGGTACAATTTACCAGAACCTGGGTGGGTTCAGGCTAGCTGTAAGCCCATTACCACAATATGATCTATTTATAATTCAAGGAATAATGGGGGGGGGGTGTTTCTTCTACAACACGTGAGCTTGCACACTATGTGTGCTGGAATCAGGTGGGGGCATTACTTCACACACGCCCCTTAAGCATAAGCACTGCTGCTGCCTGTCACAAATCAAAGATCCCTTGATGGAGATACAAAAGAACTGCTTCCTTTCCAACAAGCAGAGTGGTGTTCCAGCTTCAAATGAATGAGTCTCAGTAATAAAGGCAGACTATAAACGGAGGTAAGATATATAAATAAAAGGGGTGGAAACAGGACCTATATTGATCCAATGAGTCAGTAATTTCCTACTGTTATTATTGAGGCCATCAGAGGGAGGGAAGAAGAGAGCCTAGCACCGGAGCAAGATGCCTGGCTCCAACTCCACCTTCCAACTGCGGTAAAGAGGGGGACTGCAGGCTACATCCAAAGGCCACTCCATCACTCCTGGACACAACTCTGATAACAATCTCCTTCCCATGGATGTTAACGTTATTTGTACTGGGTTTTTTAAAAATTATTATTATTGTGAGGTCCTTTGGGAAACAACTGTGGTATGAAATGGAGGCTAAAAATATAATGAACAAAGTAACAGAAGTCTTCCTTTTGACAGGGCTGTAGCAAGTCTTGCTCACTAGGTGGGGCTGTGACTTCCTCCGGTGAGCTCAGACCCTCCCCGGCCCATCTCCAGGCGAGGACAGCAGCAATATCATAGTGGAAGGAGTCCAGGCCCTACACAGCTTGGCCAGGGCGGATTCTTCAGACTGGAAAAGATGACCATCCCTACATAAGATATCCCTCTCCCATTTAAACAACTTCACATGCTGGCAACTAGAATAGTATTTCCTTAAAACTGAGAGTTTACCTGAAAATAAGCTGCCGCTCTTTAAATGAGAAACCATTACAAATTAAAAGCTTGGCTTTTGGAAAATGAATACGGGGGTCTTGTTGCTTTTAACAAACTGTTATTCCTGGAAAGGTTTGCATAGGCTAGAGCCCACTTCCTCAGATAGATCCAGCGAGTGGATCCTCACGACGCAGGTATTTTATGCAGGCGTACAGCCCCCCCCCCCCCCCTTCATCAGGAGATGGCATACTGGATAGGGAGTTCCAGATTTTACAAAGGGCGATTCTGCATCTAGCATTCACTCCATATGTTCTCAACTAGGAGGGGAAAGTGCAGCTCAAAACCACGTTCAAATACCCCCCGGGGGCCAACGCCATAACGACTGCAAAGTCACCCCTGAACGGCCATAAATCCATGCAGAAGGTACCATAAAATCCGATGATCAAAGGGAGCGAAAGCAGCACGGAGTGTGGAGGCGACCATAAAATCCAGTGACCAAAGGAAGTGAAAGCAGCATACAATGCAGGGAGGAATTCCTGTTCCATTGTGGGTTTGGTATAACAACGGAGGGAAAAGCCAATGCAGAATCACTCGTAAAGCGTGAGAAACTCCCAAGTTTTTTTTCCCCCCCAACCCGGGCGGCCCAAACGCGCTACAGCCCCGCCTTGGAACCGGAGCCTTAAAAACCCAGCCACCCCTCAAGGCTGGAGTTTGGTACTCGCGTTAGGAGTAGTTTATGTAAATAAGAAGTCACGCCCAGCCCGTGGCTGCAACTGCAGCCCAGGAAGCATCCGCAAACAAACCGCCCCGAGCAGCAGCAGCAGCGAGGCCAGAGGAGTCGCCTTGGCACTCACCGCACCAGTTCCATGCAGTAGCGCTCCTCTTCTCCAGTGCCCGGCCGACTAGAAGCAGCCGCCACAGCCACCGCCGGCGCGCCCCCTCCGCAGCTCGCCGGGCACAGCAGTCTCCCTCCGGCGCCCGACCCCCGAGGTGGCCCGTAACAAGGACTCGAGCGCAGCCTCCCTCGCCCCACTCTCGCAGCGGCCACCGCGGCAGCCATTTTGCGGAGTCCCCGCCCCCTCTCTTCGTAAGACACACCCCCTGCTGTCAATCCGTTCTGCGTTCCTGGTCTTGGCCAATCGCGTTATCATTTCTGTCTCGTCTCTGATGTCAGTCTCTGGCAGCGTAGGTCACAGAGGTAAAATCTCAGTAGGACAACCTAAATCCACCGGTTTGCTGGTTTACGGATTGGGACGGGTCTGAGGGGAAGGTGGCCTCCATACTCGGAGTGGTCGTTTCGTATCTGCGTTCGTTTGAACGCTGGGTGTCGTTTGGGATCATTTTGAGGTGGCAGTTTAATTAGATATAACCTTGGTTGCAACCTGAGGTTTGTTTTGTTTTGAGATTTATTTTGTTAGGCTGTGAGTTTTCCAGCGTGACTGTGATGATTTCCAGTGATGTGGACTCATACAAGAGACACTTGTTAACTTGAAATATGTATCCTGTGTAATTGTTCCATTCTCTGAATACTCTGTGATATTGCAATGGGCATCTGTCACTGCAATGTTGCTTTTCCATGAATAAAGACAAAAAGTATCTAGTTTATATATTTAATATGTATACCCCGGTTTTCTTACTAATGGGGATTCAAAGCAACTTACAACCTTCTATTTTATCTTCACAACAACAACCCTGTGAGACAGACAACATACCCTTGTCCATCGTTAACTGTTGCACTGCTCTAGATGTTCCCCATCTGAAATGTGGAGACAGTGATACAGGGTCATGGGAACAAAGAGCTAGTGTGGTATCTGGGAGACCCAGGTCCAAATCATCACTCTTGCCAGTCACACCCTTTCAGCTGAACCTACCTCGCAGGGTGGTTGTAAGGATAAATTTGAAGAGAGGACAATTATGTAAGCCACTTTTGGTCCCCATTGGGGAGAAAGGCAGGGTATATAAATGAATTCGATAAATAATAAATCAGCAGGTTTACTTAGAAGTAAGGCCCATTATATTCAATGGGACTTACTCTCAGGGAAAAATAGGGTTGTAGCCAAAAACATCCCCATTTTCAAGGCTGCATTACCATCTCCTGATCATACTACAGTTCCTTCCAACTCCTGAAAGCAAAACATGTTGGAATATGCAAGGTCTATAGTGCAGTCTTATGAAGACAACCTGACGATCACCCTACAGGGGAACAGATGAAGGACTGGTAGTTAGCATAGCAAACTGGGTCCTTGCTGTCTCCTGACTGGCTCTTCTGGAGACTTCCTGCTCCTGCAGAGCTTCCTTCTTGCTGTTCCTCTCCAGTAGTTAGGCTGCTAGACAGTTAAGGATCTCTCTCTTCTATGTTCTATCAAAGTTTGTTCTTCTTTAATAAACCTTATTTTTCTCTAAACAGTCAGTTCTTTGTTTCCTTTGCATATTTAAACTCTGCCAACAAAACATACATTGATATATGAAAGGAGTCATGTTGTGGTCTTCTTTCATAGGACCAATTCTAAAATGGTAGAGAGGGTCACTTAAGTGAAGCTTTCTTGGATTTCCCCATTTTGGCCCTTATTTGAATGTTCTTTTCACAAAAACAAACTCTCATATGGGTTGAGAGAAGAAGAGGAGATTGGATTTATATCCCGCCCTTCACTCACTTGGAGTCTCAGAGTGGTTTACAAACTCCTTTCCCTTCCCCTCCCCCTCCCCACAACAGACACCCTGTGAGGTAGGTGGGGCTGAGAGAGCTCTGAGACAACTGTCCTTGAGAGAACAGCTGGTACACAGCTATGGCTTGCCCAAGGTCATCCAGCAGGTGCAAGTGGAAGAGTGGGGAATCAAACCCGGTTCTCCCAGATTAGAGTCTGCGCACTTAACCACTACACCAAACTGGCTCAGCATATTAGGTTGGAGATGAAACTGAATGTTGCTTTAACATGCTACAAGTTTTATGTGAGCAAGGAGTTCTTGGGTCAGAGCGTCCAGACATACAACTTTCTACCTGCAACTTTATATGGTAAAGTCCAGGCAGAATCTATTAATTGGAGGTTTTTTCCCTGACATCCTTTTGCAAACTCCTTTCTACCATGCCTACAGAAATGTCATAAGCTAAGAGCTTCTAGCTACTTAAACAAATATAATTATGTTTTATCATGTCAAAGTTACCAGAAACCCAAAGAGAATTCTAATTAAGAAAACCTTAGAGAAGATATTACACTGACCTTAGCTAATCTCAAAATATATCCCAGTGTCAATATGCTAGCTAAAGCTCCTGAGTTTATTTTCCGTCTGCTAAATTTTGCATGCTACTATTCTTTTGTATATGGAAGTACTATTCTTCCTTCCCCCCTCTCTCTTAATGCTTCCTCTTAAAAAAACTGTAAGCATCTTCAGACTTCTGCAGGTCTATTTCTAAATTAACGTTGACAATATTTCTCTGAAAAGAGGGTTTTGAATAAAAAAAATTGTGGCTGACCTTATTGTTACTGTATAACTCTGTAGGTCTGGTGCTTCTACTTACAGCACTGACTAAATATGGCATAACATGGTCTGAGAAAGCTGCCTCTCCTGGAAAAGGAATTCATCTACTTCATTTCTATCCCACTTTTTCTCCTCAAAAGGGATCCAAAGTGGCTTACAACATTCTCCTCATCTTCATTTTATCTCACAACAACCCTGTGAGGTAACTTATGCTAGGAGTATGTGACTAACCCAAGGTCACCCAGCAAGCTTGCAGGCAGACTGAAGATTCAAAACTGGGTCTCCCAGATCTTAGTCTTGACAGTCTAGCCACCACTGCGCCATATGTTAAACCACAAAGCACTTAAATTCAGATGCAAAACAGGAAGATAAAAAGTACAAGTTGTCCTTTCAGTCTGAGGTGATCATTCCTGACATGGAGTGACAGTTACTGTTTACCTCCCCTTACGGATCTTGATCATTTTTACTAGGATCAACAGATACAGGAAACATTCTGTTGGTGTGAATTGCAGACAGAACCAAAACACCACAATCTCAACAAAATATTTTAAACTGACACACATGGAGCTGCCTTATACTGAATCAGATCATTGGTCCATCAAGGTCAATATTGTCTACTCAGACTCTCCAGGGCAGTGGCTCCCCAGGGTGTCAGTCAGGGCAGAGGTCTTCCACATCGCCTGAATCGAACCAGGGACCTTCTGCATGCAAAGAAGAGGCTCTTCCACTACTGAGCCACAGCCTCTCCCCAAAATGACAAAAATGACTTCATTTAAAATCCTATCTGCATTCACACGATTAGAGAAGGGCCCATGGCTCTGGGATAGAGCTTTTCATATGTAAACCCTGCAGATTTTTTAATAGGGAAAGCTGGGAAAGGCCTCTGCTGATCCTTTGGAGAATTGTTCTCAGAGTAGAAATAGACAGGGGTCCTTTCGTAGAAAAAGAGGTACAGGAGCTCATTAGCATAACTCATTAGCATATGCCACATCCCCTGACATCACCAGAAGTGTGTCAGAAAGGGAATGTCAGTTTCAGCCCCATTATACTCTATGGGCCATTGAAATCAATGGCAAAAACTCAAAGGGTATTTGAGGGGCTGGAGGAAAGGGGGTTTGAGGGAGAGGCTCCAAACTTGCAGGGTAGCTGCTGGGGCCTCTCCTCGAAATACCCACCAAGTTTCAAGAAGATTGGACCAGGGGTTCCAATTCTATGGGCCCCCAAACAGGTTGTCCCATCCCCTCCATTGTTCTCTATGGTGGGAAACAATGTTAACTTTTTTCCTACCATAGAGAACAATGGAGGGAATGGGGGCAACCTCTTTGGGGGCCTGTAGAATTGGACCCCCTGGTCCAATCTTCTTGAAACTTGGTGGGTATTTCGAGGAGAGGCCCCAGCAGCTACCCTGCAAGTTTGGAGCATCTCCCTCAAACCCCCTCCCCTCCAGTTGCTTTTAAAGTTGCCGCTGAATTTCGGTGGCAATTCGGCGGCGGGCTGAATCAGATTAGAGAATCTGATTCGGCCTGTGGCTGCCCTAGTGGCCACTCCTGAGCTGGCAGAGCTTTGCTCCGCCTCGCTCCGGCCCCAACGGACCCCTGGAAATAGTGGATTTGAGAGCTCAATAGACAGGCTCAGTGTAAGAATTTACACATTGTAGTGACAAAATCACAGACATTTGCAGAGCAGAAATCTCACATTTCCAGTCTATTGCTGGATAATTTCAAAGAATGAAAAACTCAGCCCTTGTTTCTATTGTAGCATTGTCTTTTATTTTCAAAGACTGCTGTTTAATAGATAATTTGTTTATTATTTTTACCCCACCCTTCCTCAAAGTAGTTCAAGGTGGTTTGCACCATTCTTTAATCCTCCATTTTATCCTCACAACAACCCACTGCAAGGCAGGTGAAGCGGAGAGAGATTTTTGTTTTTAGGCAGAACAGGCCTGGCAGCTGTCCACTAAATCTACCCAGTGCCACTATGGAATGGCTTGGCCTTGTTTATTCCTTATTGTTTATCATACCCAAAGCTGCAGGAAGAGGCAGAGCTAGCAGAGAATGATTTCTAATGCCATGTAATTTTAGAAGTGCTTTCTGTTTCATAAAAGGCTCCTTGTGGCCCCTTCCATTTAGGGGAGAGTGTTCAATTGCCAACCTCCAGGTAGAATCTGGGGCTCAAACTGCAACAGGTGACAGAGATTAGTTCCCCTGGAGAAAATGGCAGCTTTGGAGGGTTGACTCTATGGTTTATTCCTTGCTGAGGTCCCTCCCCTCCCCAAATTATATACTCTCCAGGCTCCACTCCCAAATTTCCAGGAATTCCCCAACCCAGAGTTGGCAAGCCTAGGAGACTGGCATATGAAAACATGATACGCTCAGGAAATAAGAGGGCCTATCACTGTTGTACTTGTCGTCGTTTTTAAATGGTCTCTTATTCCCCACCCACCCCCATGTTAGGGAAGAAAATGCTGGTTTTTGTTTTCTTGTTGCCTAGGGTGACCTCACCACAAACAGCAGATGGAATTAAAAGACAGGATTCGAGAGACATTTACTGTGTTCATGCCTTGTAGGAACATGAGATAACAATGCAAGCATATTAATTATAAATGCTGTTATTGTATTTTTGCCTTATCTTGCACCTGTTATCATTTATTAGAAAAGATTTCATGAATTGCTCAAAGGTGATCCCAGGATGTAGCACAGTTTCACTGAACTGGCAGTACTGGTAGTTTCTACAAGGCAAAGTGGCTCAGCATTTTGCCATTCAACCAGCTGTTATGAGTGATCCTGAAGTTCTTTTTCCTCTTGTTCCATTCAATAGATTATATCCCCAAGAAGCAAATGGGTATCAGGAACTGCACTGGCAGTGCCATGCCCCCTGCGTACCAGACTGGGTTTAAGGTTGCTAGCCCTTCTTGGCAACCAGCAGGAGGTTGGGAGGAAGAGTGTCAAAACAGCAACACCGTGACATCACTTATGGGTACTGACCCAGAAGTGACATCACTAAATTGTGTGATGCTCTAAGAATTTCCCTAGTCTCTGTAGACTACATGACACCTTTCCCCCCTCCTTTTGTGCTCTCGCTAATTTGAGTGCAACTATACCTAATTCTAAACTGGTTGGCCCCTAGGTAGATTATGACAACTACAAAAGCAGGCCACTGGGCTCTCTGCATGCATACGGGATTCTCCAAGAACTCAGATACATGTGACTTTGCAAATTAATCAGGAGTTTAGTGGCACTGAAAGGACTAATAAAGTTTATTCCAGCATAAACTTTCATGTGGAAAAGCTCATTTCATCAGATGCATACAATATGGAAAATCTTTTAAGAGATGCCACTGGGCTTCTGTTTTACTTTGCTATTTTAGACCAATACAGCCACTTCACTGGAATTCCAGTCTAAATGATGGATTGAAAAAAGGAAGGGAAGGAGAAGTCAGCCAGTTCAAGTCCTTCACAACTTAGAATCCTGCAGGGTAGGCCAGGGCAGATCGGTCATTTAATTCTGCCAGTACCTCAGGGGCCACTTGGTTCAGACCTTCATTGGGAATCGGTGTCAGCTCACCAGTTGTCTCCTCCGACAGTGCTGCCATTTTGTGGGATGATGAGGTGAAGAGTGAACCAATATCAATTGCTGGTGCATAGTGTTGCCAGACTCCAGGTGGTGACTGGAGATCTTCTGGGATTACAGTGATCTTCAGGCAACAGAGATCACTGCATCTGGAGAAAATGTCCACTTTGGAAGGTAGACTCTGTGGCATTATACCCCACTGAATTCCCTCTCCTCCCACCCTCCCTCTTCAGGCTCCCTCTCCCAAATCTCCAGGTATTTCCCCACTCGGACGGAGCAGGCAATCCTACAGGTGCCACTGATTTCAGAGGTCCCTGAAGGGCTGGCTTGTAGTAGCACCAAAGAGGCTGCTCAGCTGGGCTTGTTCCAGGGCCATTTCTACTTCTCAATCCACTCCTGCTGCAGGAAGGATTTCCAACTTGTCCCCCCCCCCCCCCCCCCGCCTGCCACCGCCTCTGCAATTTCTCATGGCACACCCCTCCCCCTAAGCTTGGAAGCATTATTTCCAAACTCCACAAAGTAATAACACATAAAAAGCACATCTTAAACATTGTGCCTGTTGCTGCACAGCCTGTGGTATACTGAGAAATTGGAAAGTGTTTATCAAAGAACTAGATATATAACATCTAGAAAACAAGCAAGCATAGAATTGTCTGCCAGGAATTAATCCTCAGCCCTGCCTTGAATCCACACTCACCTTTAAGTCCCTTGAGCTTCCGTGTAAGGAAGCAGGAAAAGGCTTTTAACAGCTGGTTAATTGCTGGGCGGATCAGCATGTCTGAACGGTTGTGTTAAAGTGGCTCTTTGGTTTGCTGTGTTTTTTTCAAGCTGTGTACTGATACATGTGAGTGTGACTTGGGGGAGGGGCGAGAGGTTTCAGCAAGGTCCTGGGTATGCCTCCTTCCAAACATGGTTGACAACCCCCAGGTGGGGCCTGAAGACCTTCCAGAATTTCAACTGATCTCCAGTCTATAGAGATCAGTTCTCCTGGAGAAAACAGCTGCTGAAGAACTGAGCAATGACTCACGAAAGCTCATACCCTACCACAAATGTTGTTAGTCTTTAAGGAGCTCCTGGACTCTTACTCTTTCCAACCTAGAGTTGGCAACCTCGTGCTGGAGCTTAGCAAACACTAGATTAGCTCTTTTCCCAGGGTTTTTCTTTGCCTTGAATCTCCCTGTTCAATCTACCTAAGCAGGATTACATCCATCTATAAACCCACTGACTTCAATGAACTTAGTGTTACTCTGTTCAGGTCTGAACTGTCAATCCTGCCTAAATTAACTTCCCACCCCCTGATCCAGCTCTGCTGCCTGCCAACTAGCACAGTGATGCTCCGGCTCCGTGTGTGTAACTTCTGAAAACATTACACACCATTAGATCCAATTATTTATATGGTCCTAGAAACACAAAATTTCCAGGGTCACAACATAAACACAGCATGGAGAGATCACAGTCCAAAGTGCTGTTTTCTGAAGCTTATCTTTGTATCTGACATGGTACCCAGTCCCCTTTCATGCCCCTCTCCTCCTTACAGTCTTCTGCTAACTGATGTTTTCAAAAACCTTTCCCAGCATCATTTTAAAAAACTGGTAAAAAACTGGTACCAAAGCCCAAGCATTATCCTGTATTCACTGAACATTGTGGACGAACGGTCCCCGAAAGTGCATGTGATCAAAACATCGGGAAAGGAGCAGAAGCTCAATAATAACCCAAATACATTGATGACAAAACGTCCTTACAGAGCACAGTGGGGGGAGAAAGCATTCAAGTGAATAGTGATTTATGGTGACTCGGGGGGGGGGGGGGGGCCTGGAACAAACAAATTATTGAACAGCCTTCAAGGGGCAAAAAAAGATCTGTACTGAAGATTGACGACTCCGAGCCATGGGGAAGTAATTCTTTCTTCTCCAGAATGGCAAAGCATGCTTTTAGTCCCAGAAAACAGGTCAATACAGGTCAAGGATTGAAGTGGAAACCCTGAACTAGGGAACGCCTGTCTCTCTCAACCTCTGCCTTGCTTAGTCCTCTGCCATATTCTCAACTGACTGACACCAGTTTATTGTTCTGAGGGATGGCGACATCCAGCCACTGGCAATATTTATTATGCTGTAGTAGAGAGTTATGGCTCCCAGCCAAACATAAGCTTTTCTACAGACGGAAGTAAAGTCAGTTCTCACCCAGCCACAATGAAATGATGAGTTCATAACTTACGGCACTGGCTGTCTAAATGCGTTGCTAGAAATTATGGGGTGCCTTGATGAGGCAACAAGCGACAGTGGACAAAATAATCAAAAGGCAGCCTGCAGTCTTCCCCTGTGCACAGCACATAACCCACAGCATGATGGGCACATTCTAGCATGCATTCCCAGTTTGTAGACATTTTACTATTTTCTGCTGGCCCCTTGACCTTCCCTTTGACCCTTTCAGCTCTGTCCCCCTGGACACATGCATCATACCCTTTGTCTCCACCGATTTCCATTTCTTGATCCTCATTGTCTCCCTCTAGCACAATTTACTAGGGGGGAAAGAATCAATGTTATTAAAACTGCAAAGAGTAGGGCCAGTGACCTGTAGCTGCAAATAATAGATGGTGCCCCTTCCCAAGAACTTGTTCTGGGTATGCCGTCACACATGAAGCAGCCTTCGGCAATTCAGATCCTTGATCAGTTGCCCCTGCTGCTGACCCCAGAGGACCAGAACCCCAGATACTTTGGATCCAGAGGTGGAAGCACATGGACATGGGACATATAAAGATAACATAGCAGATTAACTATTCCTTAGCATTTTCTTTTAACCAACAAAGGCCTGTGCAGACATTATGTTCCTACAAACTGGGAGCCTGCCAGTCTCACCTAGCGGGTGTTCAGCATGCACCCAATACACATGATGGGGCAACACATGGCTTTTCCGTTGGTGTGTTCTCCAGTGCATCACAGGAACTGCATTCCCACTATGTGCAGTTGGTGGGCTCCCAGTATGTGTGAGCTTAACATCTGCAGAGGGCTCCAGTCAAAAGCAGTGAGAGAGGGCAAATCAGCACCAGCTCTGGACGTCGCACATTTTGCCTGGATTACCCTCCCAAAATGTGCCAGACTCCTTTTACTTTTCCTTGTTCCTTCCCAATTAATGCCCTATCTTCCATCAGCTGAAAAAGACCTGGTTATTAAAGATGATGGCCTTTCTGAATCCTCGTGAGTGAAGCTGAATGCAGAATGAACTTTCATTTCGAAATCACACTGGATCTAAATTACATTTCTTTTCCTGCTTTAATTACATGCATGCCCCGAAGAAAGCAGTGAACAAGACAGAACAAGATGTGGTACTGTTCAGTTAAATATCAACTGAAGGTCCCTCTAGAATTAATATGTCCATGGTGTACTTTAATCTCCTCGAGGATGAAGGGTGTCGTTATGAAGCTTTATTATTATATGACTTATTATGTACTCTGAGTGTGAGTCAGTAGATCTTTTTTTACACTTAACAGCTTCTTTGTTCCAGGATGTTCTAGCCAGCAACAACAGCGTATTCCAAAGAATCAAGATGAAATCGCTGCCCTTTACACTGCAATGCTAAGCAGTTACACCCATCTCAGTGTTCTCATGTCAATTGGTTTAGAAGTGTGTAACTCTGTTTAGGATTGTGCTCTTAGTCTCCAAGGGAATTTTGAGAAGTCCAGAATTATGTCATGTCAGTCATAAAAAAAACTGATGTCTGGAGGGCTGAGAATTTTAGTAACCTAGTTTATTCAGGTGTAAGATTTTGAGTGGTTGAAATTCAGATTTTGGGGCTTGAGAACACTCTGAAAAATACCAGCCCTGTTTTGCAAACAAAGCACAGCCAGACTGATCAGAGACACAACCCTACACGCCATATCATAAGTAAAAGAAACAAGTGCCTTTTTTCAAAGGGTTTTGTTTTTGTCTGCATCCCACTCCCCCGCAGAATAGACAAGCCACTCTGCCAATTAACCCGGATTGCTGGTTTAGCTTCAGCTGAGTTGTTGGCCAAAGTTTTTTTTAAGTTTCAAAACTATTTCTGCCAGTGCACATGTTTCTCTTCTGCTCATGCTACTGAGGTTATTTAATAAGGCCAACACAGATTTTTTGACATGGAAAAATAATTTTTTTGACGAAACACCTTCAACGCATTGCCATAATTAAGACAGGATGTTGTTTACAATAAAAGCATCAGTTGACATTGTCAGAGTCGCTAAAAATTGCTTCCTCAACTAGTCGGAAGAGCTGCTGAATCTGTAGCACAGCCCCTTGCTGACTCCCAGATGTGGTTTTTCGCTAATTCTTCAGCTGCAAAGCAAAGGTACCAACCAATGCCTGGCTGGAGAGGAAATCCTGCAGTTATTTCTATCACTTTTCCTTCTGCTTTCCCCAGTGAACTCTGGATGGGTGGGCTTGTAATGAATTAGAAAGTCTGGATTGGGAAAACCAAAATCACTTTCTGTCTTCCTATCAACCCTGGCCGATACAGGACTCTGGCTCTGCCAGTCCCACAGGTGTGGTCAAATTCTGAGCCCGGGACTGTGGACTGAAGCTCTACCATGCTGCAGCTGTTTCACAATAAACATGCAGCCCTAACAGGCATCTGGTTGTTTTGGGGAATTCTTGTTCCATCTGGAACAAATGGCAGGGATGGGTTGGACGTGACTGTCGACTTGAAATACAACACAGTGTACAGCTTTGTAGCCTGTTCATGAACATGCAAGAGTTTTGCAGTCCGCTCAGTACATTCGCAAACCGGAAATTAATGAGAAACACACATGGAAATCATAATTTGTTACTGGGGGGATTTATTGCCTGTTCACCTGGGAGACAGCCATTCCTACTGTGAAAATTCCACATTACTCCCACATGACGTGGCCTGAAGTTCATTGGCACTTACTTGCTGATAAGAATTCACAGGACAGCAGCCTTAAAATATTAATAATTAAACAAGCAATTAAACCAGCTGTCTTGTTCCTGGAAACACATATGATTATGACTAATTAGGGCCTAACTACACAATACCCTGTTCCTGGGTCCATCTCCGAATCCAGTTGACAGATGTCCTCTGGAAGGTCCCTGATTGGACTTTAATTCCCAGTCTCACAGGGGCCCGGTTTGGAGTGGGAGGAAGGGGGTCTTGCCTTTTCCTGACCTGAAATGGCAGCCCCCCCCCCATGCTCCCTCGAAGTTGTGGAGTCTTGTGAGCAAAAAATCTACTTTGTGAGCTACTGGCATTAAAGTTCTGAGTGAGTGATTTGGATACTGCATAAATTAGTTTGCTCTGGAGCCATCCTTCCTGAGCTAAGACAAAAATGTGTGAGCCGGAGGCTAAAAAAACTGTGAGCTAGCTCACACTAACTCAGCTTAGAGGGAACACTCCCCCCACCCCCACCCCCCGCTGGGGAAATGTACATGTAGCCCATCCGTTCAAGTAAGTTTCTCCAGTGGGGAAATTGTTGCCTTCCCAGGCTCACTTTAGCTTGAGGAAATGGCATGGGAAGAAGGCTTTTTATGACCATGAACCATGGTCCTGATGTGAATCAGATCCTCACTATGGTTGCCAGTCCCAGCTTGGGAAATTCCTGGGCATTTGGAGGCAGTACTTCGGTAGGATAGAGTCTGGGGAGAGGGAGGAGCTCAGTGGAGATGTGAAACCATAGAGCAGCCCCCCCCACATGGTCCCCATAGGTGCCACGGTGCATACTAACACCTTTCCTGGTGCCTGCCAAGTATTTTTAGAAAGTGGAAAGGGCCAGGTAGGGCTTTTGCCCAGCCGAGCTTCTGATGGGCTGTACGGTTTTTTTTTAAAATGTTGCTTTGGCAACATTTGCCACCCCAGCAGAAAGATCTTCACTGTGTGAAGGTAAGCTATGGCAGCCATTTTGTGGCTGGCTCTGCTTCCTGCAACAGCTGTTTGGTGGACACGCCCAGTAGCCTGTGTCAGAATCCCAAAGACTGGGGACCTCTGCCATAGAATCTACCCTCCAAAGCTGCCATTTCGCCCTAGGGGAACTGATCTCTGTAGTCTGGAGATCAGTTGTAATTCTGGGTGAAGGCCAGGCCCCACCTTGAGTTTGGCAGCCTTAATCCCCACTCTCCTGGGAACTGCGTTTCCAGCATAGAACACCCAGAGGCAGGTCTCTTGACAGGACAGGTCCCAGGGATCGATCCAGGCCCATATGAGCCCAAGCCTCTGCAAGGCAGACACTTGGCATAGGAGGGATCATACGGTCACCCTGCACATCACCCCCCACCCAACTCCTCTGTCTTTAGCGAAGAATATCCAAAGACATTGGCATGTAACAAGCCGCTCGCTGAGTCTCCTGGTGTCTGAAGCCAGCCTCTAGATTTTAATAGGACACTGTGACCATGACTAATGTGTACACAACATGGCAATTATTGCCTAAGGAAGTTGGGGAGGTTTTTTTTAAAAAAAATTGAGTGTGGGGTTTTCCTTCTGTTAGACCTTAGACTGCACTTTACACAGCCTTTTTGTCATTAAAATACCCTTATGTAAGCCTAATTGACACAGTTAAAAGAGCCCTTGCTCAGAGATGTCTGTTGCTATAGTAATGGGGAGAAAGGCAGAATGCTCTTCACACTTAGCAAAATAATACACATTATCATATGTAAAGGCATTGTGTCCTTTTTTTGTAAGGCTCCTCTTCAGAAGCAAAGCACTCTGTACATGTTGTAACAAGGACTAGCTCTCATTAAACAGTTCATATAAATTTTTTAAAATAATGCTGAAATTAAACAGAGGCGGAATGAATTTCAGTGTGAAGCATAATGTTCCAGGGCATGTCTTTAACGCAGTGAGCTCAACTGTTTTTAACATCTGACATTTCAGGAAATCAGTATTGTTCCCATGGAAGTGAGAGGAGAGTCAAGAGCTCCAGAGAGTGGCAATAAGAACATTTATTAGATTGTTATCTTACTCTAAGGGCAGCACGCACCCTCAGCCATCTCTTTTAAATCCTCCCAACCACTCTGTGGGAGAATAACTGGTCCAAGGTCACCCAGAGAACTTCATGGCAGAAGAGGAATTTTTGAACCTGGGTCTTCCTGGTTATAGCATGACACACTAACCAATACACCGCAATGTCTTTCTTGCAGTGTGCTTACGAAATTTGTAATCCCACTCTTTCTTCTAGGAATTCCAAGGCAGCATTCATAGTCTTCTGTTCTTCTCTTTTTGTGTTCACAAGGATCCCGAGAGTTAGGTTTGACTCAAAGATACTGGGCCATTCACTGAACCACATGACTGATTCAAGGCCAGTGCGGTGTATTGGTTAGAGTGTATTGGTTAGACCGCCTAGAGCCGGTCCGCTGGCTAGGCGGGATATAAATCGAAATAATAAATAAATAAAATAAGTGTTGGATCAGGGCGCCCAGGTTCAAATCCCGACTTTGCCATGGAGGCTTGTTGGATGACCTTGGGTCAGTCACACAGCCTGCCTAGGGTTGCCAAGTCCAGGTTGGAAAATACCTGGGGACCTTGGGGGGTGGAGCCAGAAGAAGGTGAGGTTTGGGGAGGGGAGGGGCCTCAGCATGGTACAATGCCATAGAGCCCACCCTTCCAAGCAACCATTTTCTCCAGGGGAGCTGATCTCTGTCAGCTGGAGACCAGTTGTAAAAGCGGGAGATCCCCACCTGGAGGCTGGCAAGCCTAAGCCTGCCCTACCTAGCAGAGTTGTTGTTAGAATACACAAGATCAGCTGGGTACATGAAGCAAGAAGGATAAGAAGAATATCCTACAGGGGGCATCAGAGGGGTTAAGTAGGTAGCATAGTCAGATAAAGGACTTCCTGGTATTTTTCAAATGATCCCCCTCCTACCTCCTGATTGGCTCATTGGAGACTTCCTCCTCATTTGAGTCCTCTTCCTCCCTGGTTGTTTGTTATACAGTTAGACAGATGGATAGAATCTCTTCTTCTCCTTTACACAGTTTTCCCCCTCCTAAATTAAACTGTTTATTCTTTCTCAGCAGCTTGAGCTCCGCTCCTTTTTGCATATTTAAACTGCCAACAGTTGTAAAGTCGGAGGAGAAGAGAGTGATGTAAACTGCTTTCGGGTACTATCTGGGGAGTATAACTGAAGAAAATGATAATAGTAATAATAATAAGGCCAGTTCTCATGCTACAAAATCTTCAGGTCCCCCCTGGGTCCCATTGACCAGACACACCCTGCGAGTTCTGTACTTGGAAATTAAAGCTCCGTTCCACCCCTGCCAGTGAGAGCCTGGGACCTGGCAATCCATACCCCCATTGAGGTCCCTGTCCTCCCCAGGCTCCATCCCCAAATCTCCAGGAGTTTCCCAACCTGGATCTGGCAACCTATCCCCTCATCCCCCACTGGTGGCCAGGAAGGCCTTGGGGACCCTATGCAGCAGCCATTTTGTGGCTGGTTCCTCCTGTGGCAGTAGGGTTGCCAGCCTCCAGATGGTGACTGGAGTTCTCCTGGGATTACAACTGATCTCCAGGTGACAGAGATTAGTTCACCTGCAGAAAATGGCTGCTTTGGAAGGTGGACTCTACAGCATGCCCGATTGAAGTCCCTTTCCTCCCCAACCCCCACCCTCCTCAGGCTCCACCCCCAAAATCTCCAGGTATTTCCCAACCCCGAGCTGGCACACAAAGGTGCCCACAGCATCAAAACGGTTGGGGAGACCCCGGGTGTAATCATTTTCCTCTGAGTATTTGTTTTTAATTCCAGAGTCTCAATTTGCAGTGAAGTCACACAGAAAAGAAAGGCGTCTTCACTTTTTGATTTCCATAGTTTTGCAGCTAAAACTCACCTTCCCCAGACTATTCCCCCACCCAAGGAGAAAAGATGGGAAGATGCATTTCTAAACAGAAATTATAATAAAGACTAGCAGTGTTCTCCAAAGCCCTGCTGAATCAGACTGAAGCTCATGTAGTTCCAGCCTCTCAGAAGCCCACAAACATGAACTCCCCCCCCCCAGCTTTATACCACTGTTCCTTAAACTTTGTTCATGACAGAAAACACACAATGAATGCATTATTTCAAACACTCAGGCTGCGATCAGACAAGCTGTTTGATCCAATGTTGTTGCTTCTCCCTTCCAGATTAAAAATGCTAGTTAAGACAGTGACAACATCTGTATCCCATTCCCCAGTAGGGTTGCCAGCCTCCAGGTGGGGCCTGGGGATCTCCCGCTTTTACAACTGATCCCCAGCTGACAGAGATCAGCTCCCCTGGAGAAAATGGCTGCTTTGAAGGGTGGACTATGGCACTGTACCATGCTGAGGCCCCTCCCCTCCCCAAACCCCACCTTCTCCTGGCTCCACCCCCAAAGTCCCCAGGTATTTTCCAACTTGGACTTGGCAACCCTATTCCCCAGTCATAAGCTTAAACTGAAATGCTGTATTTATTTTATGAATGCCTTGAGGTTGAGAGCCAGCTTGGTGTAGTGGTTAAGAGCAGTGGACTCTAATCTGGAGAGCCGGGTTTGATTCCCCACTCCACATGAAGCCTGCTGGGTGACCTCGGATCAGTCACAGTTCTCTCAGAACTCTCTTAGCCCCACCTACCTCACAGGATGTCTGTTGTGGGGAGAAGACAATTGCAAGCCGCTCTGAGACTCCTTCGGGTAGTGACGAGAGAGATATAAAACCAACTCTTCTTCTACTCATCTTCAGCATTTGCATTTCAACTGGAATCTGCATTTTCTTCTTCCAGGTTTTGTCCCTGGCAATTCTGCAAGGCAATTGCCTTTATTTATTCCTCAGAGATCTGAAAAATCATATCTTTGTCTAGTGCAGGTACAATATGTTCATGTTCACTCTACACACAGACCCTTTGCTGCAGATACTCTAGTGTATTTTGACCTGACATTACTATGAAGAGTTCATCTCGTTCTGATAGTGGAACACTGTTTGCTGTCTTTGCAGGTTTGGCAATTACATCTTCTTACATCATGTTGGTCTGTTATTTACTGTTTCGCTGCTGGTGCTTCTAATTAAGCCACAAGATAAGTCTTGAAACTGAAGTTCATTTTACATCACTCTTTTCCCCAAGCTGTCACTCCTATGTTAAAATGCATTCTTGACTTCCCTACAGTTACAGTGATAACTACTTGCAAAAACAAAAAGCCTTGAAGAAGCACTACAAGTTTTAATTGATAGATCTCTCCACAAAACTCAGATGAAGGTGTGGTATAAAAGGATATTAACCAAATCAATACCATAAGTCACCCAAGAGGGAACAGGCACAAGTACAGTCTATTCACATTCATATTTACATACAGTTAAGATTATTTTACATGGGGGATGCCCCCTAGCAGCTGAAGCAATTGTTTTAATTCACATCAGAAATTGCATCAGCAGCATAACAAATGAAGTGGAAGAGCAGAAATTGCCACATTTTAAAAGCCCTTACGCCCCAGCTATTTATATGCAAATGTGAATGCTGTCAATGTGGGTCAGAAATTCTGCATCGAGTACATATATGAATTAATGCTCACCATTTATGTATATGGTACTTTGCAGAGTCATATAAATTAAATGACAGATCCTTAGGAGCTTACAGTCTAAATTTGACTGAGGTGAAAGAAAAAGTCTAGTTCATGGAAGGAAAAAAAGCACATCAGGGTGTGACTCATAGGATTCCTAAGAAAGAGAGGGGGGGAACAGCAGCACCTTAAAGACTAACAAAATTTGTGGCAGGGTATGAACTTTTGTGAGGTGCTGCTCACTTCTTCAGATACAGCTAGAATGTGAGTCTGTCTGTCCTATATATTGGAAAGTGGCATGATTTCAGTTGCTGAATGACAGCGGGCATGATTGGTGTTAGGTGCGATATACAGAGGGAGAGTAGGTGTGGAGAAATCAGCATTGGTAATGAAACCTAGGAAACCTAGGTCTCGATTCAGTCCAGGTGGATGCATTGTCCTGAGCTTCATTATCTGTTGTGATTCAGCAGTCTCTCTTTCTTATCTCCTTTTGAAATTCCTTTGTAAGAGAACTGATACTCTTAGGTCAGCAACAGAATATTCTGCAAGGTTAAAATGTTCCTGCACTGGTTTGTGAACGTTGTGGTTTCTAATGCCAGACTTATATCCATTCATTCTTTGTCAAAGAGACTGACCTGTTTGTCCAGTGTAGAGGGTGGAAGGGCACTGCTGACATGTGATGGCATAAATCACATTAAAAGATAAACAGGATTAGGAACCTGAGATGGTATGGTTGATGTTGCTGGATCCACTGATGGTGTTGCTAGGATCTATATGAGAGAAAAGTTGGCATCTTGGTTTGTTGCAGGCCTTGGTACCAGAGTCCATGATACTGTTAAGCAGTTTATCATTGTGGGATTCCTGGGGCTTTTCCCTGCCCTGCCCAAGATAACCAGGATAACCTGCTTTCATCACATCTCGGAAGCTAAACCAGGTGGGTCCTGGTCAGTATTAAGATGGAAGACCACTAAGGAATACCAGGGTTGTGAACTTGTGACACAGAGGAAGGTCATGACTAATGCTCCCTCTAAGCTGTGGAGTCTTGTGAGCAAAACTTCTACTTTGTGAGCTACCGGCATTAAAGTTGTGAGCGAGCAATTTGGCTGCTGCATATGTTAGTTTGCTCTGGAGCCATCCTTCCTGAGCTAAGGCAAAAATGTGTGAGCCAGAGGCTAAAAAACTGTGAGCTAGCTCACACTAACTCAGCTTAGAAGGAACACTGGACATAACAAATGGCCTCTGAATGCCTTTGCCTTGGAAACCCTACCTACAGGGTTATCATAAGCAACAGGAAGGAAGGGAGGCAGGCAGGCAGGTCTTTGACACTGTTTGAAGGAGGAACTGTGGTATGGCTGTAAGTGGAGTGTCCAGCTGGTACCACCACCCACAGCCATTACAGAGCTAATTACTGCTCCTCCCCCCCTTTTGTCCTTTAAAGCAGTGTCTTCCAACCTGTTGGTCACAGGCAAAACCTCCCTAAGGGCCACTCTTGCCGTTTGCATCCTTCTTTCTTTCCTCCTCATCAGCTTCTCACATTCTCATCTCCCCTCCCTTTTTGTTACAATAATGAGAAGAAAAATGCCCTTTCGCAACTAGTAACTAGTAAGTTCACAGTAATAGCTGAAAGAACTGGGGTGGGGTTTTTTTTGAAGAGTAGGTGGGAGTGGTTCAGCATGCCATGGCAAAACCACAGGAGGCTAGAAAGAGGTGCTTGCATGGGTGCGTGGGGTGGGTGGGTGCATTTTTATACCACAGTGGAGAAGCGAAGAAAAAAAAATATGTGTGATTGCAAATTGCATGTACTTGGGTTTCATTTCCATACAGGGGTAAGTTCCAAAGATCTAGGACAAAGGATATTTAAAAACTGCTTGTAGGCTAATGCTTGGGAGAGGAGTCTGCATGAATTCTAGATAGCAATGAATCCTCATCCATCATTACCTTGTGAATTAGACTGCAGGCATACTTTCCCACAGCATTTATTTTGTCAGTGGACACTGCAACTCTTATATGTGACCAGAGCAAGAGAAAGCCTCAAATAAGCACTGGAAATCCATTAAAAAAAAAAAAACAACAACCAGGAAACTCACAACTGTGTAGCTGTTGAATGAGAAAGGCAAAACCAATCAGGTGGGCTAACGCTGGCCCTGGAGAGCCATAAAAATAGCGGCCTGTTCCTAAGCCAACAAGAATGCACGCACAAACTTCTAGCAGAACAAACTGTTTGTCTTCCTGACCAGCTTGCCTCAGTTAATGTTGCCTTTATGGAAATTGGAGAACTTCTGTCCACAGAGCTCTGGGCAGTTTCAAACTGCGGGGGGGGGGGGGGGGGGGGGGGGGGGGAGGCGGGGGGACCAAGGGTAATGGCAACAAGTGTGGAATGGGAAGGAGAAAGAGATCCCAGAGGCAACTGTTTGTGCCTGGGAGAGAGGTTAATTGTCTCCCTTGTCAGTATGCACTGCTTAATGGACAGTTGATGGGGAAAGATTGCTGTCTTTTTCAGGGGATAGAGGCTGCTGTCTTAGTGGATAGAGGCTCTGTATCTTTAGTAGCTCCTCAATAGGAAGAAAATCAGCAGGCACTGATGGGGAAAGATTTACATCTGTATGGTGGAACAAGTTCCACAGGTTGGATTTTGGTTTTTTTCCCTTAGCCATTGCTCAAAGCGCAGGCAATCCCTGCCCCCCTTTAACAAAAAATAGAACCCCTCATTATAATGCCGAGACAGTTCATTCCATTGATTTCCACGGGCATTGGACCAGGCAGAGCTTTTCTAAACAGTGTCATTCTGCGGAACAAAAACACAGGCCAGATGTGCAGACAGGGAAGTATTCCACACAAGCATGTATAGAACTCCCAACTTTCCCCCAGCGCTGATCCTGTACACAGAAATGAAGCAGTCGGGGACCCAGGCTAGCCTGATATCATCAGATTGTGGATACTATGTAGGGTCGGCCCCAGTTAGCACTTGGAGGGGAAACTACTGAAGGCATCTACAGTTGCTATGTGGAGGCAGGCAATGGCAGACCACCTCTGTTCATCTCTTGCCTTGAAAACCCCACAGGGTTGCCATAAGTCAGCTGCAACTTAACAGTGCTTTTCATCACCAGATATTAAAAGTTGGCATTCCTGCTTAGCACAGTCTTCATAGTTACTGATCTAATTAATCTGGACATTAATGTGCTGCTTTCCCCCCAAAGGGACCCAAAGCAGTTTGCAGAAATTCATGAAAAGCACACCAGATAGATTACACAATAAACATTAAACAAGACAAACAAAGCAAAACATCCTGGGCAGGTCGTTGTTCACTGGGCTGTCTTTTGTAGGCCCCAGGCCAAGAGCCACAGACTAAGAGCCCTGTGAGTCAAGCCATGTGGCCATTTCTTTTCAACTTTTTTTGATACTAGAGCTCCTGTATGTGTCCTTCTGAATATATTGCTGGCATCCTAAGGAAAAACACCTGCCTTTCACATGTCATCAGTCTAGGGGTGCCAACTTCCAGGTGGGATCTGGGGATACCCCAGAATTGCAGTTCTTCTCCAGACTACAGAGATCAGGTCCCGTGGAGAAAGTGGCTGCTTTGGAGGGTGGACTCCATGCTGGCCCTGCAACCCACTGAGTTCCCTGTCCTCCCCAGACTCCATCCCCAAATCTCCAGGAGTTTCCAGCCTGGTTCTGGCAACCTACCCCCCCAGCCCCCACCAGTGGCCAAGAGGCCCCTGGCAACCCTACTCTCCTAACTGGCTCCAGAGTATCCATCCAGTATTGTAATGGGCTTGTTATTTGCATGAGTTTATTCATGCCCCCTTGAGACCAACCACTGTTTCCTGGAATAATTTCCTTTCCTAAATTCCATGTTATCTGTGAGGTTTCTGGATGGAGTCTCAGTCTTCAGACTGGGACTGATTGAACATAGATGTTCAGGGACTGCAGTGGCATGTGGAAAGTGGAATCCGGCACATGGCCGGTAGCAGATACACATGCCCATCTTGTAGCAGGTAAAAACAAAGTAGCCATATGCTGTAGACTTAAGAAAGCAGAGAACCAGTCTTTTTTTGCCTTACAAACCATCCTGATTCTCACAAAGAGATTAAAGTGCTAAAGTGGTGTTTTGGTTGCAGGGCAAGCATCAGCATATCCCGAAGTGGGGCATCTACCAGGACTTCTGGCAAGGCCTACTGCCACTGGCCCCTGCCCACCCACCACCTCTGCCACCTGTCATTACACCCTTCCCTTGCACACTTGTATGCAAATGATCTACCTCCTGAGCACCTAGCCACTTGGGCCGCACAGCACCGCCGGGGGAAAGTGTGTGGTTGGTGACAGTCACAGCAAAGACGCTCCCAAATGTCACTTAGAAAAGAACATCCTGGTGGCTGTGGAAGGATGTTCAGGCAGGTGGGGGTTATGTGAGTGCAGGCAGGAAGAGATGTGTAAGTGGGGCCCCTGGTGAAGGGCATAGGAGGGGAGCAGGGCCCCTGCTCCCCTCCTATGCCCTTCACCAGGGGCCCCGATTACCCTCTGCCCAGGGCCCATCAAAACCTGGAACCAGCCTTGTTTGGTTGTATCACTTCAGACAGCAGGATCAGGGAACATTTGTATGCTGGAACATTCCCACCTGAGAAAAGATTCCTACACTCAGTAAACCAGCTTGTCAAGGATAATACTGTGGTGGAGGGGTAATGGCTCAGTGGCAGAGCATCTGCCGGGCATGCAGAAAGTCCCAGTTTTAATCTGTGGCATCTCCAGTTGAAAGATGATATGAAAGACTTCTACATAAGCATGGAGATCCGATGCCAGCCAGTGTGGACGATACTGACATTGATAGACCAAACATCTGAGTAGTATAAATTCAAGTAGGTAGTCATGCTGGTCTGAAACAGCAGTGCAAAGTTTGGGTCCAGCGGCACCTTTAAGACCAACAAAGTTTTATTCAAATATCCAGGAGTCATTTCGAGCAAAAACGCCGTTCCAGGAGTAACAAGCCCAGGAGTGGGCACCTATGGTGATGCACTGTGGAAAAAAGCAAAAGCATACTAACTTGATCTGTATTTTCATGCTCGTTGTAGGGTAGCTTCCCTGCAAGAGCAAAGGAAACCTAAAGTGTCTTTAGTCAAAGTGTAAAGCTGGCTCGCCAGCTCTGAGTTGGGAACTACCTGGAGATTTTTGGGGTGGAGCCTAAGTGGTGGGTGTTGCCTTCTGAGACACTTCTGGTGATGTTAGAGTGTGTGGCATATGCAAATAAGTTAGGCTAATGAATTATGTCCGGCCAGGTTTGGGCTGGGATGTCACCAGTATGCGGATGACACCCAGCTCTATCTGATGTTAGGTGGCCGGTCGGGCTCCGGCCCAGACGATCTAGACCGGGCATTGCACGCTGTGGCTGATTGGCTCAGATCAAGCAGGTTGAAATTGAACCCGGCAAAGACGGAGGTCCTGTGCCTGGGGTGTTGCAGCCTGGGGCGGGGAGTCCCACTCCTGAGCTTCGACGGGGCGCCGTTGGTGCCTGCGTCGAGGGTTAGGAGTTTGGGAGTGCTCCTGGAGCTCTCCTTGTCAATGGAGGCCCAGGTAGCAGCCACTGCTAAGTCGGTTTTTTATCATCTGAGGCTGGCGAGGCAGCTGGTTCCCTACCTCGACTGTGATGACCTAGCCACAGTGATTCATGCGACGGTCACCTCGAGGCTAGACTACTGTAACGCTCTCTACACGGGGCTGCCTTTGACGCAAATTCGGAGGCTGCAGCTGGTGCAGAATGCCGTGGCCAGGCTGCTGATGGGTCTTGCGAGGCATGACCACATCGGGCCTGTACTGGCGGCACTGCACTGGCTGCCTATAGCATACTGAGTTCGCTTCAAAGTGCTGGTTCTTACCTTTAAAGCCCTATATGGCCAGGGTCCAACATACCTTAGGGACCGCCTCTCTCCGTATATACCCCAGAGCACTACGGTCGGGGTCCGAACACCGACTCTGTGTCCCTGGCCCCAGGGACACCAAGCTGGCCAGAACAAGGACCAGGGCGTTTTCAGTGGCGGCTCCTATCTGGTGGAATGAGCTCCCGGTGGAGATAAGGGCCCTGCGGGACCTGATGCAGTTCCGCAGGGCCTGTAAAACGGAGCTCTTCCGCCAGGCTTTTGAATAGGAGCCGCCACCAAACATACCATCCATCATTGCAACACCTATGATGACCCTGGTCCTGTACGGTCTTGGCACAGCGGGGGGGGGGGGGGGGGGTTATGCCGCCCACTAAGTTGCCATCAGATGTTTTATTATGGAAGCCTTTATATGTTTTAATTGTATTTATTATGAATGTTTTATTGATTTTATAGGTTTTATATAGGTTTTAATGTTTTGATCGGCCGTTGGCCCATGTAAGCCGCCCTGAGCCCGCTTGCGGGGAGGGCGGGATATAAATCCCTAAATAAATAAATAAATAAATAAATCAATGTTAATGAGCTCCTGTGCCTCTTTTTTTACGAAATGACCCCTGCAAATATCTGAAGCTATCTGAAGAAGTGTGCGTGCACACAAAAGCTTATACCTTGAATAAAACTTTGTTGGTCTTAAAGGTGCCACTGGACTCAAACTTTGTTCTGCTGACTCAGTATAGGCACAACTTACTTCTCTCATGTTAAGTTTTGTATGTTCAGGGACTTGTGTGTGTTTGGAGAAGCATTTACCCTTGTAAATCCCTACCTGAATATGCAGCAAAGATGCAGGTTTATTCGCTTTTCTGCAGTTTGTGAGAACTAGCTCATAGTTTCAGATCAAACCTTGGTAGATACAAATCATGCCAAAGTGGGTGGAAATCTTTGGATCTTGAGATTTGGATATCACCCTAGCTGTTGCTGCCCATTACATTCACATGTAATCAATCCACAAGCCTTGGAATTGGTTTGGGAACTGGGGGGAAAAAGGGATTTAAAAAAAACCCCAAAGTGAAAACTAAAGGTACAAAAACGTATGTGGAAATCAGGGGATAAACCAAAGCAGGTTGGGACCATAAGCAGCCCCCCCCCCACAAAAAAAAAACCATGCAGAAAAGCCCTGGGACGGAGCCAGCATAAGGACTGGGGTTATAGAGTAGCAAGCCCCTATCTCACTGAATCCTTTGATACTCTGCATACACACCTCATGGGTAAAAGTGCTGGCTTTAGTCTTAACAGGTTTTTCCTAAATAGCATCAGTAAGAGAATTAGTAGTAAAGATGGCTGACTAGACTGTAAAGGTCTAACATTTTAAAAAAGAGATGTTTTCTCAATAATTCATCGTCCTAATCACATCCCATGTCCAGATGATTTCTAAAAACAAATGAACTTGGTGCAGGTGTTTAGTCTACACATTCTGAATCCATCTCCTCATCTGAAAGAAGGGATCTTCTGTCATCCATTGATTACGTGACAAGAAATTACAGAACCCCATGGAGGGTTGGAGGAGTGAAAGGTTATTGCTGCCACTGATATTTTCATTTTATTTACAAAACGTGTATCTTGTTTTTTCCTGAGTGTGGAGTGACTCACCAGAAACTTAACAACCACTGAAATCAAGAAGCAATTAAAAATAGCCCAACTACAACGTCCAAAAGAGAAACCAAAAACAAACTAGGCACTGAATACCTTTTAAAAAAACAGCCACAATGGGTGCCTTCTGTGTCTCCTCCAGAAATCTGTTCTATAAAGTCAGACCTGTAACCAACCAGTTATGGGTCTTAAATGTAACAGAATAATCCTACCAGATAAACAGCAGAACCAGGAGGATCTGCTGAAATAGCCGAAGCAGACACACGGGTTGGGTTGCTATCTGGAGAGGAAGTCCTCCTGCAAAACAATACCAGAGCAACAACCTTGCTCAAAACATACCTGTTTATTTCCCCTGACATCCTATGTGGGGGAACGATTCCTATCAAGAAAACTTCAGGCAGCGTTCTCTCTCTCTTTCTCTCTCTCTCTCTCTCTCTCTCACACACACAGACGACTTCTTTTAAGAAAGCCAAAGACATCTGGAGATCCAGTCACAGATGTAGTGATATCTAGCTGCATCCCCAAAGACAGGATATAAATAGCAAAAAGGACATTACTATTATTATTCATCATTTTAGAGTTATGCAAGTGGATCACATTTATATTAACAATATTGTTTTAAATGTTCCGAAATCCTATTCCCAAGAACGAGAAAATCAGGGAAGATGTGTTCTTGATCATGCAGTAAAGGGTCATGGGAAAACAAAAGGAAATCAAGAAGAGCAAACAAGGAAAAAACAACTCCCTGAACCACAAAGACAGAGAAGCCTTGTGAGATATTTTAAAGAACACTCAGGGACTTAGGTAATAAGAATAAACCCAACTGGACTCTGTCCAAATTAATATTCAATCAACACAGTTCCCTTAGCAGTCAGGGCCCTGCCCTAATCAGACAAATGGTATCATGGAAAGTTCTTGAGTTATCTTTGCAACAGTGGAACTGCAGTACCTGATTGGAGCAGAGTTACCTGTGGTTTGCTTGGTGGGAATTCCTATTTAGTTTCCAGTTTGCAGGTAGTGCCCTGTTTGTCGAACCAGCCATTGGGGCTACACTAGCTTCCTACTTTCCATCCTATTCCTTTATCCATTCCTAAACCTGCCTGTACCCATTACCCATTATCTCTCTAATGTGTTTAGTATCTTCTTGTAGATATATTTATTGTCTTTTTCCTTCTGGCTGAATCCAATATGGTTAACTGTCTCAGGGCAAAACTATACTTTATGTAAGAGATCCATGATTAACTTTGACTCTTGCTACATAATTTATGTTTCCCCTGTGGGCAAAAAGCAGCTTGAAGGGAAGGTTTTTAATTGGGAAAAGGATTAAAATATATTTCCCTTCAGCTGCTGCTCCAGTCAAGTTGATACTCCCTCTCACAGATGCATGGGATGGGTCATCCAACCACATATCTTCCATGTAATATGATAGCTAACATGTACTCTGATAGTCACTGGTTAACACTTTCAAAACATGGTCTTCTGGGTTTTGGCCCCTAGCATTCATATTACCTTTGCCTAGCCTCTCCAATCAGATTTTTGCTATCATAGTGCTCTTGCCGTAGCCTGCATTTGTCTGTTTCTGTATCGCCATCTATCTCTTACTGTAATATTAAAAACAGATGAAAGTACTGACTGAACTATTTCTGTTCTCCTAGTTAATAAATGCCCCCTAGTAGTGACACAGCAGCCTGACAGTCCAGCCTAGTCCAGTCTCCTTAGTCCTTGGAAGTTAAGCAGGGTTGGCCACAGTTAGCACTTGGGTAGGAGACAACCAAGGAAGACTGGAGTTGTTAAGCAGAGGAAGGCAAAGGCAAACCACCTCTGCTCATCTTTTACCTTGAAAACCCCAGGGTCCTGGGGTCATCATGAGTCAGCTGAGACTTGATGGCACACATACACACCTTTCTAAGCCCACTGACCTCAATGGACTTAGGAGGGTGTAACCTCCGTGGGGGGGCACCTGGGGGGCAGGGAGATTTTCCTACATGCTTAGGGAATTCCCCATGTGTGTAGAAAAATCTAAAAAGTAAAAAAAAATTATTTGGGGATACATAAATCCCTCCCAAAGTAAAACGTATTCTCTGTGTACGCGCAGGGAACACAGAACTATGCCTCGCTTGGTGGGCCTGGCAGTTGGAGCCACGTGGGCCTTGCTGTCTCTGCCAGGGGGTGGGGGCAAGAGCTTGGTGGACTCGCCATCAGTGGGGCGGGCAGTGGGAGAGGAGGCCTGGCAGGCCCGCGCAGGACTTGCCATCGATGGGGGCCGCTGTCGGGGGGAGATGAGGTCTGGTGGGCCCGCGTGGCCTCACTGTCACTGGGGGGGGGGGAGAGAGGAGGCCTGACAGGCTCTGTGTCAGTGCCGGTCCAGGAGGTCCTCGATGAGCACTACATGGAATGCGGGAGCTGGGCCAGGGTTGCAGGAAGGCAGCGGGAGGCGGCTAAGGGTGTCGGCGTGGCCCATGGCCTTTCTGGGGCAGTGCACCAGAGAATACTGGTACCCTGAAAGAAAAATTGACCACTGCGGGACCTGCGGAGACAGCATGTGCGGGGTCTGGCGGTGAGGAGCAAGGAGGCCCAGGAGCGGCTTGTGGTCCGTGACTACAGTAAAAGGTAGTCATGTAAAGGTAAAGGTAGTCATGAAATTTTTTGACCCCCGCAACGATGACCAGGGCTTCCTTGTCGATCTGGGCGTAGTTCCACTCTGCCGATGACAACATTCTGGAGTAGTAAGCCACCGGCACCTCCCGCCCATTGGGAAGCTGATGGCCCAGTACCATCTCCACCACATATGGAGATGCGTTGCAAGCCAGAATTACCGGCAAGGACTCGTCAAAATGGGCCAGGAAAGTGTTTGAAACTAACAAGTCTTTCTCCCCTTTGAACGCTACTGCGTGTTGTGGCCTCCAAACCCATTTGGCCCCCTTGTCCAGCAACCCATGGAGGGGCTCCGCTACTGCCACCTTGTGTGAAAGGAAGGCGTGGTAAAAATTCAGGAGGCCCAAAAATGCCTGGAGCTCTGCCTTCAACGTTGGTTGGGGTGCCTCCGTGATGGCCACTACCTTCTCCGGGGTTGGGTGTATGCCCTGGGCGTCAACTGTGAAGCCCCGGAATGTCATGGAAGGAACGCCCAAGGTGCATTTGTCCTTGCGCACCTTCAGACCAGCATCCTGGAAGCACTGGAGGACGGTCCGCAGCCAAGTCTTGAACGTGGCGACATCCAGGGCCGCAATCAGGATGTCATCAAAGAACGGCTTCACCCCTGGAATGCCTTTCAACACAGAATCCATTAATTGTTGGAACAACCCGGGGGCAATGCTGACCCTGAACTGGAGCCACTTCACCTTGAATGCTCCCTTGTGTGTAACGTGGCGTCATCCATGGCAAGCTGCTGGTAGGCCTGTGCCAGGTCCAGCTTTTCAAATACCTTGGCCCCTGCCAGGGAGGCCAAAACGTGGCTGACCATGGGCACCGGGTACGCATGGTCTTGCAGAGCCAAGTTCAAAGTACATTTGTAATCCACACAAATGCGGACCTCCCCGTTCGCTTTCAAGGGCATGACTACTGGGGTCTCCCATCTCACGTAGGAGACCGGCTCAAGCACTCCTTGGGCTATGAGCTTGTCTAGTTCAGCCTCCACCTTCAGCTGCATGGTGAGGGGTGGTCACCTGGCTGCCAAGCGGATAGGGCGGACAGCAGGATCTAGATCCAGTGAGATGGGGGCCCCCAGTAGGAGCCCAGTGTGCCGTTGAAAATGGCTGGAAACTCTGCACAGACCGACTTGTAGTCTGCAGAACCCAAGCGGTACACCCCTTTTATTTCCAAACCATGAACCATGCACGTCCCAGGAGACTGATGAGGTCTCGTTCCATCACAAGGAGGTTGAGGAGGCCATTGAATTCATGGTACTGGACCTTGACCTTGGCCAGCCCCTTGATTGCGACCAGGTTCTTTTGGAAATCCTGGAGAACTTGACCCATCAGCCGGCATAGCTGGGATCCCCCCTATGGGCAGAGCTGTTTAAAGGTTGCTGCGGAGACTATGGAGTACGCAGACCTGGAGTCCAACTCCATGGAACAGGGGGTACCCTCGATCTGTAGGTCAACTGTAATTGCTCTGGGAAGGGGCTGGGGCAAGTTCAGTACCTGTACTACTGTCGTGAGGCTATCCACCGTCTTGTAGTTTGCGGCGGTTGAGCGGCGGCCGGTCCAGGTGCGACAGGCCTTTGCAATGTGCCCCGTTTTCCCACAGGATCGGCAGACGGTGTCCCGGAAATGGCAGGAGTGTCACTCGTGGGGGTCCCCACAGTTAGCGTACGTTTGGAGCAGCCTGTGTTCAGGAGAAGGGGGAAAAACGGCGGTGGATGTCGGGTGCCGGGAGCGGGCCTGGGAAGAGCGGGACTCTCTCTTCTGCAAGTGCTGCTGGAGCCGGTGGACGTCCTCGTCCTCGGATGATTTGGACTCGGAGGTTGCGGTCCGATGGACTTTGGTGGCTGGCTTGTCCTTTAGAGTTGCCTCGAAGGCCACGGCTGTTTGTAGCATCTTCTCAAGGGTTGGCTTGGGAAGCGCTATCAGCCAGCGCCGTAGTTTGGCTTCTCTCACTCCCCCCATGAATTCGGCCTCCATGTGGTCGTCCACGTAGCGGAATTCACAGCCCACAGCCATACGGCGGAGTTCAGCCAGGAAGGTTGCAGCTGACTCTCCTGGCTGTTATTAGCGCCAGATGAAATCCAGGCGCAAGGCCATTTTCGAGGGTTTGGGGGCGAAGTAGTCCCCGAGGGCCTTGGTGAAGATGTTGTAAGGTGCCTCGAGGAGATCTTGAGGGGCGAGTAGGCTCTGGGCGACTTGCATCATGTCCACCCCGCAAGAGCACAAGAGCCAGGCCCGCTTCATGTCTGCATCCGTGATGCCCCTGACGATGAAGGCGCAGCCCAGCTGCTTGATCCATGCCTCCCAGGTCTCTGGACGAGACGAATCAAAAGGGGGTATTGGTCCCGGAGCATCAGCCATAATTACCAGTGCAGGAATGGCAGGGCGAGCAGTGTCCTTGTGGGTTTGCGGCGGTGCTTCAGAGCGCTGGAGCTCGGCGGTGCCTGGTGCCGGAGGATTGGTGTTCGGTGCAGGGCTGCTCAGTTCAGCTGATGAGTCGCTCATCGGGATCCCACCTTCGTCGCCAATGGAAAGTATTGGAGTCAGGAGGCCGGTAAAAGTGAAATCAGCGTAGTAATTTATTGTGGGTCAAGATGGAACATAAGCAACCCCAGGCTCAGAGCCCTCTTTTATGCCAGTCATAAAATCCTCTGACCTCGCCCACATTCCCTGACAGGACCTTAAGATAGTGGTTACAGTTCATAGGTTCCCGGGGGGGGGGGGGGGAGCCTAGGCTCATGATTGGCGGTCATTTAGGATCCGACTGGCTATTGTTCTACCTGGCCGAAGCTCAGGTAGATTCAGGCCATGTGGTGGTCGCTATTACGTGAGCACATGGCAACCGCGATCTCAATACACAACATAATGTAACAGACATTTTCACAATTTTATTTTGGAATCTGCCAGAATAACTAATGATTGAATGTTATGGAACATATTTGAGGCCAGAACACCTGCTGAACTGAAAAAAATGGGGGAAAATGCCTCTTCTCCCCAAAGTAGTTCTTGCCTCCTTGGAAAAATACAGAATTGTTTTGTGAGCTGCCCAACTTTGTGTGGAAAGCAGCATTCTACTTTATAAACTAAATTCTGGAGAACATGCCAAACTGGCAAAACAAAACTAGAGCAGTTGGCTTCCCTGCTACAATCTTAGCATATGGCTTCTCTCTGTGAGACCTTTGATTGTCTTTGTGTTCTAGGGCAACCCGCTTGTAAATGGGCACTTCACAGATCACAAGTGACTCTACAGTCAAACCTGGATCCCAGTGTGGAAGAAACTGGTCTTAGGGTAATCAATTATGAAGAGTCCAAATAATTATTTGAGCTCTTCAGTATGGACTGCTTGGGTATGATCTCTGTCACAAGTCTTTTTTACAAAGCTCTTTTTTCTCACATCTCCCAAAGGATTGGTGCTGTTTTCCACTCGGGTAGCCACTGAGCCTGATATTATTTCAGTTGATCTGAAGCAAATGTTCAGCCCCAAAAAGTTGTAACTACACATTACAAGGTCCTCACATTGTATTTAGGTTCCCACTGAGGGCTTTCTGTTAGGTAGGGTTGTCAACCCCCAAGTGGGAGCAGGGGATCCCCTGATTTCATGGGCTCCTGCCTGCCAGCAGCCAGCTGACCAGGGTGGAAGCCCTGCCCCTAACAACCACAACCAGAGCGACATCACTCCGCTGGGCCCACCCCACCCCCACTCCTAGAGAGCTGCCTCCCCCCCCCCCCAGTGAGAGCTGAGAACCTGGCAACCCTAGTGTTAGGGCCAAACGAAACATGATAGTGTCCACAGGTCTAACTCATGGATGCTGCCAGCATTTTAAAGTGATTTAAAAATGTTGTTAAGGCCTAATTCTGATCTGGTCCACAGTGTGGTGGGCTGAAGAGCTCTGGTCCCCCCTCCCCCATGTGCCTTTTCAAGCACCAAAATAGTTGTGGAGGGAGTGCCACCTCCTGCCGACTGGCCATCTTCTGTTCAAAGATGCTTTTTAAAAAGTACTCTCACTGACCCCCCCACTGTAGCTGAAAACTAGCAGTTGTCAAAGAAACACATCTTTTTACAGGAGCTTAAATACCACAGTTGTATTCTGCTACATTTTGTAATCCAGGCAAACATCTTATATAGTGCAACAGATAGTTAGAGGCTATAATAAATTACAATCCTGGTTCCTGCCCATCACTTCTTGGTAATGGACACAAATGTGCATTAAGGGTAGCTCGCAATATGTGTTCTAGGAGCTACCAGTCCTGATGAGATGTCTGTGCATACACAGAGGTTTATTTCTTATGACTTTGAATCAGCATGCATAAAAAAGGAATGCATAAAGGTTTTTTTAATTATTATTTGGTTGGATCCAGCTGGGTTTCTCACTCACTCTTGCCCAGTGTCCCTTCCTATTACAGACCCCATCACATGTTCATTTCTCCACGCAGGACTCTTGATCCCCTGCAAAGTTGTTTTTGGTGGCCACAGAAGACCACCTCTTCCCTTTTTCATCTGCAGAAAAGCTAGTTGGATCCAGTCCAGTGTAACACATTATCCACATGAGGGGGAAGGGGATGAATGTTCGAAGTGGCCTGAAGACCGTAATGCCATGCAGGTGTACGTGGGAATAAACCTTGTTTTGCTAGGATGTATCCCAGATAATAGCTAGGGGTCACCAACCTCCGGATGGAACCTGGAGTTCTCCTGGAATTACTATTTATCTCCAGACTGCGGAGATCAGTTCAGTCGGAGGAAACTGTAGCGTTAGACGGCAGACTCTATGGCATCAAACCCCCACTGAGCTTCTTCCCCAAGGTCCACCCTTTCCAGGCACCACCCCAAAACCTCCAAAGAACTAGCAATGCTAATAGCAGTCTTGCCCTGACCTGGATAGCCCTGGTTAACCCAATCTCATCAGCTCTTGAAAGCTAAGCAGGGTGGGCCCTGGCTAGTATTTGGATGGGAGGCCTCAAAGAATACCAGGGGTGTGACCTGGAACCAGGCAATGCAAATGTCTCTTGCCTTGAAAACCTGAGTTCTCCATAAGTCAGCTGTGACTTGAGGGCATTTTCTACCGCCAGTTTCAGCCTAGTTGAAACGAGAAATGCTGTGTTCTGTGTACTACATATATTTTAGTGCGCTGCTTTGTATCCAGGGTAAAAAGCAGTAATGATTTTTTAAAAAAAACAAACATTAAATGATAGGGTTGCCAAGTCTGGGTTGGAAAATACCAGTAGACTTTGGGGGTGGAGCCCGGAGAGGGTGGGGTTAGGGGAGGGGCCTCAGCAGGGTACAGTGCCATAGAGTCCAGCCTTCAAAGCAGCCATTTCCTCCAGGGGAGCTGATCTCTGTCAGCTGGAGATCAGTTGTAAAAGCAGGAGATCCCCAGGCCCCACCTGGGGGCTGGCAGCCCTACTAAATGAGTGTACATACATCTTAATGCACATAGGCCCTCTGGGTACATTCAGATCCATGTGTGGAAATCATGGACAGATCTGGCTACCGCAATCCCATTCCTCACTCTAGATGCATGCTTCTTAAAGGTTTTATATCTGTGTTTGCACAAGGAATGCAAGCCTTATATCAAAATACCCTCAGTGCTGAAAATGTGTTACTTGAGATCAGCATGCCTGAACAAGGACTAAACACAGCTTTTCAAAGCTGACTCCATCCCAGGTTCAGTTTTTGTCCACTGCACTAAGACAAGGTCAGAAAAAGTAATCAAAGCCCACCTGGTTGCGTGATAGTAATTAGATTTTGTACTCAGGAGGGAAGACTTGCCCTGCTGGTGAAACTACATTGATGGATCTAGCTGGGTGCCTGGTTTTGCAAGCCCTTGAGGCAATGGGGAGGCAGGCAGATGTCCTATCAGTGAATCAGTCTCCCGCCCAGAGTTTTGGCCAGTCATTAGCATAGCCTGACCTCACCTTCTCCAAAGCAAGGCACTGACATCTCCTAAAATGGCTGTCAATGCAAATTTAGCCAAGATGGAGGCATAGCAGACAGCACACATCTGGGATTCTGGGAAAGGGGTCCCTGGTAATAGCACTCATTCTCCTCCTTGCTGGATACACTTTGCCCGGGCCAGCAGGATGAAGGCCTGTCATTTTTCCCCTTGGCAGCACCACCTTGGGGGAGGGCAGAGTTTAGGGCAGAGGCTCACTGGGATTTTCCTGGTAAAATAACTGGCCAGTTGACCCCTGAGTGAAGCCTTAGCTCCTCAAACATATCCAGCAAACTCTTTTGTGGGGGGAGGTCTCCAGTCTTGCAACTGAAGATATATTTTATAGGTCCAAGCCATTAATCTTCAGCTGGACCAACTGTGTAGTTAAATTGTTTTGCCTATTTATTAATTCTGACAGTTCTATTGCAATGGACAGCAGATCGATTGTAGACGATGTATGGATTGAAAGCAGATTGAAAGCAGTCTAGGGCTGGGATGCCAGTCAATGGATCACTTTTTATTTGACTGTGGTCAAATAATCCATTAGTCCAGAATGCCCTTGAATAAATGACAGACTGTCTTTTTTTCATTGCATCCAGAGTTTGCAAAAATGGCATAGGGAAAAATGCTGAAGCCAGCCCCCCACCCCGGGCCATATTAACCCATGGCCGAGAACATAGGCTTTCAGGAATTTCAGGGCCCCTCCGGCACTTCAATCTTTCACCCCACTACAGCTAACAGCCTGACCCTGATATGGTAGTACTAGACCACAGTACATAGCCCTATATCCATTTTGAGGGTCTCCTGAATAATTCTGTTCACAATTTTTAAATATATTTTTATTGCGCAAGTAGAAATATTCAGGAAAGCACAGTTTGGGGGTGTAATTGTTTGATACAGTAATATTTTGAAGTGAATAACATACAACAGGCTCTAGAAAGAGACTCTGGGCAGGTGCCCCAGCCTTAGGCATTCAGTGTCAATTTGCTGTGGTGACCACAGCAGGGTATAATGACACAGAGTCCACTGTTTTCTCCAGGGGGACTGATCTCTGCCACCTGGAGAACAGTTGTAATTCTGAGTGATCGCCAGCCCTCACCTGGAGACTGGCAGCAATTTTCCCCAGGAGAAAATAACTGCTTTGGAGTGTAGACTCTATGGCCTTCTGTTCAGCTGAGGCCTCTCCCCTCCCCAAGCTCTGACTTCTGTAGACTCCACCACAAAACAGCCAGGAATTTCCCAACCTGAAGCTGGCAACCCTAGTCAGGACTGGCCCCAATGAGTTCCCCACAAAGGCCAAAATAGACCTGGAAAGGGCCTCCTACCTTTGTCTTTTTACTGACAGCCATTTTGGCAGTTTATTCTGTCGGGGAAGAGTGGCCAGGCTGGTAGATCCAGCACCCAGCCAAAAGCACACAAGTACTCTTGAGTGGCAGTTGACAGGCCAATGGCTGATGGAGTGCACAGCACAGCCAGTGAGAGAGCCAGAAAGTGCCAATATGCTGGGTTTTTATATATATAGGTAGGGCTGCCATGTCATACTCACGCACTGGCGGGGGGGAGTCCTTCGCCGCCCGGGAGCCTCCCTGGCAAGCGCACTTTGCGCGCGCGCCTGGTTACATCACCCAGAAGTGACATCACCACGTGGGGGGCGTTGCCAGAGCGTCGCCCTGGCAACGTCTCCAATGTGGTGACGTCACTTCTGGGTGACGTCACTATGCTGGGGAAGTCGTCCAGGCTGGACGACCGGGGGTGGGGTTCCCCCCGCCGGCTGAATGCCGGCCGGCGGTCAGGAACCCCTATAGCGGGGGATCCCCCGCCCCCAGGGCTGACTTGGCAGCCCTATATATAGGATATAATTTATGGATAATTGTATAAGAGAAAATTTGTTTCACTGCAATAAGGAAGCAGTTAATTATCTTATTAATAGAGGTTCTATATTACAGGCTGTCTATGAAGAGAAAATAACAGTGCCTCAGCAAAAAAGAAATTTATGGGCCTCTAGTCTCTGCAGGGCTCTTAGGCTTCAGCCTAGTCAGCCTTATGGATAATACAGCCTCCGCCCCCCCCCCCCCCAATCTGGAGGTACAGAACTCCCAGTGCTCCTGTGAAACAAGGTCTTTGTTGTGGCTACCATGACTCTGTATTCTGTAAATACATCACATCATGACTGCTGGGCTGGAATTCATATGCAGATTTAACACTGTCTCTGGCTTGGGGGCATGTATGTGTTAGGGGTCATCTAATCACTTCCAATTTATGGTCACCCTATATCCAGGTCAGGGGTGGCGTTGGGAGGCACAACAGAGAGTGGGAATGGCTAGTCCACTATGGAGAACAATCAGTTCTCTTGGGTGTGGTCCACATCCTCTCTGTCTCGATTGTTTGCTCTTCTTTTCATCTGTGCTTTGCATAATACTGCCACAGACCAGCATCTTGATTGCCAGGCCCTCCGGCCCTCACTTTGTAATAACATTCCCTCACCCTTCTTATTTGTAAATACACATAGAGATAGAACAAGGGTGGAAGAATGTTATTATATATACACTTGGTGAGCTTTTCATGGAGGGAGGGTACTCTTAGCCATACCAATTAAGGGTGTAGATGTTTCAGCCAATTTATAACTGTTTGTCCAGTTGTTCATTTGAATAGACCTTCTCCACACAAGCTCTGTATTATAAGCCAGTTTGGGTTCCCATTGGGGTGAACAGTGGGGAAGAAATATATAAATAAAGACACATGCATTTCAGAAGGAACATCTAAATACTGGGACCTCAACAAAGGGCTTAAGCTTTAAGCTTCACTGAGATTATTCAGCGTGCAAACCTTGATAGAAGGAATGTCAGAACTGCTGTATTCCATGGTTATCTGGGGCCTACTTAATGATGTTCTAGCAGTTATTATCTACACATGACAGTGTGCCTAGCATAAAAGTCACACTTCAGAGGGAAAGAATGATACTAAGGTCACACCATTGTACACCTTAGTCATAAATGGTTGCTTTATTAGCTGTTGGATATGATTTATAAGCAAAGATATAACAGTGATAAACACTGTAGCATACAAAGTTCACATGGTCACTCTGCAACTACAGCAAGTAAGCATGCTTGGTTTCATGGGTCAAGTGACTTTTACATATGTGAATGTTTGGGTCTTTCATAAGAACATGAGAAGAGCCCTGTTGGATCAGATCAGTGGTCCATCTAGACCAGCATTCTGTTTCACACATTGGCCAAACCAGTTGCCCTAGAGAGATAAACAAACAGGCCATAGAGACCAAAGCCTTTCCCTGATGTTGCCTCCTCCTAGCACTGGTATCCAGAAATTTGCTGCCTCTGACCAAGGAGATAGTTTCAGAGGATAGTTGCATATTCTGCAGTAGAATAGCTAGACCGAATCTGGTAGCACCTTAGAGACCAACAAGAGTTTGGGGTATAAGCTCTTGACAGTCAAAAGACCCTTCATGAGATACCTGACGAAGATACCTGACGCAGGAAATTTTGACTCTTGAAAGCTTATACCCCCAAAATCTTGTTGGTCTCTAAAATACTACTGGATTTGAATCTGTCTGACCATGGAGGTTCCCTTTATCCCCCATAGCTAGTAGCCATTGATGGACCTCTTCTCCATGAATTGTCTAACCCAGGGGTGTCAAACATAAAGGCTGGGGCCAGAACAGTCCCGTCCAGGGGTCTTATGCGGCCTGTGAATGACTGATGCAAAAGAGGGAGTGCTGGGGGGTGTAGGCAGAGCCACTGCATTGTGGCTTCAGCACAGCAGAACAACCTTATCTGCAGCAGTCAAGCATCTTGGGACCATCTGCCCAGCTTGGCACTGCTGCCTCTCCAATCTGCCTATGTGGGTTTTCCTTTGCACCTCCCTCCCAGCCCATGGGGCCTTGTATTGAGGATACACCAACTTGGAGCTTACCAGCTGCTGTCCTTCGTACAGCTTCTGTCTTTAGTACCTGGCATTAAATGTTATGGCACACATGGCCCGGCCTGAAAAAGTGACATTTATGTCAGATCCAGCCCTTGTAACAAATGAGATTGACACCTCTGGTCTAACCCCCTTTTAAATCCATCTGTGCTTGTGGCCATCCTTATGTCCACTGGCATGGAATTCCACAGTTTAAGTACTTGTTGAGTTAGGATCACCAGGCATGGCCTGGAAATGACATCAGTCCTCTCTAGGAACTGCTGGAAACTCTGTGGTTTCACCATAAAGTTTTGGCTAATTCCTAGAGAGGCATGACATCACTTCTGGGGTAACGTCATGCTGTAGGCCTATGGCCATTTTTTTTGTCACTTCTCAGAGAGGCAGCAGGAAGTGGAGCTTGGGGCAAAGGAGGGTCTGGGAGGCTGGCAAACTCTGGTGAGTAAAGAAGTATTTCTTATCCTGAACCTATTTCACTATAACTTCATTGTGTGGCCCCATGTTGTAGTATTATGTGTGAGAAATAGCTCTTTCTACTTTATCTACCCTATCTACAATTTTATAAACCTCTGTCATTTCCCCTTTCAGCCGCCAATTTCTAGCCTAAAAATCCCCAGACTCTCCAGCTATTCCTCATAGGAACTCCTTGATCATCTTGTTTGCCTTCTTGGGTACCTTTTCCCAGCTCTACAATATCCTTTTTGAAATATGGCATCAAACAAGGTCACACCATAGCTTTATACAATGACAACATTAGCCATTTTATTTTCACTACCTTTTCTAATAAACTCTTGCACACAGTTTGCCTTTTTCACCACTGCTGCACACACTGAGTCAACATTTTCATCAAGCTTCCGTCTACAACCCTAAGATCTCTTTCAGTCTGGGTCCATTCAGACCCCATCAGCGCAGTTCCCTTTCTATGTATTAAGAAATTGTTCTGGCTGAAAGGCAACACTGATACTCTGTTCCTTAAGCACCATGTTGAATTACCCATTTTTTGTGCATGTGCAGGAGGCTTCTGCAGAGATACAGGAGGTGGATGAAAACTGCAGGAAAACTTAAGTCAAATGTCTGGATAAGATATTTACTGTTCAACCCTAGCCTTGTTTACTTGTAAGTCCCTGACTTGCACAAGCTTATTTTTGAGTAGGCGTGCATAGAACTTCAGCGCTAGAGATTTAGAGGCAGACTTGATGTCACAGATGTGAATAGATGTGAAAAGCAGACCAGCTCTGCCTGATCAGAATTCTGAAGGTTTCTTCCCTACAGGCTAGGAAAGCCGTAAGGACTTCAAGACAAAAGGAAGGAGGAACTGTGAGCCCAGCTTTCCCCAGCTCTCCTATAATGGCTCTTATGGAATTTGTATAGAAAAGCAGATGATTGAACTGAAGCTGGTAAATGATTAAAAAAAAAAAATCTGATCAACTCAATGTGAGAGAAAAAAAATTTATTCAGATAAAGAAGTATGCCTGGGCAGACAGGACTGTATTGCCCTGATAAGCAGTGTTTGATCTGTCCCGGACAGAAAGTATTTATGGTCTGGGCTAGCTCTGCAATCTGGTATTTCAGGGCAAACACCTGAGGAATCCACAAGTTGCACTTCCAGAATGACAAGATCAAGACTTTTCCCCCCTCCAAAATTTGCCATTGAGAAAGCTTATTCAGGATTTTTTAAAAAAATAACTGATCAGCATAAGCTGTGTAAGGGCCGTGTCTATACAAGACTATTTGCAAATATTCCCTTTATGACAACATAACCCACTACTGTGAATCCAAAAGCAGGAAGTTACAGAAAGATACTATACTGCAGAGGGCCTTTGTTCTAAAAACAGACACATCTGGCCAAAATTGGGATAATACAGGCCAAAATTAGGGATGGAAAGATCCAGCTGTCTAGCCCGAACTTTACTAAGGGAGATCACAGGTTTATTTTATTCAGTTGACTATTTGTCAGTCCTAGTTGTAAATCAACATTGCCTTTTAATTCCCCCCCCCCCAGTTTCTATATCCAAAATTTATTCACAGTTCTTTGGAAATATCAGTCACACAAATAATCCACACAATAATCCAGCTCTGTTTTGGAATATTCCTTGAGATCTGAGGGCAGTTCCTGGGAAGGGCAGAGTTTGGGGAAGGGAAGGAACTCACCAGGGAATGGACAAGCGGGGGGGGGGGGAGAGAAAGGGTGGAAGTGACATCACACAATGCATCACCATCACATCTGGATGAAAACCCGGATGGGAGGTCAGCACATCAGCTGATGCTCTGGAATGCCACAGCTGGTGTCCACTTGGATGTGTTTGTGTTGATGTATTGGATTATGTCATTTCTGTCTCTCACCGTTCTCTCACCAGCTCAGACACAAGGGCAGATGGGAGGGAGGTGAAAGAGTGCCCACCTGATGTGGGCAAATGGCATGCCAACTCAGCAGGGATGTGATGCCATAGAATCTGCCCTCAGAAGTTGTCATTTCCTCCACAGAAACTGATCTCTGCTGTCTGAAGATCAGTTGTAATTCTAGGAGGAATCCAGGCCTGTTTTGAAGCCTGATATTTTTAAGACTCATCCATGGAATCTCCCAGTCCCAGATGATCCAATGAGGAAAGGCTAAGGGATTTGGGAATGCTTAGTATGGAGAAGAGGAGGTTGAGTATTTGAAGGGCTGTCACTTAGAGGAGGGCAGGGGACTGTTCCTGTTGGCAGCAGAGGATAGGACTCACAATCATGGGTTTAAATTAAGGGCGGGAAGGCACTGGCTGGATATTTGGAAAAACATTTTTACAGTAAGAGTTGTTCAGCAGTGGAATCAGCTACCTAGGGAGATCATGAGGAGCTCCCCCTCACTGGCAGTCATAAGAACATAAGAGACGCCAATGTTGGATCAGGCCAGTGGCCCATCCAGTCCAATACTCTGTCACACAATGACCAAAAATACCAGGTGCCCTCAGGAGGTCCATCAGGGGGACAGAACACTAGAATCCCTCCCACTGTTGCCCCCCCTCAAGCACCAAGAATACAGAGCATCACTTGCCCCCGACTGAGAATTCCTATCTATACTTTGTGGCTAGTAGTCTTTAAGCAGTGGTCGAACAAACACTTGTCAGGGATGCTCTAGGCTGGTTGGACTAGATGGCCTGTATGACCCCTTCCAACTCTGTGATTCTGTGATTCTATGATCCAAGTATTTATCTCAGTAGCAAAATGGCTGCCTCAGAGTTTGGTCCTCTGGGGCCAAGGTCTCCTAATCTGAGACACAAGCTCTTTTTTTGCCCCACCAGCCCTGCTTTGTCTTTTGTGTGTATACCTAACTGTGGTAAATAAAAAGAGACCTGTATATAGTCTGAGTGCTTTAAAATAAAAATGAACTTTTACTAATCACAGGGAGAAGCCAAGATATATGTAGGGAACTATAGCCCTATACTTTAACCACCAAAAATCCTGATTGACCCTTTTCACACACGTTTCACTCAGAAATGTGCAGAATGCAGGGGCATTCCCACATATGAAAATGTGGGATTCTAAATTTGTTCCACTTCAGACCAACACGGCTGACCATCTGGATCTATCTATATGAAAATGGAGTTGGCTCTTAAAACACAATAGTTTTATAGCACCCAAGTTATGAATCTTTTGTTTGTTAGATCTGAGGAAACTTAGAAAATGTGTTTGCTGACACAACATCTAACAATCTGTGTTCTGGGGCAATCACATTCTGATAGACAAACTGGTTTCTTAGGCCATAGAACACCCTTATGAATCACCCACTCAAGTCCATCAAGACGTTTTCTCAGTCAGGACATTCTGAGGTAATTTTTGATTACTCAGATGTTGGCATCAGGGTCTGTTGATGTAATCCTGGTGAGCTGAATATGGGATGGATTGTTGCAATCTCTTAAAAGCTCCAATAAAATCCATGTCCTGATAATTCCTGTCCATAAAACTATTTTTAACAGGAGCTGCCTCTCCTATCCAAAAATTAAGCAGCTACATAGCAAACATTTTGGACATCATTAATTTATAGAGTCGTCATAAATTGGAAGCAACTTAACAGTGTTTAACACACAGAGAGAGATCAAACACCCCATTTGCTCACATATATGATGTCTAAAACTTGTTTGGTTGATATTTATTAATCTCATGATGTTTGATTATTTTATGGCCTCGATCACAATCACTTACACACACATTTTTGGGCACTGATTTTGTATGTTTCCCCACAATAAAAGAAAACAGATATCAATAGAGTGTTAGCTGTGAAGTTCAATGTTGCCAGTTTAACAAGAGAAAATGGCCTGTTTGTTTCAGATGATGAGTAGACAGCATGTGACAGGTGTCCCCCAAGCCCAGTGACCCTTGAAGTTGCCTGGCTTGTCTGACCAAAAATCCAGCCCTGATTGCAATACAGCCTATAATTTGAAGCATGAACTGAACTACTGTAGGTATAGTGTGTGGTGTGGTAGGTGACAGCGTGAAAATCTATGCCTCTGCATTATCCAACCAAATACCATTAGCAGTTCTAAAATGGTGCCCTGCTGCTTTATAATTTAAAAGACTTACTACCTTGTGCACTAGAGAATACTTCTGCATTCACAGCAAACCACGTGGTTTTGTGGCAGAAAGTTGCAGTTGTGTGGTTAAAAGCTCAGTATACTTGCTGTATATGAACTTGAATGCACATGGTAGGATGTATGCTTTTTACAAGATTTTTAAAAGGGAGGGGGAAGGTCCAGTAGCCCATCTGCCAGTCTACAGAAATATTTAGTCTGTTTAGTCTGAAATATTTCTGTAGACTGGGACTGCTAACTCCAGGCTGGGAAATTCCTGGTGAACTGGGGGTGGAGACTGGGGAGGGCAAGGTTTGGGGAGGGGAGTATAATGCCATAGAGTCTACCCTCCAAAGTAGCCATTTTCTCCAGAGGAACTGATCTTGGGCGTCTGGAGATCAATTGTAATAGTGGGAGATCTCCAAGTGCCAGCTGGAGGTTGGCAATCCTACCCATGGCTGAGGACTATAGATTTGAAATTTGGAAATTGAGTAAGCAGAATGAGGAATCCTCTCTCAACTGGAAAAATCAACTGGCTGTGACAACTAAATCCCAAATCTCTCTTTAAGCCTGGACACATATCTGTTGCCGCTGTATTTTTCCTCAGGAAATAGGGTATGTGTTATCTGACTGGCCAGGCAAGCAGGTTTGGTTGGTTCTTGCATGAGGTGATGTGAATTAATTAGTCAAAATTGTTTCAAATCAATCAGCCACTCCCTGATCCCTGAGGGACTTGTTGAAAATCCTGGGTCAGGCATGAAGATTGCTGAGGTGGAAAGTCACCACCTTTTGGCCTAACCTTCCTCACAAGGTGGTTGTGAAGGTGACTATTGTAAACCACCTTATGTTGTGAAAGTAGTATTGAAATTATTACTATGCTTTGCTCATTCTTGTGTAGATAAGTGTCTGCAACCGCGACAGCTCAAGAGACTGTAGTTCTAAGGCATGCCACAGAAGTAAAATACCACAGAAGAGCCAGTTTGGTGTAGAGGTTAAGTGCGCGGACTCTAATCTGAGAGAACCAGCTTTGATTCCCCACTCCTCCACTTGCACCTGCTGGATGATCTTGGGCAAGCCATAGCTCTGTACCAGCTGTTCACTCAAGGACAGTTGTCTCAGAGCTCTCTCAGCCCCACCTACCTCACAGGGTGTCTGTTGTGGGGAGGGGAAGGGAAAGGAGTTTGTAAGCTGCTTTGAGACTCCAAGTGAGTGAAGGGCGGGACATAAATCCAATCTCTTGTTCTTCTCTCTCTAAAATTATAGTAACAAAATAATTAAATTTTGTGGCCTTCACCCTGACCTGAATAGCCCAGGCAAGCCCAATTTTGTCAGATCTCAGATGCTAAGCAGGGCTGACCCTGGCAAGTACTTGGAAGGGCGACTACCCAGGAATACCAGGGCCAGGACGCAGAGACAGGTAATATCAAAGCCACCTCTCTGAAACATCCTAGGGGTTGCCAGAAGTCACCATGACTTCCAGGCTCACAAGCACACACACACAAACACGCACACACAAAAAAAATTGTGACCCTTCAATTGTATCCCATCTGAAATGGGCCACCTCACTCTGCCAGATGGTATGGTTTGCATGCTTACTCCAGTTCTGGAGTCCTCACTTCAAAAAGGATGTGGACAGAATGGAGGGGGTGCAGAGGAAAGCGACAAGGATGGTTAGGGGCCTGAAGACCAAGCCCTGTGATAAAAGGCTGAGGGACCTGGGAATGTTTAGTCTGAAGAAGAGGAGGTGGAGAGGGGACAGAATCACTCTCTTTAAATATTTGAAGGGTTGTCCCTTAGAGGAGGGCAAGGAGATGTTCCTGTTGGCAGCAGAGGATAGGACTCGCAATCATGGGTTTAAATTAAGGGCGGGACGATACTGGCCGGATGTTAGGGAAAAATTTTTACAGTAAGAGTTGTTCAACAGTGGAATCAGCTGCCTAGGGAGGTGGTGAGCTCCCCCTCACCGGTAGTCTTTAAGGAGTGGCTGGACAAACACTTGTGAGGGATGTTCTAGGCTGATCCTGCAGTAAGCAGGGGGTTGGACTAGATGGCCTGTATGGCCCTTCCAACTCTGTGATTCCGTGATTCTATGAAGTAAATCCCACTGAGTTCAATTACATTTCTGTGCATAAGACTGAAGCCTTAACTTTGCCACAGCAATAGCAGTCACAACTGTAATGTTTATACGTAGGGTTGCCAACCTCCAGATGAGGCCTGGCGATCTCCCAGAATTACAACTGATCTCCAGACTACAGAGATCAGCTTCCCTGGAGAAAATGGCTGCTTTGGAGGGTGGACTCTATGGCATTATACTAGGATAGCCAGACTCCCCGGTGGAGGTGGGAGTGCCCTGCCACCAATCAACTGGCCAGCAGGGGAATTTACCATGAAAAAGAGGGAGGGCCAGCCGACATACAGCCACATGTCTATGTCATTGCCCATGTGACCTGGAAATGACATCACACTGGGGACAATGCTCTAGTATTTGGGCACACTCTATGGTAGAAGCCAGATTTACCACAGAGTTTTTGCCCAAATACCAGACCGTTGCTCGACGTCACTGTGTGATGACTTCACTGCCGGGTCACGTGGGCAGTGATGAAGGCATGTTGCCGCATGTTGGCTGGGCCTCCCTCCTGCTCCTGGTAAGTCCCCCCATTCCCTGCCTATTGCCAGGAGGGACCTTGCAATCCTACATTATCCCCTGCTGAGGTTCCTCCCCTTTCCAAACCCTGCCCTCACCAGGCTCAACCCTGAAATCTCCAGGTACTTCCCAAGTGTGAGCTCAGCTGGCAACCTTAGACTGGTTACAGTGCTGGACCCAGGATTGAAACCCCATTCTGTCATGGAAGCTCACTTGGTAACTTTGGGACAGTCACTCTTTCTCAGCCTTCTTCACAGTGCCCTCAGCAGACTATAGTTCCTCAGACCCACAGGCAATTTTCTTTGTGTGAAACAAATACAGCTGGAAGAGAAGGCAGCATGGAATAGTTCAATCATGTCATATCTTGGAAGCTAAGCAGGGTCAGTACTTGCAAGACCACCGAGGAAGACTCTGCAGAGGAAGGCAATGGCAAACTGCCTTTGCTTCTCACTTACCTTGAGAGCCCCTTGCTGGGGTCACCAGAATTTGGCTGCGACTTGATGGCACTTTATCTACACAAAACAAACATGAGTTTGTAGTATGGGTATAGCTATGGACTGTGCATAACAAATGAGAAACAAATGTGCACTTACAGTAAACTGATGGGGGCAGAAAGGGCCAGTGTGCTAGGAAGAAACTTTGCATGCTCCTCTGTGGAGGAAACTAGCACTGAAAAGATGGTCCCCGACTTCCCACTATTAACAGAAGCAGCAGCAGTATAAACTTCCTGATTTGCATAGTGTTGTCCTTACATGACCCTTTCATGTTAGCTCCCATGCTTTCTCTGTTGGTGGTGTAATTAACACAGCAACGGTGCACAACTTGATTAAAGGGTAGATAAAGGTTTGTTTAGGAATTAACATACTTGATAGGAAAGAGGAGAGACAGAGATTGGTTCCTAACTACCTCTCTAGCTGAGAGAGAGGGTAAGACTGAGTGTGGCACTTCCAAGAAGAAGGGGGAAAGTGCCCTGAGAGTCGCAGTCTGGAGACAGACAAGGAATGACACTTCGCAAGAGACAGCAAGAGACCCTCACTCTCCTATCTGTTTTGTCTTTTTGCTGTCCCCCTGAAAGGTTTCCTTCTCTTCTTCTCTGTACACCAGACATTGCCTTTTCCAACATTCTCTTTGCTCCCTGCAGAACTTTACCCCTACCCACTGGAACCTTCACTTGTACAAGTCACAAGTGCACAGCTACAGTTCACTTCACTCAGACTTGTAAAGAAGTTCTTGATAGACATTTATACCACTCTGTTTCAAAATAACACACATTTTTTATTATTTAAAATCTATTGATGCTTTCTAGCTGCAGAAAGATACTGTTACACTTCAGAACACATTTTCTCTACCTCCTCCCTTCCCACCAACCCATTTTGAAATTGTCCCTTTAGTATATTTGCATCAGTATCAATATGAAAAGAAAAAGAAGGGCCTTTTGCACCACTTGCTGAGTCTTGTGATCCTTATTTAGTTCACTGTAAGATGCAATTAAAGTTCTAGGGGGGCAGGGGCCAGAAGTCTCGGCATTCAAAGACAAGAGTTACATTACAATGGGGAACACAGATGAAAACTAGATTCAGTCAAAAGAGTAAACAGTCAATGGATGTGAACCACTCCCAGCTCTTGGTGAACTGGCAAAATGAGATTTTTTGGAAAAAAAGTTTACACAAACCTCCTCAGAGAGACAATTACTGTCTGCGAGAACTGGACCACAAGGAAGGCTGAGCGCCGAAGAATAGATGCTTTTGAATTATGGTGCCGGAGAAGACTCTTGAGAGTCCCTTGGATTGCAAGGAGATTAAATCAGTCAATCCTAAAAGAAATCAACCCCGACTGCTCCCTGGAAGGCCAGATACTGAACCTGAAGCTCACTCATAGGCGTCAACTTCAGGGGGGCTGGGGAGCTGGAGGCCCCCCCAAACTTTCCCAAGAGGTCCTGAGCCTCCCCTGGGGGCAACCAGCCTCAGACAGCGCCTTGCTGCCAGCCAGCCAGCCAGCCCGCCACCCCATTTTGAAAGCGGAGGGTTTTCCCCCTCGTTTTCTGGGACTTCAGGTGGGTTGGGACTGGGACAGAAGTCAGGGCCCCACCCAAGCAGCCCTCAGTTCAGTCTAGAGCAGCTGGAGCCTGGAGCCTGCACACAAAGTGGTTTCACAAGCGGGGGAGGGGGGTCGGATGCCAGGGTAGTTTGCTCCCCATGCCCCACCCTATGCTGCGGAGACTTGGAGCCCTGGGATGGCAGGGAGGTGAGCCTCTTTGCTCTCTGGTGCCACCGCTGGGCAGCTGGCCTGGCCCTAGGTGGGCCATGCATGCTCCAAAGTGTGTTCCCGTTAAGGTGAGTCCTGTGCGCTACATGCACTAATTTTTACTCCTGAGCGCAGGATGATGAAATTCTCTCTGGCTGCTTCCTTCCCTGGCTGCTGCAGTCACAGCTTGCTCAATTGTGGTGGGTGGGAGAGCTACAAAGCCGACTCCCCCTTCTCCTCCTGGGGGTGGGGAAGGGAGGGGGAAGGAGAGAGAGCATGCCAGAGGCACAAGCTTTCCTATGGCTTTGAATTTACGGTAAGTAGACTTCCGGGTGTGTGTGTGTGATACTATGTTGTTTTCCATTTGTTTCAAAGTTTACATATTTGTTTATTCATTTCCCTATATATTTGTGTGCATTCATGCCTTAGCTTGGCTCAGTTTCTTCTCTAGTTGTTGCTTTTCCCTTTAAATTTTGACTCTTGTCTCAGCTGCAGTTTATTTCTTTGTTGCCTGTCTTTGCCTTACTGATTTATTGCACTCAGCTGCTTGATTTCTTTACCTTTTCTGTTATACAAACCCACCCCCACCCCTTTGGGTGCTGTTGAGGAAGTGTGCTTATACTTTGAATAAAACTGTTGGACTTAAAGGTGCCACTGCACTCAGATTTTGTTCATCTTACTCTCAATTAGGTTCTATCCCCCCCAATTTACTTCAGTCTTTATCACAATTGCCAAAGAAAGGAAGATATTAAAGGCTGAAGAAGAACACCAAGGAAAAACCTTTGAGGCATTTATAACAGCCTGAGCAAGCAGGGGGTCATTTAATGCAATTTGCAACCTTAAGTATGACTGTTGAAGCCATGACATATTTTTCTCCTCTTCTCCTGTTCATTCTACCCTGTTCTATTCTGTTTTGTTGTTTTACTCCTGTTTCGTTTTACTTTTCGTTTGCTCTCAGTGTCTTTTAAGGGTGAGACTGACAGCGAGTGGGACATCATGTATTCATTTTCTTTCCCCATAAGGGTAGTAATTTTAAAAGTGTTGATTTTAATTTGAATTCTAATAATCTCAATAACCTGGATTCTAAATTATGAATTATCTAACTAGATATTTTACATATTTATGTAGGGGACACAGATATCATCTTATAAGGGTTAGGGAGGTTGGTTTTTTTTTCTTTTCTCAGTACTCTTAAAGATTAATACAGTATACTCTAGTATAACTGAGATAGGGGCCTTTGTTATTTTGGTAATCTGTTTGTGGATGAATATAGTATCAGCAGGGCTATTTTTGGGCAGGAATGCACAGGACCGGAGTTCCGGCTGGCTCCTGAGTTGGCCACACCCAGAAGGCATTAGCATAACAGGCCACACCTAACGGCAGAAACTCATTAGGATTGGCTAACTTGCAAATTAATTCCTGCTACAAAAAAAGCCCTGGGTTTTGACAGCAAACAAGGTAAACAGAATAAGAAGCAAAAGGTGGGTGTGGCTGGATGACCACTTTTCTGGTAACATGGGGGTGTGGCCTAGTATGCTAATAAGCTGTGCTGTCAGTGGTGTGGCCTAATATACTAATGAGTTTCTGCTGTTGGGTGTGGCCTGTTATGCTAATGAGTTCCTGCTGGGCTTTTTCTACAAACAAAGCCCTGAGTATCAGGGATATGAGAAATATAAGCTTAAAAATTAATTAAGCTTTCCTGTGCACACACAGAGTTCTTCAGGATGAAGGGAGATTCTTCTGACAAGCCCCCCCCCCCGCTTGTTTTACTCTCCATACTTTCATCACAACAGGCTTAGGTCCAAGGCATTCCATAGGTCTTACTTCTGGTTAGCATTCTACCCTGCTGAGGTCTCTCCCTTCCCCAAACCCTGCCCCCCAAGGCTCCATCCCCAAGTCTCCCACACCAGAGCTGGCAACCCTATGACTGGACTACATGGGATATTTGATAAGATGCAAATATGAACACTGAACTATATCAGAATTTGGCTCTTATTTGACTTTTCCAGTTAGAGTAAGTGATGATGCCCAGTGATTGATCTTCTCTGAGGGCATTTCACAATTTATGTTATTCTTGTGAAGTCCTTAGGAAGACAGATCTCTGGAGACAGAAAAAGCTGAGAGGGGAAAGAGATTTGATGATATTCCTTGCAACAGGAAGAGAGGGTCTCTTGAGGCTGGATCCAGGTTTTTGGGTGTATCTTTGCATGCTCTAGGTTAATAACTAAGGTTTTTGATATCCAGAACATATCAGTCCTCGAGTCTGGTGTCTGTCAGAAAAGAAAGTATAATCCTTAACCCTGGCTGTCTCCGCCCACTTTCAGCATAGCAACAGTCAGATTGCAAAGCCTCTGTTGGGCCTGACGTATTTGCTGGGCTCCAATTTACGTTTTGAGGGAAAGTGAGGCTCTATTTTATTTTACTTGGGTCTCTATATCCTTGATTGAGAATAGTTTTTTTTTCATGGTAGTGGGAGGGGGGCTGCTTCAAACACTCCTAAACTCTTCTTTCAATTTCCATTTCATTTTTAAATAGTAAGTTCATCTGCATGAACAAGATTGGGGGGGGGGGAGGGGGAGAACACATGCAGATCAGAGGCCTTTTAAAATTTCCTTTTGCCCTGTGTGCAGCCCAGAAAGAACATTGGCAAGAAATGTGCCCTCTGTACATGTTCATGCTGTTCATTTTGCTGTTACTTAAAATGGTGTGGTACAGTTTCAAAGGGACAGCTAACTGGAATGTATAAAAGGAATGACAGGATTACCCATTGGAAACAATGGGAGAGGCTTGAAGGCCCATGGGAGATAATGGGAGCCAGGAATGCCAATTGATTTGCATGGGCTCCCCTGAAATACATTGCAGCACAAAAAAGTTGCAAAGAAAATGTGAATTGGTTTTTCCATTAAGGTCTTTGGGCCCAGATAGGCTACTCTGGGACTGGAATGATGGCCCCCGCCCCCCAGTGTGGAAAGACAGTCCCTAGGAATAGAATCTGTGCTCTGGGACTAGAATGACAGCCCTCCAGAGTGGAAAGACAGTCCCTAGGAAGAGTATCTGTGCTCTGGTACTGGAATGACAGTCCCCAGAGTGGAATGATGATCCCTAGCAATAGAATCTGTGCTTTATTAGTTATTGTGGATTTTCTGGGCCATATGGCTGTATGGCCATGGTCTTGGCATTGTAGGACCTGACGTTTTGCCAGCAGCTGTGACTGGCATCCTCAGAGGTATAACACAGAAAGATGGAGTACTCTCTGTGTCAAGGTGAGAAGAAGAAAAGGTGGCCTTGACACACCTTCTCACCTTGACACAGAGAGGCTCAGATCACAAATGGTGCCATACTGGCATTTTCCCATCTGCCCCAAATTCAGCAACTGGTTCCCTTCCTGTCGTGCCCTGACTTAGCCACAGTGCTCCATGCAAACTGTAACCTCCAGACTAGACTACTGTAACTCAACCTACCCTGGGCTACCCTTGAGACTGACCTGGAAACGCCAACTGATCCAGAATGCGGCAGCGTGTGCGTGCTTACAAGCACCCCATCTAGAGCCTATGTACAACTGGTGCTCTGCCACTGGCTCCAAGTTGAATACCGGATCAGGTTCAAGGTTCTGGTTCTAACCTTTAAAGCCCTTCATGGTCTGGGACCAACTTACCTTTCTGACTGTCTCTCCTGGTATGCCCCCACCCCCCAAGCACTGCACTCTGCAAATAAAAATTTTCTGGTGGTCCCTGGCCCGAAAGTGTTAGTCTTGCCTCAACTCGGGCCAGAGTCTTCTTGGCTCTGGCCCCAGCCTGGTGGAACACCCTTCCAGATGAGATCTGGGCCCTGTGGAATCTGACTCAGTTCTGCAGGGCCTGTAAAACAGAAATGTTTCACCAGGCATGTGATTGAGGCAGTGGTTTCTATCTAATCTGGCCTCCTCCAGCGTCTTCCCCACCATTCACCATATTACTGTACCAGCTTTCACAAACACACCGGTGGCACAACCTCACTCAGATAAATTACATTATTAGTGTCTAAGGTGCTATCTGATTTGACTGTTATTATGTCAACCTGTTTTTAATAACTAATGATGTTATTGTTTTTATCCTGTTGTTACCCGCCCTGATCCTTGCGGCACAGGGTAGGGGAGGCTAGAAGTCTAATAAAATAAAGAAACTAAACCTGCACTGGAAAGAGGACTGACAGGACAACCCTACTTCTTAGTCCTACCCTACCCTAGACTGGCCTCGAAATCCCATATCAGTGGCAGAATAAAATGGAACGCCAGTACAGTGGATTTATGTCCACAAAGGAATAATTTTTTTTTTATTTTTGCATTTGTGTGTGCCTGTGCCTGTGCCTGGAAGTCATGGCGACCTCTGGCAACTCTTACTGGGGCCTGGAGGACATTCAGAGAAGTAACTCAATAGTCTGCCTCTGGCCTCCTGACCCTGATATTCTCTCCAGGTCTCCCATCCAAATACTTGCCACGGTCAGCCCTGCTTAGCTTCCGAGGTCTGACGAGATCGGGTTTGCCTGGGCTATCCAGGTCAGGGCTCCACAAAGCAATATTGTCATACCAGCAGAAAAATGGGAGTGGTTTAACCATAACACTGATGGGACACCACCAGCACTAGGACCAAATACAGGCAAAGTTGAGGGTGTGACAAGGATCAGTGGAGGCTTGCTCCAAAGCCAGCATGACTTTATGCCTGCAAAAGAGATGGCATGATATACATGAATAAAGACATTCCCACTAGAGTCCATGGAGAGCCCCAAATGGACTGCCTGAAATCTTCCTCCCTGTTACTCTACTCCCCTCCCCCCCCCCCCCCGATGGATAGGATTCACCCTACCTCAGGAACTCATCCCTGTGCAGCGCCAGTGGCATACAGGAGTCCCCCAGACAAGAACACATCATGCTGCGTGAGACAGCAATTCTCTGTTCCCATGTCTGTTGAACCCTGGGCCTGTGAACTAGGCGAAAAGATACCTGGCACTTTTTATAAACAACAAGCAGAACAACAAAGCAGAAAGGGTGGATGGAGATCCCTTAGAGCCACTGTGGTCTAGTGCTCCCCCCAAACACAGATCCCACCAGTACTCTCACCTGCACGGCAGCCACCAGTGCTCCAAGGAGAAGGTATATTACGTTACAAAGGCCAGCTACAGCAGACTCCCCAGGAAACAAAAGCCCATGCATGTTGGAAGTGAAGGATTTTGCACTGTCTCTTAGCCTCGGACCTCAGAGAGGGACTGTAGAGAGAGTCAGAGAAAGAGATACACCAGGACCCTGATCATCCTTCCCTTCTACTGCTCTGATGCTATCCTTTTGATGTGTAGAGACTGCTACTCTCAGAGAATCTTCCTTCCTTCTGGCTTGACACCTTCTCTCGACACCATACTTCTCCATCTTGGCACCATGAGGGCAAGACACGCTTCCTAAATCTCTAGCCATCCTAGCTGAAGAAGTGAGCAGCGACTCACGAAAGTTCATATCCTTCCACAGGGCTTCTTCTTCTTTTTGAAAAAGAGGTGCTGGAACTCTCAAGAGGGAAATGAAGTTTTCAGTCTGTATGCTGAAAACCCATGAACATTTTAAAAAAGAATTTTGTCAAAGAGGTTCTGGAACTCTGTTCCCATACGATCCCCCAGGGGAAAAAAGCCCTGCCCTGCCACATATTTTGTTAGTCTTTAAGGTGTTTCTGGACACTTTGTTCTTTTCTATGGCTACAGACAGCAGCTACTCCTCTTGATCTACATTCTAGTTAGACTAGATTACAATCCTGTCTCTAGTCCATTCTGTCTAGAATGAAGTTCTTTACAATAAAGGACTCATATTAGTTTTATAAAGACATAGAGGTTGCGCGTGTAACTTTGTTTCTTGTCAGCACACACAAACCAGAGAGACTCTGCTGTGTTATGTGCCTTGAGCACTCTGCTAACCCAAATAAGACTTCAACGAAGCCCCGCCCCTGGACATCTCCAGCATGCTTTCTCCCCCAAGATATTCCCAAGGTGCATGGAACACCCATGACCCCAAGGTGTCTTCCTTTTTCACCCTTCCTGTACAGGACAACTGCATACTGTACTGCAGCCTTCCCTTCCTCAACAGGTAGTAGTAGTAATAAGCTTGAGTCCAGGGTCACCTTTAAGACCAACAAAGTTTAGTTTGGGGTATAAGTGTTCATGTGCATGTACGCTATCTGATGAAGTGCCTGAGGAAGTGTGCATGCACACGAAAGCTTATACCCAGAATTAAACTTTCTTGGTCTTAAAGGTGCCCCTGGACTCAAACCTTGTTCTGTTGCTTCAGACCAACACAGCTAATGCTCCCTCTAAGCTGTGGAGTCTTGTGAGCAAAAATTCTACTTTGTGAGCTACTGGCATTAAAGTTGCAAATGAACAATTTGGCTGCTGCATATATTAGTTGGCTCTGGAGCCATCCTTCCTGAGCTAAGACAAAAATGCGTGAGCCAGAGGCTAAAAAAACTGTGAGCTAGCTCGCACTAACTCAGCTTAGAGGGAACACTGCACCTGAATCTAGGTTGCAGTAGTGTTTCACAAATATGAAAGGAGTGCCAAAGAGGCTACAAGCCTTTCAAACAAGATCAACTCCCACCATGCACTAGTAAAGAAGCCTTTGCTGTTGACCATCAAAACATTCTTTACCACTTAGTGGTACCCCCTAATTGAACATTCCTGTTGTATTCTCTTTTTGCAAGATCAGAGCCAGGGGACACAGCAGCAGAATGAACGATGATGGCAGCCAGTGTTCCAGTGCAACTCCAGCAACAGATGGGGCACGAGTGAGTAGAACATAATCTCCCCATGACTTCTGGAATCAACCGTCTTCAAGGCCTGTTGGTTTAAGGCTGTAACACATGACAGAGGACAGTGAAATCTGCAATTTGGTAAAGGAAGGAGCGAGGACAGCCCTCGTGCACACTGTGGAGCATCTCCCCCATCATGAGAAAGGAGTTTGCCAGTAGCCCCAACAATCGCTGCTGAAAGCTTTTCTCTCCAATGTCTGCTTTAAAGATTGGTGTGTCTATTGCTGTAGGGAGGGAGGAATGCTTAAGTAAGATGCTTTCATGAGAAAGGGGTGCATCCATGTTAGGCCTGCAGGGTCCCCATAAAGAGGTCAGAGATCAGCAGCTTCACAGGCCTTTGTTGGCAGGAATCAGAACAGAACTGGCTTAAGCTTTGCTGGCTTGCGCTGGGTTTTGGAATATGAACTGTGTTATCAGTGTGGGAACTGAGATGATAGGAAAAAATAAGTGGGCCCACATCCTTATGCTCTTTATAAGCTTGTTCACATCCCACCTTTGTATTTAAAAATAATAAATACTCAAGGCAGCTTATGATACTGAAATCCAAGCAAAACAGTTAAGACAGCAGCCATTAAACACTTACAAATACGGGACAGATACAGCTTCCAACAGGCCTTCCAGAATAAAAAAAAGTTTGCAGCTCATGTCACAAGGTCTCTAGAGAAGCAACCGCCCACAGTGCAAGGGGGAGCAAGTTCTAAAGAACTGGAGTGGCTGCCCAGATAGCCCTCACAAGGATTCCCACTGGTCAGATTTCTCCAACAGGGGTTTCCCACAATAAGACTTTCACACACTGTATGCTAGCAAGTATGGGTGGAGGCCGTGTACAGCCAATCTGGATACAGGCCACGGTAACATTGAGATTAGACTACAGTAATGCATTCTCCATAGGTCTCCCTTGAAAGTCAACTCAGTTAAGTTGGTGCAGAATCCTGCAGCTTGGTTATTATCAGAAGCTGGGCAGAGCATACATATTAGCCCCCTTCTGCAGTCACTCCTTTGGCAGTCCAGTTCGTGGGTTCATTTCAAAGCAGGGGCGTAGAGTTTGTAAATCCCCGGGGGGGGGGCTCTCTCGTGTGCGCGCGGGACCGTGTCCCCGCCGCTCCTCCTCCCCCCCCCCAGCCCCAGGGAGGCAGGCTCGGGGCGCAGTCTCGGCGGCGGCAGCCAGCTGGCCAGCTGACTGCCGGCTGCGCGCGCGTAGCACGGAAGAGCATGTCCCCACCGCCTCTCTCCCCCCCCGCCCCAGGGAGGCAGGAGGGCAGGCCGGGAGTGGGGGGGAAGGAGAGGCGGCGGCGGCAGCTGGCCGGTTGACTGGTCACCGGCGGCGGGCGCTCCCTTTTGCCGGGGGTGGCTGAGCCCCCCCCCCGGGAAATTTCGGGGGAGGCTCGAGCCCTCAAACCCCCCCGTAGTTGACGCCCATGTTTCAAGGTATCATCTATCACCTGCAAAGTCCTTCATGGCCTTGGACCATCATATCGGTAGGACTGCCTCTCCCCCATGCTCCGCCATGACAGCTTTGCTCACCTGATCAGGGCTTCCACAGGTGCCACCCTGCAAAAGGGCCAGATCAACAATTGCCTGTCCGTGTGCCTTCTCTCTGGTGGCCCCTACCTTATGGAATGGCTTGCTTGATAAAGTCAGGGCAACTCCCAGTCTCCTGGCATTTTGCAAACTATGCAAAACTGATTTAGGTGGGCATTTTTACAAAGGCAAGAGGAATCTAATATAACAGCATTGATTCAGGAAGAATGCTTCAATAAAGGGAAAGAGATTACAGACTCTACTACTGTGTATAGTACCTACTACCTGTTGCTGTCGGTATCATTCTTTTATGTGATTTCTGGACTGCCAGATTAATAACTATACTTTGTTTCAGCTTTGTTCCCGTTCCCCCCCCCCTTGGTTTTAATTCCCATATCCTGATCCTATTACACTGCTTATTGGGTGTTCCATCCTACTGACTGTGTAATCCACCTTGAGTCTCGGTGAGGAAATCGAACTATAAATGACATAAGTAATAAGTAATTAAATTATAGAAGTACCAAGAAAAACACAAATTATATTTCAGAAATTCTTTAGCAGGGATATCCTGCCAGTGTGCCTGACTCCAGGGCTGTTCAGAGAGCCAGTGTGGTATAGTGATTTGTGTCAAAATAGGGCCTGGTGGAGGACCAGACCGAATCTCTTTTCCACCACTGAATCCCCCTCTCTGGGCCACCTTGGGCCTGCAATTCTCCCCCAGCCTAAACTCTCTTACCAGTTTGGTGTAGTGGTTAAGAGCGCAGACTCTAATCTGGGAGAACCGGGTTTGATTCCCTTCTCCTCCACATGTAGCTGCTGGTGTGACCTTGGGTCAGTCATAAGTTCTTTCAGAGCTGTTCTCTCAAGGGCAGCTCTCTCAGAGCCATCTACTTCACAGGATGTCTGTTGTGGGTAAGGAAAAGGGAAAGGGATTGTAAGCTGCTCTGAGAGCTGCTCTGAGTCCTTTGGGTAATGAACGGGTACCAAATTGTTGCTAGGATAAAGTGGAAGAGAGAAGCTGGATGTGCCTCCCTTGGTTCCAAGGAGGAAAGGTAGGATACAAAAATCCTATATCGCAGGTGGCAGGTTTTGAAGTACCATCATTTGGATGTCCTGCCTTAGGCATTGTTTTGGCCATCTCCAACAAGAATTTTTAACAGTGCAGTCCTTTGGCTTCCCGTCACAGTCATCTTTTGAACTCTTCTTCTCCCTGCCCATCACATCTCTGTTCCTCAGCCAAATTTATGTACCAGTCACTCGGAAGCTGAGGATGGAATTCCAAAGTGGAATGTTTACAGTTGCTTGAGCCTGCGTGCATGCATGGCCAGATCCTGCCCTATGGCCCTGCTGTAGCAAACAAGTGGGTATTCCTCTGTGAACAAAACAATCCAGCTGATAAAGATCGCTCTAGTCTCGGGCAACCATATAGGTCAAGAGCCCAACGATGCGCAGATGCAGCAAAACTTCCGTGTGTTCTGAAACGTCCTGATCCTTGCGGTGGGACTGAATTATTTTAAACAGCACGAGAGAGGGAATAAACAAGAGCTGAGCAGTTCCTGGCTCTTCCCCTTTACGCTCCCGTTTCCACACTTTGCTTCACTCCAGTTCTTTTCCTTTGCACCTCATCTCCCCCCCCCCCCAGCTTTCCTTCTCTCTCTGCCCCCCCCCCCCCCCCAGCTTTCCTTCTCTCTCTGCCCCCTCCCTCCTTCCCTCCTTCCCTTTCTCGCCTTTTGTTGCCCAGGCTTGCTCCCGGCTGCATCCTCGCCTTGCTCTGTGGCTCAGGGCCGGATCACGTGCGTTAGTGACAGCCTGTCCCGGCGCGGTCCCGAGCACCGCCGGGCTCACATTGGTGCTGCTGGGGCTCTAGCCCGGCCCCCCGCGGGAGGGAAGGAGGGAGCCGGGGCGGGGCCAGGGGCGGCCGCGGCCGATCAGCTGTTCGCTGGATTCTATAACAACAAAAGACTCAGCGCCCAGCGCAGACGGGCCGATGCAACAGGACTTGGGGAGTCCAGGAGCCACAGCTTAGGGGAGCGGCGCCTCCTTTTCTCCCTTCTCCGCAACTACCTCAATAGCTGCCGTACAGGTTCGGTTGTTTAATAAGGTGAGTAAAGGCTGCCGCCGATGCCTTTCGTCCTCGGGCAGTTGCCTGCCACAGCGAAGCCCAAGCACACGGCGCTGCGCTCGGCGTTAGAGGCGCCGTGCCCGGGCATGTTCCGCTGGCGCGGCCAAAAGGATGGCTCTCCAGGGCACCTTTGCCGAGTTGGACGAGCCGGCGGGGGATTTCCATCACCGCCTTTTGTAAACTTGGGTGTTTTTATATTCGGCTGCGGGCAGGAGAAACAGGCGGAGCTCCAGGCAGCTTCGCTTCCTGGCTCCCCCCCCCCCCCGTTCCCCCCCTTCCACGGACTTCTGTGAGTCGCCTCGTCTCTGTGCAAAGTTGCGTTTTTAAAGGAGGAAGGAATTAGGGAGCTGCTAAACCTGTCTAATAAAAAAGACTCCCATCCCCGTTGAAAAGGAGATCCCACTCCGAGCTTGCTCGGCCGCTCGGAGGCGTCTTCCTATTGCATCGCACAAACCACTTGTTGTGGCGCAGTTTTGCTAACAGCCTGATCCTAAGCATGCTTGTGCAGGCATAAAGCGCAGCTAAATCCGGTGAACGCGCTTGTGGGTTGCAGTTGGGAGACTACGGTCATCGAATTGAATTAAACTGCAGTCCTCGCGTCACTTACACCTGTGTAATCACGCTTACTTCAACGGACTGCTCCGGGAGAAGTGTGGGACTCGCCTTTCACTACAACAAATATTAGAGTCCAGTGGCACCTTTAAGATCAACAAAGGTTTATTCAAGGTGTGAGCTTTCGTGTGCATGTACACTTTATCAAATACATTAGAATGGCAAGCAAGGTTCAAACTTATAGCCAGAGAATGACACCGTGTCGACCTTTCGGTCCCGTTTGTTTGGAAGTAAATCCCGTTCCAATTTCAATAGAGCTTATTTTTAAATAAAGGAACTTTGCGCGGGGGGGGGGGGGATATTTTTAAGCCAGCGAAATCGGATCGGGGCTCGGTTTCCGTGACGTGAAGCTGCTTGCGGATCCCGGCGTCGTCGCCCTGTCTGGCGGAATAATAGCCGCAGGCGTAGAGTTTATAGGTTTGTAATAGAAGAAGGGCGCAGAGTTTGACGAGCGTCGCTTTGCCTAGGTGCGTGCAGGGCGGGCTGGCCGGCGAGGAAAGAGTCCCTTTGCCGAGAGACCGAGGGCGAAGGTCGCCCCCGGGCTAGACGCAGCTATCTCTCTCTCTTTCTCGCCAGCCCTCAGGCCCTCTTTTCAAGCTCGCCCGCCACCCTCTCTTCCCCGGCCAGCGCAAGATCTGGCCCCGACTCCCAACAGGACGAGGCTCTCCGTCTCAGCGCCGGCGGCGCGCCTGGCTGCTTTGGAGGCTCTGCCTCCCCTGCCCACCCGCGACCGGCGGCGCTCTCAGTTTGACCCTACTTTTGTGTCTGCCCTCGCCCGCCCCCTAGAGGGGGCCGGCCAAGGAGGAGCCAGGGAGCCTGATCCGCCCACGGGGACTGGCAGGACCTTGGGTTGCCGCCCCCTTTGCATATCCTGTTTTGGTGACAGCGCCGAGGGACCGCCCTTCTGTGCTGGGGCTTCCTCCTCCTCCTCCTCCTCCTCCTCCTCCTCTCTGTTTGCTTCCCTCTTTTCTCCCCTTTCTTTCCCGGGAGGATCGTGGACACTCTTGCAGGTGTGACTAACCTCAGTGGAGCAGCCAGGCGGCGCCGGCACCCAGGGAAGAGCCGCGGCCTCTGCGATCAAAACAGGAGCTGTGACTCACAGCCCTCTTCCTCGGGGCCAGGGCAGGCCAGGTCACCAGGCTCATGGGGTAGGGAGGTTTACAAGGAGGGAGGGATGGAGCCTGAGATATATAATCAAACCATAACCGCTCAGTACAATTTGGGAATAAAGCCGGGCCCTGTGGATTTCAAGTGATCGCTAGCAGTACGGCCTAAGCCTGTTCATGCCTGCTTAGAAGCAAGCCTCACTTGGTTAACCAGCTTAATTTAGGATGCAATTATCAATTGATTTACTTCATGAGTGGGGACCCAAAGCAGTTTACCGCCTTTGCTAGTCCTCCGTTTTATCTTCACAATGACCCTGTGAGGTAGGTCAGGCTTGAGAATGTGTGCCTAGCCCAAAGTCACCCAGCAAGCCTCCGTGGAAAAGTGACTTCTGGGGGCTCCCAGATCCAAGTATGGCACGAACCAGTATACTATGCTGACTGTCAGTCCTAAGAACTTTTTTCTGGGAGAAAGCCCCGTTGACTAAAGTGTGACTAAAACTCAGGGCTTAGTGATCTGCGACCACGCAGGCGTGCCTCTTTCCTTGCCACAGCTAATTCTTGCCTGCATCGGGATCTCAGACCTTCCACCCGAGGAGGTGAATCAGGTGGGCTTGAACTTAGCTGTGGCTCAGCTGCTGCTGGTGCTGGGGCAAAGGCCTGGGAGGTGCTTGCTTGAGCCTCATCTGACTCAGGTGGGGGCTCCTCTGGAGCTGGGAGCTGATCCTCCACCTCACTTAGATCCGCAGAAGGCAGATCCCCAGAGGCACTCATGACACCATCCTTCCCCTGACTCTGAGCAGATGATCCGGGGTTGGTTAGGGGGAGGGGAGGAAGGGAGTCTTCCTGCATTTCCCCAAGGTGAGTTTTCATCTAGCCAGCCACCTTTCCTTTGTCTTAAGGAGAGGGTGGTAGTCAGAAGGTAATTATCCTTTTGCATTTCACAAGTGTTTACTTTTGCACAAGTCTGTGCTCTTAGGCAATTGTTCCTGTGTGTGTGTTTTACATCATTTCCCCCAAATCTGAGTCACCCACCTGGAAGCCCATATGCCGCTTAATCTGGTGCAATCTTCTGAGAAGGCCTAGAATTTTTGTGAGCTGGAACTTTTAACCTTGCATTTGAAATTCTGGACAACATAACGTTCACAAGGCTTGGTGGTGGTTGTTTTAAAAAACTTGTTTACCCAGAAGATACTCTTATTTCGTATTCCTGCAACAGATCTTTTTCCAAATGAAATAATAATAGGTCTTCTAAAGACTGGTTTAAACATGCAGTGAGGTGGTAAATCCCTTAGTGCAGAAAGCTCATATGCCAGGGAGAAGCAATCAAGCCTTAGCCTTCTACTAGCCCCCCCCCAATAACCCTTCTAGACATGCCAGGTGACTAACATGTCTTCTGCATGTATGGAGGTTTTTATTGTGTGTTTGTGGAGGGACAAAGCATTCAACAATAACCCTTCATGTGAATTCTGCTGTGGCACAGCTGTGAGAGGACTGTACCATCTGCCTTCCTGAAGGTATAAATCAATTGTGAGTGACATGGGGTTTGGGAGAGCCTTGGGGCAGCTGACCATTCAGGCTGTGCTTCCGCCACTGTGTCCCAACCAGTGTTCCCTCTAAGCTGAGTTAATGTGAGCTAGCTCACAATTTTTTAGCCTCCAGCTCACCCATTTTTGTCTTAGCTCAGGAAGGACGGCTCCAGAGCAAACTAATTCATGCAGTAGCCAACTCGCTCGCTCACAACTTTAATGCCAGCAGCTCACAAAGTAGAATTTTTGCTCACAAGACTCCACAGCTTACCGGGAACATTGGTCCCAACTGCACTGTCTCTGATCCGTGGGCAGCATCTTTGTAATGGGCGTGTCTGTCGTTATGGGTGGGAATACCAAGGACACTTTGAGCCAAACAATGACTGATGCTGGGAGGGAGTCCACATGAAGACCCTTAGACATGGAACTGAACTGCGAAAAGCAGCTTGGGGAGGGGGGGGGGCGTATGGAGCAGGATGGCAGCAGGGAGAAAGGACAGGTGTGTTAAGTAGGCAGTTTCCAGTGTTCCCTCTAAGCTGAGTTAGTGTGAGCTAGCTCACAGTTTTTCAGCCTCCAGCTCACACATTTTTGTCTTGGCTCAGGAAGGATGATTCCAGAGCAAACTAATTTATGCAGTAGCCAAATTGCCCACTCACAGCTTTAATGCCAGTAGCTCACAAAGTAGAATTTTTGCTCACAAGATTCCACAGCTTAGAGGAAGCACTGGCTGTTCCCTCAGTGATTAACTTCATTTGTGGTGGTGGTCGAAAGTGCCGTCAAGTCACAGCTGACTTATGGCGACCGTTATGGGGTTTTCAAGGCAAGAGACATTCAGAGCCGGTTTGCCATTGCCTGCTTCTGCGTCACAACCCTGCTATTCCTTGGAGGTCTCCCATCCAAAGACTAGCCAGGGCAACTTTGTTTGTAGTCTGCCTTTTCCACTGACACTCAAGGTGGATTACAAAATATGGAAAATGTATTTATTTTATTTTATTTATACCTCACTTTCTACCCAATGGGGACCCAGAGTGGCTTACATGATTGATTCTTTGCTGATCATGAACCGTATAAATAAAACTTGAATTGTTTTCATTCTCCTCTCCTCCATTTTATCCCCACAGTAGCTCTGTGAGGTAGGTTAGGCCAGAGGGCATGACTGGCCCAAAATCACCCAGCAAGCTTCCATGGCACCAGTGGGCATTTGAACCTGGATTTCCCAGGTCCTAGTCAAACACTAACCAATACACCACGCAGGCTGTCATCAGACAGCAAAGACCTCCAATAAACAATGCAATAGGACCAGGATTGCAGAAGTGGAAACCAGTGATTAGGGAAACATCATTGGGGAGAACAGTTGAATTCCCTTTCCCTCGTGTCCATGGGTCCCCTTTGGTTTTTGTTTGCCACTCCTGAGAATCAGACACGGATCTTGATTCATGTGTGATGAAGCCCTATGAGAAACAGGACAGCCACTTTTTTTGCAGCCAGGCGCTCTGTTTCTACCACCATTTTTATGGACAGGGTCTCTCTCTTTCTTGTGTGTCTGTATCAGGCTACATGGAAGGCAGCAATGAACAGCTGTGTTGCCAAGATGGGGAAAGATTCCACCTGCCGTGCAGCTATGAAAGGCAGGGAGCCCCTGTCCCTCTAAAAAGGAGGCCACCCTATATAGAAAGGCATGCAGACGGCTGGCACAGTCCATGGGAGTCTTTTCTCCTGGGGACTCACCCAAGCCTGAGAATCTTTCTCAAGTGGTGTCTTTTTACATGGGCTGGCACTTTTTTTACAGGGTGGGAGGGGCCAGAGTTAAAAAGCTGGGGAAGCGTTTGAGGTTGGGAAAATGGATAAAAGATTTCAGGAGGGGGGCACTAAATAAATGACTTTACTTCTCCTGGTCTTCTTTTATGTACCCCAAAACTGTGGCGCTGCTCACTGCAGCCAAAGTTTTGGTGGCAAGGAGATGAGAAAGAAGAGCTGTAGAGCTCCAATGCATATTTTTAGAGGGGCACTGCTTCTCCAGGTATGTTTCAGAGGCTAAAGTGTTGGCCTTATTCCCGTGAAATCTGGGTTCAAATTCCCATTTGGGTTTGAAGCTCCACAGAGATTCTCACTTGAACTTTCTGAGCCTAACCGCCCAAAGATCATTACTACAAGATGGTAAGGAGAAGCAGGGCATCTCAGAGGAAGGCCCAGGGGGGTGGGACGACAACAGTGAAAACTTAAGGGTGGTTCATTCCTCTTTCTTCCCAGCTCTGCTTTAAGGTGTCGGGGCTGGATTCAGGTGGCTCAAACGAACAAGTTGGGAGCTTGATTCCCCTCCCATGAACTAGGATTCTGGATTTTAGAGTCCTGGTTGGTGGGAACTCGAAATGGTTCAGCCCCCCTGCATTTGGCTGTCATGGGAAAAAGTGGAATCAGACTTCCTGGGTTTCAAAGTCTTCAATCAGGCACTGCACATGAGAGTGCAAGCATGACAACGAGCTGGTTGCATCCCCAAAGCTGACCAAAGAGCAGGTGGAGGGGAAAAAAGACTCTCCTTATCACTGAGAATCAACACAAAGAGTTCAGAGAGGCCATGTATGCCAATGATTGGGAAAGGTGAGGCTGTGTGTTTTGAAAACTTCCATCAGCACAGGCAAAGGGGAGTACTCCTCCCTGGGACAGACTCGTTTTGTTCAGCCTTCAGTTTCCATTGGCTGGGGACCTGAAGCAAAGGAGAAGAAATTGCTGCGTTGAGCAAACAGACGTATCGTGCCATGGCAGAACAGCAGTTTCCAAAGCAGTGTACGTCAAGAAATAAACAAGGGAAGGCTCCCGACAGTCCAAAACACCTGCTTCCAGAGCAGCTACCTGCTGCATCTCTGCATGGGCTCAAAGTTTGGCCAGGCTTCTTTGAGAACAGCCTCGATTGGAGATGAGTGATTTTGCTGCAGATAGATAGACTTGGATGTGCATACACTGAATGTGATTTCATCAGTGGCTCCTGATGCAGGGCTGTAGGTTGTTAGCTTTCCTCAAATTGCCTCTTGTCTCTGTATGAGTCACTAATGTGGGCTAGCTCATGAGAAGAGACCTGTTGGATCAGACCAGCGGCCAGCCTAGTATCCTGTTTCAAACAGCAGCCAACCAGTTGCTCAGGACAGCCAACAAGTTAGGGCATAGAGGCTAAGGCCGTACCCTGATGTTGCCTCCTGGCCCTGGTATTTAGAGATTTGAGACCTCTGATCCTGGAAGCTCCCTTCTGCCACCATGGCTAGCAGCCATCGATCTCTTCTCCATGAATCTGTCTAACCCCCTTTTAAAGTTACACATAGAAACATAGAGCTGGAAGGGACCTCAAGGGCAATCTAGTCCAACCTCCTGCATAGTGCAGGAAGTTCACAACTACCGCTCATTGACGTTTGCTGTATTCCCAGAGGAAGGCAAAAAAACCCCCGGATCCCTGGCCAATCTGGCCTGGAGGGAAATTCCTTCCTGATCCCAAAGTGGTGTTCAACATTACCCTGGGCATGTAAGAAAGGGCAACAAGAGCCAAGCTCTGATTCATCCCTCTCATGAGCTGCCTAAGGGTGGAGGGGAGGTTTTCTTCCCACTGAGTTTCTCAGCCCCAGGAAGGAGAGGCATCTCCAGTTGGGTTATTTTCTTGTTTTTTTAATAGAGATGGTGCAAGTTTCATTGAAGAACCAAGCCAACTAGAATTAGGTTATAGTAGTAGTAAATTGAAGATTGTCCAATGTAATAAGTAGATATAGGTAAGAACTCTAAAGCGTACAAGGGAAAAGATTTTTGGAAACCAAATGGAAACACATTTAACAGGTGGTATAAGAAAATATGACTCGAAATAGGAAGTAATTCTCAGTTAGTAAGTGGGTAGTACAGTTGTGGAGGGTTTATCTGGGAGCACCTTTCTGTTAATAAATAATGCTAGGATTGTTTAATGTTGTATATTATTGTGGAATATAAAAATCAATAAGCTATGAATGCAAAAAAAAAATGAGCTGCCTAAGTTTACAGAACCAGCATTGCGGTTGGACGGCCATCTAGCATCTGCTTGAAAACTTCCAGAGAAGGAGAGCCCAGCACCTCCTGAGGAAGCCTGTTCCACTGAGGAACTGCTTTGACTGTCAGGAGAACATTCATTTCTAATCAGGAGGCATAGTTAGAACAGTGACTTGTGGAGTCAGTACAGGAAAAATTATTTCTGATGGAAGGCAATGCTACCTTTTTGGGCATGAGAGTGAAATGTACCCCCCCCCCCACTTTCATTCTGAAATACTTATGTGAGAAATTTTGAACACAGTAGCCTAAAAATTATAAATCATTCCAACTTGAACTTTTTGCTTTGCAACCTGTCATTACACATCTTGTGTCTTTGGCTGCTGTATGTTCTCAGTGTGAGCTCCCACAATCCTGAATATCAGCATACAGGCAATTCAGTGCCGCCACCTCCCTCATTTTTTTAAAGCAGTGGTTCTCATCCTTTTCAGTATAGTGGCCCACAGTCCCAAATTTACTTAATATGATGACATATCCAATGCTGGCCCAAAGATTTGGGGAGCCCCAAGCAAACTATGACCTTGGCATCCATCTAGTTCAACATTCCATATTCTACAGTGGCTAACCAGATGCTTTTGAGAAACCAACAAGCAACACACAAAGGACACCGCTGCCCCCACTATGAACCCCAAGGAAATGGCATTCTGACGTAGACAGCCTTTGCTCATGGAGCTCCATTCCAGCCTTTGACCAGCCTCTCCTTCCTTCAGCCAGTTTGTTGTAGTGGTTAAGTGTGTGGACTCTAATCTGGGAGAACTGAGTTTGATTCCTCACTTCTCCACTTGCAGCTGCTGGATGACCTTGGGCAAGCCATAAATCTATCAGAACTGTTCTGGAAAGAGCAGTTCTGGAAAGAGCTTTCTCAGCCCCACCTACCTCACAAGTGTGTCTGTTGTGGGAAGGGGAAGGGAAAGGAGTTTGTAAGCTGCTCTGAGACTCCGAGTGAAGGAAGGGGGGGTATAAATCCAATCTCTTCTTCTTCTTCTCCATTACCCCCTCTAATCCTCCTAAGATTCTAAGAAACTTGCTCTGGTAACCATCAGGACATATTTGATCAACATGTACATGCAGTGAGGAAAAAATATCAGCTAATGTATGACATGGAAGATGCTGTTTCCAGGTTCAGATCTTGGTTTCCAAAATACAAAAGAGAGCACTGGAAAAGGCAGGGGCAGCCATTATAAAGGGCTGGCCTGTGACCCACTTTTGGGTCCCAACCCAGAGGGCTGGGAAACACTGTTTTAAAGCAATGTTATTTGTGCAGAAGACTGCTCTAAAGTGCCCTGGCAGATAAAAAGATGGGTGTGAATTGTAGAACTGTAGAACTTGCCCTTCTCTGCCCTCTGCTGGTAACACTCGTGTTGCCGATGTAGGAAATGGTAAAGTTCCGAGGAGAAGGGGGAAATGTGGTAAAAAGACAGCAATTTCCAAAATGCTAGGATGCTCCAGTAGAACACAAGACCTCCATAAATAGATTACTATATTGCCAACAGCAACTCCAAGTAAAGGAATAATAACACAAATAATCAGGACTCCTTGAACGTTCAGGTCGGGGGGTTTTGCTTCTGTTTCTAGCACATCTAATACTTGTACTTACCTGCATGAAGAAAAGTGTGTAGGCATCATTTTGCTAAAAAATTTACAATGAAATCTTAAGCAGAGTTATATCTATCTGAGTTCTTTGCAGTCAGTGGGCTTAGAAGAGTGTAACTGCAGTGGGACCCCTGCAAACTATGGCTTTAATAACATCCACTTCCCCCTCTAAGGCTGCTTTGCACATTACGTGACAGGCAACTTGGATTTGTCACTGAGTGCACACTTGACAGGGGTTTGGCTCTGTAGCAGCATTTGGAAGGAAATAGTTGTAAAGATAAAAGCAGTGCCGGTATGGGAAGAAGAGGAGGCAGGCGCCCGTAAGATAGGGGCTCTGCTGCGATATGGTAGTCTTCAAGGGAAGGATTCTGACTGTATCTATCGGCTTCATCCAGTTAATCATATTTTGCTTAACTAGGACTATGGAGTCTACATTTCATGGTGAGGGTTCTTGAGGCAGAAGAGGATGGTTGCGCTCTAGTGCTGACCTGGATGGCCCCATCTAGCTTGATAGTGTCAGATTTCGGAAGCGAAGCAGGGTTGGTCCTGGTTAGATCTTGGATGGGAGACCACCAAGGAAGTCCAGGGTTGCTATGCAGAGGCAGGCAATGGCAAGCCACCTCTGATTGGCTCTTGTCTTGAAAACCCTGAAGGGGTCACCAGACTGTTCTTTTCACCACAGTCAGAACGTGGATATTGGTACCCAGTGAATGGGGTGTGCTTATACCCAGCAGTGCTTGGCTCTGGTTTCATACTAAGTGCGTTTTCTCCTGCCCTTCCTCCTGGATTCTGATCAAGGGGATCAACTCTTGTTTGATGTAGTCCCAGAGTTCATGCTGAATTTCACAATCAACGCCTTACTTAGCCAGCTTCTAGCCAAAGATCTTTCAAAGAAGGATTAAAAATTTTGCTTGGGTAGAAAAGTACCAGGCATACATGAGGAAACCATGCTGCTTATCTGGCAGTAATTGAGAACATCTTGGCCATGTACCAGCAGTAGCCGAAGATAAGAAGATTAGTGTTTGAGCAATGAGGAAGAACATATTGCTCTGGGCAAGTGAAAAACTGTGTCATTTTGAATGAGCAAAAATACTTTTATATAAACATGATGAGTGAGCATTCTCCAGTTAGCCTGGGCCTGTTCACACATTACATTGCTGGGGTGTGGCCCTAAAACGAGATAAATGTGCATTGTCTAGGTGTGCTTATCCAAGAGAGGAATGGCTGCAGATTCCTTGTGAGCGTACACTTAGTGGTGCTTCCGATTTTGCTGCCAATGCCAGGTAGCACGCGGAGAGCCTGTCTGTATATATCATTAAGACTTTCCCATCTTCTTCTTTGCAGGGTTTTGTAGCAACTGTTTACAAATCATGACTCCCTGTGTTCTGTGCCTAAGCTGATAACACCTGTTTGCACTTTAATCTCCTACCTGTGTCTTTGGCTTGAGCCCTATACCTGAACTCTTGGATACGAAGAAGTCCTCGCCAGAATCTCATTTATTGCCTTACTAATGTTCCAGAGGCTGAATAATATGTTTGTGGGAGAAATCAATAATTTCCCCAGCCAAGAGCCAGAGTTCAGCGAGAAAGAAGAGGAGGAATGGATTCTGGTGGACTTCATAGGTAAGATAACTGCCCACATGTAATTTTTGTTTTCAGAGCATGAAAGAATAAGGAGAGATCTTTATATACAGGGGTGATTGTGAGCTAAATGTGAGTTTGTGTAAGAAAGGAATAAAACACTTAAGCTGGCACAGGGAAGGACTTCTAGCTTTCAGAGAACTGGTATGGCATAGTGCCTAAAAGGTGGAGCGACGCATTGGAAAGGCCCTGGTCCAGCCCTTTCCTCAACTTCCGGCTTGCCAGAGACCTTATGCAACCCACGGCATTCTTGGCCTCCATCCCTCATCTCTAATATAGAGATTATGATAATACCAACCTACATTGCAGGATCCTTGTAAGGATTGTGGGGGTGAAGCACTCTGAACACATGGAAGCTCTTTCTCTTCTTCTCCTGTCTTGTTCAACTGGTATAGATTATAAACTCTCTGAGAGTTTTCTGTTTCAGATGCTAACCTAGGCCATTTTCTTGAAGGAGCTGGGGGGATGGGAACAAATGAGGTTCAGTTCTGTTTAACGGTGGAGCCTTCCTCTTGCTTGTGCCAGAGAAACTTCAACCACTAGAAATCTGGAACCTTTAGATCCAGTCCCAAATCTTTTGAATCGGGTAAACATCCAAATGGGCTGAACAATTTCTGTATTCTGTACAGTGCCTATCATGCTGTTATCCCTAAATATGTAGTTATAGTAGTATATGATTGTGTGTTGTGATGATACCTTTTCTCTCTCCCTCTCTCTCCCTCCCTCTCTCTTTGGCACCCTACGTTATTGTTTCTTGTAAACCATCTGATCTCTGGCCGCTTCAATCAACCTTTTCCCACCTGAACTACTCATCTGTCTCCATGGCTTTCACTAGACACCTGCACGAACTTCTCTCCAGTTGAAGAAGAAGAAAGCGACATCCCTGACGCATCCTCTGTTGACCATTCTCCTGTCTTCTCTTGTCTACCTACTTCTTTGGAGAGTTTGGCTGATGCCAGTGAGTCGTGTTTTATCCAGTTTGACTCGTGCCCCATGGAAGAGAGCTGGTTTATCACACCACCTCCATGTTTCACTGCTGGTGGCTTGACTGCTATCAAAGTGGAAACCAGCCCACTGGAGAACCTTCTGATTGAACATCCCAGCATGTCTGTATATGCAGTCCATAATACCTGCCACAGCCTTAACAAGACTAGCTGTGGTGATGAGGAGGAGGAAGAGGAAGCAGAAGAGGAACCTCATGATGAAAGCAGTCCTAGGTAAGTCTTCTTGGTAGCTGAAGGTCACAACATGCAGGGTGTGAAATCCTTCGTTTGGACAAGTTCAGTGGAGATGGGTACTGAAAAAGTGCTTCACTGTATATGCCGGAGTGAAAGTACTGGAGAGGGGCCATGTCTCAGTGGTAGAGGCTTTAATCTCTCACATCTTCAATTAAAAGAACCTGATAGCAGAGGATGTCAAGGACCTATTTTTCAGAGATCTAATCAGAGCAGACAATATTGACCTTGAATGGTTTGACTTGGTATAAGGCATCTTCAGGCACACTCAACCAATGAGGCCTACTGCTGAAAGATTAGATCTATCACATCTAGTACACGCACACTCCCAGGTACTGTGGGACTCTACTAGGAAACTGCAGGTCAGGTGTGTACTACCTGTACTGCTAGTGAGAGAAGGAAACACTACCACTTCAGAATGGAATACCAACCTCACACCACAAATTCCTCCTTATTCTGAGAATCCTAATACAGCTATCCTATGCCATTCCATGCCATTTGTATCTTAGTATTTGTTGCTCTTTCATCTGGGGAGGGCCTATCAGTGAGGGAAAGCCCAAGGGACCCTTTCTGTATCAGTCCATGGCAGCTGGCCCTCCCCTGTGCTCCAGGAGCTGGTAATTTCCCTAGCTGTTGGGTTGTCCCGCCCCCGCACTTTGACCTGGAAGGACAAAGCCCTGTTAAGCTAAAGTGTTCAACACTAGAAATGCCTAGCTGATTCACAGGGCTTATAGAGTTCTAGGCAAAATACCATGGGGAGAAGTCCTACCATACTAATGTTGCCTGAGTACCTGTGGGGGACCATTACTAGAGTGAAATGGAAGAATTATTCCTCATGGCCTACAAAAATAATGCAGAGAAAGGCCCCAAATGCCAAAATGTGTAGTTATGTGTTATCATTTCCGAAAATACACATCACGGAAAATGGCTGCCAGCTATTCAAAGTTTCCTCCTTTTAATTTGTTATGGAAACACATTTTCATTAAAATGTCTGTCTAACTCCAAACACCCAGTACAGGACAGGACAAGTTTCAAATACAAATGATACAATCAAAAAAGGGACTAATTTTATGCACAGTGGTTTTCAAAGAAGCTTGTTTCTTCACAACGGAGGCTTTCTGTGTCATAAGAACATAAGAACCCTGCTAGATCAGACCAGTGGTCCATCAAGTCCAACATCCTGTCTCACACCGTGGCCAACCAATTCTTCTGGATGGCCAACAGCAAGGCATAGAGGCTGAGGCCTTCCCCTGATGTTACTTCCTGGCTCTGGGATTCAGCGGTTTAGTGCCTCTGAATGTGGAGGTTCCCCTCCCTTACCGTGGCTAATAGATTCATGGAGGATGTCTGTCAATGGCTAGCTAATCCCCTTTTAAAGCTGTTTATTTCTGTGGCCATCACCAATGCTCCCCTAAGCTGTGGAGTCTTGTGAGCAAAAATTATACTAATGCTACTGGCATTAAAGTTGTGAGCGAGCCATTTGGCTACTGCATCAATTAGTTTGCTCTGGAGCCATCCTTCCTGAGCTACAACAAAAAATCTGCAAGCCGGAGGCTAAAAAACTGTGAACTAGCTCACACTAACTCAGCTTAGAGAGAACACTGGCCATCACTACATCCTCTGGCTGTGAATTCCACATTTTAATCACTCTGTGTAAAGCAGTATTTCCTTTGTCCGTCCTGAACTTACTGCCCATCTGTTCCATTGGATGCCCTACTATTTTGAGAGAGGGAGAAAAATGTCTTTACCCCATGTATAATTTGTTAAACCTCTATCACGTCCCCCTTTAGACATCTCTTTTCTAAACTGAAAGGTCTCAGACTCTTCAGCCTTTTCTCTTAGGGAAGGTGCTCCAACTCCCTAATCATCTTGGTTGCCCTCCTCTGTACTTTTTCCAGCTCTGCAGTGTCCTTTTTGAGATATGGTGACCAGATGGAGAGAGCCTGTGGCAGCCAGTCATGTGAGTCTGTTGGTAGAAGTAAGATGCAGTTACTCAGGAAATATTTGTAGTTCTACTCAGAATAAACTAGGGTTACCAGCTTCTTGCTAGTAGTGAGAGATCTCCTGCCCCCTAGTGACTGAAGCTCCAGAAGTGATGCATGCACTGGTGAAAAATCACGTCTATCAAAAACTGGGAGGTCCTCTAAGATTTACAAACTCAGTGGTAAAACCATAAAGTGTTTGCAAACTGTAGAGTGCCCCCCCCCAAAGTTATGACATCATTTCCTGGTTTGGATAGAAGTGATGTCAGTATGACAGCATGATATCAGTACACCAGTCTCTCTCCCAAAAGGCTCTTGGGGGTTGCTGTCTGATTTGGCAACCCTAAAAAAATCTAATATGGGGGGGGGGGAAATTAGGCTCACCACAGTCCTTTACATCAGCTTGCCTAGATCCAACATAGAGAGAGCCATAAGTAAAGCCTGGCTTGGAACTGTTGTAGATTCTAGTATCCTGGAACTAAAATAAAACATGGAATGGGCTTCTGTTACAGAAGCCATCAACTTCCCAATGACCTTAGTGCAAAGGAGATCACCCAATGGTCATTCACCCTGTAGCTCTTCCTATTCTCTTTTCTCCTCACAAGTGCCCTGTGAGGGAGTTTAAGATGGAAGAGAGTATGTGTTTTGGAGGATTCTCTCTCACTGTCCAGACCTTTGCTTTGAACAGCTGCTTCTGTGCCAACCACAGCTGTACCCTGAGGCTTCCCCAGTGCCCAAGAAAAAACAGCTGCCTATCATAACCAGAACTTCCACACGTGCCCCTCCCCTGCACATCTGCCTCCCTGCAAACATCCAATCAATAGTCACACCTTAACCTCAATACTTGTGGTTTGAATTTTAGGACGGAAGCCCCAAGTGAACTGGGCCAGCATGTTCATTGCTACATTGCAGCATTTTCTACCCACTCAACCTTTCTGGAACAGGCCAAGAGCTTTCGCTCTTCACAGTGGATAAAGGAGCACAGCGAACGGCAACATCTGAACAGAAACTGCCTCCGTCGCCAAAATCTTACCAGGGATTGCTACTCTCGGCAAATCAAGAACAATGGATTGTTTGTTCACCAGCCTTGCCAGCGCCAGTATAATTACTGAGAGCTTTGGGAATGGTTTTTTTCCTCTCTCTTTCTCTCTCTCTCTCTTCAAAAACAATATTGGTTAAGTGTTGCTCTATTACTATTTGTAGGTAATGAAGGCAAGAGCAATCTTAGGCTGATGATCATCAGTTTTTTCTATACAAACACTAGGTGTTACATTAGGTTGTAACCCACGTTGATGTAACGGCGTATCACAAAATGCCTTTGAAATATTTTAATTGTGGCTTGGAAGCATATCAGTACAATAGTCTTTGTGTGATTGGGGTTTGTTTTTTTCTTTGTGTGACTTTTTTAGAACTTTTTTTTAATGATGAGGTATGGATGAGTTCTTTTTTTTATATCGGTGTTTTTAACCAAGATGGAGCAGGCAGCCTTCAGTTGTATTGTAGTCCAAACGCAGTTACAAAAACTTCTCAGGGTCAGCCCTACATGTGCAGTGACCTGTGTATACCGTATATCCTCATACGCAACTGTTGAAAATGTGAGGGACCATAAGTCATTGGGCTGCTGATATGGAGTCAGTTCTGTGTCAGGGGAGAAGAGGGTAGGGGTCATGTACACCCCTCCACTACAAAAGTTGTGTTCCAGTTTTTGATTCAAAGCAGTTTACCACACATCACACACAAAGGAAGTACCTCACAGGACTGTGTGAAGTAGCCTTGCGGGTGAATGAGTGAAGTGTGTTCTCTTTACCAGCTATGAAGGACAGCAAGAAACTTTCCGTGGTTCCTGCTTTAAAGCATGGAAACCAGATCATAGCTCCTGAAAGTGTGCCATACCATGCCTTCGACCACAAATGGAACCATCTTACCTAAACCGACCAGTAAAAATTTGAAATGATCCTTGTTGTGGAAGGGTTGGAGGGATAAAGTCATGGATCCTCTCATCATAATAGTCTACTCTACGTAGAAGGCAAGAAGGTAGCCCCACGTGGCATTTTTCGAGGGACAGTTGTTTGTTTCACCCTTACATTTCACCACATAATGCCCAAGAAGTTCTGTACTCCTTTTCAGTCCTGGGAGGAGCATCACAGTTCCTTTATTCTTACTTGAACATGTGGTTGCTGTCACGATAAGTTAAGCCAGTATATCTTCGGGCCTCGATTCCCCGCGGCCATACACTTTCCTAGCCTTGCAGCATACCAGCCAAGCTTCGTCCAATCTCATTTTCAAAAACCCCTTCCGACTCAGAAAGTAGGGGGTGGAACAGTATTTGGATGACTTGCTGACCCCTGCATATTTTTACTTACATTGGGCTTGACCTAAAATCTAAAGCTGTAATGTTAAAACAATGAGCATAATTTGTCATCTCAGAAGAGTTCCCTAATCAGCCCCCAGTAATAAAAGCTATTATATTTGATGTTAAAAGGAACTGAAATTCACAACTTCTCAAAATGCCTGGCTGAAATAGCCTTTACAGAAGGGAGTGGTGTTTACCTCAGCAGGGTGTGTTGAAGTCAAATAGTGTGCTGATACTCTTGTCTTGTGAACAGGTGGATTCAGTTGACACATCAGTGATAGGTCTAATGTGTCTTCCATCTCCTTCCGTCTTAACCTCACTTCAAATACTACAGGTTTAACCCATTTTCCCACAATTTAGAATCCTAGGCTTCCCCCCCTATCGTGCACATACCTTTATTTCTGTAGCTGCCCCATATGGTTAACATAGTTGATATTTAAGGGGAGAAACACCACAGGACACCCTTTGAAACTCAGGAACCTCTTGGCATTTGACTGTGAGCCTAAGCATCCCTATGTGGAGGGTGAACCAAAATCAAGGAGTGAAAAGTAGGTGTGCCTAGGTTCTTGGACATCTTTTCATAAACCACTTCTTTTATTTTTCAGAAACAGCAGAAATGAACGTCAGGTTCCCACTCACCCTTGTCTCTTATAGGTTCCTAGCTAGTGAGCATTTGAAGCTGAGACTTCTCCAGGTTGGGAGAACTGAGTTTTCCCTCGCTTTATGTTACTGGATTATTTTCCTAATGATGGGAGTGTGTATCTTTTATGATAAATGGAGGCTTGTTGCATATGTATGAGATTTTCAGTTCTTAGTACTGGAAAGAATGTTGTCTTGGAAGGAATGACCGCATATACAGCATTGCATCTGACTTTTTATTATCTTGCATATTTATGTTTCTAGTTCTGTTATGTGCCTCAAAAGTCTTGGACTATTAGATTTCAAATGATGTGTGTGTGTGTGTGTGAGTAGGTCTGATTTTTTATATAGGTTTCTTTTTTTAAAAAATGTATTAACTTGTTAAAGTGGGGCCTTGCACTGTGTTGAATGGTAATTCATTAGTTTTGCCGGAACTGTTATTATTTTTCATTTGTATTGTAAACAAAACTGTGCCTTTTTAAAGTAACTTGTACACTGCACACTTGAACTTGAAGACTCAAAAAAGGGACATTTCCGCAGGATACTGTACGTCAGTCTATGCATTAACAATGGCAGCTTCTTTGGGGAGCCATTATTCCTTTACACGTGTAGCAGTACTTTAGATATTCAAGGTTTTCATCATAGTCCTATGGAGAATTACTCCTGCCAACGTCCATTGATCTCAGTAGACTGGAGTAACAGCATAGGTTTGTGCTCTTTGTTGCCCTCGTCCTAACAATACCAGCTGTGAGGGCTCAGAAGGGCTTGTTCTTTCAGGAATTAGAGCCACTTCCTGTGCAAGGAAAAAGAGGGGAGGTCTGTCCTGTTACGTTACCTCTTCAAGGCCTTCTCCTTATTGCAGTATGTCTTGTATCTCCTAGCACCAGTGTAGCGGCACCTACAGGTTATTCACATGTAAAACCAGGCCGTGTACTTTAGACAGGCCACCCAATTCTCATCAGGTCTCTTATTCCACCAGCAGCAAATCACGCAGTGGCAGCCATTCTCGACTGTGCCACTTGCAGCTGGAAGCTTGCAGATTTGAAGACCCCCCTCCACATACCAAATATCTCTAGGCCTAGGAACCCAAGTCTCTAGGAACTGGGATTTCAGTATGTTAAATCTTCAGTCTGAGTGTAGAGGGATACCTCTTTTAAACTATTGCCTGACCTATAGTTACAAATAGTCCTTAGGCCTATCTCTGTGAGGCCTGATTTTTTGGCCACATTATGGTTGCATGTGTTAACACCAAGCTGCCATTATAGCTGTGGCTGTGATGGTCTGCCATCAATGCATGCTGCTGTGCTCTCATAACTTCTGTTGGCCTGTAACACTAGCAGATTGTGGTTTCTTTAGTACTTCTGTGTACTTCAGGAGCTTCTGAGGTCAGGTTTGAAGGATCTTAATGGTTTCCCAAAGAAAAGGATAGTGAATAAATACAGTGCTTTTGCTTCCCCACACAAGGGGGGGGGGGGGTTGTTTTTAGACATCATGGAATTACTAACAGTCTCTTGTATTTGTGTTTCTTGATGCAGCTTGAAACTTTGGAGAAGCAGAATCAATCAATAAACAGGCCTGTTGGTTAAAAACCATGTTTTCCAGAATCTTTCTGTTCTATACTTCTATTAATAAAATTAGAATATCAGACTAAGGTCTTAAAAGACCCAGGTTCAGATTCCCATCCTGCCATGGAATCTTGCTGACAGAACTTGGGCCAGTCATACTGTTTGGCCTAATTTACCTCACAAGGTTATTGCGAGGATAAAGTGGAAGAGGGAAGGCTATTGTAAACGTATTGTAAATGGGTCGCCATTGTGGAGAAAATGAGGTACAAATGAAGTAAATAAATGCAGTCCAAGATCACATAGATGCTTGTTGCTCTGGAATAAATAAATTTATTGCTAATAAGTATTCACTAATGATAACACATAGTGAATTTTAATGGTTTAAAGCACTTCACACATTGTAGATTTTTTAAAATCCTGCCCATTTCTCCATGGAGCTCAGGCCGTGTACTTGGTTCCCTCCCCTGTTCTAGTCTCACAACCCTGTGAACAGTTAGATTTGAGTTCAGTAGCACCTTCGAGATCAATGAGAGTTTCAGGGGATAAGCTTTCAAGAGTCAAAAGCTCCCTTCGGCAGACAGGAGTAAAGTGAAAATGGAGATCTCTTGAGTCTTTTTATCCCAATTAATTCATATGGAAGTGTGTGTGGTATAGCCAGGAGATCCTAAGACTGCGGTTTGCCAGTACCTGCTTCTGTGTCACGCCAGGGCTGACACTGCTTAGCTTCGGAGATCTGATGGTATTGGGCTATCCTGGGCTATCCAGGTGAGAGCTTTATTCCAGTCTGAAGGTGGGCGGAGTGTTGTCAAGAATGCTTGTAAAGGATGCAGAGGTTTAATGCATATTGTAATCAGCTTGATTAGAGGGGGAAATACTTGGGGGCAGGAAATTGGTATCTGTGGTGGGATAAGAATTCTATGTCCCTGTTCAGTTGGGGAGGGCTCCCTTGTTTCGAACTTGTAAATTAATTCAACTTTAGCAATCTCACATTGTAATTTCCCTTTGAAATTTCTTTGTTTGAGGACTGCCACTCTTAGGTCAGCAATCCTGTGAGGTGTGCCAGGCTGCGATTGTGTGACTGCCCCAAAGGCGCCTGGCAAACTTTATGAATGAGTGCGGGTGTGGACTCAGCTATCCCGAAACCTCATTACTCCACCTCACTGACAATCTCACAATGTTTGTAACACCTTTGGAAGTCCCTTGTATTGCAAATAGGTAGATGAATCTGAGGCTGAGGACAGACTGGCAATCTGGAGCAGGAGAGCTCCACTTGTGAAGCTGGGGAAGGGAGCCCGTTCAAATTGCCGCAGCTGTTCCCCGGCTCCCTTCCATACTTACCCACTTCCATGCCGCTTCCATGCCGCTTCAGAAGGACACTGGGAGAAAGTGGTGTCCAGGGGCCGTCTGCCGCTTGTTTCCTGCTTCCCAGTAGTGTGAACTGGAAGAAGGCGGGATTCAAGCAGAGGTGGCAGTGTGAACATGCCATTTTGACAATGTGCGCATTGCCAAAACAGCCCTGCCATGAGCCGCGGAGGCTGGCCCATGGCCGCTCTGCAGCAGTCTGAACACTCCAGTCTGGTATGCTAACGCAGGAATCTGGTCAGTGTGAACGGCCAGCCCTGGAGCAGTCCCCCCCCCCCCCGCAACTTTCAGCCCCGCTTTCCTCCCGCAGCAGATTGCCAGTCTGTCCTCAGCCTGAGATAACTGGATTTGTTTAAGACCAGTCAATTTATGGCTGAGGAGAGATTTGAACTGAGGCACTTGTAGTTTGTTGTCGAAGGCAACAAATGACATTTGTAGTTTGATTACTATGCTAGCTTTTGAGGAGAAGGGCCTCGTGAATCAGTGTTATTTACTTCTTAGTAAACATAGAACAAAGCATGAATGTCAACTACGTGCCACACACTGAAAATAACATGGACTGTGGTTGATCCAATGTAAGTCAGTGGCACTTGTCTATTTCTGTGGCTGTTTTTAACTGTATCTTAAGCACAAATTAAATGCAAGTATCCATGCTTTAGCTTCCAATGATGACCAAAGTCAGTATGCAAAGCCACACCAGCAATACAGCATGGTATATTTAGCAGCTTTCTAAAGAACTTGGAAAGTCAATTGATTCCATGACTGCCTTAATTGTTATAAAATAAAATAATAGGGATTACCTTTAGATTAAAAACTTGAATATCCCTTGGTACGTATCTCCTTCCCCTTGTTTGAAAGAAACTCAAAATACCCTCAATACAGGGTTTGATTTTGTTTCTCACAGTTTTTTGATGCAGAGCCCAATTTAGATTAGATGCAAATAAGATTCCAAGATAAGAATTTTTTTTATCTTGTTCTAATTTAACACACACACACCGCAGGGCCAACGGTATGTTGTAGGATTTATTTATTTTTTTTAGTAAAAACCACTGCCTTGGACTTCTGGCAGTTTACTGTCAAGCCTTCTTTGCAACAGTAGTCCGAAAAAAGCTTTATGGATTTCTATAAACCAACATGACTATGGGGAGATAAGACTGCATTGTCTGCATACTGCAGAATGGGAATACTATGGTGTGCTAGACAAGGAGGATGACAAGATTGATCAAAGTGGCTTGACAGAACATTTAAGTATAAATTAAACAGATATGGAGGCAGGCAACCTTGTCTGACACCACATTCAAGGTTGAATGAATCAAACAGCTCACCCCCCTGCCCACAATGAAACTCGTGAAACTGCCTTATACTGAATTGGACCCTTGGTCCATAAATTCAGTATTGTCTACTCAGACTGGCAGCAGCTCTCCAGGGTCTCAGGCAGAGGTCTTTCACATCACCTATTGCTGAATCTTTTAACTGGAGATGCCAGGGATTGAACCTGGGACCTTCTGCATGCCAAGCAGATGCTCTGCCACTGAACCACAGTCTCCTCTTAATGAACCTGTTCAGGAGCATCAGAATGCAAGCGATATATTAACCATAGTAACCTTTTATCAGTTGAGGTACCTTGCAGCTTCTCCCACAATCTAGTCCAAGGCACAGAACTGAAAGCCTGCTTTAGGTCCCTAAACCCTATATAAAGAATACCATCTGGAAAATGTGTATATTTTTCTATCAAGTGGGTAAGAGTAGGCAATGGTCCAGGGTTGAACTAGCTCTCATTAGGCTGATCTGTTCCCATCCTAAAATATCCTATTGCTCTAGCCACTCCATAAGAATCTTCAATAAATAAGAAGAATACAATTTACCTAAACATGACAATAAACCAACTGGCCGATAGCAACCAGGGTCAGATCGGGAGCCCCACCCCCCCTTTTTAAAGAAAATACACAATTATTGTGGGCTTCCATGATTTTGGAATAACCCCTGTTTGGTTTATCCGAGTAAACAAGGGAGTGAGAATTTCCGCCCACCAACATGGATTAATCTTAAGCAACTCGTTTGGAGTAAGATCAACACCAGGGCAATGTTCCCTCTAATCCTCCCCCCCCCCCCCCCCCCGAGCAAAGCAATTCACATACTGAGCAGAATATAACTGCTGTAATCTTAAAATGGACAATGGGCAGTGCAAGACCTGTGTGGCTCCAGATTGCTGCTGAGCGGGGCTTCCTGTGTTAATGAGTGGCCACTCACGCACACAGCTTAGAAGGAACACTGCACCAGGAGCTTTCCCGAAGCAAAGACTTAACTATGAAAACCTCAATTTCCAAGGGAGTAACAGCTAGCCAGTTTGGTAAACAATAATTTATAATCAATGGTCTGATGACCAAAAAAATCCTATTATTGGAAAACAAGCTCTTAAAATATGCTTCCCAAACCTGTGGGGAAATGCAAGAAGGAGTATAACTCTAAGTTTTAAGGCCCTGATTTATAATAAAACAGAATGCTGAGTTGTCATTAGAACTGTCGGCTGCTTTCATCTGGATCCCTGCATTATGTGATTCTTCAAATTTCCATAACCTGGTCAATTTCTTATAATATTTTTTAAGAGCCATAAACTCAGAGTCAAAATAATGTTTTAGGATTATGGACAAGAAATCGTGGGTTATTGGTTTTACCACTATATCTATCAAGGCATTGGGGCCTCCTTAACCAGCAATTGCAATTTAAAAATGGATTAGGCAGATTGGGTACAATAGTTCTATTTTTCATATTCAGTGAGTTTGTTCTTCACAATTTTTTGGAATACTTCCGCCTGATTCTCTTCCCTCCTATGCTTATCATTGGACCTCACCTGGTCTATGCTAGGCCTTTACTCTTGCTAGAATGAATGCCTATTCACTGGTGGTTATGAGAGGCCACTTTTTTGCCTCTTCCTTACTCTGACAGAATTTGCTCTTGCTCCCTTGGTAAAATAGATTCAGTCTCTCATGTTTTATTGGGATGCCCTCTATATTCTAATCTGCCATTTTATTCTACCGTGGGTGTTGGGTTTCAATGATTTTAATCCCAGTAAGACTGTCCCCTTCCCACTCTCAGATCAAAATCCTAATATAACTTTGGATGTTGCAAAAAAAATTGTATTCCTCTTGTAGTTTGGGAAATAAATAGAGATTATACTGCTTTTGTTGGACAAAGGAAAGGAGAGGAACTATGCCTTATTTCTGTACAGCTTTCACACACATTTTAAAAGAAGGCATAAACAACAGTGGCTTTTCCTGTTCCTGAAAGACCACTTTCGGTGGAGTCAAGTTATTCTTGGCTCTTCCTTTTACAGTGCTCCTGGCACATGCTCTGTGATGGACAGAAGCATACTGGGAGGGCGAAGAGAGGGCCAGGTGCCTCAATGTTCATAAAAATACACTGTCCAGGAGACAGGCTATCCTGTACTACTGATCCTTCTCCCTACGGGATTCAGCTGCATGAGAATTTTACTTGGTCTTGGTTTTGTGGATGCAGAACCGGAACTGGAACCGGAACAATTAATTCTTGGAATGAAATCAAAGTGTTGACGTTTTAAAAAAAACCCCATTTCCTGTTCCCCCAGCTTGCTCTCAAAAATTATGGTCAAACTTGGATTCCCTATCCATAAAGATGGAGAGAAAAACCAGATATCCGAGGGGTGCCAGTCACGAATGGAATGCCACCATGTAAGGTACCCTGTGGCCATGAGGAGCAGAGCTCTGCACAGGCATAGAGGAAGAGTGACTTTCCCAGTGTGCATTGCACTCTGGCTCCGTAAATAACAACACTCCCTTGGGGGCTGAAAAATTTGGGGCTTTTGATTATTTCGCATTCCTGGCCTCTTTCGATAAAGGAGATCCCCATATTCATGAAGCCCTATGGCCACAGGGGTGTTGCCAGTGTGTCCAAACGTACATGGATATGTTGTACAATATGGGGGTGGGGGTACCCTCTCAATTTCAATGAGACATCCGATCAGAAAGCGCATCTACATATTCCTCCCTGCCTTTTGGTTATGTGGTAGGCATGGCACAGGACTCTCCAGTACTAGTGGGCTTAATTCTAGTTCTTTAAATGGAGAGAATCAACTCCAGCTATTCCTTTGAATGGTCTTTTCAAGGCTGCTCAGGGATCTGCATCACTGGGAATCCCACTACAGGAGGATGATAGGGTCAAGAAGTCTGAACAGAAAGTAGGGGTAGGTAGCCAGCATACAGGAGAAAACTTGAGAAGTACACTTGTTTAGGGATACAATGTGACGTGATAGAAAAGGAAGATATGCAGTATAACCAAGAAACAGTTCAGCACCACAGTGATGTCAGACTCCTCTGGTGGAGTCGCAAAGTCCAGGGCGGCAGCACCCTCCAGCGCTCCTTTTTTCCCTGGTCTGGCCTTATCATGAGAGAGAGAGAGCATTTCCAGGTTTGGCCTCACCCTTTCTCTTTCCCCCACAGCCTCTTGTTGCCTACCTCAGCAGGGCCTGGGCAAGGCTGTCCCCGATCAGAGTCTCCTCCAGAGCAGGTGAGTGCCGGGTAGGGTTGTGGCCAACAGCCCCAGGCAACTGACCAATGCTCCCTCTAAGCTGTGGAGTCTTGTGAGCAAAAAGTCTACTTTGTGCGCTTCTGGCATTAAAGTTGTGAGCGAGCTATTTGGCTGCTGCATAAATTAGTTTGCTCTGGAGCCATCCTTCCTGAGCTAAGACAAAAACGTGTGAGCCGGAAGCTAAAAACTGTGCGCTAGCTCACACTAGCTCAGCTTAGAGGGAACACTGCAACTCACTACCACGGAAACTCTCTTCCGATTATGCCACATTATGACAAGAATACAGATATGGGAGAACATACATATCAGTTGCCAACTGGTCATTTGCCATGGTGAACATGTAACTGCTAGGCCAGGCAGTCCCTTGAATATCCAAGTGAGAATCCCACCAGTTCCCTGCATCCATGGATTTGTGGTCAAGTGCAGAAGGGTGGTAAGATTCTTCCTATCATTTGGCGAGATGATACAAATGATCCACCTCCTGAGTGTTGAAATGAACTCTGTGGTAAGTTAAAGTGTGCCACGAGTCACAACTGTCTCATGGCAACCCCACGAAGATCCACCTCATGGAGTTTTCAAGGCAAGAGACACTGAGACTGCTTTGCCATTGCTTTCCTCAGTACAGTAGCCCCAGACTTCCCTGATAGTCTCCCATCCAAGTACCAAACCTGCTTCTCTTCCAAGATCTGATGAAATCAGGCTAGTCTGGGCTATTAGGGCTGACCTTCAGCCACAACCAGTGCAGCATTGTACTCACACCACGAACTGAAGGTCATGCTGCATATCAAAACCATAGTCACTCAAAACACTGCCCCCTTCAGGTTATTTATTTCTGCTTATTACAAAATTGATAACAAAATTTCAAATATCCACCAAAGCAGATTAACAACAACATTTGGCAATGATGATCCATGCTCTGATTATATCCCAATGCATATCTTAGAATCATAGAATCACAGAGTTGGGAAGCGGCCATACGGGCTGTCCAGTCCAACTTCCTGCTGAATGCAGGATCAGCATAGACTAGAGCATCCGTGGCAAGTGTTTGTCCAGCAGCTGCTTGAAGACTGCCAGTGAGGGAGAGCTCACCACCTCCCTAGGCAGCTGATTCCACTGCTGAACAACTCTTACTGTAAAAAAGTTTTCCCTAATATCCAGCCAGCACCTTCCTATCCTTAATTCAAACCCATTATCATGAGTCCTGTCCTCTGCTGCCAACAGGAACAGCTCCTTGCCCTCCTCTAAGTGTCAGCCTTTCAAATACTTAAAGAGAGTGATCCTGTCCCCCCCTCAGCCTCCTCTTCTCCAGACTAAACATTCCCAAATCCCTCAGCCTCTCCTCAAAGGGCTTGGTACTTTATGTAACGCACTTTATGCAAGGGCTGCCTTTGAAAATGTTCAGAAGCTTCAGTTAGTGCAAATGCTGCAGCCTCAGGACTGGATGTAGGGAGGGTATCACCCATCCACTGCCTGCCAGTTTGTTTCAATTCCATTCCAATGGCTGGTTCTTACCTTTAAAGATCAGGGCACCTGAAGAACTTCCTTCTTCCACAAGGATGATATCCAAGCAACCCAAATGACCACTTGGAGAGCCAGACAGGGGAAGATGGATCCCAGGCAGCACAAGAAGAGACTTGGACTTTCCCTGCTGCTGCTCACGATCCAGTACATGGGGGACAGCATCTACTCTACCCTCCCTCACTTCTTCATGGCCTCCAGGCCATAGAGGGTGGGGTGGGGTGGGTCAGGGAGTTTACAAACCACAGTCTAGTGCAGCTAAGAGCAAGAAGCCAAGAATGTCCTCCCCAGCCACCTCCCCATCCCCTTTAAAGTAAACTTAATGCTGGAATAAATTTTCTTAGCCTTCAAAGTGCAGCTCAATCTGAGCTTTTGTGGCAGGCAAACTGAAAATCCACAGTAGCCTTGATGACTCCCAATATGCAGAATACGATTATCATGATTGTGTGGAATATCTGGGAGGGGGATAGATAACATGGGAAAAGGGAAAAAAGAAAAGAGAGTAAGAAGGCGTAGAAAGGTGTAATCCGAAGAAGTGAGCAGTGACTCACAAAAGCTCCTACCCTGCCACATATTTTGTTAGTCTTTAAGGTGTTTCTGGATTCTTGCTCTTTTCTACTGCTACGGACAGACTAACATCTTTATTTACCTCCAAGTAGGAAGGTGGTGAGTGATTTCCAAGAAAAAAGAAAATGTGTTTTATAGAGCTGCCACAGCATCCCAGAACATGCAGTCTGCCACACAGATCCAGATTTGAGCTGTACATGGCAATTTATTACCAAAATGTATACCATGCAAGTGGACCTTTTAAATCTGACAATCACTTTATTGGAAAGTAAAAAGCTTTTTGTACAGAAATTAAACACTGAAAGAAGATGTGCACCTAGCTGTACATTCCAGGTTTGTCGTTTCTCTTTTGCACTCAGTTTAAACAAAGACTTGTGCAAAAGATATTAATAGTTCTTTGATTCTTGTGGTCAGAGTGACAATTATGTAAAACTCAGAGCGATTTCTGAGCAGAGTGGTAGTAAGGCTGAGGCCTCTGTCAGGGAAGCCTTTCCTCTTAGTCCCATATGTTGGGGGGGGGGGGGGGTAGATGTAAGTGCAGTTGTTCAGTGGTGAGTGCACAACTCAGTTTCTTCTTGCCACCTGAGTCATTCAAAGAGATTACAGACCTAAGTACTCTTGAAACTTCTACCATCCTTTCAAGCTGGGGGCCACACCAATGCTAAGGTTTTCAGTTGTGTTTCCCCTCTCGACATGAGGATAGTTATGAGTCACAGTGAATTCCTTGAAGCTGCCCATTCTAGTAGCATTTGTTTACGATTAACCAGACCTACCTCTTTATCGGCAGCCATATTCTATCCCAATGCACTTCTCCTAGCTAAGGCAAGTGAATACATGCAAATATTGTTTTAAGTGGGTAAAGTCCCCCCCATACACAAACACACACACACACATCTTTGTGTTGTCTGAGGCTTTGAGTATAAATACTTCTTCCTAATGGAAAACAGGAAGACCCAACATGAGATGGGTTGATTCAATCAAAGAACCCATACCCTTTTCTTTGTAAGACCTGAGCAAGGCTGTTAACAATAGGGTGTGTGTGTGTGTGTGTGTGTGTTAAGAGCCATCAAGTCACTTCCAGCTTATGGAAATCTTATGAAATAATGACTAACATCTTCTCATTAACAGCCTTGCTCAGGTCTTGGAACTGAGGGTTGTGGCTTCTCTGATTGAATCAGTTAGCAACTTAATAGTAGATAACACACTGCATCTGAAGAAGTGAACTTTGACATGCAAAAGCTTACCCAGGAATACATTTTGCTCATCTTTGAGGTGTCGCTGGATTCCTGCTGTTTTTTACTGTTACAGACTAACACAACTGCCGTCCTGGAAATACGGCACAGTTTGCTATAGAATTTTGGCCTCACTTCGCAGTCAAGTTCTGTGACATAGGAATGCAGATTGCTGTAATGGGGATTCATTTTCACTGGCTGCTTTTTAATTTTAAAGATAGACATTTTGAATAAGTAACAAGGTTTAGATCAGTTCAAACCTCAGTTTTTGAATAATTGTTTTTAAAAAATCCAGGGGTGTACTGATGTATATGGCAAGCTGCACACTGTATGCACAGAAGACTGATTTGTGAGCCTCTTCATTTAGGACTATCTCCCACTTTTAAGATTTTATCATCTGAGCATCTCCTATGAGCTGGGTGAGAATGACTGATGACAGAGCTTTGCAAAAGTGCTTGGCTTAACAGAGCTTTGGAACAGAGACTCTCAAATCATGGTGATCTGTGCCTTCAGTGTAATTACATGACATTGGAGCAATGTGGCACTGGTTTCTTTAAGCCATACAAGTGTGTTGAGGACTGATGGTTCCGTTTGGGCAGTCATTAATATCTCCTCTAAACACCTGCCTCTCTTGGTATGTCTTCCTCTTGCACCCCTGTACAACATCCCTTCTTTAAGGCTAGTTGGACTGTTAAAAATCAAGCTTTTTCTGTGGTTCTTCTCTCTGGAACAACCTTCCAGCTTCATCTTTACTGGCTTTTAGAAGGACCAATGATTTTTCAATATGTATTCAAAGAAGTGTTGCATGCACAAGAAAGCTTATACCTTGAATCAGGGCTATTTTGGGGCAGGAACGAACAGGAACGGAGTTCCATCTGGCTTCCAAGTTGGCCATGCCTACAGCCTCCCCCCCTCGGGTTCCCCAGACACCTCACAAGCTGTGGGGCGCCTGGGGAAGCCAAGCCAATCCAGGGAGGGAAGGCAGTTTAAACTGTCTCCCCTCCTCTGGGCGCCTGGGGAAGCCAATCCAGCAACTGACTTCCTTCCCTTGGGTTCCCCATGTGCCCTGCAAGCTGTGGGGAACCTGGGAAAGCTGATCCTGTGATGGGTGTGGCCTATTATGCTAATGAGTTTCTGGTGTTGGGTGTGGCCTATTATGCTAATAAGTTGCTGCTGGACTTTTTCTACATAAAAAGCCCTGCCTTGAATAAAACTTTGTTGGTCTGAAAGGCACCACTGGACTCAAACTTTGTTCTGCTGCTTCAGAGCAACATGGATACCCACCTGAATCAATTTCCAACATGCTGTTTCTCTTTCTGAGACACCCCGGTTGTGAAGCTGGCACTGCATAGGCAGGAAGGTGGGATATCGGTGTTGTAATTAAAAGTGGTGTGTTTTTAAGGCTTGTTAGCATTTTGTCTGCAGAGTGTTGTGATGTTGAATTCTGTTGTTAATCACCTTGGGGAAAGGTGGGCATGGATCCCCCCCCCCCCAATAAACAAACCAATGGTGCTAGCACTGAAAAAGCCGGAATTCTCTAAATAAAGTAGAGGGGACAAAAATCTCTAGTTCTGCTTTCTGAAGCATGGGCTAGTGCGCTTTCCATTCAGGCTTTTAACTATGCCAGCATTTAATGCTGTTAAATACACAGAAGGAACAGTTTCTTTCACAGAGCTGCAGCAAAAAAGTTAATGCTGAATGACAGTGGGTGTAATCTACACCCCCCAATGGCAAGACTTTTGCTGATTGCATCTGCAGGAAGGCTCATGCTGCAGCCAGTAAACCAATTAGTCCTTAAGATGCCATAATACCTTTTGCCTTGCTGCTACGGACTCAGTATCCCATTCATACACACGATATTTTTCCTGTTGTGATTTCGATTCCATCCATGTGTGGCTTCTCAGTCTATGCAGCAAAATAGATGTGCAATATTTCCATGGAGAAAACATCATATGTGAAACGGCCCTGCTCCCTTCTACTCTTTGGATCTGACGCTAACATATCTCCTGGCCAAACTTCATATTGCTACTAACTTTGAGTTACTAACTTAAAAATTAATTGGGGAAATTTACATTTCTTGCAGAGAATACTTACCTGCTGAAGTGGATTTACTTAATTAAGGTTGAGATAACTGGCCAGCCTTACACAGTTGAGTTTTTGGAAGGCATATAATTTATATTTATGTATTGGACAACTTACACTCTTGAGCACTCCTGGTGCTAAAAAAGGCAGCAGACATTCTGATATTATAGAAAAAAACTACAAAATGCCCACATTTGCCAATAGCTTTTTAAAATGTCTCACACAAACTATAATTAATACAGGAAATAGAACAACCGCCTAGCTAACATCTTCCTTTTTGGATGCTTTCATTTTTGTTCTCTTTTCAGGTCCACTTTGCTCAGACAGAGTTTAATTGATATGTTTATTATTCAATTCTTCCTGAATTCCAGCTACCCAGTTGTCTGGTGGAACCAGTTTAAGAAATACACTCATTCAAGCTGTGTATATGAATTCAAAAACAGATGTAGAGCTATTTCACACTGTAAAACATGTTTGCTGTAATGACTTTGGTCTTGTACCACTGTTTCCTTTGGACAGCTCTTATTTATTTGGTTAGTTTTAACCCAGCATTTCTCCCCAATGGGGACTCAAATAGAGCAGTTTACACCATTCTTTTCTCCATTTTATCCTCAGAACAACCCTGTGGGGTAAGTTAGGATGAGAGAGTGTGACTAGCCTGGGGTCATTCAGCAGAGTGGAGATTTGAACCTGCATTTTCCGAATTGTTGTCTGACATTCTCATCACTTCACCACATTGGCTGCCTCCCTTAAATATTAATGTAGCATTACTGGCCTTCACTGGAGAAAGTTATGAAAAACTCTGTTCCCTGTTCCCAAGCCTCATCCTTTCAGAGAGGGGGGGGGGAGGGAGGGAGAGAGCAAGCGAGCGCTACATCTTCCCATTTCATCATTATCCCACATTACATTCACCCAAACACATTAGAAAAAATTGCTCTATTGGTCCTTACACCGGGCTTCTTTAAAAATCTCTGCAGCTTCCTTAGACCATAGTGGTAGTTTCCTCATCACTTCATAGGAGAAAACTCTGTGTTCTTCAGTCAAATAGTTCTCCAGCTTTATGTACAATTTCAAGTGTAGGATTCGTAAGAACAGGGAAGCTGCTAGATTTCTGTGTTTATTCCATGGTATCCGCACCCCAAAGGCAGAAAGGAAAATGTGTAACTGACAGAGATGGGAAGGATAAACCATGTTTCATTGTAACCCCCTCACCATTCAGATCTACACATAACTAACTTCTAAAATAATAGGTGCCATGATTCAAACCATCCTTGAAAGCACACACATGCTTGCCTCCTATTCCCAAAGGTGTCAAGATTGGATGTATTTACTCAATGGCAAGTGTAATGAATTCTGTACACACCCCTAGGCACTCTTCACATTTCTGATTTGTACCCTGGCATGCAAAATAGGAGATGTAACTAAGCCCTGGATGGAAATATTTGGGGACATGTCCCTTTTATCAACTCAAATATGTCGAATCTGATGCAGGCGTCATATTCCTAAGGCCTCGGGAGAAAAGTGCTTGCCAGTGTTAGCCTCCGTCCTATGCACTTCTCATTGTGTCTAAAGGTACTTACCAAGTGGGCCAGCCCAGTGACTTGGGTTGTTAACATGTCAACGCTTGGCGGGCCAGGAGGGTGCGCCCTCGCTATGCTAACGCGATATGTAATTGGGTCGGTCTCGGTACCCCTGGCAGATGCATTTAAACCACATTGAGGCGGTCATGGAATGCTTACAAGGGCTAGCGATTTCCCCGTGGGTCTATTTCAGGAGCCACTGGGATCTTCCGCGAATTCCCACTTCAGACGTTATGTGTTTATTATTCAGTTCTTCCCAAATTCCAGCTACCCAGTTGCGTGAGCAGCTATTTAACGTCAGCTGCGTCAAAGTCTGAACCGGATTAAAGAATTGAAGCCTGTTTTAAGACTTTTTAAAAAGCAATTCTCTTTTCCCCCTCCCATCGGGAAGCCACGGCCGCTTTTAAAATTCCCAGTCAAAAGAGCAACTTCCCGGTCTTGACAGCTTTGAACGCTGGCTGTGTTTACATTCTGCCAGCAGCTCCACGTTGCCGAGTCTCTTTCCCTCCTGATTGGCTAGAAGGCGGCCTCTGACTCCGCCCAGGGGCGGAGCTCTACGCGCCAACCTGTCTGTCGCGCGTGTTGCAATAGGAAAGCGAAGAGCAGAAGCCGACGGCGGAGCCTTCCCTCGCGCGGGCTCGCCCTGCAGCACCTGATCGTCGGACTCTGGAGGTGGGGCAGGGAGGCAGGGAGGGTGTTGCCACGCGTATCAGAGCCGGAGCTATTAGCACGGGGTAGGCTGTTGCTGTAAAAGGCAAAAAAGGAGTCTCGGGTTCATTTGCAAAAAAAAAAAAAGGCGCCCTGAAAGCCTGCCAGGTTTATTCGTAGTATGAGCTTCCTACTTTCCAGCAGCTGCATGAAGTGAAACCGCAGTCCGAAAAGTACAGAAAGTGCTTAGGGTGTAGGAGCTGGAGGAACTCCCTGCGACTCTGTCCCGAAGAGTTTGGGTGAGCGCAGCCTCTCGCCTGTGTAGATCGCTTCTTCCTCGTCTTTTGGGCGGCACGATCACCTCCCACCCCCGCTTCGGGGAGCAGGCATGGCCTCTTGGCTGCGCGGCTCGCCACCGCGAGAGAGTTCGGCCAGTCTCCGGCAATGGCGCTCGGGAAGTGCATTTGGCGGGCTGAGAAGGAAGCGGGACGTCCCTGCGCCGGGGCTGAGCGACGCTGTTGAGCAATGCGCGGGGTGGGGGAAAACGCAGCTCCTGGGGGGTGGGAGGGGGGTGCCGCGCTGTGTGTAGCAGCAATATTGGGGTGCACGCCTGGCGCGATCTGCTCTTAGGGCGGCTCTGAAATTGGACGCTTCTGTATTCCCTCCTCTCTCCTTCTCGAAGGAAGTGACAGCAGACTTGAGACAGGGCTGGTGCGGGCGAGGCACACGGCCTGCGTGGCGGCGGCGGCGGGGTCCGTTCTGTCCGGGGGGGCGAGGCGGGGTGCGCCGGGCTTTGGGGTGCCGAAGTGGGCGGGAGAATTTGCAGCCCGGGAACGCGGTGACGGGAGGGATGAGCTGGGACCCACGCTGACGCATGCGCAGCCGCCGCCCTATATAGTGCCTTGGCGCCGGCGCCAGCTGAGCTCAGTCCAGGTCTGGGCGGTAAGAGAGGCTGAGGCACCCGCGGGGGGCGGGAGGACTTTTGGGGGGTCCGACTGCAGGGGGGCACGGGGGGCTGCAGCTTGCGCCCTCCTGCTCGTGAGGTGCGGGGAGCCGGGTGGCAGAAGGCGGGAGAAGGAGGTCTGTGTGTGTCATAGGGGGGGAGGGGGCGATGGGGTGGCCCGGGCAGAGGCGACCCGCCCCCCAAGTTCTGAGGCGCCCCATCGAGGGAGCTGTCGCGGGAGGGGGGCTGCCGATGCTGCGGGGGAGGGGGGGCTGGGTTCCCCGGCGGCGGCGGAGGAAGCGAGACGAGAAGGCGGGATGCCCGCCCGCCAGCTCGGTTTTTGGAGGGAGAGCGAGGGAATCGCGCGGGGAGGGCGAAAAGAGCCGGGCTCCCCGCCCATCCGCCCCGGGGGAGCCTCCCTGCGGCTCGGGCGGGGGGTGTCGGGGCAGGGGGGGGTCGCCTCGCCAGGACCGGGGGGGGTCCTGCTGCATGTCTTGCCCCCCCCTCTTCTTTTGGAAGAGGGAGACTTTGGGCGCCAGGAGAGGGGTGTGTTTTTTGGGGGGGGATTAAGCTCCCCCCTCGAGCCTGTCTCTGGTTGTCTACGGAGGCGTCTAGCCGGCCTGTGCCCGGGCGGGGTGTGGGTGAGCGAGACCTTTTTTTTTTTGGAGGGAGAGCGAGCGAGAGGCGGACTCCCTCCTTCGGGGCAAGGAGGGGCAAGGGGTGGGGAGCCCGCCTGGCCCTTACCTTCCCCCACCCCAGAACACACACAGACCTCTCTCTCTCTCTCTCTCTCTCTCTCTCTCTGTAGGGTCGGGGAGGGCAAACCAGCTGGGGTGCGTGCATGCAGTCTTCCTTCCAGGAGGGCTGAAAGGCGGGAGAGGAAGGGCCCGGGTGGCCCGGGGGTGGGGTGGGGTGGGGGGGTTGAGGTCCTCCAACCTGCCGAATCGCCCCCGGGGTCTCGTGCTGCAGGGTGGAGGGATCCGTGGGTGGTCGGGCACATTTTGGGGAGGGGGGATGGGGGGGTCAGTGGGAGGGAAGCTGCCTTTGAAGGCGAGGGTTTCCAGCTCCTCTCTCTGCATTCGTTTCTCAGGGTCCCCCTCTCTGGATCTGGGGGCGCACATAGAGTCTGGCTTCGGTTCTGAGGTTGTGTGGAGGCGGGAAAGAGATCGTGGGGAGGGGTCACTCTCCCCCCCTTTTTTTGCGTTACCTCCCGCCAGTCTCTTTGCCAGACGTCTTGCAATGCGATTGCCTTGCCTTGGCACCCCTTTGGGGTCCTCGGGAGCTTCTCCCGGCCCCTGGGGTGGAGAGTGGCGGCAATCGGCGGAGACGCCCGCCCGGAGTCCAGCCTCCTGTTGCAGCCGCCTTTTCTTCCCCGCTCTCTCTAAAATTTGGCGCGGGGTCGGAGAGCGGCGTATAGGCGGCTTGGCTGCAGGGAAGGGATGGGGGAGAACAAATGGCAGCCCCCGGGATGCCTAAGGCAGAAAAATGGGGCGACTGGAGATTTCTATTTTTTTTTTTTTTTTTGCTTTAGTGTGACAGAGAGAGAGAGAAAACGCAATGGTTATTTCGGTAAAAATCAGCTGTCTAATATACTGCAGTGTTCTGGGGCAAAGTAAATATTGACTTTACTTGTAAAAACATGATTTGTGTGCATAAAACATTATTGCATGCAAAAATACTTTCTATGTACATGCAGGTTGTCTCTGCTCTTAACAATAGTGTTGGGATGGGGAGTCTTTATAACCTATGTGGTGAGTTTGTGTATAAAACATAAACCGGCACCACTTAAGTCTCTGCCATACAGGCTGATTATAAATGAAGGAAATAAATACTCTAATTCAGCACAAAACATAGATCTAGTACAGATCTGCATATTCCTGGCACAATTTTCTGAAGAAGCAAATACAGTGGTTCTTGGATTAAGGCTTTTAGTTACAGAACAAAATGGCTACTTAAAGCAATTGGCTGGAGGCAACTGATGGAACACTAGAATCTGAAACTGACCAGATATGTGGATGGGATTGTGGGAAGGGGTGATCATGAATGGTACCTCTTGAAAACAACATTCATGCTGCTGCTGTAGAAAGGGCTAAACTGGGGATTTAGCGTGTGACATTCTGGCAGTCATTCTATTCTGAGGGACTTAAACATTAGTGTGAGCAGTTTGCCCAGATGGTTTTATGGGCCAAGCACAATGTGGTCAAAAGGTGTATGGAGCCCCAATCTTTTTATGGGATACTTCTGTGCTCCTGGTCATACATTCCCATGCCCAGGTAGGGGCTCAGGAAGCTTCTACCTGTATGCCCCATGGGGTCATGTGTGAGTTCTTTAGCTGTACTGTTGCATCAGTAGTCGAGGATATGTTTGGTTGGTATATGAACACTGGGAGTTGGGCTTAATTTGTGTGAAACAGCATTTTGTGTATTCATGAAATAAACGTATGGTCTTCCTTGCGTTGCAGGCAAGGATCTGGAGTCTTAATAAGATGTCAAGACGCAGGTAACTTGTCACTTTTATTACAAGCTACAATGTATGTATAGCAATGCATTATGCTGCTATTTTCATAGAACAAATTTGTTCCACCTTCTACAGCAGTCGTTTACAAGCTAAATTGCACCAGCCCTGCCAGGATACATCTCCACAAGAACTGCAGGTGCCAGAGAGTCTTCAGACCAGAAAAAGAAAAGCAATAGAGGTGGGTAGGAGTGAACAAGAGGACCCTCGAGCCACATATCGGAAGTTGGAATTGCCTGGCCAGTCCCAGCTAATCTGCGGTAGCTTTTTTGCAATCAGCATTGCTTCTGGGTTTGTTGGTTTTTGCTGTCAAGTCACAGCTGACTTATGGCAACCCGACAGGGTTTTCAAGGCAAGAGATGAACAGAGGTGGTTTGCCTCTCTGTAGCAATCCTGGATTTCCTTGGTGGTCTCCCAGCCAAGTACCAACCAAAGCTAACTCTGTTTAGCTTCGAGATCTGATGAGATCGGACTAACCTGGGCTGTCCATGTCAGGGCTGCTTCTGTAATAGAAGAGTAATATTTGCATCTTGCAAGGGTGGTTGAAGTCTGTGGACATATGAGCAATAGAAATACTGATATACACACACATATAGAGAGAGACTATGTACTTTCTAATATTGCTACATTGATTGTCGGTAGATGCTTTCTTGCATCTTTTATAAAAAGAAAGACTTATAAAATATTACCACTCTTCAACAGTGGTGGTTTTGTTGCATAGATGTCAGGAATTATAAACTAAGGGTATGCTGAAGGCTTTAACAGTACTGTCAGGAGAAGAGAATTTCTTAAACTAGGTATATCTGAGATTTCTTAATGTGTATTTGGTTTTGCTTTCAAAGGATACCAAGAGGAAAGAAGAAATAGTCAACACAAGACATCAGTATGAAATTCAGGTACTGTAGTTCTCCCCAAAACTACTTTGAAACTGGGCCAGCCTACCAACTGCCTTTGACATGTGTAATAGCTTAAATTAGGGCTGGGTCAAATGTTCTACATGAACTCCCCTGATGCAAGCAGGGCTTTTGTGAAAGCACGGTCCCATTCACTTTTTAAAACTCCTCTCTTGCCTCTTTGTGGTCCGGCTGCAACTAAACTCCTTGCTGCTGCTCAGTATCTTTTTGTGCAACACTTCACCACAGGGCAGGGAAACATTGCCACCGCTGTGGTTTGCTTTGGGGCATTCTCACATGGCTGAACATGGTTTCTCTCGTTTGGTGACAACGCCATGTAACTGGCATTAGGAAAATGCTTCCTGCCCTCACTCTAAAGTCACCCTGAGAGAGCAAAAAGTGGTGCTAAGCGTAACTGCCCCAGTTGGTAGGTTGACTGGTTGCTTTCACAGCAGTCCCTAAGAAATTACCAACTTGTTAACAGGATCCAACTTCTAACAAAGTTTGGAGAAGCATTTTGGTTCAGCCCTAGTTCAGTATAGATATTGCTCAGATGTGCACATGGTGTTCAGGGAGAAGGGGGCTTCCTTTTTGCTTTTAGGGTACAGAGGGAGAAGTTGTATTTGCATTTGTAAAGCAATAGGGTGCGTATAAAGTTTAACCTGCCCCAGGAATGCACATGTAACTTGTGTAGTTAGCTTAATTATCTCAGAGAAATGGGGGGAAAATATAGCTACTGGCTGCTTCATCTTGTGTACTTTATAGCTACAGCTGTATCGTAGATTAACAAGTATATTCGGTTAAGAAAGGTTCTTCCCAAAATGTATAATTATAATAATGGAGTTGTAAATGTTTTGATTAAATGGTTATCATTAAAATCCAGCATCCTGGTGACAGGAGTTTCTTGCTGCAAGACTCATAGTCCATCATCTGATAAATGGATATTAGAAACTGCTTCCCAGGGGTAAGATAGTGTTCTATGTTTGATTTTTTTTTTTTTTGCTTAAACTGGTACTTAATATTTTATTACAGAGCTGCTGGCCGCCTATGATATCTGGAGGCATATCCCCCTGCATAATAATAGAAACTCCTCACAAGGAAACACCAACTACTGACTTTTCCAGATTCAAAAAATACAGATTCAGAAACCTCTTCATAAATCCATCACCTTTACCTGAACTTAGGTGAGTTGATCATAAAAGCAGTGGCAGAGTTGGTTATACTTTGTTTTATTGGGTCAGAAAATAGAGCTCCAAAACCTACTTCCTGAATCATTTACACCCAGTAGTAGGGAAAACGAATCTTTGGTTTGGTTCTTGCGGTGAGAGCAAAGGACTAGCACAATAAACAATGTGAGGATCTAGTTTATAGTACCTGGCCTGAATATTTTAAGAGTGATTATAGAAACTAAGGTTTGAATTCAGTTATGAAATTTTGATGAATTTAATTTTGCATGATGCCAACCTGTGGGAAGAAACACTGCCTATGGTGGGCTAATAAGATCTGCCATTAGTGGAAAAACATACTGTATGGCTTGAAGTGGAAGAAGGTTGTGAGATATAGGATAGGAACACTCCATGTTTGCACACAGAACATGTTGCATCCATTTCCTTGTATCTTTTCCCCCACCCACAGTGAAACTGGCATGATTTTCAGCAGGTTTTGTGACTGTTGGCATGAAACTGACCAGTGTAGTCTATCTTTTTTATCACTACATGGTAAAATAAGCAAATTGAATGGAATAGAGCATATGATGTCTAGCTAGGACTGGAGAGACCAGCGTTCAGAACCCACGGTTATGAAGCACACTGGGTGACTTTGGAGCCAGTCGCCTATCTCTTAGCCTCACCTGCTTAACAGGGTGGCTGTGAGGATAAATTGAGGAAGAGAAGAACCAGGCTGTCCTTGAGCTCCTTGGATGAATATCAGTTTGGTTGTTTTCCTCCCCTACAGCAATGGTTGAACTGCTTGTCTTGAGGCATGTAAGTCTTGTGCTTGGAATGATTACTTTTAAAAGTTCAGGTGCACTCTCTATTAAATGGTTTTTGTGCTGTTTGGCTCTCTAATTGCTTGGGCACTGACCGCAGGCTTATGATTGTTCCTTGCCTTCTCATTTTCTTGTTTAACAAACTTTGGCAGATGAGTCCCATAAAGATCATCTGAATTTTCTATAGGGTTCATGTTCACAAGTTTTGATCTGTCCAATCCACTCGACTAGTTTCTGAATGAAGGTGTCTGGCTTCTTAACCTGTCACCCTTGAGTTCCTGCCAATACAGTACATGTCACATTGCCCTGAGACAAAATTAGCTTTGTTGTTGTTGTTAAGATAAAACTTAATTTTGTATGTCTCACTTCTAGTTGGGGAAGTTCTAAAGATGTCTGGTTCAACATTTTAAAGAAAGAGAACAAATATTTACACTGCAAACATTTCACATCTCTTCACTCAAACCTACAACCACACATGCGATCGATTCTATTAGACTGGCTTCTAGAGGTGAGTATAATATAGGGTATTTGAAACTTGTACTTTGGAGAGGGGCCTGGCTCAGAAGTAGAGCATCTGTTTTGCATACAGAGGGTCCCACTGGCATTTTCAGTTAAAAGAATCAGGTAGTCGAAGGTGTGAAAGACTTCTGCCTAAGTCCTTGGAGAGCTTCTGGCAGTTCGAGTAGACAATGCTGACCTTGATAATCCAGTGGTGTGACTCTAGAAAGCAGACTCTAGGAGGCAACTTCATGCAAGACAATGCTCTGAAGTATTGGACCAAAAGTCAATGGTTTCTTCTTTAGTTCTAGTTTCAGAGAGTAGTAAGATTGGTCTGCAGTAGAAGAGTTAAATCCGAGTCCGGTAGCACCTTGGAGACCAACAAGAGTTTCAGGATACAAGCTTTCTAGATCAAAGCTCTCTTCATCAGACACAGCAGAGTAGAAATGACTAGGATAAAAGAACTCAGATCACCATTTCTACTCTGCTGTGTCTGATGAAGAGAGCTTTGACTTTAGAAAGCTTGTATCCTGAAACTCTTGTTGGCTTCCAAGGTGTTACTGGACTCGAAACTAGCTGTTCTTTAGTTCTAGGCTTTTATTCTCTTGCTCCACCTTGGCTGCAGCAATAGACTTAAGCAGGGAGCTTAATGTTCTTCTAAAGTTAGTGACTTTCTAGGGAAATTAAGAACTTGTGTTGATCTAAAGTAATTTGCAGGGGGCCTTCATTCTAAACAGGCATATGCTTGTGACTGCAATATTCCCTCCCAGTATTTATGATACTGTAAGATAATCATTTCAGCAATTATGCTTAGGAGAGACTAGATACAGAGTTATATCTCTGCACATTGGATCAGTGTAGCTCTTGCTTCAATTCAGGAATTGTTTGAAAAGGAATATTCTGCTCAGGTTTTGGACTGTTGTTCTATATGTCGCTGGCCATGACCATGAGATTCATTCTCTTTACAGGTATGTGAAGTGTACACACTTCATAGAGAAACTTTCTATTTAGCACAAGACTTTTTTGATCGATTCATGCTGACTCAGAAAAATATAAACAAAACCATGCTTCAGCTCATAGGAATTACAACTCTGTTTATTGCTTCTAAGCTTGAGGTAAGTCTAACATTTCTTTGATTATACAACCAGATTACTTCCTTTCTAGAGCTGTCCAAGACAACTAAAATCTTCCCTGGTGAAGCAGCTAAGAAAGAGAACATTTAAACTAGTAGGTTATAATAACTTTAATTTAAATGACTGACAGTGAACTGGCACAGGGGAAAAGTTAAAAATGGTTCTGGGGAGATTAGTTTGTTCTTGCAAATGGCAGATAGTTAGATGTTTATGCCCATCAAATCTAAATTTGATAGTACAGTGGCAAGAGCTATGGGAAGCACTGGTCCACAAACATAAACATTTTATCTGGATCTAGCTTCATTTTTGGATAATCAATTAATCTGCTGCTTACTTATCCTTAAACACTTATCTGGCTGTTCACTTCCAGACCTGGGAGTTTAAGATCAGATTACTAACAGAAGGGAATCTGAATAGAAACTTGGACTGCTTGCTCAAGTTTCTCCAGATTGTAGTGTAATGTATGGCTAAGAGGCCCATTTGCCAAAATAATGCTACTTGCTTGATTACTTTGCTTATGGAGGCTTGTCAGTCATGAAGACTTGTGAGAACTTTGTGTAGCAGCATTTTTTCCCTACTTGCAAGATGTGGTGTTGGATGGCTGTTGTGCATTTCTGCATTTTTCTTTTTTTGGAAGGAAATAAAATAAACTTTATGTGCATCTTGTAATCAGGTGGCAGAGCAGTTGACTGAGCTTCAGTTTGGTGTAGTGGTTAAGTGTGCAGACTCTAATCTGGGAGAACCGGGTTTGATTCCCCACTCCTCCACTTGCACCTGCTGGATGACTTTGGGCAAGCCATAGCTCTGTACCAACTGTTCTCTCAAGGACAGCTTGGAAAAGAGCTCTCTCAGCCCCACCCACCTCACAGGGTGTCTGTTGTGGGGAGGGGAAGGAAAAGGAGTTTGTAAGCCGCTCTGAGACTCCAAGTGAGTGAAGGGCGGGATATAAATCCAATCTGTTCTTCTCGCTCTCCTTCTCATCTGCAGATCTGTAGAGCCAGTGGTCAAAGGACAGTGGTCCAGTTCAGAAACTTTTAGCCCCCTTTCTTTCACTCCAGTATTTATTCATGAGAGTGGACAAGGCTGCTGTGGTCTTGCGGCGTATCTCAGATTGTGTGGAGGTGCAATAGTATCAATTAGATCCTCTCCATGGGTGTGGACGCGCTGCCCCTAGTTCAGTGTGTATTTGTGATGCTTCTCCAACAGACCAGCAACAGCTTGCCCATTCTATGAGCAGACTCAGGTTCGTGCAATCCAGCTCCTCCATGTGATTGCTACTGAGTCACAAACCCGCCAGTGTGTGTTTAAGCATCTAAACCAAGCCCATGTTTATTCTGTAAAACCACAGTAGTGGACTGCTACACAGGGTTGTAAAATACTCTGAACAACAGTGTTATAAACAATTGTCTTATGTCTATCCTATCATTCATTCATTCTCTCCCCCTCTCCTTTTCTCTAATAAGGAGATCTATGCTCCCAAGCTACAGGAATTCGCCTACGTTACTGATGGTGCTTGCAGTGAAGAAGACATTATAAGGATGGAGCTCATTATACTAAAGGTAACAAAGATATTGATCATTGGGACAGTACGGTGTAGTGGTTAGTGCCAGACTAGGACCAGGGAGATAAAGGTTCTAAGTCCTCATCGGGCATGAGGCTGTCTTAGGAGTATTTAGGCCAGTCAGGTTTTCCCAGCCTAACCACCCTATGGGACTCCTAAGATCTTTGGAGCAGGGTAGGATTAAAAGGGAGAGATGGTTGTTTGCTAAGTTGTGACATGAACAGATTTATCTTCAAAACTGTAAATGGTTCAGGAGCAAATATTACTGAACAATATGTATACAGCCCTGAGTAGCATGTTAACAGGGTTCATTCTTCATAAAGGGTGTATCATTTAAAATTTAGTATTTGAGGGAAGATAATTCTCATTCTGCAGGATTTAGAAAGAGGGTTACTTGTTAATCGACCAGTGGCTTATGCTAGTATAGAAATGCTGTAGTCTCTAGCCATATCTTTCTAGGTATACTGTAGGTAATATGCCAGTTTGTCTGTTCAAGTGAACAGGCTTGTGACACATGCCCCCAAGTCCTTACTAGGATCTCACTAAGTACCCAAACTTTGGCTCAAGTCCCATTTTGATGAAAAGGACAGTGCAATAAAAACAAACAAACAATTCCATAAATCTCATGCAGTTTCACCGTCACCCAAGATACAGTAAATTGTTGTATCTTGTCAAACTGTACACAGGGGAGAGCTAAAGCATTTCACTTTTGTCTCCATGAAACACAGGCTCTAAAGTGGGAGCTCAGCCCAGTAACGATAGTTTCTTGGCTCAAACTTTATCTCCAAGTGGATGCTCTGGAAGACATCCCAAAGGTGCTGCTACCTCAGTATTCTCAGGAAATGTTTATTCAGATAGCACAGGTGAGTGCCCATTCCAGTATGTGTGGTTTGTAACAGTTGCTAAGTCAGCAGTACATTTCCAGCACAGATGCCTCAGTTACTTGGCACTGAGGCATCTTGTATTGTTTGTCAGTCTGAGTGCCATGAGGAGGCTGGCTTTGCGATGTAGAACAAGAAACCATGTGCTGTAAATGTCCTATGCTCTTCAAGATATACAGTGCAATCCTATGCGGAGTTACTCCCAATGAAGTCAGTGAGCTTTAGGCGGGAGTAACTGCACAGGATTGCACTGACAGTTGCTTACAGCTCTTCCTCCTCACCCAGCTGCACAATATTTACTGCAGGGTCTAGAGTGGTATACTACGTTTGCAGTGTTCTCTGAAATGGATTATAGTAATTGTACTGGAGAATAATCTGTACGTTGTACCTGAGAACTTGGCTAACGTGTATTGTGCTTGGTGTGAAATGTGCACCCAGATTCTCTTCTTCATTCCTTCCACATGGTGATGAGTTTCTATGTAGCTTTCATATTAAGGCATTCTCAGCTGCATGTGGCGTGGCAGTCTTATCCTTAATCTCCTTGCCACAGTCCCTTCCCACACCACTGGAGGGCTTCTCCAGGATTTCTTTAAAACTGGCAATTGACATATTGCTATAACTACTTTATCTGCTAAGTCCTCTGAATTCTCAGCATTCATTGTATTTTAAAAGTCTCTAGCCCTTTTTGTTGTGCAGACGTGTTTTCCCTTGTATCTCTGCAGCAAAAAGGGACAAGAGACTTGCCTCTTTAAAAACAAAGAAGCTACAGAACAAGCAGTAGGTAGGTTATTACAGTGGTATAACGCTGTGGTAATAGGTCAGTGAAGCCCGGAAAAAGTCCCCCGGTGGTAGAGGGGAATGGCTGCACAGGGGCTGAGGTAAAGAATATGGTGCCAGTGTGGGCAGGGCCTGCAAAAATGAACCCCTTCTCATCCACCTGGCATACAAACATGTTTTGACTGTGATGCAGTAAAGCAAGGGAAACCATCCTAAGTGGATAGCTGGGGGAAAAGGTCATGTGGCTATTCTCCCCCAATACCCCCATGGCTCAGATCTGAACCCCAAACTGGACAAAACCTTTTTTTTTGTGAAGGCACCCCTTGTAAGGACGAGGCTGCCAAAAGAGATTACAGCATTGGTCTCCTATTTTCCATTTCAAACTCACACCACCAATCCTATTAAAGAGAGAGTGCAACCAGATCAAGGTCACCCACTGAACTTCCATTGCAAACTGGGAACTTGAAACTGGGTCTCCCAGATGCTAGCCTGGCCCTACCACCATGCTCTCAGAACAGCCTTCTGCCACGGTCCCTTCTGAATAGGCTGAAGTGCTCTGAAACTGTCATTCTTTCCAGGCACACTGGCCATTTTTTGTTCTTAATTGGGTGGGAAGACTACCTCATCCTGAAACCCTTGAGAATGAGAACTCATTCTTTCCTTCTGGGGTGATACAGTATAATCTTGACAAGTGGGAAGTTGAAAAGTAGTACCGCTTCTCCTAGCACAAGATGAAAACAAGCTATTCCATTTTAACTGTCTAGTGGGCCTGTCTACCAAAAGCTGTATCTACGGTGCAATATCGAGTGGTGAGATTTACAGCTCTGCTGTTTCGTCATAAATAGGTTTCCACTTGATCAACTTAAACGAAAATATAGATGACTGATAAAAAAATCCATGGTTAACACAAATCTCAAAGCCCAGGAGAATAAATATTGTGCAAATGGTTGGTTGTACTGCTCTAGTAACAGCTGAATATGTGGGACAGACTTAAAACACTGATAGAATCTAGTGTACAAAGCAAAACGGACCACTGGAGCCTTAGCAAGAGAAGGGTACCATTTGCACCTTACTTAGAGCAATGACATGGTAATTGGTTGAAATGGAGATATTCCATATAGAGAGATGGTTCTCTCATGCAGTAGCTGAAGTACCACACCACTTCAGAGGCTGGTTATAACAGGAGTTGTTCTAACAAAACGTGTGGCTTCCTTTACAGCTCTTAGATCTCTGTATTCTAGACGTCAGTTCTCTGGATTTCCAGTACAGGACGTTGGCGGCTGCTGCAACTTGCCATTATACCTCAGTAGAAGTAGTTAAGAAAGTATCAGGTATGATAAAATAACATATTCTTGTGCCTCTAGTTGCATGTTTGGATGCAAGGTGCGTTGAAGTCGGTAGTTAAGGTTAGGGTGTAGAAATACTTTTAATTTAGGGTATTAGAGCATACAGCTGCTGACCAGTGTTCCCTCTAAGATGAGTTAGTGTGAGCTAGCTCAGTTTTTTAGCCTCCAGTTCACACATTTTTGTCTTAGGTCAGGAAGGATGGCTCCAGAGTAAACTAATTTATGCAGGAGCCAAATTGCTTGCTCACAACTTTAATGCCAGTAGCTCACAAGACTCTACAACTTAGAGGGAGTATTGCTGACCTCCAATAGCTTGTACTCCTGTTCTTGTGAGCAACAGCAAATGTCAAGTGTTCTGACCAGTGTTCCCTCTAAGATGAGTTAGTGTGAGCTAGCTCAGTTTTTTAGCCTCCAGTTCACACATTTTTGTCTTAGGTCAGGAAGGATGGCTCCAGAGTAAACTAATTTATGCAGGAGCCAAATTGCTTGCTCACAACTTTAATGCCAGTAGCTCACAAGACTCTACAACTTAGAGGGAGTATTGCTGACCTCCAATAGCTTGTACTCCTGTTCTTGTGAGCAACAGCAAATGTCAAGTGTTCTTGACAATGAGCCTAAATTTCTTCCACCTCCACCCTGTCTTCGTCTACTCACTGGGTACCAGTGGATTCCAACAACAAAATCCTAGACCTATACTGAGTCAACTCTGTTTTAAACCCCTCCCCCATATTTCTCTTCTGCCAAAAGTAATGGGAATGCCTTTCCTTTTTGGGAAGGGGGTATCTGTTCTTCCAAAAGAAGAGCTGGACCTGTGCTGGTGGGACCAACAACTCTTGCCTATGACCTACGAGTGGAGAGGTGTAATGGATAGTGTGACAGACTAAAATCCTGGGAGACCTGGGTTCAAATCCCCACTCCTACCATTGAAGCTCACTGGGCCTGTCATATACTCTCAGCCTGACCTGCCTTACAAGGTTGTTGTTGTGAGAAAATGGAGGCGGGGAGACCACTGTTCTAAGCTGCCATGAGTCATAACTGGGGAGAAAAGCAGGATGTAAATAAATGAATGCAAATACAGCTCCACCCATGAAGCTTCGTCTTGGAAAGTCAGGTGGCATTTGAAAGATCTTGCCTGTTTAGTGCTGGAGGCAGAGATTTCAGGAGAACTCTCAGGTGGTGGTTGTGTAGCCCTTGGCCCCTGCTGGCCTGGCTGCTCTGGGTTGTGGTCACTGGTTTGACTTGTAGCTGTCATGAAATCATCAAGTGACCTTAGGCAACCTGCTGTGTCTGAGCTCCATGGCCTGTCTAAAACATAGGATTACATTGGCCTTGCAAGGCTGCTGGGATAGCCGTAAGAATGTTAAGAGCTCTGCTGGATCAAACCAGAGGTCCATCTAGTCTACTTTCTGTTTCACACAGTGGCCGACTCATTCCTCTAGAAGTGCAGTTCCTCTGGCATAGACTGAGAACTTCCCCTGCTATGGCCTCCTGGCACTGGTATTCAGTTTTACTGCCTCTGAACATGGAGGTTCCTTTTAGTTACCGTGGCTAGTAGCTTCTACTAGCCCTATCCCTCTGTGAATCAATCTGATCCCCTTTTAAAGCTGTCTGTGCCTGGGGCCAGCAAATTCCACATAATTACTTTTGTCTGTCCTGAATCTACTGCCCGTTTTTGGGAGAGGGAGGGATAGTTCTCCTTGTCAGCTCCCTGTGCATAATTTTACAAACCTCTGTCATGTCCTCCCACGTAGTCATCTCTTCTAGACCGAAAAGTCCCAGACTCTTCAGCCTTTCCTCATAGGGAAGGTGCTCTAGCCCCCTAATTATCTAAAAATGAGATAATCTGTTCATTAACTTAAGTACATATTGTTTAAATAGGACTGTCCTCTTATTTTAAACTTAAATCTCTAAAGGCAACCGCATGATCAAATGTGCTGCCAATACCGGAGGGAGTCTCAGGAGCTGCTTACAATCCCCTTCCCTTCCCCACAACAGATACTTGGTGGGGCTGAGAGAGCTCTCTCGAGAACTGCCCTTGAGAGAACAGCTCTGAAAGAACTTGTGATTGACCCAAGGTCACACCAGCAGCTGCATGGGGAGGAGTGGGGAAATCAGACCCAGTTCTCCCAGGTTAGAGTCCGCACTCTCAACCACTACACCAAACTGGCTCTGTGTTTAATATGCCATAATGCTCACTGGGTGGCTTTAGGCTAATGACTCACACTTACTCTAACCTGATAGTCTTGTTGGGATGAAATGGGGATGTGAGGAGCAGAGTTTCACTCCCTCTGCTCATGGAGAAAAAGCAGAGTAACAGTTGTGTAGTAGGGGGTAACTTTGTGCAACCTTTTGCCAGAACTGATCACACAACTTTAACTGATTGTTTTTGGTTCTTAGGCTTAGACTGGAACAGTATTTCAGAATGTGTAGAGTGGATGAGACCATTTGTCAAGGTATCAAAAAAAGCCCCGGTAAAATTGAAGAACTTTAAGAAAATTGCAACCGAAAATAGACACAATATACAAACCCACACCAACTACTTGGATATGCTGGTAAGACTGCCTTTTGCCTTGGTCTTGATTTCATCTGTGGTGGCAGTAATTTTTTCTGTTAGGAATGTTAAAAGGATGCTATGCACTAGTTCTGCTTTGAAACATAACCAGTTAAATGTATATCAGCAATCCCCGACTTCGTTGTGCCAGTAGGAACTTCGGGGATTTTGAGATGTTAAATGGCTGCCACCATAAAATGGCAGCCATAGAAGGATGCAACCAACTACAAAATGGCAGCCATAGGAATTAAAACTGATCACAACATGTTAGGAGGTTCTAAGCCAGGTGTTGTCCTGTGATGGAGACAGCTGTGTCTGAATTGGTGCTACCTGAAGATACATGAGTTCTTCAAAGTGCAAGAAAAGAGGGAAGTATTGTGAAAATGATGCAAGGAAAACTGAGGTGTCCTTGAAGTCTCTGCACAACTTGGCCAGATGTTTCCCAGGGAGAGGCTGCCGGGGGTAGGAAAAGGCTGGTGTCATGTAGTGGTTGAGAGTGTAGGACTAGGATCTGGGACAGCCAGGTCTGAATCCCCTCCTCAGCCAGGGAAGCCTGCCAGGTGACCTTGTGGCCCTGACAATCTCTTCAGCTGACCCACCCTTCACAGAGTTGTGAGGATTAACTGGTGGAGGGAGGAGAGATGTGAAAAGTCACTTGTGAGTTTCTGGGCAGGGAGAAAAGCAGGCTATAAATAAAGGTAAGTGAAAGGAGGGGGAGATAAAGGGTAGACTGGCAGGCTGCTGGGAAGCAGGCAGGAAAAGGCGAGAGGCTATGGGGGAAGGGAAAGAAAAAGCGGGGAAATGAGACCCTCCTGCAAACTCTCCCCCCCCCCCCCCCCCCGGGGTCAATTCTGTAATCCAAACTGGCCAACTTTTTCAAACTGTATGCTAATCAGAATTACCTTGATATTCTCTATTACCACAGTATGTAAAATAATTGAATTCCTGGGAGTATAGGGTCTCCAGTTCCTCTAAGCCATTAGCTACCTTTCTGGTTATCCGTGTTCTTTTTTGCCGGAAAGCAAAGGGTTGGTTTGGCCCACCCCTGGTGCAGATATGGTTAAGTACTATATTTTGATTTGATGCACCCTCAGTAACCTTTTAGAATTAACACATCCTGAGTCCACCGTCTCAGTGCAGCCTTAAACGGATGTGATGCTAGGAGATTCGTAAACAGAACTCCCTCCACTTCTCAAAGAATCAGGCACATGGGGGGGGCTTGGTTAAAAGTAGGACCCTGGCCCAAGATGTGGGGGTAGGCAGCTCTTTCTGAAACCGCTTTTGGGAGCTGTGTACCCAGAAAAGCTAATAGTAGTTCTCTAGAGCCATTTCAGTTGGTGAAATAGGGGCTGAGGCGCTTAATGCACTGGTTGTGATCTGAAAGGGGAGGCTGCTTCAGAAGCAAAACACTGAGAGCTCAGTTTATGAAGCTGTGCCACATCTGTCCGAGCCCTGTCACTCCCGTTTACTATGTATATTCCTTAAGGGCAATAACAAAAGACAGCCTGTACTTAAACCCTCCCCTGCACTTCTCATTCAGGATGTGGGTGACACCTGGATCCTCTGATCAGCTAGCAGATCTTCCCCACGTTCCCTTCCCCACAACAGTTCTTCCTGGCTTTGGGGACCTCTGTTCCCCTGTGAGCCAGTTTGGTGTAGTGGTTAAGTGCGCGGACTCTAATCTGGGAGAACCGGGTTTGATTCCCCACTCCTCCACTTGCACCTGGCTGGATGACCTTGGGCAAGCCATAGCTCTGTACCAGCTGTTCCCTCAAGGACAGCTTGGGAAAGAGCTCTCTCAGCCCCACCTACCTCACAGGGTGTCTGTTGTGGGGAGGGGAAGGGAAAAGGAGTTTGTAAGCCGCTCTGAGACTCCCTTGGGGAGTGGAGGGCGGGGTATAAATCCAATCTCCTCTTCTTCTTCTTCTGATCCGACAGTCAAACAGGGCAGGCAGCTGCAGGGGCAAAGGGATGACATCACCCTATCTCCTCCACCTTCCAAGTGTCAGGAAAAACAGATCAGGAGTGTCTGGGAGAGATCTAGATCACAAGTTCCAACCCTTTTTAAAAAAATCAAAATTGACTTATGTGCCTGACAAACAAATCCACAGAGAGCCTGTTGTAAAAGGTGTTCTGCATGGGTGGTGTATACAAGACAGAGTCTACGTGGTCTGACCTGGATAGCCCAGGCAAGCCCAATCTTGTCAGATCTCGGAAGCTAAGCAGGGCCGATCTCCCAAGGAATACCAGGGCCAGGACGCAGAGGCAGGTAATATCAAAGCCACCTCTCTGAAACATCCTAGTCCCATTAAGAGAAGAGTTGCCAGCACACACACACAAAATACCGCCCCCCAGGTCTGTGTGAAACTCAAGGATGATAAACACCTATAAGAGCATCACCTCTCTGCCCTGCTGGTGAACTGCTATTAAACAAGCTGAGAGGACAATTACTACAAATGTATTACTACTAGCTTTACTGAAAGTAATTGCACTACTTTATTTAATTGAACAGGAAGAAGCTAACTTTGAGGCAACTGTTGCGGTCCCAGGTCAACTGTCACCCATGTCTACAGGAGGAATAATCACTCCCCCAAAGAGCTCTGAAAAGAAGTGAAATACCAGAATACATCTGAATGAACTCTAAATCTTAAGACTCATAAAAGAAAAAACTGAACTGCTGGGGAAGATACCAAATAGAAGAAAGAAGGAAGTCTTAATTGGAGAAGGCCTGAAGCTATTAAGTTTACAACCTAACCCACTAGGCTGTGGGATAAAGCTGGATTTCTTGAAGTCATTCATAAATAACATTTTTTTAAACCCGTAAGAACAGCCTTCCTTTTTTGCTTCATACATAACTAAAGTTTGGAGACGGCTTGACTCTTGGTTACACTTAACCTACTGTATTCCAACTGCCAGGATAATGTAGCCATTTGTTTAACCCTAGTACAAAATGGTCTGACCTGTTCCAAAAGCCTAGGCGATACTGTGAGCAGCCTGAATTGGATTTCAGTCCAAACAGCCAGGGCCAAGCCTGCAATTACATGAATTGATGCAGTATTAACTCCTGCCGAGAAGCTAGAACAGCTGATGCTCCTGCCCTTCTTTCCCCCAGCCTTCTTTAAGAAGAGCACAGCCAGACAACATGTGCCTTGTAGGATTTCCTCAGCTACCACCACAGATACCCAAACAGTTGCTGAAGCATCTAAAACGATGGCTGAACCAGTGAACGGTCTTCACCAGCAACGTGTCTCTTTCTTAACTTGTATGACATCACCCTCTCTCCTCCACCTTCCAAGATGCTAGATGCAACACTGTTACCACAACAGCGAACTGCCTGTTTAAGGATGGAAAGAATCTAAGGTAACTAATTTATATAGGATTTCCTTCTACCTTATGCAGCTCAGAATGCAAGAATGTGCTGTTAGCTGGAGAAACCATTCCTTCACAGACATGATTTGGTATTGAACATCCCCTGCCCCCAGTAAAAAAGGCTTAGGGCCAATCAAGCATTAAACTATCACCTAGAATCCTGGGCTGGAGGGAAAACAGCAAACCATCATTGGGTTCCGATGTAACATGGCTGTTGGCAAGGGGAAAGGAGATGATATTCATGAACAGGGCATGCACCAGCCTGAAGAGCAATGGTTTGTAACACCTGAACTATTCCAGAGGGACCAACTCTCTAAGAGTCACATCCTACCTCTTTTTCTCCTGAGCTGACGTGTTTCTGCCCAAGAATAAAACTATCACAAAATTTGGGGGGGGGGGGGGGGACACACACGATATACAGACCAGCGAAGACTAATGTTACAGACATCCTAGTAGGACACTCTGAATACTACAGAGTTATATGGTGCCTAGGAGTGTGTATTCTGCACTCTATCTTGTATCTGTTTGAAATGCATTATGCAAGATTACATACTTCTGTACAAACTTGTAAAATAAGGATTTATGTTTTTTTTTTTAAAAAATAGGAAAATACCACACTATTGTTTATAAATATGTATTGTATGAAAGTCTGACATGTAATAAACTGTTGGAATGTCATGAAAGTGACACCGTCTCAGCAGCGTGAAAAGCCTTCAGAAGTAAAGTTGCGCCATTGTTTGCAGAAATTTCTTTTTTCGCCTTTGAGCAGCAAGCTGTAACACTTCTTCTGGGTTACTGGCATTCAGCTCAGTCTGGCCGATAGCTTTAATCTAAATACATAACCACCAATTAATTCACGTTTGTAACAACCATGTTCGAATTCACACTTAAAAGTGTTGACTTCTATGGGGGTTTTTTTAAGGACAAAGGTGATGAGGTAGACATGTGGCTGCGCAAAAATAGCAGTAACAGCAAAGTGGAAATTGAACAGTGACTTACTGCTATTTGTTTCTTGTCTGTTTCTCCTCGCTTATGATGAAGATCTGCAAACCTCTTAAGGAAATATAGAACAGCTCAGCAAGCAATTGATAAACCTCACTAGTAGCACTTCTGTATACTAATTTTCACACCATCTCCCCCAGGGCACAGATTAAAAGTCAGTTTGATGTCCAGTTTGTTAGGTTGCACTGAACACAGTGATCAACAGTGGGTCAGATTCAGAAAGTAGAGACGATGTTTTCAGTACAGTTACTGGCATTTTTACCAGCAAGAAACTTTGCTCTATTCCCTGCTTAGTTAGCTGGCCATCCTAGTCACTTTGGGGAAAAGAACCACAAGTATATGAAAGCCTGCTTGTCATAAAGGTTAATGTAGTCCTCACTGAAATTACTCTGATTTTTCAAACTACTATGGGCAGCTGTGTCTTTTTTACAAAAGGATACATGTCAAGTATTCCAAGATGGTAATATCCCAGATGTAGTCATAATAAGAGTCCATAGCATCATGACTGAAAAGGAATATCAAGCATAAATTAACCACATTTCATTTATTAAAAAATACTGGGCATAAAGTAATCACAGAATTTCATTAGTAAAAAGATGCCATTTACCTGTTTTGCTCTTGAAGTACTTTAAATGCAGTTTTATAATCTACTTCCCGTAGAAATTGGCATAAAATAGCTACCTTGGTAGGATAAAAAGAAAGGACTTGATAAAACATAACCTGTGCCACAACACCCCCCCCCCGAACTTTCTATGCTGCAGAAGAATGCAGTGCAACATGCATGATAAAAGAAACAGTGGCAAATATTTAATGTGGTATGCTTTCATTTTAGATATATAGTCTTACCTGTGTGTGACAGTTAAGAAGAGAACAACATTTTATCATTCGTTTTATCACCTAGAAAGAAATAAAGACTAAGCAGCAATTCTAGCATGTATCCAGTTATCCAATTTTGTACCTTACTTGATTTTAAAAACACATAATTTATATTACAAGAGCTAGTTACAGTACAGGAACCGTACCATATTTCTGGTTACTATTGATGAATGCATCTTACTGCATTTCCATAAGATGATAATTCTGATGTTGAGAGTCACCCAGCAAGAATGCTTCTCTGTACATGTATACAGGTATGATTTGACAGTGTGTGTGTGCATTACGGGTCTGCCCTTGGTATACACTGAGATGAATATATGTATTCCGCTACTGAAGTAGCCCAACCCAAATAAAAGCTGACATTCGACTTCCCAAGTGAAGGCCAGGGGTTTAAAGTTTAAACCCCTCCCCACCTGGAGTTGGGCTGCAGCTTTTTAAACCACCCTACAGAAGAAGCCAGCTCGGTCTGTGCAGCTGGGGAGGACTCTCCCTCCCTGGCATGCACAGATCCTGGGGCCACCTTCTCCGGGGTGGTTTAAAAACCGTCCTGCAGAAGAAGCCCTGCCAGGCAGCCAGGTCTGTGCAGTGGGGAGTACTTTCCCTCCCCACCCACACAGATCCCAAGCCCAGTTTCTTCTGTGGGGTGGTTTGAAAACCAAGATGTGTTCCTCTGTAGAAAATGGCTGCTTTGGGGGGTGGACACTCTACGGCATTACACCCTTGCTGAGGTCCTTCTCCTCCCCAAACCCCCCTCTCCCCAAATCTCCAGGTATTTCCCAGCCCAGAACTGGCAGTCCTGGAATGATCCTAGTCATATATATATGGATGGAGAACACCTAAGCAGTATAATGATGCACTATTATTCAGAGACCCATTAAAGTACACCATGAATTTTGCACTGGGCGTAAAGAGGTGGAAACTGCTGGGAGCCAATGAATTCAGGTATTTAGCAAGTTTGTCATCTCAAACTTCCACTGATCAATGCCCTAGCAGACTTTGCTCCTGAGAGCCATGTTTTATGCTTGCAGAGCATCACATGTGCCTGTCAACCTGTCTTCTGCCAGACTTACCTGATCAGTATATACGTCAGGTGGTACCATCTTAGTAAAGAAATCTGAGCACACGGCTCCTGCCTGAAGATAGTAGTGAAGAGCTGCAGAGTACTGATTCGTTGCTACATTGGAAGGAAACAAAAAACACTGGTTAATGCAAAGTTTACACAATAACTGTTTGTCACATTCCCTTTCTGCTCTTCCTCTCCAAAAGAGCTTGCATTGGTTAAGGATAATTCAAGGAAGATCCCCACCCCTATAGTCCCCCCCCCCCCCAACATACGCTGAAAGAATCAACTGGAAAAAAACTGGGGAGAGGGATGGCAGCACACAGTTTTGTATGGAATTCCGTCCCAGGTAAGATGTTCCCCATAAACATGCAAGGAGTCTGCCAGGTTTATGATTCCAGACATGGCTGTTACAAGAGTTTAAAAAATCCGCTCCCATGTGACACACTGACACACGTTACAGCTGTCCTTGAGCTGCAGAAAAACGAAGTCTGAAGAGTGCCAGCCGCTGAGCCATGGAAACGCCAAGCGTGCTCCATTCTACTTACCAAAATAAATGTCCGCCTGAATTATTAACCAGAAGTGGTTGTTTGAGTTTATCGTCAGCGCATAACTGACTAGCTCTTTGATAGTGACGGCTACAGCTTCAAAATCCACCGACTGTAAACTTAAAAAAAAATGTTTATAATAAATATGTGCATTCAGATCTATTCCCTGGCAATTACTAGGCTCTGCTACTGACAAGTTGGGCAGCAGCACTTTATTTTTGCCTGTCACCACCCACAGGGGGAGGATGAAGCCCACAAACTGAAAAGAGCATCTATTTACAGGGTGTCTAAGCAGGCAGGAAGAGCACCTTCCATGAAGGAGAACATTCCGCATCATCAACCCTTCCGCTGCCCTCACCAGTGTGATCAACCAGGATTATGAAGGGCTTTGTCTAACTACACAGAGACGGCATTACACAGGCATGCTAACAAACAGCTCCCCAGGAGACACGTAGGGCTGGACCCAACATGGAATTCCTCCTTCTGCTCCACAACTGTGTAGAACAATGATCCTACCAACCAGTAGTTTGGATCACCTCTGGCTGGATGAGGACTGGCCCTGCCATAGTTCACAGATTCCTTTCCCACAATTTCAAGCACATTCTAGTCTGGAAACAATTCATTATAAATACCAGAGTACCACTACAGGCTTGTTCAATCCTGTTATAGCAAAGAGCAAAAGACACACGTCATTCTCCCTCCCTCCATTTAAGATCGCAGTCCATAGTATGTCATGGATTGCCTCAAAGTGCACAGCTTGATTTGATTTTTGTCCCCTCCGCATCTGGGAGGTAAAAGGACTGGCCCAAGATTCTTGAGGAAGCGTAAGCCCTTCCCTTCCATCACTCTTCATTTTTAGAGTGAAGAAAACCAAAAGGCATTAAATTTAAGATTGAAATCCTCTGTCTTCATGTCTGTTGAGGGAAATACCCGGTAGAATACAATATCCACTGCTCCTGTTCATGGATTAAGCAAGTATCATCACGGCAGTCACTCAGTCAAGTCAAAATGTGTACCAAGGCCCACACACTTTTGACTTTGAGGCACACTGTATCAGCTCTTTAGTAGAAGACAGATTGGCAGCTATGCTAGACTGATCAGTCAGTTTAGCATATAATCAACAGGGAAGCCATCACTATATCCAATAGCTGGGCCCTGTGTAGATAGGCAAATCTATTTAGGCTTTTATAAACCTTCAAGTTTGCAGGAAAATGTTGGCAATCTGGGGGCAAAACTGCCAATAAATACACAGAAATACCTGTGCATGAAGACATTTGGCAAAAAAAACCCCAAGAGAGGCAGACTCTGTGCACCATTCTGAGTTGCCCTGTCAACTCAAAATGGTGTACAAATACACAGAGCAAGCAGGATTTGGTGGTGAGACTTCATGGATCTCCTCTTGTTTTATTCCTAAATTGCAGAGATGCCCCTGAAACTCAACTAGACAGAACTAATAGAAAAGACAAACATTCTAAAAGTGAGGAACTCAGGATCATCTGCACAAACCAGGAGAAACACACATTTCACAATTACAATAGTTGAAGCTCTTACGAGTAATTTCCTTACTTTGGAATTGACGATGGCCAAATAGAGATATGCTCTGCAGTGATATCATTCACTATATCCTCCTGAAAGAGGAACCACACATTATATATGAAATCAGCCAGAGGACAGGCATCAAAGTCAAAGAGTTAAGCTGAAGAGGGTACTGCACTAACCCGAATGTTATGAAGCTTGACAAACAATGATAGTATTGTTGTCAAAACCAAAGGTTCCTACAAGAAAAGAAGAAGAAAAAATTACATAATGCAATGTTTCTTTTCAATCTCCAGGAAAGCCAATTATTCTGAACTTTAAATATAATCATTATTCCCACTACTATTTTTTATTATTATTCCTTCTGTTAGTAAAAGTGGTACGATTATGAAAGCAGCACAGTGGGACTGCACTAAAATATTTGGGAGACTCTCTAGATACGCAAAAAACCAAGATTCAGTAAATAAACCAAAAGGGGAAAAACCCCAAGATAACTTGATGAAGACTGAGCATGCTCCGGAATCAAGAAAAAAAAAGCAGATGGAGATGAACTAATTGGTTGATTCAAGTCCCTGAAAGTTTTATAGAATCCTGTAAGAGGAAACCCAGGTATGCATATGAGGAATTTCCTAATAGTTTATTCTCCCCACCACTCATAGTTCCAAACAGACCCCCAAGCTTCTTTCCAGGAAACACTAACTCTATGGATGAGCATCTCAAAGGCAGTGAAAAGGGCCAACCTGCAGCAAGCCTGGGTTTTTTGCATATTTAGGGGAACCCTCTAGGTATGAAAAAAATAAGGGGGGGAAGGCTTATATCATTTAGAGCATGGTCATTGCCCTCAAAATATGAATGCAACTGAGCCAGTTAAAAGAAAATATGATAACTGCTTTCCTCAAGCCATTGAGCCTGGAGGAAGAGGAATTTCCAACTCTTTATCCACCCAGCCCCCAATTTCTGGCACGCCCCCCAGCTTGTGTTCCTGCATTCACCATAATCCTCTAGAAGTCATTTACTACCAGCTTCGCACACAAATTAAGGCCATTTTCATCAGACACTCCTGTAAGTGAATTTCTTAAGTCTGTACATAAAATTTTGACTCTTACATAAACTGGATTTCAAAATACCTTCTTGCCAAATGTTATTATTAATAGTGCAACTTGCTAAAGCTAATGGCACAATACCTCTGTTGGTTCTGAACATGCCATAAGGTTCTTCTTGAGTTTTTGCTACAACTGCTTAACACAGCTACTCCACTGGAATTTCTAACACAGAAACAGCAACGCAAGCTAGGTAGGCAGAGTCAATTTGAGGGGGGGGGGGGGGGAATGTTATTGTTCTTTGCAAACTAGCCAGCTCTCCAGACTAGAACTAGCCAGCTCTCCAGACTGTGACCAGTTCATTAACGTTATCATATTTATTTTACTATCAGTTTGTGATTTCACAAAGGACTCAAAGCAAAGGGAATAATTAAACTTTGCAACGCTTTCCTTGTGTGGACTATACCTGCTGTTACAGCTCCATTTGGGGAAAAGTCAGATAAAACAGGCTTTTCTAGAGAAAAAGCAACTTATCCAACAACACTGTTATTTCTTTAAGGAAAGACAAAAGACAAGGTTTTTTAATTTAATACACTAATTTGGTTCAAACCCTTTAATGCAAGACTCACCCGCAACTTTCTGATAAAAGACAGCATTTCACTCCTAAATAAAAGAAGATAGTTGTTTAAGACATTTATTGTTAAACTATTTAAAGCATCTACGTATCACTCTCTGCCTAGAAGCACCTGAAAGGATATACAAGTTTAAACACAATACTAGCAGAAGCATAAAAAATAAGGAACTCTCGGGCTTTTTTCTGCAGTCCCTTTAAACTGGGGTTGTTTAAGGGAACTGTAGAAGACACCCTGCAAAGCAGCTGAGTGGGGGGGGGGGCAATCTCCCCACCAACTCCGCTGTGGCTCTTTTGGGCAGCCCCTTTAAACTAGACTTCTCAAAAGAGCCTGCAAAGCAGCTGAGCTTACAAGGAGAGTTCTCCTTGCAGGATCAGCTCTTTTGCAGGCTCTTTTGGGCAGTCCGGTTTAAACTAGGCTCCTTTAAGAGAGCCCCAGCTGAGCTGCCTCTCAACTCTTTTTTGCAGCTTTGCCACTGCTTTTTCTCTCTCTAACTTTCCATTCAGGTCTATTGGACCCAAAATATTGGACCCAAAACATTCAGGATCTCTGAAAAATCCCAGATCTGAATACTTTACCAGTAATGGGATCTGGGTTTTTACGGAAATCCTGAAACTTTTTCGGGTCCAACAGACCCTAACCAAAAAATACCAAGAAAAAACTCATTGCACACCCCCAGTAATGCATGCATGGTTGTTACCCAGATATGTTACAACTTGCCTTCTGTACTATAGTACTGTTTTGCAATTTCTCTCAATGGTCCAACTTCTTTTCAAGTTACCTTTGCATTCCATTACTCATTTGCAGTAACTACTATACTATTAGACAAGCCAGTTTTGGAGTAGAGTAATATTGTAGCTACTCCATGTGCTGGCCCACTGTTTATCAAATGCTTGTTTGGAATGTACACTCTTTAGTGCATCTGTGTACACACACACACAAATACTGCAGAACAGAAAACCTTACCTGTACATAATGCCCAGAGTTGATTCTCTCTGCTTTATTAGGCTCACCCTGCCATCATTCCCTCGTTTGTGTTGGCTGGATACACTGCAGATCTGTACAACCACCTCCCAGAGGTCTTTAGCTGCTCGTCTACTTTCTTTAGGCCCAGGAAGATCTTTACACGTAGCAGCCAAAAGCTGTCCTAGCTAAGGAAACCACAGAACAAAGAACAGAGAAGGAATCAAAGGTATAATGCTTCCATCCTATCCTCAACAAGGTACACGGGGCTAGAACCAGGGAAGAAAATACTGCAGCAGAACATCTAACTACCAGACCAGAAAGCTACTTCGGGGTGACTCTTAGGGCTTGCTCAGCCAGAAATTTTTTTGACCCATTTTTGGAAACAGTATCAAGCCCCTTGATCTAAGGAGAGAGCTTTCTCCTGCAACTGAGTCTTTAGTATGATATCACAATCACATCTAGCATGTTTCATAATCTTAAAGCAATGCTTTTAAATGTCCACTTTATGCACCTCTCCCAAACATAAAAGACAAAGGCTATGTCAGTCTGTGGAAGGGACTTCCCCCCCACAGGCAGAGCAATTCTTAAGGGTTGAGAACTACGCCACAGGCAAATAAGCAAACAACTAAGGTTCCCCCCCCCTCCTTTTTTATTTTGTGGCACTCAAAACAGACAGTTTGAAGCCACTGACAATGAGAAAGTGCTTCTAAAGTCAGCAGCAGCATACAAAGAACTGATGGATGGGTACTGCTCTCCCTGCTCTGGCGCATGTAGTGAGCAGCTACTGTCAGTGGGGAAGCCTGCTTTCAAAGTTTTATAGCTTTCATAGATTTTGCATGCTGTGCATGCTTGAGATCCCATGAAGAATAATTGGCCAGTGTTTCAAGCACAGTTTAGTGTGCACCACAGACCGCTTCTGCTCTTCAAGCAAGTCTCAAATCTTCCCTGGGCACAAACACTAGATAATTCCTTTGAATTATGGCCCATTGGACCATGGGTGATTTTTTTAAAAAGTAACACAGATCCAGTTACAGACCCTAATTTTTAAAAGGTCACTAAGTAGTCAGACTCTACATCATGGCAAAATAACATATTCAGGATTTCATATTTCATATGATTTCATATTTTAAAACCCCTGCCGTAAGAGCAAATGTGGTTGGTTACACAAGGCAGATGCAAAGACATCCGGAAAGTTTTTATTAAGAAATGCAACCGTTTGGTAGGGGAGTGGAAATGAAGGGGCAAAAAATAAGTCAGATAATATTGTAGAATTATGAAACTTCAAAATATCTTGCATTTAAAAAATGCTTTACCTTTACATAAGGATTGGTCTGGACCAGAGAGAGAGGAACTTGCATAGTTAAGTATTCGTTCTCCCGCCAGTTTAACAAAAAGGCAACACATTCCTCTGCTACAACTTGCCGAAGAGGAATATCTAAAAAAATAAAATTGTTAGAAAGCAACTCATCAGACATTTTGACAAATTTCTGTCTAGCATTACATACCAATTTTCATGACCCAGGACCCGGTATGGATGATAATAAAGTAATCCACTGGTAAAGTTCAATGCACCCTGAAAATCCAGTGACATCTCTGGATTGTAGTTAGCACTGACTGATAAAAACCTCCCCTCCCAATTCTGCTTGCAAGAAAAACAGGAAGTACAATGATCTCTCTCATAAGAACATAAGAGAAGCCAATGTTGGATCAGGCCAGTGGCGCATCCAGTCCAACACTCTGTCACACAGTGACCAAAAACACCAGGTGCCCTCAGGCGGTCCAGCAGTGGGGCAGGACACTAGAAGCCCTCCACTCTTGCCCCACACCAAGAATACAGTGCATCACTTGCCCCGGATTGAGATGCCCTGGTCTCGAGATGCCTCTGCTTCCTTCTCCAACATAAATGCACATACATCTGAAACTAGCAAAATACCATGGTGGCGAAGACAAAACTGGCCAAGACACCATCTGATATGATCACCACTCCAATCATAAATATGGTAAGGAAGTTACACCTGGAAATGAGTTTTACTCTGAATTGAAATTACTATTGGAGTGATTTTTATTACTTGCTTTAATTCTGTTATTGCGGAACCTGACTGAAGGTTTTAAAGACACAGGACTCCAAATCGCCCTCCCCCCACACCTCTATAAGACACAACCTCTTATCTGGTGCCCTGGGAATCTCAGGAGACCTAACAAGAGAGAAAACGACCTAGGGCAAAAACGGGAGTTGCCTGGAATGCTCTCTTTGCTGTAGTCATTTCTATCATCGTGTACAAAAACACATATGGCTATAGGCGCACCCCTATACAGGAACACGGACAGCAACATTTGTTGGATTCTACTGTCTGAATCTGTAGCATCGTTAGTTTTGGAGAGGGGATGAGGAAAAAAATCATTTAAAAACGTGCAATTAACCAGGTTCATGCCACGAACAAACCAGCACCATTTTCTTTGGGACACTGAACTGAGAGCGACTTTGGGAGGCCCATTTGATGAACTTTGAGAAATTCTAGAATCTTCCTGCAGGATTGTAACCAATGGAATTCAGACATATGCGGCACTTTCTCCACCTCAGTAAATAAGAAAATGAAATAATTTTGTTGTGGCTAGCTAGTGGAAAATACAACAAACAAACACTGTGACATGAATGACTAGAACATTTTATATAATTTTTTTTAATCAAACTTACAAGATTACAAGGAACAGTTCATTATACTCTCAATAAAAGTTTACAACATTACAAGGAAAGTCCATCATACTCAATGAGCATCTGGATATATGATGGACTTTCCTTGTAATGTTGTAAACTTTTATTGAGAGTATAATGAACTGTTCCTTGTAATCTTGTAAGTTTGATTGGAAAATATAAAATGTTCTAGTCATTCATGTCACAGTGTTTGCTTGTTTGTTGTATTTTCCATATGGATACCTGTGACCCCTTCTTGGGTTTTTTTGGGGCTAGCTAGTGGGCATTGAAAACCTCAAGTCTTTCTTACTTTGACTTTTCTAGGAACTCAGAGCCGCAGCACAGTTTTCGACATGCAGTTAAATCGAATGTTCTTACCAGGCACCCTCATTTCCAAATACCCTCGAACCCTGCTGATCAAGTCCGAGGGAGGACGTTCTCCCGAAAGCCCTGCTCCTGCTTCGTGGGTATAGATGTCTAGAAGAAGCATCTCATTCAGCATGACCTGGCGCAGTTTTGGAGAGAACTCGGTAACTAGTTCCAGGCAAGCAGCGAAAAGCTGTTTCGCATGGACAAAATCCTGGAACAACATACACACCACACTCATGAGTGAGAGTCGACAGCTGGAGCAAAAAGTCTGCCTGCCTGCCTGTTACAATGACGAGAACAGATTACAAAACAGTAGCCAGATTCTTCTGTTCAAAGAGAACCATAAAAGCCTAATTCATTTAGACTACAAAAGCTGATCTTCATGTAACAGTTCTGCTAGTCTCGTGGTACAACTGGGGTGTTACATCTTTCCATGTCCCTTTCTGTCTGCATGAAGAAGACTACCGCAGCACACATCCTTTAAAGCAGCTGTTCAGAAGAGCAACAACATAAAGACCAAGTTCACATCCCAGTGGAGATCGCCCTGCCCCACCACATCAGTGTGCACACATGACACCAGCAGTCCTGAACGGAAAAGAAAAATATAGCAAGCTGGAGAAGCTAGCCTACAGTGGCAGCAGTCAGCTCTGTCCCTTTCTCATAAAGCTGAGATGCCTGACTCGGGCACTCACTAGACGAAGACATCTGACATCACAGGGGAACAAATGTGCAAACAGCACTGGCTTACAAAGATCTCTAGAAAAGGAATTTTATATTCCATACTGCTTTGGAGAAGTACACATACTGTTCCGCGGTTACTTTTTAAATAGTAGAACAAAGTTTGGCTAAAACCTTTTAGCAGAAAACAGGAATGCTGTAGGGCGTTCTCACCTTAATTGCACTGCAGTGCAGACCCTTTGCCATCAAGATGTAGACCAAGTCCCTGGTCAAGTTGTCTTTAATTCCTAGGATAACGTTGCCATAAATGTTCGGTACTTCCCACTAATGAAAGTGAACATACATACCAATTTATTGCACTGGAAGAGATCTAGTGGCATTTTCAAAAATCTACAAGGGAAATCTCAGAACAGTTTCTCAGAGGCACAATTGTATTCATTTTTAAAGTGTGCATTCCATTTTTTTTTATCGGTATCTCAGATCATATCACCCACAAACAATTCAGCAGAGTTTTTCAGTTTATTAAACACTCTGATTTAATTTTAAAGGAGTACTGGCAATTGTGAGCTCTGGGAGAAGACCATGCACTTAAACAAAACACAGCAGCAACTGTTACTAACTCTTTAACAGAAAATAAGGTACCTTGTTAGAAACTGTCCAGAACTGGCGCTCTGATGTCATACCATGCAACTCAATTAAAATCTGGCGAATTCTCCAGGGATCCACCGATAGTATAAGCTGATGTTCCAGCTGACCAATATTCACACTTGCTGAGGCTGGAAGAAAAATGGTAATGTTTGTAACTGAGCAAACTATAACTGGCAGTATGAGAAAAGGTTGAGTATAAGGTTGATTTCAGAGGTTGCAAATCCATAGGTATCGGTGCTAGGAGGCAACATCAGGGGAAAGCCTTGGCCTCTATGCCCTGTTTGCTTGGCTCTCCAGGGCAACTAGTTTGGCTGCTGTGTGAAACAGAATGCTGGACTAGACAGACCACTGGTCTGATCCAGGGCTCTTATGCTCTTAGGGATCAACCAAACTTGTTGTGATTTTAGCACAGTGAAAGAGCTTATTAATCACATAAAATGTTAGTGGTGCAAAGCTAGAAGTGAGGAAGAGGAGGATGGTCACTATGTCTCCCAGACATGATGACTTTCAACCATCATAGCCCACTGAGGGTATTTATGTACCCAGCAGGATTCTGCTGAACACACTGATTTGTTATGCTGTTTTGAAAACACCGACCATAGCAGTATAAAGAATGAACCCTTGGTTAAAGAGCTTAGGGCTCTTTAGCTTGGAGAAACAATTGAGAGGTGACATGAGGGAGGTTTGCAAAACTATGCATAGGACAGAGAGGATAGAGAAAGAATTACTTTTCTCCCCCTCTTAAAATACAAGAACTTGTGGGTACTCAATGAAAAAATGAGCAGTACGTTTAGGACAGATAAAAGGAAGTACTTTGTCACCTAAAGAGTAATTAACATGAGGAATTCTATGCTGTGGGAAGTAGTAGAGGCTACAAGTATAGACAGCTTCAAGAGGGGACTGGATAAACATATGGAGCAGAGATCCACCTGTGGCTATTAGCTGCAAGGTATAGATGGAACACTCTGTCTGGGACAGTGATGCTCTGTATTCTTGATGCTTGGGGGGCCGGGCAACAGTGGAAGGGCTTCTAGAGTTCTGGCCCTGCTGGTGGACCTCCTGATGGAACCTGAGTTTTGGCCACTGTGTGACACAGAGCATTTGACTAGATGGGCCATTGGCTTGATCCAACGTGGCTTCTCTTGCGTTCTTAGGTCTACAAAGAGTCTCCCAGATTCACTAGTTTATACCCCCAGATAATACCAAAAAAGATGCCTCTGTCTTCTCTGCCCTCTCCAGTTTAATCCCAATGAAGTTAAGATGGGTAACTCAAGCTGCAGCCTGGAAAAAACAAATGAAGAGACTAATTCTCAGCCCCACCCACAAGTTCAACTAAGACTAATGTCATGGTGTCAGGCTCTCTCTCTTTTCTTTCTACCATCACAACATGATGAGGACGCATGGTCTATGGATTCATCCACCAATTCTTCACTCAGAATCAGTACTTACATATTACAAAAATTCCCCACCATATTTATGAATATTCTGAATAGCAAAAAACCCTGAATAACCTGGAATATCATAAAATGACGTTATAAGCTTAGTGCCCAGGTTGACGCGAGGTGACCTTTTCCTCATCTGATCAATGAGTAGCTTCCTTTCATCGTCTTTCAAGAGTGCTATGAAGAGCTCATGGGAGGAAATCATGAAGACAAGTTGGAGGTCTTCCAAACCCAGGCACAGGTTCCTGTGTAAAGTCCCAAAAAGTTCATTAAGAAAATATCAGTGTAAAGAAAAATTACGGCAATTTAATTTTTGCAGTCTGTATTGTGATATTTGAAGATCTGATTTTTTTTTGAACAAAGAACACAGGATCAAAGGGGAGTATTGGGGTGAGATACAGGACACAACAGCACTGACTATAGAAGCTTCTGGCGGTAGAAAATGCCACTGAGTCACAGCCAACTTCTAGTGACTCCCCTCAAATGTTTTTCAAGGCAGGAGATGAGCAGAGGTGGTTTGCTATTGCCTTCCTCTGCATGGAAACTCTGGACTTCCTTGGTGGCCTCTCATCCAGGGCTGACCCTGATCAGCGTCCAATATCTGATGAGATCAGGCTAGTGTGGGCTCTATAGAGATTAAAAGTCTAAGCCACAACTCCCTTCTGAACAATACAGATAGAATGGGCTAGGACCAATCATTAGCAATGCAGCTGGTGAATGATCATCAAGTTTAAAGACCTCGAGCAGGCATTACCACTCTTCTGGAGATACATTAGTAACAGCCCTCAGAGAGAGGAACTAGAAGAGGCTGAGAAGGGGAGCAGGCTGAAGCATCTGTGCTCAAACTTCAGACTACTTAACCTACACTCTGTCAAAATATGACCCACGTCAGCTGGCACCCTAAAACTCTAATACTCTCTCGGGTATTTGAAAATAAGCAGAGAAAACAATCTGGTTCCACTTACTTCAGAAAATATGCCATTTTCCTTTTTGAAGATTCTGAAGCACTTTCTACATTTATTGATTTTGAACACACCTGGCAATTTAAAATATTGAATAAGCTTACATTTAGCATATAACCAATATAGCCTTTTCCCTATTAACATACACATGCATTCAGCCTCAGGGAAGCTGACATCCTCCTCCCCCACCCCCAAAATGCTGCTTACATCAGAATAGCATCTCCTTTGAAAGAAACATTTTTTTTCATAGCTTTTCTTTAAGCAATAAAAATGACCAGGAGAACAGGGGGAGAAAGCATCGTACCACCTAAACAGTGGAATATATTGACAGGCCACCACATTAGGAGACAGGATGAGCTAAACCCAAAGGCAGCATTCCAAAATAACGAGCCAGACACACACGTGCACTGCAGAATGCTTGCTACAGTGAGGACTAGCCCTGAATTTCAGTTCCAAGAAAGAAGTCAGTCAGGAGTAGCTTAGTGACCTGCCTCCATATGCTCAGTGAGACACTTTCTGCTGCTGGCTCGCTGTAGACTGACTGACATGCAGACGGCTAGCGTGGAGACGGTGCTGCCTATCAGGCACTGAGCTAGACAGTGGGCTGGTTCACACTTGACGGTGGATCTCATATAATGTATCACGAACAGAAGGTGGCTATATTCACATGGCCATGTGCCTCTGCGTAGGGGGTTCATACGCGAACACTGCAATTTGTAGCAGCTGGAAGTACCATCACAATTTGACAAATGGCAACAGACGCCTACAGAGTCCAGACTGAGCTACTGATTCACAAACAGCCCCCCTCCAACATGAGCCCAGAGTGCTCAGGTACTCGGGGAGGGGTAGAGCTGTTGCATTTCTGAACCAACCCCAGGGCAGTTCCCTTGCTCCTACAGTAGCTCTCTATGTGCTATGTGCTAGGAGCAGTCAAGACATAACACAAAGGAAACTGTAGTAAAGGTATTTTATCAGAATGTTTATTTTATGGGGAAAAAACAGAAGGATCATGAGACTTTAATATGATTTATCGTACATTTTTATCACCGGGAGCTTCTTTTGCTTACTGGCTGAGAACTAGTGGCCGAGATGCATGCCTGAGCCCAGGTTATTGTGAACAATAAGCAGGTAATCTGGGGCAGTAAAGTGATGCTCTGCATTCTTGGCGCTTGGGGGGGGGGGCAACTGTGGGAGGGCTTCTGGGCTTCTGGCCCTGCTGGTGGACCTCCTGATGGCACCTGGGTTTTGGCCACAGTATGACAGAGTTCTGGACTGGATGGGCCATTGCCGTGATCCAACATGATTTCTCTTACGTTCATAAATAGTGAGCAAATGCATTAAGCCACTAAGAAGTCTCTCAGAGGCATGCTTGAATAGGTTAGTGACTGCATCCATATAATAAAAAATAAGCATAATCAAGTTAGTATGCCAGTTAAGTAACACTTGAAGGCCTGGATGCAGAAAGCCACAAAACAAAAGGAACAGATTTCTGCCACCTTCTGCTTACAGCACTCCCTGAAAAGCTGCTGAGGGTCAAGTACAGGATGTGGTGTGAGGGAGGCGGTCATGGGAAAAGGAAATCAGCAGAAATCTCCACCACCACCACACACAGTGAACAGAACAAAAGTTTATGCATAAGTTAAGTAGGGCTAATTCCTCCAATTCCCCCTTCTCATTGCAGTTTCCTCAAGAGCAGCTTGGGGAGCAATGAAAGGGAAGGTGGCAAAAATCTGTCCCACAAGTTGTACCCTGCTCCTGAAACTCTAGATCCAAACTATAAGATTGAAAAAGGATTAAGCTGGGCAAGTTGATTGACAACAATTCATTAAAACACAGCTCAAGGAAGTTTAAGGTGCTATGCTAAGACAAAGGCCAATTCCTTACCTCAAGGAGAAAGTCTATTTTTTCTTTAGTGGGTTTAAGGAATAGCTGGTTAAACTGGATACCAACTGGTCGACCTTGCATTACATCACAAACACTATTGCACGAACATACTTTGAAGCATATTTCATTCAGGGCATCGTCCCTAAATAAACATAAAAAACAAAATTTTAACTGGTTTTTAGGGACAGAATGAGTACCAAAAGGTTCAATACATGGCTCTGTTCCCAATACCCCAGATTACCAGCTAATCACATGGTTGCCGTCAGGTCATATATGAAGTACCTGATCCACCAGGTTCCTAAGAACCTTAGGTTTTGTTTTTTACTTGCTTGTTTTAGAAGTAGAAGAGAAGAGGAGATTGGAGTTATATCCCACCCTTCATGACCCAAAGGAGTCTCAGAGTGGCTTACAATCTCCTTTCTCTTCCCCTCCCCACAACAGACACCCTGTGAGGTAGGTGGGGCTGAGAGAGCTCTTTTGAGAACTGCTCCTGAGAGAACAGCTCTGAAAGAACTTGTAACTGACCCAAGGTCACACCAGCAGCTGCATGTGGAGGAGTGGGGAATCAAACCCAGTTCTCCCAGATTAGATTCCGTGCTCCTAACCACTACACTACACCAAATCTACAATAGCCTTTGTGCTGTGGATATAAACCTGGAAAAAACATTTCCATCCCCACTATTTGCAAACAGAAGACCAACTACCAGAGCTCAGTGAAAGGCCTTCATCTGTCATCCTTACTACAACTGACAGCTATCAGTTGCCTACAAATTAAAGGAAGGGGCCAGCCAGCAAGTTTCTATATTATACTGATACAACCATGATTTTTTTAGCTGCCCTGAGCATGCTAACAGAAAGGCAGAACACAGTTACTGAATCAATTCAAACTCCAGTCTTAGCAGCTTCCGAATGGTTTTCTCATTTAAGTTCCCTTATGAACCTGCCCGACCATTACGGCCATCTTTGGACACCCTGGTGCAAGTGGCCCCACTTTCTGAGATTAGGCGGGTGGCAACCTGGGAGAGGGCCTTCTTGGTCATGGCACCAAAGCTCTGGGACTCTTGTCCTTTTCTGCTGCCCTGTTCCGCCAGTGGGTGAAGACTTTTTTGTTGCGTTTTGCATTCTCTCAATGTGCCCTCCTCCTTAGCCTATGTTTTGTATGCATTTTAACTTTATTTTTTAAATTATTTTACAGTTGATTTAACGATATTTTATATGTTTTTAATGGTTTTATTATGTGATATTATCATGTATTTTAAAAATTGTTAGCTCTCTTTGGTGGCTTTTGTAAGGGCAGAGAGGCGAGACGTAAATTTTGTAAATAAATAAAATAAATAAGTTGCTTCTCACCCTTGTTGAGCTTTCTGAAAGAGCTCCCTTAGCACTGATTGCCTGAATTGAACAGGTAAACTGGGGGTTGAGTTGTCTTCAAGGAAAATCTTCACTAGTTCCTGAAAACCAAGCACAAGAAAAGGTGAATCTCTTTTCATACAAAAATTAAGGAGTGCTAGTAAAGAGTGTGGGAAACTCAAGTTAAAATGTCCACTCAGTCACAAAACTCACTAGGGTACCCTTGTATTTCATTATCTTTCTACCGAGGAATCCTCATAAGGTTATTGTGAAGACCACCAAGGAAGTCCAGGGTTACTTCACAGAGGCAGGCCATGGCAAACCACCATGATGGCACTTTCCGCCACCACAGTTAACAGGCAAAACAGCCACAGCATAAAAACTGTCTCTTTTCAAGACATACATGAGTCTGATTCTTCGCAACCCCATGGACCACACCATGCCAGGCCCCTCCTGTCCTCCCCTGCCCTCTGTGGTCCGCTCAACTTCATGTTCGTAAATAGGGGGTGACAGGAGCCATTATACAAAACAACAGCACAGATAGGCAAGCCCCTGCTTTGCCAGAAGATTACCTGATAATTGCCAGATCTTAAACCGCTGTGGATTCGACTGTAAGGAGTTGCTGGTTGTGATGCATCGTCTGAAGAAGGTGAAAGAACTCCACAGGCTTGACAGTAGCCAGCTAACCTCTTCTCATCTATGGTGTAGTGAAGGGATGACCCAATCTGTTAAGACAGAAATCAAATTTTACATCCCCAGTGCAAATGCTGCATATTATATTGACTTAAAAGAGGTCACTGTTCAAGAAAAATTCCCTCCAAGACTGCAGTCCTTGTAATGATCTCCAAAATCATCACACACACACACACACACACACACACACAGAGTAGTTATACATGAAGTAACTGGATGCAAATCAATGTTTTTAAATATTTTTCAAAACTGCTGTTAGACTTAATGATGGGGGAACATTGCCTGGAAGCACTTGCATTTTTACAAATATTCCTGTCAAATATGCTGTCGAAGGCTTTCACGGCTGGAGTTCATTAGCTGCTGTAGATTTTCTGGGCTGTATGGCCGTGGTCTTGGCATTGTAGCACCTGACATTTTGCCAGCAGCTGTGAAATGTCAGGCACCACAATGCCAAGACCACGGCCATGCAGCCCAGAAAATCTACAACAACTAATCCCTGTCAAATGCTCAAAGATATGTGATGGACACTTGCTAACAAGTAATGGGAACCTTGCAAAACATATATGTACATGTGCTCACATACACAGGCTCCCTGCCAATTTCTCCCCCCTACCAGGGCTCATATTTTAAAACTGGGTCAAAGTAGCTGCTAGGAGGATGGGCCTCCAAACAGCAGGTAAGTTCTACTCAGATCCTCTCTTTTTGTAAATTAATCTTCCCTATATTGTGTGATTTTTCTCATAGGAAACTGTAGTTTTTGCAAAAAAACCCAAAAACAAAACCCACCCCACAATTGAATCAGAAGGCCAAAACTGAAGTTAAATCCAGCAAGTTCTGAGCATGTGATTATGAATGCAACATTTGCAGATACAAGTCAGTTTGAAATAGGGATATTTGCTTGCAGTTTAAAACAGAAATATGTACAGGGAAGCTCAACTCAACACAGACAGGCACTGCAAGCAAGGAAAGCTCATTTTCCAAGGGTATTCACAAAGCTCACTGCATCAGGAATTAGAATCTTTTTACAGTCAGAACAGATTTCAACAAATCTACTGTAGGTTACCACAGAATAACCCACCTTTGAGAGCAATTCCTTTGTTCTAAAGAATTTCTCTCTGGCATTTCCATATAAAGTTGAATTTGTGGAACCTTGTTGAAAATAGATGGCTCCTAGATCATAACAGACCTGAAAAAAAATATTAAAATAGGTTAATATCATGGTGAACAGAATGTCTTTATCGACCAATCTTTTAAGATTTAAAAAAAAGATGGTGGGAAACGGTTTAAACCCTGGGATTACATTTATGCTAGAATGCACAGAGAGAATGTATTGCCATGAGTCTGGAAATATTTAACATTAGCAATAACTGGGAACATGACACTGATCTAGGGAATTTGCAAGACTGCCTAGGCAAAAGGCGAAGAAGCCACACCACGACAGCTTTAAATCTAAAATGGCAAGCCGGAAATCTCTAATCAATAGGATTTAAGTGGCTATGTTTTCAGTAAAAGCAGCTGGCATACCTGGCACTGCATTTCCTCGGCACTGATGCTGAATCCTGCTGTAGAGCTCTCTGTTTCTCCATTCACCATTCCAGGCTCCATGGCTAATAAATCTAGAGTTCTTATCGTGTGAATGTAAAGATCTTTATTTAATTTTAGTGCTCCTTCTAGCACCAAAATGGAATCAGCAGCCTGTTCTTTTAACTGTAATAACCCAAACAAATGCATACAGTCAAACATATCATTCACTTACACGTACATCCAATTATTCCCAGCTATGCAAGAAAGGAAAAGGGGGCTTAAAACCTCCATTCAGTTCTGCTAATCAAACGTGGGCTCCCAGGTTCATCAGCATGTTAAAGGAAAAGAAGGTGTTTTTAAGGGACTGCATCTTTTGTGCTTTAGAGGGCTAACCCAAGGCAAACAGAGGCTGATAGAGCCTGCAATCTGCATTTCGTAGAGAAAATAAAAGATGCACAATCTTTATATCTCATTTAATCTATTTTAAAGGATTGTTATGAGGATAAAATGGAGGGGGTTTTGGAGTAAGGATTGGATGAAAGTGTGACAGCACACAAATAATTGGAAAAGTGGCTGATTCAGTCAAGCATATTTAAAAGTAATGCTAGTGTTCTCAGTTTATGTGATCCAGGAAAAAGAGTGCAATTGCTATGCTACAATATGAAGCGAGATTCCTACCTTATATAGATATTTCTCATCTAAAAAGTAAAATAATGCAATCAGACGTTCATTGCAAGGTAAGGAAGGACTATCAGCATGAAACCTTGGACCTTGCACCCATTTAAGCCATTCCAGAACTTGGAAGCTAAGCAGGGCTGGCCGCTGTTAGTACCTGGATGGGAGAACATCAAGGAAGACTGGGGCAGCTATGCAGAGGCAGGTGATGGCAAACCACCTCTGCTAATTTCTTGCCTTGAAAACCCTTCTGCAGGTTACCATGAGTCAGTTGTTGTGACTTGATGGCACAGTTAGTTATTTATTTAAATCTAGCCCCTTGTAACTTTGCTGTGGGCTTCTTGGTGTTGGCATTAGTCTACTCCCAGCTATACGGTGAATGTGGGGTAAACAGCCAAGGCACAAAAACAAAGGCAGAAGGAACTGAAAGTAACCGGACACATTTCTTGATGTTGAGAAAGTCTGCCTTCTGTTACATCCATGGCAAGCGACAAAAAAAAACACTCACCACTTTCAAAATATTTTCTGTTACTTCTTTTTCTTGTTGAATCTGATTCATCCTAAGCCAGAAAAAAAAACAAAGGTGATTCTGAGCTTGGCAGTCAAAGTAACATAAGAAGATTTATACCCTGCTCTTCACTACCTGAAGGAGTCTCAGAGCGACTCACAATCTCCTTTCCCTTCCCCTCCCCACAACAGTCACCCTGTGAGGTAGGTGGTGCTGAGAGAGCTCTTTCGAGAACTGCTGTGAAAGAACTTGTGACTGACCCAAGGTCATACTAGCAGCTGCATGTGGAAGAGTGGGGAATCAAACTGGTTCTCCCAGATTTGAGTCAGAACTCCTAACCACTACACCAAACTAGCTTTAAATGTATTTTTGAAGTCTAAAATATTATACCTTTATTTTATTTATTTATGTTATTTATAGTCCGCCTTTCTCATAGGGACTCAAGGGGGATTATACATAGTGCGTCAATACAGTCAACAAAATGGGACATATAACCAATGCATTAGATGCCTGGAACCAACCAGAAAGAACTGAAGCACAGCATAAATATTAACATGACACATTAAGCGGTGCATAATTTATACAGTTGGATCCTACTTAATGTAAGTTATACACGGCAGTACGGCCCACAGTTGCTAGTCATTTACCCAAGTAAGTTTGGGAAATATTTGGTACAGTGCAACCCTATAACCTAAGCAGAAAAGTCCTCTTGGATAATTCAGTTTTGCAGAGGTTTGTGGAAAGCCAGGAGAGTGGGAGCCTTCCCCCGATCTCTTCAGGCAGGCTATTACAGTAAGGTGGGAGCCACAACAGAAAGAGCACACGTACAGACCGTTGTTGATCTTGCCCTTCTGCAGGCTAGCACCTGCAGAAGGCCACACTTATGTGAGTGAAGCTGATGTGACGGAGCACAGGAGAAGTGGTGGTCCCACAGATAAGAGGGACCCAGGCCATGAAGGACTCTGTATGCAATAACCAATACCTTAAGTTGAAAAGTAAGATACCAACAATCTATCACATTCCAGGTTTCCAATTATTTTTCAAAAAAAATCAGTTTCAGGAACTGGTAAGTTATCAGAGCCAGCGTGGTTGCTGGACTAGTATCTGGGAGAACCAGGTTCGAACTCCCACTCTGTCACGGAAGCTTGCTCAATGACCTTGGACCAGTCTCTCTCCCTCAGTCTAGCCTAACTCACAGAATTGTTCTGGCAATAAAATGGAGGAGAGGAACATAAGAGAAGCCAAAGTTGGATCAGGCCAATGGCCCATCCAGTCCAACACTCTGTCAGACAGTGGCCAAAAACACCAGGTGCTTTCAGGAGGTCCAGCAGTGGGGCCAGAACACTAGAAGTCTTCCCACTGTTGCCCCCCCCCCCCAAGCACCAAGAATACAGAGCATCACTTGCCCCAGACTGAGAGTTCCTATCTATAACTTGTGGCTAATAGCCACTGATGGACCTCTGCTCCATATGTTTATCCCATTCCCTCTTGAAGCCATCCATGGAGAATGATGTCAGTTCCTTTGGGTTCCCACTGGGGGGAGGAGGCAGAGCATAAATTTCCTCCAGTCAAGGATGGGCCTCCATCTTTCTTGTCAACAAGGAAAAATCTGGTGTGAAACCCCCAAGATCAGAGGCCAGAGGGCACTTCTTCAGTTGCCCCTTTCTGCAAACGTTCCTGCATCTGGAGCTCAGGGAATGGGTTGTCTACTGCTGCTCTAGCAGGGGAACAAGGGGGCAATGAAACAAACTCTAAAAAATACCCACTATGAATCAAACCCAACTATCAGAACAAATGTGCTACCACTCTAAACAAAAGCAGGCGAGCCTATCCCTAGAAAAGGGGCCTCCGATTGAGACTGGACCGCTAGTCAGAATTTCTGCTGCTGCTGACTCTGGTCCCTCTGGGAACCTGGGCTGAGACTAGCTCATCCTCTTCTGAAAAGGAGGAGGCTGGTACTGGCAATGAGGATACTGAGTAATTTAAAATCGAAAAATTTAAGGCTGCTGACAAATATAGTTGCTGTCCTAGAGAGTCTAGATGTCTGCTCCTCTTGTCTGATGGGGACAAATGCTACTCCTGCCTCTGACACGTCTGCAACTCCATGGTGATGAGGAAGGAAGGTGGAGGATGATTGACCAGAAACTCACAAGAGTCCTGCTTAATCTTGTAGAGCGTTTCAACCCTTTGCGAGGTCACCAGAATGGAAGCAGGCTTCTGCCACAACTGGGACATAAGACCTTCCAGGCCTTCTAGGACAAGAAAAGCCATGGTGCCCAGAGAATCTGGGTAGAGTCAGCTCAAGATTTTGTCTTTCAGCCTGTTAGACATAGCAACATCGCCATTCTTAGTATTTGTTCACTGTAAAGACCTAGATCTTCATTTGGAGAGACAGGACTGGGGTCCCCCACTCTATTGGCTGGGGAGGTTTCAGCTTGACTCTCCGAACTAAAATATGAAATGACAGTCCCTTCCTCTTCAGGCTCTGGAGATGCTGAGGGCATCATATGGCACTGAGACCCGTTGACCAAAATTCTCCATGGGGTGAGAATAACTTGGTGGACCAGAGTGGGGATGATGAGAGTAACACTCAGGCCACTGTTGTAAATAGGCTGGAGACATATAGTACAGATGCCACTGTGGAGGGAACGACTGCATCCTGGGAGCGGGTCTCGCCAGTTCTGACCTGATAGACAGTGGCTCCTCGTGTGGAGGGCTGGCTCTTTCCCCCTCACTCTCTGACATTTGCACATCTGGGAAGGACAAATGCGGTGATGGGGTGCGAGGGACCGAAATGACATTGGATCTCACAGGAGATCTAGGCGTAGATGACAATTTTCTTTGATGTCTAGATGAACAGGATGTTTTCTCCTCATGCTTCTGTTTTCTTGTCTTCTTTAAAGGGGGTTCCAATGAGATGGGAGCTGAAACTGAGTGTGAAGGTGAGGGAGAGACTAGGTGTGTTGTAGCTGAGGATGGAACTGTGGACGCAGGCCTCTTTAGCTGTGGGCGAGGCTTAGGAGCTGCCAGACCCGCCAGAACTGAGTGTATGGATGGGGAACTGGAACGGGAACCGAAGGGGCCGACCGCATGGAGGACGGGACCTTCTCCCAGAGTGCCACCTTAAGTCGGAAAGCTCTGTCAGAGCATGCCATTGGGGTAAACCCCTAGCAATCTTACAGGAGGTCACATTATGGGACTCTCCTAAACATATCAGGCACCGGTCGTGCTCGTCACAGTGGGTCATTTTTGTTGCACATTAGGTGCATTTTTAAAACAGAGCTTTGGATGCCATTGATGGCTTGGAGGGGAGACATTGACCAATCAACGAAATAGAAAGAGGGGTAGGTTGGCGACAGCCACCTCACTACCAGGAAGAACACATCCCTCAATGATCCAAACAGGGCTGAAAAGCCAAAACACACCGAGAGTAGAAGAAACAGACTTCCCATTGGAAAAAACAAGCAGAAAGCACTGTGCGATTGCTAGAAGAACTTATCTACAAGGTGGTAGAGAAGGAACTGAGGTTTTTTTCCCTAGGTGACAGTAATCAAAGGGGGGGAGCCCCTCCCGCTCGGAGCACATGACAGTTTGGGCATGAAAACGGGGTCACACTGGCTCCGAGGGGAAGGGGCTCCCCCCTTTTGATCACTGTAAGCTAGGGAAAAAACCTTTCTGAGGCAGGTCTCTGCAAGCGCAGTCCCAAAATGGGCCTGCACTGAAGACAGAATATGAATGTTTATACTAAACAATATTGATTCCAAAACAGCAATACACTTCATGGAAAGTTAAATTAAGGTTATTTGGCTATCAAGTTATTTCGGTATCAGAAAACTTACACATTTAACTGAGGTGGACCAGGCTTCACTTGCTTGACAGGAAAGCTGCTTTTGACTATAGTCCTAATAGCCCTATTAAAAAAAAGAGGGGGGAAATATTAGTAAAGAACTTTATCATTTTAAAAGACTGATCTTAAGGGAGCTTCTACCAGCATTGCTTAAAGGGAAATCTGCACTAGCAACCAAAGGAGAAGCAGAATCCTCCCTTATTAGCTAAAAGCCCCAATGGTGCTTCTAAAAATTTGCGTACAAAACTACCAGCTTTTTCCCACCAGGGCCATATGCTTGTGCCTTTAACATTTGCTTGACAAGTAGAAATTAAGTATATGAAGCTTTTCCTTTTAATGCAGATGAATGTTGGGGTGTTATAGTTATAGTAGATTCGGCATAGCAACAAAACTAGTTCTGTCTCATTTCTATGAGACAGAAATGTGTTTATTTATATTTATTTATTTATTTGTTCGCACTTCTATCCCGCACTGGATAGCAATCAACCTTTCTTTAAATTCAAGAACCCCTAACATAATATTCCTAAATACCAGCATAGTGGCTAAAGTCGGATCAGCAACAGGGTTCAAATCCCACAAAGCCCACTGGGTGACTCCAGCCAGTCACCCTCTTACAGCCTGGTGTACCACAATGGGTTGTTGTGAGAATAAAATGGAGGAACAATGATTTGTGCATGTTGCCTTAAGCTCCTCAGAGGAAGCGCACGATAATAATGCAGTATCATGAAATACCTTTAAAGTTAGGGATCTGCATATAAATAAAAATGTTATAGTGGATGATAATGGTTTAAACATGAAACAAATGCTTGTCACATGGAACATTTTGGAACCCGAGGAATAGCCCAATTTGGTTCAAGTTGTGTAATTAAGATCGATTCAGTATTTTTCTCCAAATCTGAACTGTACCAATGATACCAAAAACAATGAAGGTCTCACCATCTGTTGTAGAGCAATATAGCCATTGCAGTGGTTGGAGGTAAACTGGCCAGATCCACATCTACATGTTTGGTTCCTGGAGGTACTTTGCTAACACACAGCAGTTCATTCAGGAGCATATTCAATACAGGGACTGACAAGCTACAATAAAAAGCAATTTATGTTCATGTCACACAGAGGAAAGTTTAACTAGTAAGCTTGAAATTAATTAGAACTGAGGACTTAGTTTTCTACGGAAATTTCTTGGAAAAACCAGCTCTGATCCTCTAACAAGAGATATCAATGATTTTCAACCACTAATTATCACTATAGAGCTTTACAAAGAGACTTGTTGATGCTTGTGCTTCTTCAAAGTGTTGGTTTAAGAGACAACTGACATTAAAAGTCCCAGCAAACTACCACCACTGTTAACACACACGTATGGTCTGTGTCAATATCATAAAAATGTTAACCAGGAGAATAATCAATACCTTTTCTCTAGCACATCCAAATCCCACTTTAAATGTGCAGCGACTTTCAGAGCAAGCAGCTTTAAAATACGGTTTCTCTTGTTATCAGGTGGAGGTTGAACCTGATTCTGCTCATTCACCAGAGGTTTGGATGCCTGCTCCAAAAATTGAACTATCAGCTGAACGGGTGATGGATCTATTAAGCAGAAAAAGAAAGATATGTCTTGAAATAATCTTCTGAATTAAGAAAACGTATAAAGAAATGAGATAACAGCTTTGGATTCTATGATTTTATTATGTTAACTACATCCTACCATGCATGAGGCAGGTACTGCAAGCATGAGGCCCTTCCATCACCAGAATGGACTCATAGGCCAAAACTGAAAGTCAACAGCAGCCTTTCCACGTTCATGCATCACTACAATTGTTGCTTGAAAGAAACCCTAACACAGTGCTGTTGCTCAAGACTGACTAAATCTGCAGTCCTGACAATCCTCAGCTCTTGATGGCCGATGATGGATGCATACATTTGCAAAGGAATGTTAGGAGACTTTACTTGGGTAAAGGCAGCACCACACTTTAAAACAGATATCCCATACATTTGCACATAAAATGTACACAGAGTGATGTGACCCTTTTCAACCCCCGCTGACTTCAGTGGGACTGAAGGTGTTTAACAGAGCACAGGATTTCAGCCTTATACAACTGTGAGACAGCATGCAAAATTAATGTAACATTAATTACCATGTAACAGCAAAAATAAATGGGAGTCTGGCAGCACCTTACCCTTTGTTAGTCTTAAGATGCCACCAGACTCCCATTTCATCACGTAACATGAATTCACTATGCTACAGCACAAGGTAACCACACTACTCAAGAGCAGCCCAGCAGAAAACCACCCACTCAAGACGTTTGGTCCTCTGCAACCTGTTCACAGAGTGACAGATAAAGAATACAGTTTAGATCATGACATTACTAACCAGGGCAAGACTTTTTCAGATGCTTCTCTAGCAGGGACTCCTCTAGCAGGAACTCAAACCAGGAGGTCTGAGGAGGCGTGCAGGGCCTACTGGAGGTCGCAGCCTCCCTGTCGACAGCTTCCACGCTCATGGTCTCATCAGAAGCTTCCTTGGACTTGAAATCTCTCCGTCCAGCAATACCCAGACCTCCACCTGCCCCTGATTGAAAAACAGCTTCCTTAATTTCCAGAACACAGCTGCCCCACAGAGCATAACACAGATCTCTTATTGGAAAGCAAAGCATTCAATTCCCACTGAACTACATAACACAAACACATCACCACAACTGAAAGCCTCCTACTTAAGGTCTGAAAAAGGGGTCTGCACTCCACACAAGCTTTACGAGGTCTAAAACAATGTTCATCTTTAAGGTCGTGCAACTTGGCTCCTCTTTATTTTTGATGCCACAGACTTGCTGGTTGGGGGAAAGTACCAGCAAGAAACGGCTGACTTATGGCCGTTTCAAGGCAAGGGTGTTCAAGGCAAGAGACGTCCAGAAATGGTCTGCCCTTGCACGTTTACCTGCCTGAAGTTTAGTTTCTGGTAGGTAGCTGTGTTGGTCTGCAGCCCACTCGCTCGAAGGGAACTTTGGCTCTCAACAGCCTACTCCCTGGAAAATCTGGGTAGCCGTGTGTGTTAGTTTGTCTGTCTGTCTGTAGCAGTAGAAAACAGCAAGGGTCCAGTAGCATATTAAAGAATAACAAAATATGTGGCAGGCAACGCTCCCACTAAGCTGTGGAGTCTTGAGAGCAAGAATCCTACTTTGTGAGCTACTGGCACTAAAGTTGTGAGCGAGCTATTTGGCTACTGCATAAATCAGTTTGCTCTGGAGCCATCCTTCCTAAGCGAAGACAAAAAGGTGTGAGCTGGAGGCTAAAAAAACTGTGAGCTAGCCCACACTGGCTGAGCTTAGAGGGAACTCTGGTGACAGGCTTTCGTGAGTCCCAGATACCTGAAGAAGTGAGCAAAGACTCAACGAAAGCTCCTACCCTGCCACCGGACTCAAACCTTGCAGCCTGGAATTATGACTTGCTACCAGAAAGTCCTGCTTGGGACCCGCCCCCCCGATCCCCCCGGGTCCTGCCCCTTAAGAAAGTATTTCTGGGCACCCAACCTCCGTCCCCCCCTTATCCCCAAGGCGCTCTCCCCCCATCACGCCACCCCCAGTCAAGGCATTCCCTCCCCTCCAGAGCCCAACGAAGCACAGCCTCCCCAATGACCTTCGTGAGATCCCGGTCCCCTCGACCGCCGCAGCTCCTGCACGTTCATTCATACGTTCATTTCCTCTGCGTCGCAAACACTCTCTTCCTTCTTCTCCCTCCCCGCCTACGATGATGCTCCTGCCGCAGCCGCCGCGCTCCTCCTCCTCTTGCGGCAGTCCCAAAATGGCCGCGGCCGGGCTCCCTTGCTCTTATGCTGCCGACCTCGCCTCGGGGAGGGAGGGGGGCGGGGTTTTCTCTCGTCCACGGCGCCGCAGTTCTGGCCGCCGCTCCAGGGACGACAGTGAGCGGGCCTCCGAAAGCCTTCGTCGCCGGCGACGGCGCCGGTCGCGCCTTCCGTCGGTGTCCTTAAGCGGAGGTCATCCCTCACAGGCTTGAGTAGAGCTCAGGCTTAGGAACAGGCTTGCTGCTGGCCGTCACCGTGGCATTGGAGGTGGAAAATACAACCGGTAGAGCTTCAAGGAGCTGTAGCTCCAGAACCGTGTCGTCGTGTGTGGATCGCCTCTCAGTACAGTATCAGGGACCTTGAGGTTGCTGGCTGTACGTCTGTCGAATTTTAACATGGTTGCCAGCAGTGCGCCCTCTAAGCTCAGTCAGTGTGGGCTAGCGCACAGTGTTTTTAGCCTCCGGCTCACACGCTTTTGTCTTCGCTCAGGAAGGATGGCTCCAGAGCAAACTAATTTATGCAGCAGCCAAATCACTCACTCACAAATTCAATGCCAGTAGCTCAGAAAGTAGAATTTTTGCTCACAAGACGCCACAGCTTAGAGGGAGCATTGGTTGCCAGGTGCCCCCTGGCCACTGGCTGGAGATGAGGAGGTAGGGAAACTCCTGGAGATTTGGGGGTGGAGTCTGCGGGGGTCAGGGAGCTCAGTGGGGTACAATGCCATAGAGTCCACCCTACAAAGATTCCATTTTCTCCAGTGGAACTGACCTCTGTAGTCTGAAGATGAGCTGTAATTCCATTGTGTGTTTGGGGGGGCTGCAAGCTGCTTTAGAGGCAAAAATGAGATATATTTTAATTTTTAAAAAAATATGTGATGCTCCGTGGTAGAGCATTTGCTTTACCAAAGTTTCGTCCCCAGCATCTGTATTTTAAGTATCAGGTAGCAGGGTATGTGGAAGACCTCTCTCTGTAAGACCTTAGGGACAGAGCTGCTGCCAGTCAGAGTAGACAGTACTGATTTCTGTAGGCTAATGGCCTGAGTCAGAAGGCAGCTTCATTTGACACATTTAAAGTGAAATCTGGCCCCAGCCATCTTTGCCATGGATTTAGGGTGGTGCCTCAC